>JAUCRC010000008.1:9185000-10385000 GCA_032399595.1 Tetragonula carbonaria
AAAAAAAAAAAGAAAAAGAAAGAAAAAAAGAAAATCAAAAAAAAACTTAAAAAGAAATAACTTATTCTTATCCTTTGCAATCGCGTCGAGGAGAATAATTCTAATTTATCAAATCAAGGATTTCTTTCGCGGCAGACATGCCTCGCGCGTCCACGCACACCTCGGCGAGGTTAGATCGTTAAAACATGTTCCACGATAGTCGAGTAGCATTCGGGACTCGTCGGAGCGAGACACGTGAAAATAAACGCGCATCGAGCCAATAGTAGTAATCATCGGCTGTGATTCGAACTCCTCGCGGCCTTGCACTTGCTGCGTTTCACGAACGTTTCTCAACTTTCGCTTTCTGCATATCTGCCAACTCCTGCTGCTGCTGCTACCCTCGTGGCTGCGTCGTGCAACCCTTCGAAAATCCGGCTCTACCGCATCAATTTGCGAAAGTGACCGCGCCGCCCAAGTTCTCGGTCGGTCTCGGCCAAGTGCACGATGTGCCGGTGTGACGTATATCGGCTGGCTCTCGCGAAAACGGCTAATATCGAACCTGCCCGCCTGTCGCGGATCAATACTCAGCGACCCCGACATTCAGAAACCTTCCACCCGCCCCGTCCCTGCATCACCCGCGTGCCGCCTCCACCTCCGCCTTCTCCTCTGTCTCCCACCACCCCTTGCCAGTTCATTCATGCTTCCAAGAGCCCCCACCTCGACCCGTCCAGACCGATACAACCACCCTCCGTCACGCCGGTAGTCGTCTTTTCCGCGGCTTTCTCGCGCCGACGAAACGTAACAGACCGTTCCCCTTTATTATCGTTCCGTACACCATAATCCCCTCTCTTTCCTCGTTTCATTTCGCTGTCGCGGGGAATCGTATCCGCGTGCCGATAGTACATCCGAGTAGCAACTCTCGCACACGATTGTACACACACCGTGTAGAGACGTATTGATACGAAACAGATGGTTCGGCGCATGCCGCGTTTCGAGGACGTCTGATTCAAACTCGCGTTCAATTCTCGCGAGAGGAACGTCACCGCCGGATGACCGCGCATTTTTTCTCCTACTGGGAGTCTGCCGACTTGATTTTCGGTAGGAAGTAAAAGTAACGATTGTGCTTGTACTTGTACGTAGGAAGGAAGGAAGTTCTAACGAAAGAACGGCAGGATGCAGACGAGCAGATAGAGGCACCCGGTCTAATTCTCGCCTCGCAGATAAAGCCATCCCCGTTATCGCGCGGTCCTTCCTGTTGATTCGCTTAGGTCGCGGGATGCACGCGTGCACTCGCGCGTCCGAATCGTCCCTCGTCTGTCTAGCCTGTGCTCGCGTCCGTCCGCGTGGCCTGCACCGTCCGTGTCGTTCAGGTAGAGAATTTCGAGAACTGATTGAGAATTCGATGAATGATTTACAGGCAGCCTGGCGGGCGAAGATCTGTCTCTCGAAGAGGCAACAGCGGAAGACGATGAGACAGCTACGTCGACCAGCAGGGATCATCGGCACCACCATCACCAAGAATCTCAGGATCAGGGCACGCCTGGCGCTCCACCCTCCACTAGTCCACCGCGTCACCATCAGACTCAAGAGGACGCGGACCGTTGCAACGTGTTGCAGGGCGGAGTGATCCTCTACTCTCCTCATTCCACGTCTTCGGTGTCCTCAACGCCAGCGTCCAGCGTCAATATCTGCAACGTGCCAACGTTGACTTACCGTGGCGTCTTCACCACCACCTGCACGCAATCTTCGCCGCTGAACAGCCTTCAGAATCAGCAGCAGCCGCCCCAACAGCAACAGCAGCAGCAACAACCGACTAGTCAGGAGCTCTGGGGTCCGTTGACCTCCCCGACCTTGACCTTGGCAAATTCACCCTTCCTCCACTCGACGCTCCATCCAGCCCCGTACGGGGAAACCGTCGAGCTTCTGCCGGTCGAATCGAAGCCACCCCCGCCACCAGGTTATCATGACACGCCAACCACCACTCCGGCTGCCTGGTTAACGACGCACGAAGACCCGTACGATCCGAATCTCCTGTCCCACCATCATCCCCATCATCACCATCAAGAGACGACGCTGAAGCAAGAGCCAACCGGGACGAGTGGCTACGGGCCGGTTATTCAACAGCAACAGCAACAGCAACAACAACCTCAGCCTAGTCAACAGCAGCAGCAACAACCACCACCGTCGGCTGGCACGACAGGCGTTCAGCTGGCCGAGTACAATCCCAGCACGTCGAAGGGACACGAGATTCTCTCGCAGGTCTGCCATCAGAGTCCGGTGCCGCTCAGGTTGGTCCCGGTGAAGCCACGAAAGTATCCGAATCGACCGAGCAAAACCCCCGTCCACGAACGGCCGTACGCCTGCCCCGTGGACGGCTGTGACCGCAGGTTCTCCCGCAGCGACGAGCTCACCCGGCACATTCGCATCCACACCGGCCAGAAACCGTTCCAGTGTCGCATTTGCATGCGCTCCTTCTCCAGGAGCGACCATCTCACCACTCACGTGAGGACGCACACCGGCGAGAAACCGTTCTGTTGTGATCAATGCGGACGTAAGTTCGCGAGGAGCGACGAGAAGAAACGGCACGCGAAGGTTCACCTGAAACAGAGGCTGAAGCGCGAGGCCAGCCACGCCTCCGCCAGGAATCACCCTCAGAGCCACGCTTCTCCACCCTGCAATCAATAAGAGAAGAAGAGTTTAACGAACTCTGTGTGTCTCGGAACGCTGTCGCTCCCTCTTCTCGTACAACGATCGACATCGTACGCTCATTCCTTCCTACCTTTGCCAATCATGCTCGCAGCAGTTTTCCTCAGCTTGCCAGACGATGAGGAAACGACGGAGACCTTTAGGCGGAACAGACAAACCAAATAGGTTGGTGCTGACCCGTCACCGACTGATCCGTCGTCGATCGTCGTCGGCATTGCCAGCGATTGACGACTGGGGCTCGACGTCTCCAAGGATTGGCCTCGCCACCGAATCGACGGCATTCTCGCCGGTGTAACGACGCGTGATACCGAGCTTCTCGGACAGTAGTACGTAAGGCATAATATTCTCGGACGATTTTCCGTAAATAATCCTTTTGTAAATAACGTCGTGGATAATTTTTAATTCGGAAACTAGAATTTCAAAACACGGTATGTAAAACACAAATGTCCGTGGCCGGTGTGTAGTCGGTCTCGACGACTAGCTCGTCGCGTGTACGTAGAAAACGGATCGATCGAACCTTCTTTCCCTCTTGATCTCGCTAGAGGAACGATCGAGGAGAGACACAAAGTTGCGGTATATACACACAGTACATATGTATATATATATATATATATATATATATACTTTCTTTCCCCTCGAGTTCTCGTTTCAATTTATTTCTTTCTCTCCCTTTTGCCTACGGTACCTTCGTATCTTGTACGAGAAAAAGAGAAGAGATCGAAAGTCGCCGTACGTACGGTTGTATTTGGAACAGGCACTGGAGTGAATACGAGCGAAAATTCTAGCTTTGCCGAGAGATACTGTTAGGTTGTTTCCTCGACGATCGTCAGTATACGGTCTTCGTGTTTTTAGTGGCAAACGTGGAGGGAAACAGGAGAGAAGTAAAGAGAGAAGAAGAAAGTCGAGGGGGAAGAATATTCGAAGCGAACGACGCGTTGGAGATCGTTATTTACAGCGGTCGCGTTTTATGCCTCTGTTTGCGATCGGGAACGTGATGCAGATGCGAAAATCGCGCGTTAACCGCGCGTAGATACGCGCGCGAAATATTCCGATGTCACGAAATATACTGCAACCAGGATCTCCAACGAATCACGCAGAATCAATACCGTCCCGCAGCTTCCGGGAATCAGGGAGGAATTCGCTGAAGGAGAAAAGAAGAGGCGAAGGCAGAAAGAGGGGGAGAGACAGAGAGAGAGAGAGAGAGAGAGAGAAATGGCGCACTCTCGATCGCATGCAAACGAGAGCGCGAAAAAAGAAAGAAAAAAAATAGCCATGCGCGAGCACGCTTCTTGAAACGATCAGGGGATCGCGTATCAACTTTTCCAGCTCTCTCATGATCGAAACCGGTCGATGTTTTCGATCCTTTTACCGAGTATTCGTTCGTTCGGCCAATAATCGTGCAATTTTCGAATCCAGCAACATTGTCGTGCATCGACGGGTATTTTCTAAGTATATTTTTATAAATCACGAATGCTCGACCGATGAAATGAAAAAAAAAAAATATGTAAAGTTCGATATGTCTTTCTCACGATCGGTGTCGTTAAATCTATAGTCTATGAGAGGGCACAATCGCGAGACCCTGATGTATTTTCATGATTCGACCGACACCGACAGACTCAATCGGTGTTTACATACATATGTACACACACACACACACACACACATTTTGCGTCCTCAAACCTCGTGTCTTTCAATCATCACGATCGAATAATTCGCTTCTTACATATTTGTTATCGTCCTCTACCTCTGAAACTCGTTCACTCGTTCCTACAAACATCCCTCGTGCTCCGGACACGTTAAATCTCGGACTTCTTTTCCTTCGTGTTCTCGCGAACTTCTTGCCATCATCTGCTATCTCCTGCTAACCCTTTTATTCCCTCTCCGCGTTAGAATTCACTTTTGACAGAGTCCCTCGAGCTTAAGCTTAAGTCAAATCCCAAACGCGTCTCTCGTCCCTTGTGTGAAGAATTAACCCTCTTCTAACCGCCAGCAAACCCCACGAGTAAAAAAAACTGTAATTAGTCGCGGTCATCGTTGTTAAACCGGGAGTATTCCTTTGTAAATATGTATATAACGTGTTATACATAAGTTACGTCTAATCGAATCGTGCCGCGAGAAATAGAAAGATAGAGACAGAGAGACAGAGAGAGAGAAAGAGAGAAAAGGAGGGAAATCCATAAAATCTTTCACTTTCCTCCTTTTAATCTTGTCGCCCTACTTTCCCTCCTTTCCTCTCGTCCTTCCCCCCCCCCTCTACGTTGCGATCGTTTACGTGTATAAAGTATAAGTTTTAGCGGCGATTAATATTATGTATATGTTGCTCTATTTATTAACAAAAAGAAAAGAAATCTCTCTCTGTATATACATGTATATGTATCTATATTATATATATATATATATATATGATATATATAATATATATATAAACAGAGGAGATATCTATATATATATATATATATATATTGTTAAAATTAAAGAATTATTTTTATTATGATTATAATATTATAATTATATTAAATAACAATTATAATTAATAACGAAACGCGCGGCAACGCGTACAGCTTATGGATCCCTCAGCGTTCTACGCGCTCTGTACCTACTCGGCGATTGTTGCACCGACGCGTGTGCGATATTATCCGCTATTGTTCTAGATAGATCGGAAAATATGTAAGCAGAGGTATACGCGCGCGCACGCGCGTTCCCGTGAAATAAAAAGCAGAGAAAGATAAAGAGAAAGAGAGAGAGAGAGAGAGAGAGAAGTTATGCTTGTGTCTGTTTGTCTGTATGTGTGTGTAAATGCGATACGACTGCGAGAGAGAAAGGAAGGAGAAAAGAGTTAATGAAGATTAAGAGAAAAGAGAAATAGAGAGGACAATTTTTTTACGAACGATAATTACACGATAATTGGTTAAATTATGTGTAACTATTATACAATATGGTGCTCCGAGTGCTCCAATGCACAGAAAGGAATCTCTCAACTACCTGTATATTTGTGTTGTAATCATCGTTGCCGTTTAATCTGGCCGGTTCCCTACGACGATTATTAACAAAAATACAAAGTTAACATTGCAACAGCACAACAACGTTTTGTTGTTCTTATTCCATTCACCTCTCGCGGGTACCAACAACACGCTCGTAATCGTCGACCACAAACGCCTGCCTCAAAAGTTTCCCGCCTCGTCGCGTTATCACCTTTAACGGCGAGAAGGAAGGTTAAAGCTGAGGTTAAAGCTGAAAGCACGTTTCGTTTTCGATGCCCCGGGCTTTCGATACGTAGTTTACATTTGCCGAATTTAATCGGGATTCGCGATCAGCGAAACGTATAACGCCATAAATCGTTCGTGCCGCGTATTTGTAATACGTTCGCGAGCATAAATGGTGTGCAACAGTGTCGTTTGTCACGTTTCGAACGATATCTCGAGTGTCGTTGCCTCGGCCATTATTTTTCCCTTTTGCGCGTTAGCGTCACAGGCACATTCATCGATCGTAGACATCTTTATCGATCATCGACAATTACCGAATAGGGCATCGACGATCAAGGATGCCGATACAGCGAACCGCATCCTACGCGACCGAACTATTGTTTCTCCTGAGGTGGTGCGTTCGAAAGGCGGCCACCTAGAGATTAATAAGGACCGGTCTCCGCGTGTTGTACGAGACTGGCCGCTCTCGATGGAACACGCTTCGTTCTGTGCCGCGTTTTCCGCGTACAACCTTTCACCGTGAACACGCGCGGTTGGCGCCTAAACGCGATCGGACTTTCCGGGCTACGCTTATCACCGATTTTTCTCCGCGGCGCCGCGATACTAATCGCGAACAACCGGCAATTAGCAGCGGTCGCGCGTGCCAATTTTTCTCTTTCTCGAGACACGGCAGACTCGGTATTACAGTTCCTCTCTCCATTACCGAGTTCTTTACGTTCTTCATCGATCAGCCATCAATTCAGCTCCGGTCGCTTCGTCGCTAAAGTTTCGTTCAAAATTCGAAGCTCCTTGCAAGATCTCCAGTTCGAAATAACGACGTGAAGTGAAAACACGTGATCGAAAGTTGACGTACAGGTAAGTTTCCATGTAACACACAATTTTCGGAGAGAAAAAATTCCGGGAAGAGGAAAGAAAACAGACGATTTCGAGATATACGTCGCGTTAAAACACGTCGAAATAAAAAAAATCGTCGTCGTCGGTTGCCCAGAGCGACGTTGGTTCTTCCAAAAAAGGTAATCCGTATGATTCAGAGGAGCCGAAGAGAAAACAAAAAAAAGAAAAAAAAAAGAAACGGTTCGTGCTACCAGTCAAACGACAAAACGACCGTTCCCGTAATCGACTAATTAACGGAAGACGATGATGTCTTTCGAGGTGGATAAGTTTTTCTACGAGAAGAGAACTGGTGGCAGCCAGCGTCTCGACGCTCAGCGAGAGAGGGTCCACGTCATCGATTCTTCGCGCTCGGACGAACAGTTTTGGCTCTCGCGTGTGGAGAACGTGCAATGGCCACTACATAGGTGCATGCACACCTATATAGGAGAGACAGTGCAAGAAGTGGGCAGGAGTGAGGCTGTGAGAGCACGTCTATAAATAGGACCAAGATCGAGATGAGGCCTCCTCTGCACTTCGTGATACCTTCTGTCCCTCTTCCACCATTATTCCCCCCCCCTCCCTCCTCCTCATCCTCTTTTAATCCTCTCTTTCTCTTCCCAACGTCCTTTTTCACGACTCTGCCCCATCCCTCTCCCGCCAAGTCATTCGTCGTATCTCTCTCTCTCGTTCTCCGCATTCCCTGTCTCCTTTTCTCTCCTTCGTTTTGCTCTTTTCTTCGATTGCTCCCGTCCTCGTCTCGACGCGAGCTGCTTCCCGCTTTCTCCTTCGATCGTTCCATTTCGTTCGCTCTCCGAGCCAGCAGATCTACGCTTCTCCTTCTCGTTTCATCTCCGTCTCGCTCCACGACTCTAAAACCACTTCTCCTTTTCGTTCCCTCTCCGGCATAGACATCCCTCCCACTAACGACTGACAAGCACGACGCGCTCCTCGCACGACACATAAGGATCGCGTATACGCCGCGCTGGCGCGCGTGCAGCCGAGCAAAAAGATTGTTGTAAAATATAGTTCCTCCGTGGATATGCAAGGCTCCGGGCCCGGCCCTCGAAGAAGAAAAATGCATGTTGGGTCGCGCGACCGACCGGCCGGACGATCGAACGATGGGATGAGTCAGGTAAACGTCGGCTCCGAGCTCCGTGGTTCACCGTAGGTGTTGCTGAAATTTGATTCCCCGCCGCGACGCTGCACCAACGCGACTTCCGATTATGCGCGCCAGCTTCATCCCCCTTGACGCTCGTGACGTCTTCCGATTGTCGATATCCATCGATAAATGTTCGTGTATTTTTTTATAATCTTTCGTTCACCTTTTATCAATCGTATTCTTGTTCTTCTTTCTTTTTTCATTATTTTTTTTTTTTTATTTTATAGCTTTTTTCTTTAGATTAGCTGGTAAAAAGAACAGGGCACGGCAGTACACGGCAGGAGAGCAGACAGAGAAAACAGCAGTCGATTTTCCTTGCTCGAGCCAGAGAGAAGACCGGTAAAACGCGATCACCGAGAAATCCAGCGTATTTGTTTTAATCTATGCTTTCTTTTTTTCTTTCTTTCTTTTCGTCGTTTTCTCTAATTTCCAGGCCGGTGTCCAAGTTTTCTCCAGCTGACGATGAGTGGCGCATCGACGCGGCAAAAGAGCAGCCGAATGAGCGGAGCCGGCCAGCCAGTCAGCCACACCCCGACGCGATTAAACCTGTTGCTGCTTTGCTCGTGGTCCGACTCCATAGACACATACACGTAGGTGTCTGGCTGTGAGTCCTATATGCAGAGATCATTCTGAAACATTTCGAAATCGTTCGCGAATACTCTGAAATACGTCTCTATATTTCACGTTGAGCTTCCAATTCAACAGATTTCAGGAAACGACCTCTCAACGAACCGTCGAAGATCAACGAAAACTATGAAAATCAACTTTCTTCGATTACATTGCAACGAAGGTTGCAATACGTTGAGAAAAACTGAATCTATCGATATAAGAAAGACCAGTCAACTCGTTGCTCCTAGGCATGATTATTCGCTTAAAGAAATATTTGTGTACTAAATATACAGTTTCATTATAAACAACACCGTGGAAGAAGAGTGCCAACAATCGTATTAATGAACTAAAAAAGGGAAAATAATAATAACATACATACACGTGTATCGTGTATCTTAAGAACACTAAGTGAGTTCAAAGAGAGAGGCTCTATTCCCGCTGCAGCACCGATCTCGTACATCTCTACCCCTGCGATCCGTATCGCTTACCTTTGACTTACGGTTTTTGCCACTCTCGTGTTATCCGACGAGATCGATGCAAGAACAGTATATAACGAGCTGGCGAGGTCTCGAATTTCGCGTCTCTGGTAACGGTGTGACGCAATTCGGTAAGCCGGCCGCGAGGGGTGAAACGGCTACCTAAGTGGGCTGGCTAGAAATTAGGACCGAAATTAGGAGATAAGTTTCTTAAGGAAAGGACAACAGCGATGCATCTGATTTGTTAAACAAATCGCCTCTTGACTAGAATCTTCTATGATGTCGGAAACTAAATAAAGATAAGTCAATTAAGGATAGGTCGACTGGTAACCTTTTGCTTAAATCTCACTCTCTATAGATGAAATGTCTTGTTTCTTTCTCACAATATCACATTTTTCATACTACGTTAAAATACTAAAATACCAAAGGAGAAGACGAAATTTAAACAAAGTTGAGACTAATTAACACATACTGCAATAAATGCAACGATACATTTTGCAATTGTACTGTGCGGATGAACGTCGTACGTTCTGGATAAGTGAGGAATGATCGAAATCCAAGAGAGAGAGAGAGAGAGGAAGAGGAGAGGCGAACAGAATCCTTGGATCGGGTCGCGTGTACGGGCAGCATCCGGAGAAGTCCTCGCTGGGGGTTAGGGTCACGTCAACGTAAAAGCAAGGTAGAGAGACCGTGGAAGCGGCGTATGCGGTGCTGGTAGTGGGGAAGGGCAAAAAGGTGGAGTGAGAGAGCGAAGGGGGATTCATTGAGGAACGGCACGTGCAGAGGATAGAACGCGACCGCGAGCTCGATGGAACGGTCACGGCAGGGGGTAGAGGCCGGGGCTAGAGGAGCAACAACAGGGTTGCCTGGCGACCGTCAGCCGACGAGTTGCCCTGGCGACTGATTGCGTCACTGCAGCGCCGTATGACGTCACGCGACGCCACTGCCCTTGACCGCTCGAGTCCGGGGAGAGCGTCCTGACGACCCTCTGTTCTCCTTCCACCCCTCTGCTCCCCCCCCCTTCTCCACTCCCTACCACTGTCATACTCCCCGACTCAGGGGGTGAGAGGAGAAGTTCTGACGCCGTCGTAATCCGGAGGGGTAGAGTTGTCTGCGAAAGGGAGCAAACGTTTGCACTATGTACGTACACGTCGCGAGTTTCTCGTTGGTTTCTCCACCACCGTCACCGCCACCACTATCACCACCGCTCACCACATAGGGTTGCAAAGGTGTTACAAAAATAGCTCGTACGTTCGTCGCAGATATTTTAGGAATTACGTTGATCGCCACTCCTTATTTTTACCGGGACTTTCTGTCACTTTGTGTTGCGCCGTTGCAACGTTTGATGTTTGCACCAATCGGGAATAACAATGAGTAGACCTGGGATATTTATATAGACTCGTATCTTTGCGAGGAACGAACATACTGATGATCTGAATTAACTTAAACTACTCACCCGACTACCTTAAATTTTAGTAAAGAAACAGGTAAAAAAAAAAAAAAAACAGGATTTAACTAGAGATTTGTTTCAAATAAATACCACATTGTACTTTGCATGTCTAATATACATCCACGCTTTAAGGTTTTAAAATAGTTTATACGGCAAAAAAATTAGTTCGTTGTTAAGATGCATATAAAGATAGAGTTTATAATCTGCATCAAATACCCATTATTAAAGATATTAAAGCGCTCCAAGACTTTTAAACGGGCGATGTACATTTTACATTTTAAATGCGTAAAAATCCTCGATCTAATAATGAGATTGGCCATGTACAAATACACTTGATTCGAGGGATTACATTGTTTCGTGGATGTCGTCGGTTCTTCCAATTTTAGGTTTTTAAGTACATTAACGTCAATGGGTTCCGTTTCTATGAATCGATTTTTGAATGAACTCGGTGAAGTAACACCTGCCACATGCGTACATTCGTAGTTTCAAGTCGCAGATAGAAATTGGAGAGACTGAAAATTTATAACGATTAACTTTATCTCGCGATTATTTATATTCGATCAAACCAAAGCGTTTGAAATGCACTCTGGCAAACGATCGATTGCAAATCGATTACTCGATCTTCACAGAATCAGTCGCGATAAACAATTTAGAAAAAAAGCACGTTACGAGAACAAACATTAATACCAAATATGAGTTAATACCAAATATTACATTTCATTAAAATATTTTATAACCCCGCAATACATCTAGTGGAATGGGATCGCGATTCGTGGGCGGGAAACATACGCGTGTAACTTGCTATTTCGAACTCGCTGCACAATGAAAAGCAGTAAAAAAAAAAAAAGGCGATTACTATTCGACTTTCTACCATTTACGTCATAAGTCTCATGAAAGAAATAAAACGTGAATGTATATTTCGATTCTTGTCCAATACTCGAGATTCAGTCCATATTGCATCAAAAACACGAAAGAAAAATGTTCATAAAATGTTTAAAAACGCGAATATGCACATACATTCTATTTTTTAGTCTAGTTTTTTTTGCATTATACAATTTTATGTACTCTCATTATCATCTATTCCATGCTAATAATTGAGTTGCAATTCTTAAGTAATATATCCCAAAACATAATAAGAAAATGTTTTTAATATATCTTACAATATTTTTCATTATAGGATTTACAAGTAGTGTTTATATATGTATGTACCGAACCTACGCAACTGACGTCTGTTCATTCACATGCTCATCCATTCATAAAATGCAATGGAATATTGCGCATGCGCATATTTTCACTTCCTTTCGCCGTTGCAATTTTATGCTTTATCGATAGCCGAAACAGTTGCTTCGATTGTTCGAGAATCGAACACCTTTTTCCGTTTTACCTGGAAATTTCGAGAGAACATGATGTGGACTTATCTGGAAAAAAGCAATTCTCTTTCGACAATTTCTAGTAAAAAGTTCGTTTGTGCGCCAGCAGATAGCAGAAGGTTTCGGTTTTACTTTACATAATCATTGTACACACGTATTCTAAATTTATCTCTCATATGAAAATGAAATTCTAGTACTTTTTTGTTTTATCTTTATAATCAATTACGCATAAAATATGAATAAAATTTCTTCAATCGTAATGAAGTGAGAAACGAAGTTATCCTAAATTGTCAACAGTTGGTAAAAAGAATTCTTTCTGAAGAAATCAACAGATAACGAACTTATTACGATTTTTTTATTATAATTCGTCAGAAATATTTAAAAATAATATACAAATTTATTTCCCAGATGTATATTCGTAGAGCTTTTAATATTCACGCATGTAAAAATATTTGATATCACCCAATAGAATTTGATAACGTGGTCGTTATTATATTCGATCGAGTCGCGTGTCATTATATACTGTCGCATCAACGAGTGACGCACGAAATAGTTTATTACTTGTCTGTTATGTTACTCCGATTAAATTTCTTATGATATTCATAGAAATGTCATTAATAACGATGTAAATGCACCATGCAAGTGCACAGAATAAAATTGCTTGGATCCTGCTTAATTCTCGTACTCGTCAACATTGGGATATCGGGTGGCATTGGTGGAGGTTAGTGATTTCAAAGTCGCGAGGTTATAAATGAAAACGTTACTTAACGATTTGTAATTAAACAATTTCTTTTAGAACATTCCCTCACGTTCAAGTCGTTACGTTCGTACTTTGACACAAGTATTGGAACAGATGTGTTTTTTGAAATTATATATCCACCGGAATTGGAGTATACATACAAATTAAGACCGGCGAAAGACTTTGGAGCGCCATTCGTAAGTTGATGTACATTTTGCTAATTGATCAAAATATTAAAAATAAACACTTTAATTTTATCTATTACATTTATAATATATATTTTCAGAATGCAAGTTTTTTGGAAGAAGGAATTCCTTTGGTTCCAACTGATCCTCCTCATGGTTGTCAAGTAGCAAAAAATGCCAAAGAATTAAAAGGTAGAATTGCGTTAGTCGAAAGAGGAGACTGTAGTTTTTTTGCTAAAAGTATAATGGCTGAAGAAGCTGGGGCAAAGGCTGTAATTATAGCAGATTATCACTCATCTTCTATTGAAGAATCAATAACTAATTCTCTATGGGCTGAGTACTACTATATAGAGATGATACGCGACGATACGATTCCGTCGACAAAGACAGTAAACATTCCCGCTGGATTTTTGCTCGGTAAGAACGGCAAAATGATCCGGCAAACTCTGAAACGTTTGAATCAACCATTTGCCTTAATCAATATCCCGGTGAATTTAACTTATACTTCTCTAGATAAATTACATCAACCTCCTTGGTTGTTCTGGTGATTATTGATAAGATATTTCATTGATTTTTGCACCGATAAAGCAAACACATTGATTTACAAAGATTGGAGTTCCAAAGTTACTAAAGAATATGGGATTAGTTGCAATCAAATTATATAAACAATTTATTGCGTATTGTAAAAGATAAAAAAATTTTGTAATTTTATGGAATTTGCTCTTACGAATTATTTCGTGAGAGGTTGAGTTTCTCTCTCTAGCCACTCAAGTGCTTGAGCATTTTCTGGCCCTTGCAATAGTGGTTTTAAAGTATTTAAACATTTTGTATGATAATTATTTAAATATTGAATCTGAAAAAAAAAATTTACAATCAATTATTTTATAGCGATCAATATACAAAAAATAAATCGAATTTATACCTCATTATCTGTTAATAAGGAAATGTCAAGTAGCTTAGTTTGTATAGGCACCAGTGTAACAGTTTCAAATGTAAGAAAGCCACGATTTTTGTGATTGTATGATGTGTTTGCCTTTACTATCAATTCTATATTTTCTAACCTAATGCCAAATTTCTCATCTTCATAGTATCCTGGTTCTAATAATTTTACCAGTTATAGCGACATTATTAGAATATATGTACAATATAACGACAAAGAATGTGCTTTTATTTTATACCATTTGATAGAAATATGCCAGGTTGTAAGCCTGGATCATCAGGATATGGTTTCCAAGAAATACCAATTGGTCCTTCATGAACATTTAGATACGAACCTATTCCATGTCCGGTACCGTGAAGATAATTAAGACTGTAATTGTACATTTAAATATAAATAAATATTTTCCATTTTATAAGAAAAATAGATATATTTACCCGACACTCCATAAATTTTCGCGGGCAAGTGTATCGAGATAATTTCCCTGTATCATTAAAGGGAAAATAGTCGATGAAAGACGACACTGTCCTTTAAATACTCTTGTAAAACATTCGCGCTCGAAACTTGATGGATTACCAAAATGTAATGTCCTTGTAACGTCTGTAGTACCATCTCGATATTGTGCACCAGAATCACAAAGATAAATTTCTTTATCTGTAATTGGCACGTCTGTTTTCGATGTTGGTAGATAATGTATTATTGCTCCATGTGGCCCAACTGAAGATATTGTAGGAAAGCTAAGTCCAATGAAATGTTCCTGCTGCCTTTAAGATAATATATTCTAATTAATTTTTACTAAAATTCAAATGTTATTTAATGTTGTATTCAAATTCTCTTACTGTCTAAATTTTTCAAGTTGGGCCGCTCCAGATATTTCTGTAATGGTATTCTTTTTATTCTTAACTTGATCTTCCAACCAAGCAAAATATTTTACAAGTGACACTGAATCACGTACGTGTGCCGCTTTCATTCCTTTTATTTCAATGTTATTTTTTACTGCTTTCATAACACTTATTGGGGTAATTTTTGTGTGCTTTTTGGCTTCTGCGCAGTCAGTGTGTAAAGCATAACTAGAACCATTACTTACCCATATTTTGTCATCATTTGTACATGAATTTGCGATTTTTTTCAAAAAATCATGTACATCTCCATATGAGTGATAAACTACATTTACTTCTTCACTAATTAGTTGTTGTTGAGCTTCCTCAACAAGTCTAGTCTTATCAATGAATAAGTGTAATTCATCTAATGTAAGAATAACATATGCAAAGAAAACGGGATTATAAGGTATATCAGATCCTCTTAAATTCAGAATGTATGCTACTTCGTCCAAAGCTGAGATTACAAGTGCTTTCACGTTATTTTTATTCATTACTTCTCTACACAGTTTCACTTTTTTCCCTGCACTGCATCCAGAAAATTGTAATGGTTGAGGTAAAACAATGTTAGCTGTAGGGATAGGCTGTTCATTACCCCAAACTTTATCAATTAGATTCTCTTCAAGAGGCATCAAACAGTGACCAGCAGCAGTTAGGCTGGTATGTAAAACTGCCCATTCTGTGTAACTTATTAAATTAGCATCTGCTCCAACAGTAGACTTAGGAGGTAAATTAGAAATCAACCATGCAGCTCTGGTTGGAGTATCTAATAAACCTTCTTTCATTAAAGTCCATGCCTCTGGTGGATCAAATTCTGCTACAGCTTGCACATAGTATCTTCCATCAGTCCATAGCATAGCTTTATTCGGTGTAATAATTGCAGTACCAAAAGAACCAGTGAAACCACTTATGAAACGAATCCTCTTATCATAATCTCTCAAATATTCTGATTGATGAGCGTCGTCTGAACTTACAACCAAAGCCTGAATACCTTTTCCTTTAAGACCACCTATTTGGACAGCTTCCATTAATTCTCGAAGTTTAATTAATTTAATAGCACCGGTTTTTTGTGCCATATTGATGTTTGTATTATAACGGGCTTTTAGTACTATATAGAATACTAAAATAAAATAATATTTGATTTAATATAAATATAAATCTTCGAAATTATGCGCGATTAATGTGATATTTATTTCTATTTTACTGAATATTGAAATATTAAAGATAAAATATGAATTGAATATACTTACTAACGGTACATATATTGTTCACGCGGAGAATGACAATTTATCCCATGTATTTTCAATTTTATCAACGTCACCTTATCTTATCGTAACGAGATAGTCTTATCCAGACATTTCAGAAAATATTAAACAATTCTATCTCTTATTCCTTATTGTAAATATAAAATATAAATTAAATATTTTATATATTAATGTTTGAAAGTATGACGTTTTCAGTATCGACTATTGTTTTGTATGAGGTTAGAGAGGACGCGATGTCTTTCAATATTCAGTAAAATAGAAATAAATATTTATAGGTAAAGTGTACAGTTCAAGCCATAATTTTTCTTATTTTCAAAATAATTTTTGCTTTTGTTATTCTTGAACTTGAAATAAAATAGTAATATATATTGTAATTTTTTGCGCTGTTATTATAACTTAATTCACAAAACAAAGTTCTCATCAGCATCATAATATAAATTGAAAAATAACTTTTCCCAATTTCAATAATACTTATTGAAGTGTATTTTATATATTAAGGTGTAAAATTAAAAAATATATAAAGAATATATGACTGTTTATATCGATTAAAAAAGATTGATTTGTAAAAAACAACAATATCATATTTATGTAGAAAATATAATATCATAATGTAAGTACATATGCGCAATATATGTACAAGTTGATATAATTTACTACAAAAGGTGAATATTTTCTAGCATGTTGTATTTAACAAGATATTGTACATCAACAATAACAAAAAACAGCATAATAAGATTCCTACCAATTAAAAAAAATTTATATACAAATACTCCAAAATCAGTAGTTACAAATTCAACCTTGACTTTCATAAAAAGGAATTCCAGTTTGTATAAGGTGCTGTATATTAATTTTTTAAATTAAACGTACAAAATAATACATTATTAAATAATTTTGTGCCGTATTGTCATAGGATTTAGTTAAAAGTGATGTCATTGTTGCAAGAGGTTTTGCAACAAAATCAGCTGAAAAATCAAATAAATCTGTTGGGAAATGGTTATTAACTTGCAGTGGCATGGTTTTTGTAGCTGTCATACTAGGTATAATTCTTTATTGGTTTTTTTACTACTGTGCTTATACTGTCATAAAAACAGTTACAGATAAGACCTATGGAAAATAATTTTAATAATAGTAAATAGGAAAAAGATGTTTAAGAATTATATTATTTATAGTTGAAATTAATATATGTGCTTATTATGCTAATATACTAATAAATAAGATTATATAAAATATAATATGTAAATAAAGAAATATTAGAAGAAAAACCCACAATTGCTTGTCTTTCTTACTTTTACATAGGAGGTATAACAAGACTTACAGAATCAGGTTTATCCATGGTTACTTGGAAATTACTTGGTGAAAAAATGCCTACCACTGAAAGTCAATGGCATGCAGAATTTAAACGTTACAAGCAATTTCCTGAGTATAAGATGTAAGAGTTTTGCTATATAGAATAATTCTATTAAGTTGTATTTTTCATATAAATTCTTTTGTAGCAATAATCAAAATATGACATTAGAAGAATTTAAACGTATTTGGTGGATGGAATATTTGCACAGAATGTGGGGACGTTTGATAGGTGCTGTATTCATAATTCCAGCAACTTATTTCTGGGCGAAAGGTATGCTAACACGAGGCATGAAGATCAGAGTAGCTGTTTTGGGCTCATTAATTGGCCTGCAAGGACTTATGGGTTGGTACATGGTTAAATCGGGTCTGGAAGATCGTTTCGTGGAACCATCAGATATACCTCGTGTTTCACAGTATCGCCTGGCTACACATTTAGGAATGGCACTTATTATATATACAGGATTTTTATATAATGCTTTGGCTTATTTAACACCTGCTCAAAAAATAAATCTTGATAATTCAAATGTTGACATTAATACTCTAAAGTCGAAGTTGAAGAGATTTAGAATGTTAGTTCACTCGACAAAGGGATTGGTCTTCTTTACCGCTTTATCAGGAGCTTTCGTAGCAGGCATGGATGCAGGTCTTATATATAACACGTTCCCAAAAATGGCAAATAAATGGATACCGGATGATATATTTACATTATCACCTTTGTTGAAAAATTTTACAGAAAATCCAACTACTGTACAGTTTGATCATAGAATACTGGTATGTTTTGAACATAATAATCAAATTAATTTGTAGTATCATAAACTATTTTTTACAGGGTATCACGACTTTATCATTAATAACTTATATTGCAACTATATCACGTAAATACAAACTTCCTGGAAATGCAAAGAAAGCTGTTACAGCTGTACTTTGTGCTGGCTATTTGCAAGTATTATTAGGAATTTTGACATTAGTATATCATGTACCTGTATCATTAGGTGCATGCCATCAATCTGGCAGTCTCATAGTTTTAAGTACAATGATATGGCTGTGTCATGAATTAAAATATTTGAAATATGTATTAAAATAAATTTATGATATCGTATAACATTTTATTATCTTATACTGCTCCAAAAGTAACAAAAAAATGCTACAATAATTTCACAACGTGACGCTTTATTTGACAATGCATTAAATTATAATAATCAATATTCATGGAAATTAATTTACATATATTTGTTTTAAAGTAATCAAAGTTTACAATCAAAGTTTAAGTATTTCCATATTACTAAATTTTATTTTTTAATTTCATGTTTAAAAGAACAAATAAATTTGAAGATAATATTAAACAAATATTAGTAGCGTTTTTTTTAGATTATACTTTACGAACCTGACTGGATTATATCTTTAATATAAATTAAAAAAAATTGATTACTAACATCAGCTGTCCTTTTTTATGCTTAACATATATTTAATGATGTTAGTACTGGCACCTAATTTCAAAAACCAGCTTTGGTAAATAATATGATTTGTTCAATCAGTTTAAAAAATGTGTAAACCCTGCTTAATCAATAATTGCTATCTAATTATAATAATATTTTTCATTAACATTCCAAAAGTTTTTTCAATGTTTTATAACTTCTGATTAGTAACACAGTGAATTCAACTTTATTTTTACTGGCAGTTGTTCTACCTCGTCTCCAATCAGTCGATTTCTGATTTTTTATATTTTTCATTTAAAACGCCTTATATTGGTCCAACATAGCATTATTAATATTAAGCAGTAGCAATATTTAATAGGCGTTCTGAATTGCACTTTCGTTATTGTAACGCTTTTTATTTACACTCATCATATTTTCATTTTATTATACGACACTTGAGTCGCATCACATATTTTTGCTTAATATTATACGGACATGAGTATTAAAGAAAAATGTATATTATCATTCACACAAATACAAATTACTTTAAAAAACGCAACATTTATATTAAAATCTTTATACGAACATGCGTGAAAACAGTTTAATTGATACTATACACAAAATAATCTTCCTGTATTGTTTGAACATCAATCAAAATGAACTTAAAATGCAGTCTCTTGCAATATATTGCAAATAACTCAAATCCTACGTTGCAAAACTAATATCAGTCTGATAGAATTTATTGTTTCATTGAGAATCTTATGTCTTAGCTTTTTGGTAACGAATGTTTTTTCTTTAAATGCGATATCATTTTTTTCTATAGTTATGAACTCAAGCCTAATTGCACGTAACCGATAGAAAAAATGGAACATGTTCTAATTATCTTAATTATTATTATATATTGGGGATAGAACTTTGAGTCTTTAATCAATCATAAAAGTTAACTGGCCTATATTTTAATTGATTGTTAACTATCGGTCATTTGTGCATAGACTAAAGTTCATCTAAAATAATACTTTAGATGACATTATTGTTTTATCAAAGAAATCACATATTGGATCAAACAAGAATATTTCTTCAGTGCATTATTAGAAATTATTGTACAAATTTTATTTTTTTTTTTGCGTAAAAATCTACTAGTCAATGAACACAATTAATTAATATGTGAATAAAAGAATGATATATGTGAAACACTTAAATTTAAAACAAGTGCTCCCTTTATTTGCACTAATTTTTATAATGTATCAAAGAAATGCATAATACAAGATTTCATTTCCTTTATATGAACAGGGTTTTATACACTTTTACGTTCATACCTTTAATGATTGCTTCCAGTCATTTTTATCATTATAACTTGTATGCAATTACCCAATTTATAAATAAGTTACTTACAAGATTAAATATGTTTGCTTTGACACTCAAATTGAGAATAGTGAAACCAACATATGTATCTGTATACATACATATTTTATATATTACGTATTATACATACACGCACACGCAATACTATATATTATAATTTTACGATCAATGCATATGAAAAACAAACTTTATCACTGCTGTGTTAGTACAGTCAATAAATTCACACGCATAATATATCATTTTGTATAATTATACTTTATATCATTTTTTTCTGTGCAACATGTGGAGCAGAAGTAAGAATTAAGTGCTATTAAAATTGAACTAGCAGTATTGATTTTACTGTGTTGATCGTTTTATCGTAAGCACATTTAACACAGATGTGAAAGTGGTTGTGCCGATAAAATTGTATAAAAATTATACATTCTGCACCACATGTAATTTAATTAGTCTTATTTTTTTTTCTCGGTGCATTATTTAGCTGTGTAGACCTTATATAATATCTTATTAGTACTTATAGGAAGGAA
This sequence comes from Tetragonula carbonaria, assembly GCA_032399595.1. Classification (NCBI taxonomy): domain Eukaryota; kingdom Metazoa; phylum Arthropoda; class Insecta; order Hymenoptera; family Apidae; genus Tetragonula; species Tetragonula carbonaria. The sequence goes on from JAUCRC010000008.1 coordinate 9,205,478, forward strand.
TCGTAGATTTTAGGCCACTAATAGGCCAAACATGTATTTTTGTGAAATAATTCGAATTTATGTCTTATGAACATTCACAATACAAAAAAATTTAATAAATTTAAACAAAAATGTTATGTGTATATTCTACGTATTATGCAACAAAATTATTAACAATCTTTTCTATTAATTTATCCTTAGAAAAATTATAATTATTAATTATAAATTCAAAAAACTTAGAAAATGGAATCTGTAAAAGATACGAAAAAATGCAATTTAATAATCAGCATATACCTTGTTTTTTTTTTTTTCACTATTGTCCATTGTATCTTTATATTTGTCAATTATTTATGTAGTTTTCTTATTATTATTGTTATTGTTAATATTATTATTATTATAATCTTTCTTTAAGTGTATGTTTTTATTTTTATATCATATAATTATGCAACATGGTTTAATAAGCAGCATAGAATAATTTTCTACATGTATACTTAGTTTCCCAAGTGTTACAGCACCAGCACCTTCGTTGGTAGTAACAAATAAGTATAACAACATTCCTGTTATGAGGTAAATGTTATCTCAATACCAATTGTGTTTATACATCTTTTTGTATAAGTGTTTAACTTTAAACCAACATTAATAAGGATTCTTTAACAGTTTATTTTTGCATGTATTTAGCACTGTATTTTCCTTTTGAGCTACCATATAAATTAATAAAAATTAAATAATCACAACCCATAATTTAAACGCAATATTATTTAATCCTTATAACAATTATATATATTATGAGAGTTATATTGTAAGTGCATTTTATTATAAAAAAATCACTTCAAGAATTGCTGCTTTGCTCTTAATAGTGACACAATATAAAATTAAAAAAAAAAGGTATTCTTACTTTGAATGCAGGTAAGAATGTGCTTATCAGAGAAAAATGATTCAGTATGACTTGTATATCTCGTATAACATTAGCTCAACTTGTTTTCACAGGACTGTCATCTAATTTTTCTGGATTTACAATTACTTGTATTACGTAGCCTGGTTGTATCTTTGCTTCTTCTATGTGCATTTTATCACCTAATAACTTTCCACCGAAAAACCACCTTTGACGAGATGGTTCTAGACCTTCTTGACTCTATCCATGTAAATTATATGAATAATTAATGCAAAATAAAGAAAATAAGCTTAGTATATAATTTTCTACATACTTGCAATTTCTTTTTAGCAGTAGCAATAGTGTCTTTACTGTAAACAGGCAATTTAACTTCCCCTAATGTAGTTGATAATCTCAGTTTCAATGTCTGTTCAACTCCACTATCAATAGGTTCTATAATTAAGACAATGTAAAAAATTACTTTTCTTTTTGAGAACATCCTTGAATTCTTTGAGAAAGTTTATTAAATTCAGTTGTTAGTTAGATTACCTGAACAGTCAGCAGGGGAGTCTCTTCCACTATCTTCCTTCACAATATTAATTGGATATGATAAGCAATAAATAGGGACTTGATATCTGGTTCCCAGTTCATCATAACATTCGGTTAAAAAGCCATTAGGCACAGAAATATTAGCTCCATCTAATATAGCCTGTGCTAATTGATAATCCTGAGCTTCCGCTGCTGTTGCCCCAGCTCTTAATGCGTCCCATATTTCTTTCCTTCCATCAAATGCGGGTGCAGTATCCCAAAATTCATCTCTTTTACTTCTTAGCTGTCCTTCTGTCAAAGGTACATCTGATTTCCACCTAATTGCTTCATGGCATAATGGATGATTTTTCCTTGAATTTCCTACGTAAACAGAACATTTTTTTTTTTTTTTTTTTTTGTAAGAGAACTAATACATTGATTTTTTAACTAGATTAAAGAATCACATAAGAAACATGTTAAAAATAAAAATAATTACATTGAATTAAGACATTCACTCGTGTTACATGTAGTACAATGATTCTAAAGTTCAACACAGAGATAAGCAATTTAAAAATTCTTTTATTTTCAATAATAAAATAAAAATGCCAAATTTAACGATAGAAGGAACAAATATAATAATATTTTTGATGAACTCGTTCGACACCATGAGATAATGTACTGCGTAATATATGATTGTGTGATATTCTATGTAATAAATAATATGCAAATTCCAATGCATAACACGCAATGAACGTTAGATAGGAACGTGAGGAAAAAACCTGGATTGTCTTCAAGGTTAGCTGTTGTTGATTGCATTTCCTAGGGAGATAATTTTATCTTAATTTTTTTACCTGAATTTACTCTCGTGGAATTTCCTGTAGTATTGTCGACGGAGGCATTTCTTGCCCTCGTTATGCCTATGCAGCCTCCCATCCTAGGTGGCTGAAGTAACCAAACATTTCACTAAAATTTAACAACACCTCACATGCCATTTTCGTCCATCTTATCCACTAAATTGCAAATCGGTACCATTAGAGGCGCTATAATCGAATCTTTGGTAATCTAACCTGAAATATTAACAGATACAAACGAATTTTGAATTAAAATAAAACAAGTTTTACAAACAATTTTTCAGTATATCTGATATTTCATCGACGCATTATCCCGTGACGTAATAATTACCACCGGACACGTTCCAATCAAATTATATTTAATAATTCCAAATAAAAAAATTAATTACGCTCGCGATACTGGATAGAATTGTATTTTATTGACATACCGAGGTTAAGTAACGTAGTAACACAGGAAGGCATGATTTGCAATGGCTTCACTTACAAGTAGTGTTTTTAAAGAAAGATTTCTGGATGCTTTTGAAGAGAACGAAGTACTGAATGCAACGTGTCAAGAGATCGCCTCAGGTATGTATTAATTATCATAATTATTCTTCCTGTATGTATTGATGATTGGCCTTGATGTTTGAGAAAAAAACTAGATACTTGTTTTTGATCCGTTAAAATATTATCTGCAGCAAAAATACCAATGAAAGTAGCGTGTTTTGATATGTTATATATTATTTTTAAATAAATGAAATAGAAAAATGTATATTTCTGTGATACATACGTTGTCTGAAAATAATTATATTATTTAATTTCTAGAAATACAGTCAGGATATGCAAAACTTTATGCAGTTGTGGAGGAACTTAAACCTTTTGTAACGGAAAAAGATGTTACAATGCGAGAGAAGGGCATCTCTGCTCTCTCTATCATTTTATCACACTTATCTAAGGATTTCTTGAATGAAGCTGAATTGCGTTTTATAACGTCGTTTTATTGTGACAGATTAAAAGATCATTATAGCATTATACCAGCAGTATTAATAGGAATTCTGGCAATCGTAGGTTTTGCATTTTATCTAATATTGCAATAATTACGTTTAAATATAACAACTGAAATAATAACTATAAAGTAATGTAATTGCTTTAGGTTCAAATGGATCATTTGCCTAAGGATTCGCCTGAAAATTTACTTAGGGTTCTTTTTGAAAATGTTCAGTGCCAATCTCAATTATTATCTGATCGCAAGAATATATATTTTATACTTGCAACATTAGTAGAAAAAAGGGCAGAAGATTTAAAAGCTATGGGGCCAGATTTTATTTATGGAGTCATTACTACTATAGATGGAGAGAGGGATCCTAGAAATCTTATGTTATTATTTAGCATACTTCCACATTTTATGAAAGAATTTTCATTAGGCCATTTAACTGAAGAAATGTTTGAAGTCATTGCATGTTATTTTCCAGTTGACTTCAATCCTGTAATTAAATCAAGCAATCGAGATTTTAATTGTTTATCATTTGTGAATGTGAATTGTAATTTGACTTGACATTTTTCAGTCTGGAACAGAAGGAGTAACACGTGATGATTTGGCAGAAAAATTGGCACCTTGCCTTTGTGCTATACCAGAATTTGCAGAATTTTGTATGCCACTTGTAATTGATAAATTGTTCTCCAACCTCAAGGTTGCCAAGTTAGACTCTTTAAGTCTATTGTACAAAGGTGTAAAGACATTTGGTGTGAATGGCATGAAAAACTATTTGACCGAATTATGGTCTGTTTTAAGAAAAGAAATTGTACCAGGTGGAGATTCAGAATTAAAAAATGCAAGTTTGAAAGCAGTTATGTCTGTAATTGATGTTATATCAAGCGATGTTAAAGTTTGTGAAAATTTCATAGATCACGTAATCACAGATGTAAAATCATCTTTATATGATGTGCAACTTAGTTTATTTAAACCATCTGTGGAATTGCTAGAATGTGTGGCAATGGTCAATAAAGAATCATGTGTACAAGTATTAAAATTAATAGTACCATTATGTCTTGGCCAATATTCTACTAAAATTTCAGTAATTGATAAAATAATTTTAATCAAAACGTTAAATAATTTTATTAAAATTGCCTCTGATCATGGATTTACTATTAAGGGTAAATGTATATTTCATATATTTTAAGACATGTATTTAAAAATGTTTTAATGTTTCAATGTTTTAGATATTCCAGAATTGGCGTGGACAGATATACCAAATTTATATTTAAACGAATTATCAACAAAAAATATGGAATTACAATCAAAAATATTACTTGGTTTAAAAATACAAAAAACATATTTAAATGAAACACATCGTACTTTACTTTATGATAAAATTTGCGATCTAATTGGAACAAATTATAATGAAGTAAAGACACTCTGTCATTCGTCTCTTTTAAGTTTTGCTACTTTGTATCCACACGAGATATCAATTTTGATCAAAGAAAAATTTCAATTAAATGCTGGTAAACACTTATCCAATATTTGGATTTATGAAAATATGTACATCAAAGTATATATTTATTATTTTGATTGTTTCAGATGAGGAGAAAACAGAAATACAGACTTGTAAACTAGAAGTACTAGCAACTGTTGCTAAAACATATAAATTAGGTATTGAAGTTCTTCCACAAATTGTATTACAAACAAATATTACGAATACTGACATAAGCTTTACAGCTCTAACATGTCTTCACAGGCTAGTTGTTACAGAAAATATTAATTATGATGTTCAGCACTATCTATATAATGAATGCAATATTATTGAAAAATTGACTACCCTTAATATTAATGATACGGATCAAAGATTAGATTTAGTTTTAAATATTTGTCGATTAATTGTACGAAGTCTTACACTTGAAGAGCAACAAAATGTTGTCAATAAATACTTCCCAGTTTTAAGTGAACAAAATTCGGAAACTGATGCCGCTTTAGTAATGAATATTTTTATTCCCTTACGTCAAAATGTTGATTTAGCAATAAATACAAATCTGTTACAAAATCTATACAAATTAGCACTTAACAGTCAACATTCAAATATAAGACTCATAACATGTAAATTTATTGCTGTAATATTAAACAAAATTAATGACGATAATGAATATTTCCAACGTGCTTTATGTTATTTTAAAGAAATAATAAATAATAATTTAAATTCAAATACTAATATTAAAATAATGCAAGCAGCAGCTTCTCTACAAATCTGGCTAACAAAAGCCATAATTACGAAAGGTTCCTCAGATGTTGAAATATTTTTAAATGAGGTATGTAAAAATATCCAATTCTTTTCCCAATATTTAATATTTAATATTTAATATATTTTGATATTATATTTATATAGCTTACCAATATTTTGAAACATGACCAAATAGGTCAGCATATCGCACAAGAGTATAAAATTTTAACAAATGGACACGAGGATAGTTTGGTAGAAGAAAACTTTTGTAATATCAAAATTTTTTATAAACAAAGGGTATTTGAACACTTAATTAAAAAAAATTCTGAATTCAAAAACACATCAAGGCAGAATTATTTAAGTGCAGTTGTACAGCTGTTAGAAGAAATACCTCTGAAGCTTTTATTTATGTATTTAACTAAGGTACTCAGTATATGTTGATATAAATAACACAGTTTATATCATTATTAAATATTGTTTTCAGTTGGTCCCACTTTTAATAGAATCTTTATCTATTGATAATGAACAAATAATTTTTTTAACGTTAACAACATTAAACCTCTTATTGGAGACTAAACACAGTATTTTTTCTGATAAAATACAAAGTTTTATACCAAGATTGTTAAAGTTATCTACTTATAGAATGATGGTAATATTTCATAAAATTACTCAGTATCTCCTTAGTATATAATATCTTATAATTTTTATATTTTCATATATTGTAGAAAATCAGGATAGCAGCGTTAGAATGTCTAACAAATTATTGTAATTATCCGACGATTGTTATTAACATATACAAACAAGATGTATTAGAGAAATTATTAGTTCCAATTGACGATCGAAAGCGTTTAGTCCGAAAAGCTGCAGTAAAAGCAAGATCACGATGGTTTTTAGTTGGTGCGCCAGGAACAATGAAAGAACAATGATCTGATTATTGTTACATTAAATTTATCACTATAAATTCATAAATACATTTATTTTTTAATATAAATAGATATAAAGTTATTTTATATATTTTTAAAGTTATATACATGAGTGTAATTTTACATATGCATTTATATAAAGCAAATGATTTCTCTTAGTGTACTACTTTTTCTTGTAAGAGCAAAGAAACTGATTCATCATATTGTATTTGTCCTATATATTGTATATAATGTACATAATTGAATAAAGAATTGATTTCTATAATAGGATTGAAACCTGAAAGTTACTCTTTAATGCATTTAGTACACTAGAAGCATGGGTGATGGTAAGACAACGTATTTTTCTCAGTTTCAGAAATGTAAGAGTTATGTGGAATATTTGTGTTGCATTAAAATTTATTTATAGGTGTGGTAAAGAATGGTGCATATAAGTATGAAGATGGTACAAAATATATTGGGGACTGGAATGCAAAAGGGTTGAAACATGGTGCTGGTTCTTTACTTCTTCCTGATGGAACACGCTATGATGGTGGCTTTCAAAATGGATTATGTTCTGGCTTAGGAGTTATAATATTTCCAGATGGAGCAAAGTAAATATTATAAATATTCTACTTTTAATTTAATAATTATTAATTTTCTAATACACATTATGTACTAGGTATGAAGGTGAATTTATGCAAGGTTGGTTTCATGGTCATGGTGTATTTTGGAGGTCAGATGGGATGAAATTTGAAGGAGAATTTCGTGGTGGTCGTGTATGGGGATTAGGTATGTAAGAATTTATGTGTTGAACTTTATATTACATTAATAATTTATTACTTCATTTATTTATTAGGATTAGTTACATATGCAGACGGATCACATGGTTTTCCTAGAAATGAAGGATTTTTTCAAGATTGTAAACTTGTACGTCGTAGACATTGTCCAGATATAGTACAGAAAGCACAGAAGATCTCTATGATGGCTCGTGCCCAGTGTAATTAAATATTAAATATAAAAATTAGTTACTTATTATTTAAATGTAAAAATTAGTTACTTATTGAAACTTATTGAAATCTAATAAACAGATCTAATATGTCATACTGTAATTCTTTCAATTATTATATTTATTGTTAAATTAAGATTAAGATTGGAAGATATATGTTACATAACACAATTTTTCAATCTGACATTGATAACGTCATCAAATATGCAATGATGCAATATGTAATGATAAAAATAATTCATAATTATTTTTTGTTATGTAAAATTATAATATTCATGAACGTGTTTACGTAAAATCTTAAATCAGTAAATCACACGTGATCGTATGATATATTAGCATATACGTATATACATATTTCAATATAAATATAAGATAATATAGCTTATCTCAATTAGAAGTTTGTAAATTTCTTGAATCACTTCATATATAGTGACAAATTTTATGAGATTAAGATTTTGAACCAATTCTAATAATATTTTACGAATTTCTACAATAATTTTTAATATCATAGATTTGACATCAATAATTCAATGTTATACATGTGGATAAGATAGTTAATGATTTTTACGGTTTTACGACTGTTGTTTTACATCGTTCCGAGAATTTGAAAGGCAAATAAGGGTTAAAGGAAGGAGTATCAGACGACACTTATAAGACAAGTTTTCGTGAGAGTATTAACCAATAACTGTCACGCGAATGTTACTAAATCTAGATAAGCAGTGATTGTGATAAAAGTTTTACGAACTTTTATGAACTAAATAAAATCCTTCGTAACGTAAATACTTTCATTGAAACCATGATGAATTAATATTTCAGTAATAGTGTCGGTTCATTAATGAAAAAAAATTATTGTTCGATTCCTTTCTTTTTATTCTAAAATTTGATAAAAATTTGATTTGATTTTTTAAATGAGAATTTTATTAATAATTATACGCAATTTTTTAACAAATTTTTCAAAAAGAAATAAAAAGCTAATTGCAGCTTGAAATGACGATTCCAGGTAAGAGCAATTTTATTTTATTTTAGTTTCTGTTTATTGTTACTAATAAGTATATACCGTATGCAATACAGTTATATAGAATAGTTTTCTATTGCTTCGCTTTTATCATTGGTCAAAATGGAGATGGTGCTTGTATTTTGTTCCCTCTCCTGTTTTAATTAGTCAATAGTCAATATCTATTCAGTGTTAGCGTATTTCTGCTTTTTTCTTGAGTTTTGTTTGCAATTTACTACAAACTCATCTTTCACATATACATGGAGTATTGTTTCTGTAATTTGTGATTTACGATCGTAAGAAGTATTCGATGGCGTTACTTCGCAAGTATTGTTATTAATAATTGTCATCCATAATTCGAAATTAATTAATATTAATTGCAAATATTGATACACCAGCAACAGTACGATACATGTTAATTCATCGTCTTAATAATATATCTAATCAATTTGTATTTGATATACTTAAAGAAATTCTTTATTAGTCAATTGGAAATATATGCATTGATTGAACCACGAGAGGACAATTTAATTTTTATCAACATAGTAGAAATATAGCATTGAATAAGTTGAATTTAAATTGAATTCAAATTGAAATTGTATTGAAACAACTATAGAAATACGTTTTTTATGAAATACGTATTATCAGTTTGAGTGTAATTACAAGCAGTTTTAAATGCACGTGTGTCATATAATGCATTCATGTTTTTAATTCGTGCATAATTAGAATAACCTTTAATGCCAAAGGAAATGGAGACTATGAATAGATATTATAATCATTTTTTAAAAAATTTACTATATGAGTTCGCTTTTTAAATTATTTTAATTCAATACTTCGTTGTTAGTTCATGAAAAATGTTCAGTGATTAAAAAAAAAAATATTATATAAGAATTAATATTTTATCAAATTGGTTGTTCATTAAATTGATATATTTTATATTTTTAATATAATTTTTTCTAATTTTCAGTAAAGAAATCAAATATTAGATTAAAAGAGACTGTAAATGACTCGAAGATCAACAATGAGCCCTCAAACTTATAAAAATAACGTTACTACAAAAGCTATGACATCTAATGGTTACAATAGTACCGTGACTCCAAGTAAGGAGTCCAAAAACCATTCATCACCTTGTGAGTTGTTCAAGTGTATGTGTGCTTAGAGTAGCCATTTTTTATTCTTTTATTATTATTATTATTTATATATAAGAAATAATTGTTTAATAATCACACAATTAATTATATTAAAATGATTGTATAATAATCATACTAATTATAAATATTTTAAATAATAATTTCAATTTAAACTGACTTTTTTATACGCATTGTCTTTTCTTTATTATTATACTTTTATATTTTAGTTTTTATATCTTTATAATTATTTGCATTCTTTTTATTTATTTATGCTATGATATAAGAGCTTATATTTATAACTCATAATCTATTGTTATGTGAATAAATATTATGCGCTTTGTATATACCAATTTATTTTTGTAATAGTTGTATTTCGTTTGATTTTGCATTATTTGAATATTTCTGATTCTTTTTCATTAATGCTATTAAAATCATAATACTTATGTTCTTAGCAATGCCATGGTTTGGTATGGATATAGGAGGTACATTGTCTAAATTAGTGTACTTTGAACCTAAAGATATTACAAGAGATGAGGCAGATGCAGAAGTTGAAACTTTGAAAAATATTCGACGATATTTAACAAAAAATTCAGCATATGGAAAAACAGGTCATAGAGATACACATTTGCAAGTATGTTTTATGAGTATGATTTATGAATAATCTATTCCATGTGTTGTGTAATCTATTCAGCATGTTCTTCTGTTACAGATGGATAATGTATGTATCAGAGGTAGACGTGGTACATTACATTTTATTAGATTTCCTACAAGTGAAATGGGAAATTTTTTAGCATTAGCGAGGTCTAAAGGTATGGCAAATCTTGTGACAACAGTCTGTGCTACTGGTGGTGGAGCATATAAATTTGAAAAGAATTTTAAACAAGTAAAACATTCATCCTAATATATTTTAATACATAATATATACTCAGTATAAATTTTAATAATTTATATATTTTCTTTGCAGGAAGTAAATATGAATTTAGCAAAATTTGATGAATTAGATAGTTTAATACGTGGCATGCTCTATATAGAAACAACAAATCCACATGAATGTTATTATTGGTCTTATCCTACAGATGATAGTAAATGTCAGAAGGTTCCTTATGATTTTTCTGAACCTTATCCCTTTTTGGTATGTTTCAGTTTCATAAAATATTAAATTGCGCATATTATAAATATTACAAATATATTATAAATATTTTTATAAATACTTTTTACAGCTTGTAAATATAGGGTCAGGAGTGAGCATATTAACAGTTTATGGGCCAGAAAATTATAAAAGAATATCTGGTACCAGGTGTGTTTTGTTTATGATAGTATAAAAATGTATATTATTAAATTATATTTTAACTAAATTTTACTTCATATTTAGTCTAGGTGGTGGCACGTTTTTAGGATTATGTTGTTTATTAACTGGATGCAACACTTTTGAAGAGGCAATAGAATTAGCAACTGGAGGTGATAATACTAAAGTAGATAAATTAGTTAAAGATATTTATGGTGGAGATTATGGTCCATTTGGTCTTCCTGGAGATCTTGTAGCAAGCAGGTAGTATTTTCAATAATAAAATTAATGTTATTTTTAATTTTATATTTTTTTAAACTCATCTTTTATTTAATACATATTGTTTTATTGTGTGTTTAGTTTTGGACAGATGAATTCTAAAGATCGACGGAATGCAGTTAGTAAAGAAGATCTTGCACGCGCAACACTTGTTACTATTACAAATAATATTGGTTCTATCGCGCGTATGTGTGCTGTGAACGAAAAAATTGAAAGAGTAAGAAACAATTGTAATTAATGTATTTATTATATTTTTAGTAATAATAACATTAATTGGTAATTTTAGGTAGTATTTGTAGGAAACTTTCTTAGAGTAAATCCTATATCAATGAAACTTCTGGCCTATGCTATGGATTATTGGTCTAAAGGAACGATGAAAGCTTTGTTTTTAGAACATGAGGTGGAACATATGAAATACTCTTATATAAGCTTAAAAAATTTTTAAAAATGTATTTATGTCTTTTTTTCTTTTTTAATTGTAGGGTTATTTTGGTGCAGTAGGATGCCTGCTCCAATTTAAAGGTGAAACGAACTAATATTATAGAAGAGACGATATATATATATATATATATATATATATATATATATATATATATATATATATATATATATTAGCATTCCATTTGATATTCTAATTCAAACGAATCTTTTTCATAAGGATGATTATGTAATTATTTAACGTAATTATTTATTTTTATTATGTAATTTTAGTTTCTCAGGAAATATTGTATGTGTTGATATGCAATTATAATATTACACCAAATTTTAACAATGATATAAACTTAAAGTCAGGATTGTATTATCTTCAGATGTGACTATATTTATTATAATTTTAATCAATGAACACAGTATAATTATTTGGAAATACGTTAAATGATTATTATGATATATCTGATTATTATGATATAATGGGCACAACCATGATTGCATGAGTTTGTACAGGAATTTGCAATGGACCAAAACTCAAAAAACGCATAAAACTTACCACAATATTCCTTATATCAGTAAAATGAGTCTACCTCATATTTTATTTTCTAAATATAAATGTACGCTTTATATAAATGTACGCTCATACAGATTCTCATACAAGGCATGATATTTATTATATGTACGATTTTTCAATTGTTCATAATTATCATAAAAACAAAAAAATGAAAAAAGTAATTGCATTAGTAAGTACTTAATATTTGTTGTTATTATTGACTTCGCTATTAATATATTTTTACTTTGATCAGTAAAAAGCATAAAATGTACATGCTTTGTAATGATAATGGCTAAAATTACTACAAAGTATATTGATTAATGGCTACATTTATATGTTATTTATATGCATTTTTTAGCTATTTAAAAAATACATTGGGTAATATACATTCATTATTAAATATTTATGTCTGGTGCTTCAGAATATAGACAGGATATAGATACATTGTTAGATTTTTTTATAGAATAATTTATAATGTAATAAACAATAAAAAGGGAATATTTGTATTATAGCACTATAAGAAAAATGTTTTTTTTAAAACATATTTTATGATATGTTTAGCGTTATAGTTGACATTTGTATGAATTTACAAATATAAAAATTTGTTTATAATTTTATTTTTATGGTACAGAAACAAATGTAATTTTGTTATATTAATAAAAAATTCCTTATTGGGCGCGGATGTTAAAAGCTCTAAACTATTGTTGTAAACTATTTTTAAGCTACATCATGCATGCATTTAATGTTTTCATATTATTTCATATATATATATATATATATATTTATTTATTTGTAATAAAATTATGCTATTAATGAGAAATAAAATATTTTCCTTATTATACATACATACTATAAAATTGTACATATTTTATATACATGTATCGTCAATATAAAGTTGCGGTTACTTAGCAACTAATCTAACAACACTATATGATTTCACATTAGAGTGGTTTTACATTTGCTAATGAAATTATAAAATAAAGATATCAATATTTTAAAGTAATAATTGATACTGGAGTACTTTATAATTTATTTTCATGAATTTTTATTTGTAAATCGGTGATAGATAGATATCTGTTTTTGTGATATTCCATTCGTCTGATTTTTTTAATAAAAATGGTGAGTTTTGAAATTTCTATTTACAATAATTTAATCTATAAAATCTTAATTATATGCATGTAAATCATTTTAACTTTGAAGGGGCCTAAAAAGGCGAAAGCACCTACTACTGTTGATGTAGTAGATACAACGAAAATGAATAGAGAACAATTAGAATTTTATGTACACAAAATACTTGAAGAAATGGAGCGTGAACGAGAAGAAAGAAATTTTTTTCAACTTGAAAGAGATAAGATCAGAACTTTTTGGGAAATTACAAGACATCAGTTAGATGAGGCGCAAGCAACTGTTAGGTATTACTGTATACTTGATTACAAATTCGACATTTTAATAAAATTTAGTTTATATATGCTATTTTAGAAATAAAGAACGTGAAAAAGAAGAGTTATCAGAAAAACATGAAGCAGAGCTCAAATTGTATAAACAAAAAGTAAAACATTTAATGTATGAGCATCAAACTAATTTATCAGAAACTAAAGCTGAACACATGGTTGCTCTTAAAATGGCACAAGATGATCATATTCTTCAAGAAAATGAATTAATTAAAGATAAAAGGGAATTAAAAAGATTGCAGAAAGAACAAGATTTGGCACATATAAATGAAATAAAAACATTAAAATTGGTATGAAAGAAATACAAAATATCATTTATTATTATTAAACATTTTACATATCTATATTTATTATTTAGAAACATGCGGAAGAAACAGATAAATTAATAAAACAATTTGAAAACGAAGCTCAAGAATTGGAACAAAAATATGAACAGAAGTTAACGAGTCAATATGAATCTCTTATTTTGAAACATCGTATGGAAATAACTGAAGTGGAAGAAAGAAAAAATACACAAATTGCAAATTTGATAAAAAACCATGAAGCTGCATTTGCAGAAATGAAAACTTATTATAATGATATTACCCTTAACAATTTGTCTTTGATAAAAAGTATGAAGGTATGAGTAATTGAAAAAATAAGTTATTTATATGTACAATAATTATTGGATTTATAGGATCAAATGGATCAAATGAGAAGTAACGAAGAACGCATGAAAAAGCAAGTGCGAGAATTAACTACAGAAAATAAAAAATATTCTATTGATGCAAAATCATATGAAGAATCTTTAGCAAATTTTACTCGTCAACTTGCAAATTATGATAAAGATAAACAAAGTTTGATTGTCAGTATTTACAATTCTTTTTACATATGTAAGTAACATTTTATATAAACTTTTAATTCTTTCAGAATATTAAAAAAAGACTAGCAATAACTATGAAAGATTTGGAAAATTTAAAATGGGAAAATGAAGTATTAGAATTACGTTTTGAAAAGGTAAATAAATAATATATGTTTTTTTTCTAAATAAAATTATATTCATTGTATCGAAATCGTTTTATTGTTTAGTGTCAATCTGAAAGAAATGAATTACATTCAAGATTTGTCTCAGCAATACTTGAACTCCAACAGAAGACTGGTTTAAAGAACGTTCTTTTAGAAAAAAAACTTGAGAAATTATCAGATTTATTAGAACAGCGAGAGGCACAGATCAGTGAAGTGCTTACTGCTGCTCAATTGGATCCAATGGCTGTTCTTAACGCTAATAAAAAGATAGAGGTTTGTATAATCATTGCAGGATAGGCTCCTTTCTTAAAATACAATATTTCTTTTGTAGAATATGTTGAATAGAAAAAATAATGCAATACAAGATCTTCAGTATGAATTAGCAAAAGTTTGTAAAGCACACGACGATTTACTTCGAACGTATGAAGCTAAGTTACAAGAGTATGGAATTCCAAAGAGTGAACTTGGCTTTCAACCATTGAGAGTAAAAGCAATAATTACAAAGTTAGGATTGGGCCCAGCTGGTCTTGTTACTTCAAATCATTAGCCTATTCGATTTTAATAACATTTTTTATTTTTGATTAATCGTATAATACACTTTCACTAACAACTAGTGAAATGTAAAAATAATAAAATCAGATTAATGCAGAAAAATTCAAATGATATCCAATGCAGAATATCTTTATTTTGTGAAACAAAGAAGTTCCAGCGCATCTGTTTTATTTTTTTATAAATTACATAAAATTATCACAGAATGTACAGAGTAGATCATATTGATGCCTGATAGTTGCGTACTCGTACAATTCTATCTATTCAATCTTTTTATTAAATCATCATGTATCTCCATGTTATATCTTTTTTTATAATTATTTAACAACTAACAGGCACAATTATACTGAAGATGTTTCATATATGTATGTATGTATTTATGTATCTGTATGTATCTATATATATATATATATATATATATATATTTATATATATATATATATATAGATACATACATACATACATACACACACACACACACACACAGATTTTATATATAGATATTATGACATATATAGACATAGACACATTTACTAATCTAATTTACAAAATATTATAAATCGAATATATCAGGTCACGTGGTTAATAAGGTTCAAACATTTAAATACATATATATAGGGTTTATGTAAAATATCTTTCCCTCAAATCTATTGATTTTGTCAGTTCCAAAAACATTTAAATATTAAGTGAAGAAATAATTCATTGGTTTTTTTTATTATGCATTTGAAAACATTATATAATATTTTGTATAGATATAATCTTATTATGTATGTATATAAGCACACGCGTATATGCGAATGCATTTATATTTTTTTGTACACACATATAATTATATATACGTATGTATACATATATATTTTTTATACATGTATATATATTAAGAATTTGGCACAATAAGAAATAGAATCACAGTTGAAATCATTGTACATCATAAGAGTTATGGTTTGTTAATACTTTTTTTTCTATATCTGCAAGTCCGATTTTAACGTTCTCCATATTTCTCTTTACTTGAAAAATATCTTAAATATATATAATGTAATTTAATTATATTTTATATCCGATTGTTATGTTATATCACAAAAGAAGAGATCATGTTAGAAATAATAATATGAACATACAGCAATTTTTTAATTTGACCACTGTAAAGTCTTCTTGCAGATTTTTAGATTTAGTCTCAGTTCATTGGTTCATTATGTCAAAAGAATATTGAATCTATTTAATTTCTCAGAGCCACATGAATATGAATCATAGATAGTAAAAAAAATAAGCATCTGTTTTAATTTTAGACATTAGTGGTCCATTGTTCCATTGTGTATATCCCTCTTCTATATTAGATTCTTACGTATTCATTAAAGTATACTACCATTAAAGGTGCATGTGTTTCTAATATCTTCATTTTATAGTGCCATAATTAAGTGGAAAACTATGCATACTGTTTCTATATAATTTAGCGTTATGCTTATACTATTTTCATAAAAAATTTGTAAAATATAATGCTACACTTTCAGTTGGGTTTTTAGAAATTGTTGAAAAGATATGAGTACACAATAAACATTTCAAAGACAAGCTTTTACGGTAAATATCTATATGTATGCCGTTTCTTTACTATACTGATATAATAAATTAAAATTTCGAATGTTGTATTCAAGAGAAAGAATTATGTCTTAAAAATTTTCTCTTAAAAATTGTAAGCAATAAGAAAAATACTTGTCGTGTTAATAAAAAAAATTTTATAGAAAATTTTCGTAGTTTCAATTTTGAAAAAAATATAGATAATGTTATCTTTGCATTATAAAATCGAACTGAATGGTAGAACCATTATAAGTATTTTCCTCCGTATAAAAAGTATTTTCAATAAAATGTTTGTACATGCATTACTTTTAATTTGAGATCCATAGAATATTTTTTTGATCTTATTCAACTCATTATCTTCCAATTTGGCAAAACTTCGGCAATTAACGTAGAAAAGTATGTTGTTACGTTATATACAACAGTTTCACCAGCAGCTAAAATTGCGCCAAACGAACCATACGTACCGTAATCTATAATACTGTGATTACATGCTGATAAAACTGCGAGATCTTTGCCTGGACCTTTTGCATTCATATCAGACACGAATTTGATTCTATGTCTTTTGCTATTTAAATTATACTTGCACCAAACTATATTATCACTAGTTACTACAAAAATTACATTACGATACTTGCCAATAAAGTAATTCATTGCCGCGAAATAATAGCTGACTGGTGCAGGACTGATCTTTAATTTCCGCCATAGATAATCCACATAATCTGTTCTTCGTATATGTACGCTTACAAATGTTGGTTTAGATAAATTAAATTCCTCTGCCACCTCTCTCAATACTTTTTCTGCATAAGCTTTTAAATTTGGCTTGAATGTAAATTCTCTTCGTACATCATCCAACCACACCAGAATAAGAGACCAATAAGCTGCATGCCTGCAGAGTAAAATCATTAAAAAACATAAAATATCAGTTGCAAATGAAATAAAAAAGCTTACCTTGGTATAATGATATTTTGTTCCGTACTATTCCATTGACTAAGAGAATTAACAATTTGACTAACATCCAAATTACATCTTCCAATGTAACTGAGTGGTGGAATACTCAGATTTTCAAAGTATTCTTCAAGAGTTTTTAATATACAACGCGGCATAAATGGTTCCAAGCCAGTCCTTCTTGCAGTGGCCCACACTGATGCATATTCCCAGATTTGATTTCCAAGTCTGCCACCTTGAACTGCAGAAACTATTCCATATTTGGGACAGGGGTTCCTCCATTCAGGTGGTATTCTGATATTCTTTAAGGTAGTGCGGCAAAGAACTTGCTCATATGATGAGATCTTTATATGACGAGCTGGTGGGTTGGATGTGTACATAGGAAACAGGAAGACATGGATGCTGAAGACCACTATCAGAGCAAGAACCATTGCGCTTGCAAGTACATGCTGCTGAGCGTGACTCATTATCCTCATATACTCCTGTATAGCGTAGTCACTACGTATGGTTCAACTCTTTTTTCTATCTTCTACTGCTTTCTGCTTATTTATTTTCTACTCTTCAACTTCCACTAGTCCGGCATTTCGTATCTACAGGTGTGCCATGTCCTTTGCTTTTCGTCGTACATCTTTGCAATGATAATATTATTTTTATTGAACAGTACATGCTACTTAATTGTAAATGATAACAAGATATGGATTGTGTAATTAATGATGAAAAAAATATATGTATTTAAAAATGTTACGCATTTTTTTTAATCCAATTAACAAAAAAATCGGCTAAAATGTCAATAATTTTCCGTTTGGCTAGAAAGTGATAGGTAACATCATTAAGTAACATAGATCGATGTTGGTCAGACAATGAAAAGGACATGGCCTAGCATATTTCGTTTAAAAGCTGCTAATTTAGCGAGGTTTATATTGTACAAAGCACGATACATGTAAATCAAAACTGTTTATTGACATCTGTTTTATTTCGAATCTAATGAAATTATATTACATGTTATATATGACACTATAAGGTAGTAACAGGTGGTGAGTTTCGAACAATACACGAACTTTGATATATACCATGTATATACAAGAGTAATATTTACTAGTCATATAGCTACGTACAGCATATAAATAAAATTGTAAAGGAAAAAATACTTACGTTGAAGTGACAAAAAAATCGTTAAAACATATGATATACGTAAGTGTTAAAGACAACTGAATTACATTTGACACTTGGATCGAGTCATCTTAAATACAAACGACGACAATGTACACTCACCTGTCGCACACAACGATTGACATTCAATTCGAAATCCACTACCATCCAAAAGATTTATATTCACAACTTTTTTATTTCCACCACTCATATTTTCCCGGCGAAATCAATGGATATCCCGTGATTGACGCTTGTTGCGTATCTACACGAGATGCTTGTATGTATTTGTCGAAACGTTATTTCCTCGACGCGAGTAATCACAATACACTCATCTTTCGCATTACGGCGTTTTATTCGAGACCAAGTTGTTTAAACAAACTGTTGAAACGATTAACAATATTTAGTTCATGTAGAATTTGCATTCTTCGAACGGGGGATGTTTTCTCGATTGATGACGTCATAAGGAACTGTCATTCTTATCACAGCCATAGACAACAGCATTATAGACTTACGACTCTATTGAATTTTGTATTCTTGACATACTGATATTACACAATATGACATATTCTTGAAATACTGACTGTTCAAAATATTAGAAACCGATTTCACTATTGATCGAAGAATGATCGAAGCACAGACGAGATATATGAATTCATTTACCTCGTTTGTGCTTAAACCATTGACTACTAGTAGCATTGAATAAGAATAAAATCGATAGACCAGACTAGATTCATGTCTGGTTTATTTTTAAAGAAATTAAATTTATTAGATTTTAACTCAAAATTAAACCAGAAGGTTAAAAAAATAAAATTACCAGATTTTTTTACAATTTACAAACATTTTTGTGAAAATTTTATTTAAATAGAAAAGAATTAGGAGAAAGAAATTTGTATTTTTTCTTCTAATTATATACAATATACTTTCGTACGAAATGCGCGCGCAATTTTAACTTTGACAAAGATTACAGCGCCAACGAAGCGGTGAAATTTCGCAATTATGTATTGCGATTCTCGAATGTAATCGATGTTTCTTGTAATCGATGTAAAATCAATCTTGTAATCTAATTTGTAATGTGAAACCGTCAGTTTTAGGCGGGAATATGACGTGAAACATAACAAGAAGTTGAAATTGTCAAGTAAAGACCAGGTAAGACTTGTTTCTGAACGATTCAATACATTTACAATTTAAAATAGCATGCATTCAATCATGATCATGATCGTGATCTGTTACAGACATTTCCCACTGGATTTAACGATTTCTATTTAATGATACAATGATTTTTTCTGGGTTATGAATACATATGTTGCTCCTTGCATCTAATTGTAAGTCTCATATACTTTTATCTTTCTGTTCATTTAATTATGATTACTTAAATTAACAGGAGTAAAAATAAATCTAATAGGTTCATAAGTGAATTGAATGTTTATAATTCTGTATTAAATCAAATAAGTGGTACTTGCGTATCTGCAAGTTTAATCGCTTAAATCAAGCTGTTAATGCCAAATAGCATTATATAATAATAAAAATAATTTATCTATATGTATTTTATAAGAAAATTATATTGAAACTGAAAATATAATAGCTTATGTTTCAGATGTATATGAAATCGATTATTAAATATTGAAAGCCTTTTTTCTGAAGTTGTTTGTCAAACCACTTTTTAACCAGATACGTCTATTTGAATTAGCATGGCAGTCCGGAATGCATTAAAATCGAAAAACATTAAAATATAATAAGTTTCGCGCGAAGTCACAAATAAGATACAGAATAGATATTTTCTGGAAGTTCATGTCACACGTTCTGAAATATTGACATAGTAAAAAGATTGCTTTCTTAGCATACTGTTTTTTTAGTATATGAGGTACCTTGTCTGTGACATATAATGCTAATTTATGTAGAAAATAATTACATTATAGCCAAAAATTAAGTTGTTTCTTAAGAATCGTACAAATGAGAAAATGTTCAATTCAATAAATAATTTTCGGTATAGATGTAACAATATTATTCATA
Organism: Tetragonula carbonaria; assembly: GCA_032399595.1. Classification (NCBI taxonomy): domain Eukaryota; kingdom Metazoa; phylum Arthropoda; class Insecta; order Hymenoptera; family Apidae; genus Tetragonula; species Tetragonula carbonaria. The sequence goes on from JAUCRC010000008.1 coordinate 9,226,157, forward strand.
TTTTGATTTTAATTACTTTTACTAATCTAACCTGTCTAAATCGATATAGTAGATGTGTGACATAAAAAGAGTAAGGATGTTAGAGTAAGGTGAGCCAGCAATGTTTATTCATATAACTCGTCTGTGGTGACGCCCAAAACATGAGACATAAAAAAACATTGGATGTTTATCTTAGTTAGTCAATGATTCGATCTATTTTAATTAGTTAATGATCTTACGGGTTAATGATTTTAATTCAAGAATGAGACTAATCGACTTGGTACAGTAGAAAACTACTATCGGGTTTCTGCTTATCAAATCAATGAAATTGAAACACGATGGCGCCACTTGACTCTCGCCTTCTATGTATAATAATCGAAATTGTGCAATTTGAATTTCGCGAAAGTCATATCCGAACATGGTGCGCTGACAATAATTCTCTGTTGTAATTTCCTTCGTTTCGTGAGATTATGTTGAAAGTGTAAAAGTACATAGTGACATTTAAAGACTATCTAAAGATGTTTCATTCTTTAAGATTAGCAGGTAATTCATTTATTCATTATTTTTTTGCAGAGAGGTTATGCCAGGAATATGAAATTGACACACGCGAGCTTAGACGAAATGAAAATCTGATGGTTCGAGGTTTTGGTAAGTCTCCTTTGCATGCATGAGAATGCTTATCATACCGAGGAAAAATGAATGGTATATAAACTCTTTTTTCACCGTTTTCGTTTCCCCTTCATCTGGCTCTCTCAATAATGTTTCCTTTTGTTCTCGACTTACTCACGTTCTCGTGATACTCTTCGATTATTCCGTTCTAGGTTTACATCCTGGATTAATATTGTGTAAAGGTCATATCGAATTAAGTCAGGTTCGTCGATCTCATCTCTGGATATAAAGAAAAGTAATGCAATCGTTGAAATTCAAGTAACCAGTAACTTAAGTATAGATGTCGTTCCTGGTTTATCGTAATACCGACGAGCTTATCACGGTAATAGTACTTCCTAGATCCGTGCTTTCGGTGTAAGAACATTTTGCGATAGGACAAAGGACTCTTAGCAAGGGATCGACTAGAACTTTTGGGAATAGAGACCGGTTGAAGTTTTCTACCGATAAGAGCGACATCTATATACCATAGACGCGATGTCTGTGCACAAAGGACGATACCACTGTAACGTATTTGCTAGCGACCCATTTCTAGTCTGGTGTTATTCAGCTTTAGGATTATTTATGACAGATATTCGGACTACTGTGTAACTAGTAAAAGCGTGACTGAGAAAGTATGGGGAAATATGGATTCAATTCATGGGTTGAAAGTTGATGGAGACGTTGGATCGTCTTAAGAATTGTTATAAGGAAATTGTTAAGTAACGTTTGAAAATAAAAATGAATTAATAATTAAACTGTTATAAATAATTTATTAGGAATTTTAAACGATATTTAGAAATGTATACGGAAATGTGTCAGGGTATTGATTGTTATACATAAAATATCAGAAACATTAAACGATGTTTAAACGTGTAGAATATTAAGAAATTTTAAATGCTCAATTTGTAATTAAAATTGTGAACATTCAATTTGTAAGCACGCGACGAACGTTCGAGTCATGACGAGTTGTTGTCTGAATCTGGGAATGGAGGGAGGAAACAGAAAAAGAAAGATTTTTGCATTATAACGGTCAATAGTTTAATAATTTTTGAATCTTATTATATATTATAAACTTGTACCGCCATCGATTTGTTAATTTATTAATAGACATTACAATTCGTACATTTTTCCCAAAGCTTTTACGCTACATCCTTGTTGATGAATGAACGTTTGGCTAACTTTTGGCCAGAGCTTAGGTCTATTAGAAAACCGAGCAATTAAATAGAGTTTCTGAGGTTTGAGCGAGCTTGCGACTATGAATGAAAAAAAAGTATTGTCAGCGTTGTCACTTGGCACATCGAGTTCAGAAGCGTAAAATTCGCTTAGTTACTTGGCCAGCCGCAAAGATCGCGGATCTATCGCGACCTTTATCTTGCGCTCGGCGTGATTTTCCGTCATTTCAGCCTCGATAAAAAAGGGCTGACGGCCGATTGCAACTTTCACCCTCTTTTACCCTGGCTGGTGGTTTACTCGGAGGATCCTAGTCGTTCCCGCTCGACTTCCAGTTAGCGAGGAAAGTTTACGCTGTTGGCCGGGAGTTTGCATGGAAATTGCATTTTGCTCGCTGAGAATCGAGCTAAATGAAATTTGATCGCGAACAGGATAGCCAACGGAGTTAGCTACGCGTTCTGCGTGTTATATGTATATACATATATATGTATGTATTAATGATAACAACTAACAACGACATAATTTGCGCGAAAGATATCGAGTGCAAATTTTCGAGTTTTCTCCACTATTTTTTTCTTTTTTTTTCCGTGCATTAAGTACATATCTAGATCTTGGTGATCGGCAAATGAACAATATCGTAGAGTAGAAAGTCGTCCAACAACGGCCGCAGAGTAATATCGAAATACAGCGAGGCTGATTTGCACGAGACAGACACTTGATCCAATATATTGAAGGTTCGCGGTAGTTCGTTTATTCTGGCACGGTATGAATTTCGCGAAATATACAGAACATATTTGCATTGTAAGAGTACGTTGTTTTTGTACGATGGAGGGATGATAGGGGAAATGAGTGGATAACAAAGACAGGCATAGAGAAATGACGTTAAACTATGTTGGTTCAGGAAAGTGTTTGAATACTTGTGGAAACTTTTTATGGATACATCGTCTGCGTTTTTTGAAATTTTACTGACGCTAAAGGGAAATACGAGCGTCACGGTTATATTAATACAGTCAGTAATGAATTTGGGAATAATTCGTGGAAAACGTGGAAAAATTGGAAAATTTGAAACTATTCTACAAATGTATGTAGAAGTTGTAAAATATTTAGCGTGATTATTTAGTTGCGTTAAACACTATTCTATTTTTTGTTTTTCGTATGAAAGCAATAGTTAAAGTTCAAAATCACACATTATCAGAGCTGCTTTTTTTTTTAAATTAAATTTGGTCACGGAATTCTCTTCGGCTCTTAAAAAAATACTTAAACACTTTACTGTCAAATGCAACGGAATTATCATATGTACTTCCCTCTTCGTAACCTTCAAAGTCGTATAACAGCTCTGTCTCGTTACATTCATTGAAATTTCAAAACGTTTCGTACAACCTACGCTGAAAATACACATTCATAAAAATTTCCCGTGGCCCTCCTTTATTACACTTTCCAAATCAGTGAGTATCACGCATATTTGCTCGCATCGATAGTCTCGATGATTCGAAGTGCGAATCTCATCTCGCACGTTTCGTAGAAAAAGGACGGAGCACGCATCATCCAGTCTATACGTGAGAGATTTGTCACGAAATAATATACAACAGCAGTTGCCTTTATCAGAACCGGATGGTGGATAGCTTGTATCTCTGCTCGGCTAGAGAGATTTGGTTTACGCAAGGGATAAGTTCCGTGGTAGGGGAAAGAGCTGGTGGTAGGTCGCCGTAGGATCAGCGAGAGGATGGGTTAAAGCCAGGGGAGGGTATCTTGCGGAAATTCGATGCTAATGAAGGAAATTGCGTAGATGCCAAACCAGTATCTCTCGTCCCTCTCGTCGCCTAGCACCCTCCTACGAAGTGGTAGTAACGAATTTCTCCCCCTGGCTGCCTCGTGCCAACGACTCGCGTCTCCGAGCTCGCTAATTTTCTATTTACTAACTTGCTATGTACTAAATGTTATTTCCCTTATATAATTCGCCAGACTTCGTTCGTATATTTTCTTGGAACGGTATAATGCTTATATAACAACGTACTGTCTAAGTAGCTGGCGGTATAATGCTCGGTAATTGCGACGAAATTTAATACCAGCCAGAATTATTATCAATATAGTCGAACGCGCACGTCACGTACCTAAATCTTCCTATATACATATCCTACAAATATACTTTCCAGATATAGATTTATATCTTTCTCTTTTTCCCCTTCCCGTTTTTTTCCTTTCTTTCTTCGTGGAAACATATTTCTTCGCGAGGGAAGAAAGTAGTATTATCGATTATTTACGACGCGTCATGCGATATACGACGATTTTATGGGATCATCGAGAAGAGGATTATCGCCCAATAGAATTGAGAGGCGGGCTTGCTTCGGTCCCTTTCGTGTTATTTCTATCTCGTCAGAGATGTCTTTCTTATTTAAATGGGCTGCCGCTGATGCGAGCAAGAATAGGGCGGCGCTTGCGAGGGTCGCTGCGGCTTTGCTATGCCGATTCTCAAGGGTAGAAGCAGGCAGAACGACCGGGAACATCCTTCTAAGAACGTAATTGGACGAATTATTTACATTTTTCTACCGTTTTTTTTTCTTCTCCTCTGTCGACACCGACGTTCGTGTTTTATTAAATGTCGATGAAAATTTTAGTGCTTTCATCGACAACCCTTGCTCGTCGAATTTTTCTTGCTTTAATCTCGCCGTGTGTTTCGATTAAGAAACGAGAATCTAGCGGGAAATTTCAGGATTCAAAATCAGATTAATTGCGATCTGAATGTGTCAGATTAATTTTCATAACGTTTAATGTAACAATTTAACGAATGCAACACCGGACATTTCGAGATGTTACAAACACATACGATAAAACGGCAAAACTCCGAACGTTTGTAATTAAAGGTTATTGTGAGTGAAATTTCGTGTCGTTGTTTCGTAATAACAACATTGTCGTGTTATTTATAATTACTACAAACGACAACTTTTCTACTGTTTGTTTAATACTGAATGATAAAACACAGAATGTTTCATTACGTTCGTTTGAGTTTGTTGACGTTTAAAATTAAACTGAAAGAATATTCAGGGATGAAATTTCACGTACGACAGCGTAAACGTGTATAATATTTCTGCAAAAGGGACGTAATGCAACGCAGTACGCCAAGTCCAAGGCAATTTCGCCAAAGACAAATACAAATACGCTGACTTGTACGCTTGCAATAACTCGTCAAGCGTGAAAATGTCAAAAGTTAAGTTAATACTTTTTATCTCTGCCAGGCTACAATTTCGATTTACGTGAAGCACGCGTTCTTCGCAAATGCCCGAACAGAAATTAACAGATCAATTGCACTGCAACGACCCCGCGTAACTCACCCTTTTAGCTTTAAAAAATTCAATTTCGCGCTATCAGGAGTGTGTCTGGTTTTTCAAATGTTTGCCGCTGGGGGGCGAACGTGGATACACACGGTGGAAGGAGAAGAAGAAGAAGAAGAAGTTGACGACAGGAGGACGAAACTCGGTCACGCTTCGGCTTATTCTTAGCCGTTGCGCTCGCGGACAATTTCCTACGATGATATTTCTCCCCGGCAGGAAGTGCTCGGAAATGAAAGTGTCCGCGACGAGAATATTTAAAGCACGCGACCTGGTGGACCGGTGGTGACACCGGACCAAACAGATTCCTTTTTCGTTGATACTTCGCCCGCAAAACGGCCCGAATCTCGCTTAAATAAATTTTCATTAATCGCGCGAAAATTACTTAATTGCCACTGTGAGCCTATCGTAATTTATCGTTGCTCGTTCCGAGATTTTTTCGGCTTTCGCCGTATCTTCTATTTCTTGGCTGTTATTCTCCTTGCTTTCGTCGCGTGAAACTGCGATTCAGCTACGAAAGAAAAGCGAGGGAAGAGAGTCAGTCCCCTCTCTCGTCTCTAGGTTTCCCTGGGAGATCGTAAGTCGCTTTTACTCGCCGATCTAATCCATCGATTCTCGTCTCGTGGTCGCTACCTTCAACTTGCTCCGCTCGAGTTCGAGCTCGTGTGCTCATTAAATTACTCGGCAAACGTTTTTCACCGTTCTTTCTCGTTATCTCAGGTCGGCGGATATCGCGTACAACAACGTATCGGATAACGCCGAGAATAAGCAGAGAGTTTCACCTGTATTCGTTGCAATTACTAGAATGAGAGTTTCTTACTCGATCGGAGGCGGAGGGAGGGAGGGTGTATGCATTATCCAGATATGAAGAACGGCTCGTTCGTAATAGCGAGACTTATGGGGAATTTATATTTTCTATCGAGTTAAAGGAATTTAAATACGGGATTTGGTCCGCTCGTTAAACGTGTTTCCAACGTGTTTTATGCAATTCAGTATTTTTTAAATTATCTGCGAATGTACGAACACACTGTGCAATCGCTAGCAATCGCTGAAAAACGCAGTTTTTGATTAACCCCTTTTCGTTTTGTTGAATTTCGAACTGACGATCAAATATTCTTTTTCCAATTAGTATTTTGTTTGTTTCGTTTGATTCTTGTTTTTCTTTCTCTTTTTTTTTTCCGCTGATGACAATAAAAACTGGATTGCTTGTTTTGTTATCATTTTCGCGTTCGATTGAGCCAGTTTGTCCATACGTTTCATGTTTATGACGTGTCACTTTACATTTCGAAAATATTACTTGGCAGATTAATGTATTACCTTCGCAATGCTACAATTTGGTTAGCCATTGGCACTGTAAATTTTTAAATCGAGGAACACGTCTATTTCAAATTTGAAAATTCACCTCGCGAACGAGTGATTTTATCCAACGGCGATAGAATTAATTGAAATTCGAATCTTTCTCCAACAATTCCCTCTCGGAGAGCCTCGTGTTTTACGCTGACTCACGTTAATTACGTCGATAATTAGCAAAGGAATCGTCATCAATATTCCTCACCTTGATTCTTGATTAATTAGCTTCTCCTTCAATTAGCAGTGGCTACCTCTACTATCCGATTCAAGCGAAAACAGTGCTTTTCAACTGGCAATTTATCGATTGTCTAGCCTAGACTGCAACGGTCGATCAGATTTTTCTCGCTAAGGCCGAAGGGAGATACGGATGGTTTCACGGGTCGAGAGGTGAAAGCCTAGCAATCGAGCAACCCGTGTGGCCTGAACGATGCTCGATACTTCTCATTTCGAGAGGCAATCGGCTATTTGCATCTTTATGGCGAGGGGGGGGGGACGTTATAGTCCACAGCCCGTTCGTAAACGCGTGCACGCGCCATTGGTTCGTCCGAGGCGTGTTATTCGCGGGTTAGGCGAACACTCCGATGAAACGCAGAATAACCCGTGGTCCGGATTCCACCGAGTGGTTACATAACGCGTTTCTGCCGGTCGGCGGAAAGCGGGGGAGACGGGGGAGGGAAAAAAAAGGAAAAGAGAGAAAGAGAAAAAGAAAGAAAACGTTCCAGCCTCTCGACTCGTGGCTTTTTCCCCCTTTTTCCTTCCCCTCTTCGTTTTTTTTTCCCTCCCTCGTTACTGGTGTTTTCGCGTTCGATGGTATTTTTCAGCCGTTCGATCCGTTGTACATGTACACGTATGTGCTCGCGTACACGTGTGGGTGTGTGTATGTATCTAGACGAAGAGAAAAGGGGAGAAAAGAAAAAAGAGAAAAGTAATTTCGATTTCATTTCCGGCCGTGCTTTCCCTTTCTCCCTCATTCCGCGTGTCATCGCTCGTTGTCCGCTTTCGTTCTCGTTTCCTTCTCCCTTTCCCCTCGTCGTCCTCTAGCTCGTTGGATCGCGTTGATTAAGAGGCTGCTGAAGAGATATCGGGACCAAAGGGTGGCGAGTCTCGACGGTATTCACGGGAAGGAATACCTATTATAACCAAGATGCCTATTATAACCACTGCCAAAGATAATGATGTGACGGTCAATTGATCTTGAATTCATTCGACGAATTAATGAAACTTGCGCAACGTAAATTCTTAAATACCTTGTTGATGAATAATGAAACGCCTCTGTCTCTCGCGCAGTTGAACTGTTAACGTTAATAATGTTATTAACACTTTACCGACAAGTAGCCTATTAATCGGCTAACATTTTAACACTTTATCGACCGGTAGCCTATTAATCGGCTAACAACTATTCACCGCTAATACACAGTCGGTAAAGTGTTAATAGACCGCGGATTTTTATGCTGGTAGAACATATGCAAATGTATGCGTGAAAAATATGCGTGTACATACAACGTACGAGAAATATGAATTACAGTCGTAACTTATTTGGTTTTGTTTCAATTAATAGTTTATTTTATTTTAGTGATATATCATAGTTAGCATTGCAATTGATTAGAAGCAATTTTTCAATATCTGCAGCATTCGATCGTTTTTCGTTGTTTAATAGGAATTTGCGTGTAAAGAAAGAATGTTCCAAACATGTAACGTGTGTATTTAATTCTCCAATACTCTTACAATATGCTCTTCTGTTTCATTAAGTTTTGCCGCTTAATATCACTGCGGTTTTATGTATTTCAGATAAATCAAAAAATTGTTTTTTTACAAGTGAATTTATTTTCTTACGAACTTGTTTACCGCAACTGCATTTCTTAAATTTCGGCATTTTAATCAAACAATATTCCACAAGTAACGTCACAATCCATACTAACCGATTCATAGGACAATGTTAATATTTAAGTACATTGAAATTCTAACGAATTTTATTAGTAATTTTATTATTATATTACATCGTAATTAGTCACCGTTATTTATACATATATCTGTCAATTACAAGAACTTTTGTATCTATATTTTGATTTAATTAAGAACCTAATATTAGTGGTTAATTAGCGTACACAATCAATGATCACAATAGACATGAAAGAAATATTCAATGTATGATATATGTGCACTTTCTAATTTAAATACATAAAACATGTGCAAAATCGTAATTACATATCGAAACATGCTCTTGCACAGAAATATTCACTCTAGTTATTATTAGTACATGTATCAAGAAATAACGTGATAACAAAGCAAACGCAACGTTGAAAGCAAGTACGACAAATTACGAGTTGCCCGATTACTCTGTAACACGGGAAATTGTCAAATCGTAAAACAGAAGTTTATAACCTATAACTTTTAACTTGTCGATTCGCCAATGTTATTAGTTGGCAAATTATTGCGCAGAAGGGCTGCTCGGTTGATCTCGTATAAAACGTGATAATTGACCCAGATATTCACCCAAAATGGACGAGCATGTAGAAAGTTCGTGAGTTGTTTTCGTTCGACCGAGAAGAATTAATTCCATCATTTTCACATAACTAACGAAATTTATCGGAATAAGTTACTGTAATATCATAAACTCACATTTGGAATATTATTTCTGTCCTCGCTGCTTCAAATATTTTCACCTCTGACCTGGTCGACTTCGCCTCTCTCGACAACGAATAAAATTCGTGAAACAAAGAAGAATTCGCGAGTCTGGAACTGAATTGGTTGGAAATTTACTTTCGTAGTCGAAGAGTAAAGATCGGAAGACGCTGACACGATGATAAATTCCGTCTAGCCGAGAAGATGAAGAAAAAAAGAAAGAAAGAGAGAAAAAAAAATAGAAAAGGAAAGAGAAAGGGTCAGAGGGAAGTTGGTCTGGTATTCAGCTTTTTCGCTGATCAGGTCGGGCATTAATGCATCGGCTGTGCTAGACAGACTGCATACAGGCTTTGCTGCATCGCACAGAGGGTCTATCACACTTTCGATTTCCTCTTCCGGCCGGCGCCGATGCACGGAAACGGGACAAAGCTGGGCTTTGTCGTTTACTCATCCGCAGTGCCTGCCGATTCAACGAATTTCCGTCGATTCTGCGCCTCGACATATTGATCACTCTGCCGACTGAGAGACACACACGAATTCGTTTCTCAATCTTGCACGCGTCGATTTTGCCTTTGTTTGTACCCTTTACTCTCAGTTTCGGTAGGATTGTGTTGTAGGATTGTTAGGTCAGTGCAAATAAGCTTTTGCTCGTAACACGTGAAATGACGTATTTAATAAGAAAAAAGAAGTGACTCGACAGAGTTTCTCTGAACTCTTTTCAGCATTTTAATTCTTTCCTCGATGGTTTACACCAGTATTGCGTATAATACAATTTAGAGTACAGAGTGGTTTTTGAGACATCATACGATTCATTTTTTTTTTATTCTCTTGATCTTAAAAAATATTCAGTGGCGAGATCTTCTCAGACTTCCATTTTTTTTTCAAATTTCTGCCACGGCGGTCTTCATTTGCAATCTTTATTCACCTCATACAGTTCATATTCTTAATTCTTAATCGCTCTTTGTAGCAAATAGACTTTTACATGTTTTACATTTTTGTACATGCGACTGAAAGTACGAAACTTAAATATAAATTTGTTTCATCTACTAACTCTTACGATAAATGCTGTCCATCTCGAATATTCTATTTATTTTCGCGCACTTTCGCGACCCGTAAACATTCCACAAACTCGCACAAATTCGCAATCCGATGCATTACCTTTTTACTCCCCGCGATTCTCTGTTCTCCTCTTCCGAACGATAATTACCAAATAATTGAAAACAGTATACGTAGCAGCCAGCAGCTACGTGGAGAAACAACACCGGCGGAAAGTTTGGAAAGCCGCGAAAGTCAGAGCGAGTCTGTCCGCGGGTCTGTCGGTGAGGTGATAAAAGTTACACCGGTGCCAGGGTCGACTCAATTACCCTAACGAATCCATTAATTAAAAGTTAAATCGAGTGTATTTTCGTTCGTGTACGCGCGGCCGCGGTTCAGTTCATTATTCACGGGGGAGGGGGGGAGGGGGGGAGGGGGGAGGCGATATTACTTTCATCCAGACCATCGAATTAATCTCCTGGCTTGTCACCGAAGAACTTTGTCTCCCTCCTCTCCCCTCCCCCCCCTTTCTCCGCTGATATAACGGCGGATCAGATCGAGGTCGTAGCGATTTCCTCCGCGATTGTCACTTCCGACGTTCGATATATCACTCGCGACTATATCGTTATACGTCGGGTATATATACTCGCGCGTATTTCGGAAATACTTGGCAACTGTTTACTTTCAGTCGAATATCTTATGAATTTCCAATGCGGGCGAGGACGTATTACGGAAGAACATGCGCGGGGCGCACATGCGTGCGTTTATACACGCGCGAGCAGGCGTGGAGTATCTATCGGAGTAGACGCGTTGGGATAGACGGTTATGTCAATTGGAAAGTTTACCGAGACCGGGATGATAGGATGTCGAGGTTGAAACGACGTGGAGGATTATCGAATCCTCCGGGTCGTTGCCTGCGATTCGGCTCGCGTTTTCTTGCGAACAGGAAAGATGTAAATATTTGCTCGACGACGCGCGTTATTTGGACAATCGAGGCGAATTTGCGGGCCAGTGTGATCGGCTATTTTTTTTTAAATTTCGGTGCCACAGATTGATTAACGTTTTTATATTTGAAATGAATTTCCTCGATAATTTGGAGGCTCAGCGTCATACTGAATGAGAAAAATTCTTTTGTCCCGTAGAATGATGAATTGTTCCAGAAGCCAAGGACATAGCATTTTGTTGTACGTTTTGCGATATTAAGTTCGCAATTCGTTCCACGATATTTGTTTGAGTTTGAATTTTGAAAGGAATTCCAAAAATATATATAGGTGTACCATTCTATCACTTTCTCTTTCTATTTTTTGTTTCGTGGTATATTGATCGATTTGGTAAACGATCGAATGGTTCAATTGTAGAATCCAAGTATATTCGATAAACGATATTTATAATGGCGAGCGTGTAACATAGAGATAACTTTTGTATCAAATTTAATATCATATTGTAGTTTGTAAATATAGCTGCAGAATCTCGATTATCAAAATGATCACAAATAAAATTATTATAAAATAATTGAAATAATAAAATAGTTCAAATTGATTGTAAAATAATGAGAAATAAATAATCAAAATTTGGAGTGGGTGGGTCCTTTGTAAGAAAGATTGAAGGACAAGGATAGAAGCTAGAAAATATTGTCGACAGATTCAGTAAGAAATATAAATGTTCAGCAAGGACACTAAGTATTGTTTATAAGTGCATAAGATTTTCAACATATGATTTGAATTATTACATCTTCTCCGTGGAATTGAATTATATGATAAGTTTGCTTTCGTCACGTTAAACTTCTTAATGACACAGTTTAATATTGTATAACTCATTTAGCTTCGTGCAATTACAAAGTGTAGAGCATTACTTAGAAAGGAGAACTGGAATATTAAGTTTTGAAGAGCATCCCGTTTAAGCGTCCAACAGTAATTAAAGAGCACATTAGAATTCTACTTGTCTCTTAGTTAGTATAGCATTTCCACAGCTCTCTTGAGGTATCCCGATAAAATCGCTCACCACGAACGATCGTTTTTCACGATTATAATATTTTAACGACAACGTGCGTTTGTAGTGACATTTAATATATACCAAATTGTCTTCATAATTTCATCGCGAAACTAACTTCTCTTCTGATTATCCAACATTCCCCCGATAAATTCTGCTGTTATCTCTCTCTCTCTCTTCGCTCCTCGCTGTTCTCGTGTCGTTTAAATTCCGATTAAATATTATTAAACGCAGAGTCCTTAATTCCTTCGGAGCCGGGATTCTTCTCCCTGGTAGTCGAGCTTGTTTATCAAGTCTTCGAAAGGCATCCATGAACGAACCGGAGGTATGCAAAGTCGAACTGCAAGTGAACGAGGATCGCGACAAGGCTGCCATATTTGACTTATTGTTAGCTATTGACTTGCTCTCTGCAACAGAGAGCAGTGCCAATAAAGAGAGAGCGAGAGAGAGAGAGAAACGCAAGAAACTGTGTGAACGTATCATCATGAAACACACATCAACACGAGTTGCTCGTTGTTTGCGCGAACGAGAACTAGTCTTGCAAAGACTAATCCCGGTCTATGGAAATTTCGACGTTGTTATCCCAAAAGATTTCGCGAGAAACCGTACAGTTTCACCAACGTGCAACTTCGTTAATCGCGAAAATCGTCTTTCCTCCCTATATCTGTCCGCTTCTTTTCCTTCCACGTCTTCTCGTGCGGCTCTTATCTCTCGCTGTTTCTGAGTATCGAGAGTCTCCGGTGCAGTTTACTGGATCGTGACTGGGATTCAAAGGACTTACTAAGTGATTGAAGGTAGCGTAGGCACTCGAGGAATTTATCGGGGAGATCCCGGCCGAGCGCCTTGAATAATACACCGTCGATGGTGTTTCCCGTGTTTTCGTTCTAAATAATCAAATACGAATCACGCAATTACGCGATACGTGGCGGAATTTCGTTTACTCCGGGAGCCTCTTTAGCCGGCGGCCGATTAATCTTTAGGGAACGAAGGCTGCGTCAACTCCGTTTCACGGAAAAGTATTTGGATATTTCCAAAGACGGTCGTCTCTGCCTTCTTTCTGTGAACTTACTTGCGAACTTTCTTTTCTCGATTGAATTTATTTTTATGGACGAGAAATCATAGGAATGAACAAGAAAATTGATAAATTTCTGTCGCACGAATATTTTTCTACCATACTTTTTTTTTTATCACTATTTTTGTCATAAATACACGTATACACTATTCAGAAGTCTGTTGAAAACTTTTTGTTTCTTTAATGTTCGTTATTATCGCAAATCCTTTATTATTTATATACCTTCGATTTTTGAAAACAGATACGTTGCTATTGAACGAGGGCGCAAATATTCAATATTTATCGTTATCACTCGATGCTTAAGTTATTAATATTTAATACATTACCTTGCTCGTCCCTTGCTCTTCGATGAAGTTGAAGAAATCGCGCTCTACGAAGATGTCTGGCCATGTTCGAGGTTAATCTACTTGAACGAGCGCCAGGTCGTCGTAGGTTTTATATATCAGAAAGATCAGATTTTCGTTGCCGGATAAACAAGGGTAGCGGTCTCTCGCGGCTCGAAAACACCGCTCCGAAGGGAGCTGAGTAGCTAGAGAGCGGCAGGTGTAGAATGAGAGACCTCGGGAGAGGGCAGGAAGTAACCCTGCCGGATAGTTACACACCGTCTGATTGAGAGCAGCGAGACCTCTGGGCATTGTTTAGAACAATGTGATCGTAACAGATGCACGCAGCCGTGTACAGTAGTCTTGTTTGCAGACTAAACATTGATTCTCACGTTCCTTCCGTTCGCTGCGGAAGTAGAACGAACTGATATATCCGCGCCGTATTTACAATTCTCACTGTTAATTTCACTTTTCGTTGGAATCAACGTCGGGATCCCCCGTTTCGTTGGAACAAAGCCCGGACAAAGCGTGCCGTTTCATTGAAACTGGACTGGACATTTCGTTTCTTTTATGTATATTAACACGTTATGTACAACAGCGTTCAAGGTTGCTCAGGATACTCCTCGTTCGGTGTTAGATTCAACACCTCGTTGACTCTTTTCCATAGAATCAATTATTCGTATTATTTTCCGATATATTTTTTCATTCTTTCATTACTACGTTATTAACACGTCGAATGTTAATCAGCTACGGTAATGCTCGAACTTGAACTTTAACCACAGTGAACCAAGTACGCTTTTACTCTCCACTTTTTTTTGTTGGAAATGATTGAAACTGTACTTTAAACTCTTCGGGTTGTACGAGCTCCCTCAAAGGCGGTCGGTCGTTCCTTGGTCGAATATCGACGGCAGGAAGAGGCGGAGCGAAGGCGAGTTGGCGTAATATATGTTCGGGCAATTTTCCCGGCGATATTCCCCTGGATTTATGGGTTATTAATTTTATGAACCTCGGGACTGTCTTAGCCTCTAGCACCAGGCGCACGTGTCCCACTGACGATATCTCAATTACAGCGGACTACCAGCGATCTGCCGCGCGACCGGATACGCCTCACGCGTCTTCCACTCTTCCCCCCGCCCCTCCCTCAATTATGTCATCTCTTCACGCTCAATTATCTCTCATTTGAATTGCGGTTTTATCGGTCTCTTCCACGATAAAGGAGGAAATACGAACAAGGTTTAGTAGGATGTATAGAAGATACAGTAGTCCACAGTCGAGACCGGAAGCTTGAGAGGAGTGGCGTATTCAGCGAATTGTCGCCGAAAGAAAGAATGGGGATGAGCGTCGACTGTTATACCAGGCACGTGTGGTGAATTCCACTATTGTTTACTATGTTATTTGATTGTAAAGGAATTTAACATTTCAACGTTTTATTCAAGCTATTTTGAATTTAATATATACATACTTTTAAAACTAAATAAATCAATAATTATCAGACGATTGTGATTGATCTAAATTTCTCGAAAAATGTATTAAAATTCCTATAAAAGTAGTTGTTAATCAATAATTATCAATCATCGAATGGAAATCTTGAATAAAGGTCTTGCTTGCATTTTCATCAATATTAAATTAACACATAGTATGATTCTATAATATCTATTAATGCATATCAATTGGATATGTATTTGTTATTTAATATAAAATTTCCCTAACTTTAATCGATATGTGTCCGAAACAATCATAATGTGCCGAAATATCGATATCGTGTATCGCTTATTTTGCTTCACATTTCACGCGTAAGTTGCACGGTAAGTTAGCGTAGAATGGGAATAATCCAAGAATTGGTATAGTAATGGACACTATACTAAACATACCGGTACCTTGCGTATACCTATTCCTACCATAACCGGACTGGTTATGAGATAAAGGTCCTTTCACGAAAATAATACATAACTAATTATCAATTTAATGTAGGAAACAACGCACTTGTCTTTTTTGATAAGAAAAAAAAAATTATATACTTTTTAGATAAGATCTTTATAGAATTTTTAGATAAGAAAAAAAAATTATATACTTTCAATTCTTTCATACGTGAGTTCAATACGAGAGTAAACGAAAGACATGACAATAAACACAGAGTTTGAAATTAAATTTTTGAACCAGCCATTTGATCAGGTTGGGTACGTTTAGTATTAATTGCGACAGGCGCCTGGTATTCAATTCGCGAATTACTTGAAAGAGCGTGACAGAAGTACCGGATCCTTTGAAATATTAGCGTTGCAGGTAAATTTCGATGGCTAGAGTAGGATTGAATTCCTCCCGGATTCTTGGCGATATAGCCAATCGTCGATTCTTATGAAACGATGTAGGTTGATGGAATGCATTCGAATTGCTCTATATTATACGCGCGAGCGACGAATGTGTGTCTCTATTTAGAAGTACGTAAGTGTCGTTTATGAGCGAATATCGAATATCGTGATCGATTTGTAGTAATAATATCTCAAGAAGAAAAAAATATAGAGGAAAGATCTGTAGACGTTTTAATCAAACTGTTCTGTGTTACATGCAAGCAGCGAGTATACAGGATGTTTCACGACTCGTGGTCAACCGAGTGAGAAAACAAATCGAAAAAAAGGAACAGAATTGTTTCCATTAAAGCTCTGATTTTCGAGAAAATCGAAACGAAAATACGAAAATTTATCGAGGATACTTGAATTTAGGCCAATTGCATACTGGATAGATGCGAATAATTGGCATGAGGATATTCTACGCTCGAAAATAAATGAAACATGTAGAATAAAATTTTCAAGAAAATGAACTTTGTACTTGATAAATTTTTAAACTCGATTTCCTCGAAAACGGAGAATCTTACAGAAAAATTTTATTCTACTTATTATCGTATAGAATAATTTGATGTCACGTCTGAAATTAGTTAAATTCAAGTGTTCTCGAAAAATGTTCAAACGCCTCGATTTGCTCGAAAATGAAGGTTTTAATAAAAAAATAGCATTCTTTTTTCTCGACACATTTTTACATGTAGAATCGCCTCCCAGTCGGTCGACCACGAGTCGTGAAACATCCTGTACATCTTCATCTAATATATTGCTGTACATAAATATCGAGTATCTTGATTGATTTGTACGTAACAACAAAGAATAAATTTCTTGCCACCAGTAAGTTAGACGCTCGATAATTTATTTTAACATCGAGGAAATTTATTTAGTTCGATATATTCTTCGTAGTAATTTATTGCATCGAATGTCTCTCAGCTATAAGCGATAGCTTCGGTATGATCAAGAGCCCGGTAGTACTATAGCCCGGGGTTCTAAATACGTAATCGACCGAAGTGTAGAAATGAACAATGAATTAATAATCAGAAGCAGCGCTACCTTTCCAGATCAGCAATAATTAATGCATTAATAATCAGAAATAATTAATCATTGATCAATTAATACTTTAAATTTAATATTAAAATTAATCTTTGAACAATTAACGTAATGCTTTTAATTAAATATTGAAAGTATCGTTTGGATGAGTTTGTTATTTGTACACCGCCGTTAACATCGCGAAAGTTAACATTAACAAAAATAAAGAGAGAAAAGCCTGGACAAGAACACGATAATAACACGGTTGGATAATGAAGAACGAGCATCGCAGCATCGATTAATATTTTTGTTAATTACATTCCTAAATCAAGACGGATGTTTCTTCATTCAGTTATCGCTGCCAGAGTGTTTCTGTTTCATTAGCGGTTCGAAGCAGCCGGTGAAAACGTCGGACTAGAACCGCGTTCCACCGTGGCCGACGACGAGCCGGCAAGAAACTAGGAAACTTTCGCGCCTATTTTCTTTAACTTTCTCTCTAATAAAGCTGCGCTTATCTCTCGGCGAAAGATCGACGAAAGTAAGATAAACACGCTAACGAGAGCGAGAGAGGCTTCGTTTCAATCGACGTTTCGCTGAAGTTCGACTTGGGCTCTCGTCGTCGTCGTCGTCTTGGAGACGACGTTGTGCAACTATCTTTGTTTCTCTCTCGCCGGGGTCCAAGCTTGATTAATTAAAACGTTAATATAATTAATCCGTAGCTCGTCTTTTGAGAAGACGAGCAAGAAGGACGGAGCCAGGAGTATCCTTGGGCTCGGGAGTTCGCTCGCCTGGAAACGTTTACGCATCGAGGGCTGGTCTAACAAGCCAGAAGACACCCCCATCCGGTCCTTTGATTCCTCTTGTTTAAACATTTGCACTGTCGAGTTCGGAACTTCCCTTCCGGCGGCAGCCGGAACAATAGGTACGTGGATTTTGACGGGCAGAATCAACTAGATCTGGTTTATTCTGAGTTTTAATTCATTTTCGCGACGAACGAGGCGAGAAGAGTATTTCAGAAATTTGCTTCGAAGGAGCGTGATTGGCAGAATGCAATGTGGTTATGGAATAAATAGAAAGACTCGGGACAATTTAATTTTTAATCGGAGTTCGTCGTGGCAGGAACTTTATTTTATGGTCGTTTAAATTTCTAAAGCAGTTCCTTTGTTCATCGACACTATACGTTGTTGTTTCTCAGGAAAAGTTTAATTTAAAGATTCTTGGCGATCCGTTAAGAAACAATTAATCTCTCGACAGTGGTATTTCAGGGGTTTTGATAAATCGTCCTTCAATAAATTCGTTTCGAGCTATCTGTCATTTCGTTCTTAGTGTGTATTTCCAACAATTTATTTACATCTTGACCTCCTTTCTTCTTCCGTCATTCATTTTAAATGGTTTCTCAATAACGTCCGTATAAATGAAGCAAGTTCAACTTGGAATTATCACGCGAAATTAAAATTGAAATTTATTTTATATTTGTGATGTTCTATAGTACAACAAATATGTCTTTATATAGAAATATATCTTTGTAAAAATGAAACAAAAATAAAGCTTTACATAATGTAATTGATTGTTATTAGTAGATTGCAGATTTCTATCCAAAATTAATTTCTGTGTGAATTCCATCTCGTCAATTGTCTATTAAACTTTATAAATATAAATTTTTAAATATAAAATTCGCAGTCTGGTTATTAATATTTATACGCTTTCCATTGTGTAGATGTACATATGTATTTTTTAATATTCAATTTAGAACTTCACGTACGGAAATATTTCTAAAAAATGTATGAATTTTACAAAAATCTACAAACAAATAAAACCACAATGGAAATGCAATCACTAAAAAAATTGTTGACTTATTTGAAATTGTTAATAACTTTGTGAAAATCGTGCAACAATCCACTTAGCTTCATTTTAAACCACAAAGCATCATACGTACTTTTATTCTTAACTAGAATTACCAAAATGATCAGCTTACGATTTAAAAATATTTGTACTTTTAGAAACTTCAATGATTTTTAGTTAGATATATAAATAGAACTATGTGTCGTGTGCTCTTTATTGTATTATAAATTTTTTTCCTGTTTCTTGCATTTTAATCTCTCTGCTAATTTCATTATTCTAGTGTTAATAATGAAATAAAAATTCAAACGTCTGCAAGATCGTTGAAAAATTTCTCTCGCGATTACATTCGTCATGGCTTTGAAAACTAAAGTCTCTCCTTTGCAACGAATCTTCGAAAACTTATTATACGATTTAGTTTTCTCACCTTTTCTCACCTTCGCTACGAAGCAAAAACTTCAAGGTAAAATTATTTTTGAAAAAAAAGAAAAAATAAATTTAGAATTGTCGAAGCAAAGGCTTTGCTTGTGACCAGATCGTTGTACAATTTTCTTTTACGAAATTGTGACAGCTCAAAGACAATTTCTCTTTCGACGAAATTATGAACAATTTTTCATCGAGTATACGAACAATTTTGTGACCGTTCAACATATCTGTTTTCCCGCGCATACGAGAACATTTCCTAAAAATGTAATTATTATCCACAATGAGATACAATTCCCGTGGGAATTCTCGTATGTAAATAACCTCCTGGAATGCCGCCACTTGCGAGCTCTTACCGGATCCATGCAGTGGTTACGATTAATTTTCCTTTGCCGGTGGGGGGGGGGGAGGATAAATACCCACGTCTGAAGAGTGAAGAACGAAAGAAATTGAAGGCAAAAAAGTCTGGAGCGAAAGAAACGGGCGACATTAATGCGATTAACCGTACGCGAGGAGATAAAGAATGGTTCGGTGAAGTGCGGTGGTTGAATAGGAGAGAGCGGGGGACGAGGTTGAAGACCGTGCAGCATCATTGCATTCGGCTCGTCCTCGAAAGTCGAGGGTCGAGCAAAGGGCGGCTGCGGGTTTACCCTCCTCCGCCCTCTTATCCGACCATTGCGAAGGGTTCTGCAAGATTCGTGCGCCTTCTAGGGGTATGTATTGTACTCCGAAGCTACCTGTCCCTCGTGCTCGTCTCTCTCACCCACCCTTCGCAAACCGCGCGTCGCGTCCTTTATTTTCGGGTAATGTTGCGTGATAACAACCAACGCTGCTAGCTTTCTCTCTCTCTCTCTCTCTCTCTCTTTCCCCGGAATTGCTCCGCCGGGACGATTATTAATATTGTCGGTTGGCTTGCGAAGAGGGATCGGATCGTTAACAGAAGCGTTCTATCCACGAGCGATTCGCTTGCTGATTTTTCGGCAGGGTACAATGGCTTCTCTTTCGTTCGGATAAACGTGTACACCAGGGGTGGCCAACCGTGGCGCGTCTCATGATTTCAGCGGGCGCACAGAGCAAGTTATTTAGAGTAAGAGTAAATGTTACAACAATGAGACTGGAACTACAATTTTGTGATGAGTTCATTATTGCAGCACCGGACTGTGGACGTGTCTTGTCCAATCGAATTTGAGAATGGTAATTGCTTCGCGAATATCTTGTAGAATCACATTTATTAACAATTAAAACATGGAAATTGTACAAGCTGAAAGTTAGATTGTATCTTACTGAATTTTTACAGAAACCGAATCTAACGAGAATTAATCGTTTCTAATTTGTGAATTGAACCACTTTCTTTTGTTGAAAATTAAACTTGTTTCTCTTGAGGATTGTTATTGCTAAGGAGGAAACTGCTAAGTTAATTCTCACTCGTTAGAACAGCGCTGGTTCAATCAAATTTAAAAGACGAGCCGTTTAATTGCTCTGCTGCAAGTCATCTGAAAACGGTAAATTAAAGCATCGATAAGACGATCGATGCCAACTGTGTTCTAGATGACAACAAACATACAGACTTGCGGGTTAATCAACGTCTTGATCTACGTGATGTTTCTGAATCCTGATCTCTTAAACATATGATCAGGAATTTTTCAAAAGAATGCCCAAAGGAAATCTAGACCGAGATTCAGATCGCAAGAATGTTCAATATTACGCTAACAACTATTATTATTTATTAGAGTAAGTTATTTTGTCTTTTTCTAATGTCCTTCTTATATGTTTACTATTTATAAACACGTTTTGTTGTTAAAATAATTTTTAGTTCGCTTGAAGAAAAAATTGGCACGCAGGGTACAAAAGTTTGGCCACCTCTGGTAGTGTAGTACACTGTGGTTTAGTACAACGCGATTTGAAAAATATCATTATTTCCTGTTAGTTAATTTAATATTACATTGAACAGACATGTTAACAACAAAATCAATTTTCTATCTGTATATATGAAGTTCGTATTGCAAACGTACTCCTTATGATGCCTTCATAGATACAAAACAAAATAAACGAGCCATCCGAGATAGCGATCGAGTTTGCAACGATCAGCTTCTGCGAAAAGCACTTGATAATCGATTATTTGCATATGGTATTACAACGGAAATAGGAATACGTGTTTCAGATGTGTTAGAGGAGGCCAGAGTGCAGAGGATACGAAAATGGTACGACCATTCCTGAAATAATAGCTACTTTATTACGATATACGAATACCATTCATCATACTTGTCACAAGTGAAAAATATCGTTCGAACGGATTTATTTTTTTTTTTTATCGACAGATTTTATTATGTAATATAAACTTATGTGTTATACATTGCTACATGTTCTTGCTTAACGGCTAGTCCTATCGGCTAGGTCCTTAGATGCTAGAATGCACAGTGACTTGTACAGAATCATCCTCCTTCCTTCCCTCCGATCGGGTCTCTCTCATTGATTTGTCATTGTCTTCCGTGAGCCTTCCAGTTCACGCGTTAGGGAGAAGAGAGAAAGAGAGGAAGAAGTTAGTTATATAATATATATATGTGTATATATATATATATGCGTACGATACAAGCACGAAGAACAGGCAGGAAGAAAAATCGCGCAGAGACGTCGTTTGGAGGTTGGCAGAAGATGGTAGAACAAGGGGTGAAACGGAAGATTCAAGAGCACAAAACAGAGAGGAGAAAGTTAGTTCCAGGGGGAAAACGTAAAGGGGGTTGGCAAGGCGGGGAACACAGGAAAGGATAAGATATACATTTACACGAGCGTTCTCTTTGGTAACGTCTCCTCTCCTTGTTATCTCGCGCTTTTATTTCTTAGGCAAAGCACAGCTACTACTCCTTCTCTCTCTCCGTGTCGTTGAAACTTTCGTTAAGAAAGCGTCCCCTCGAGCGTTTAGTTTATAAAACGTTCATCCTTAATGCTGCTAAAACTGCGACGGCTTGGTCCTATCCCTCTCTCTCCTTCCTCTTTCCCTCTCTCGTTTCTCGGTTCTATCGGCGCGTATTGTACCGCGAGAAATTTCACGATTCACCGAACAACTTTCTCTCGTCTCCGTGGCTACGAGGCGAGTTCGTTCGCGAAACCTCTGCTCCCTTTTATCCCGCGAATTATTACGTGTATCTTTCGCAGTCGGAAAATCGGAGACATAAATTTCGACTATTCCCTTCTTCTCTTTCGTTTTCGTTTTCTTTTTGTACTCTATCGATTCTTTCCTTTTAAATTTATTTTCACCTCGGGCCTCGTGAAATACACTGTCGCCTTTCCGCGTTTCATCTTCCCCCTACGAACGATCGACGTTGAGATTCGGTATTTCCGTAGCGATCAGAGCAAGTGGCAAGTAGTAATTCTCGATCAAGACACGATTAAAGCAAAATTCTACCGATACTTGTAATTTCTCCAATTGTAGGTTTCTATTAGTGGGCTTGTAAGTTACTGTTTGACTTAAAAAAAAGAAACTCGCAACCTCAGTGACAGACGATGTTACCCGTGACGTGTCAATGTCCGAAACCTGTTCCCAATTTCGTAGAAACGAGCCGATGAAATTGAAACGAGTGTGATCGTTCTCTTTCCCCTAGCTCCGAACACTTTTGCCACGTTCGATCGTTTTAATTACTCGAAACGACACGACAGGCTTTATCCCTCGACAAACAGCGTTGCCCGTTTATACGAAACGCGAGAGGTGGATACGAAACAAGCCGTTGCGCGCGTGACCATTGACGGTCGACCATAATACCAGAGCCTATTAATTAACGAATTTACGATTAAACGTTACTTGTTAATTATTATCGTTAAATTTACGCCTAAGATATAATACACTCACTCTAAGACGTACCTGATGATATCTTTCTTGTTTTTTTTTTCTTCCTTTTCTTTTTTCCTTTTCCGTTTGTGAAAATTTCCCTGTCGCGCCACGCGAGAACGGGACGCGCGCGGGGAAACGAATCTTCCTTCGTTCTCTTTTTTTTTCTTTTCTCCTCTCACTCGCACTCTCTTTATGTCGCTTTTGTAAATCTCGCGTGAATTCGACAGGGCGAGACAAGCGTCGTAAGGTGTATCAACCCTCTCCTCCTCGAGATGTATCTGCCGATATCGATCCTCGTCGAGAAGCGACGTCCTCGACCCTTTAACCGAGTATTCGAGCGTTTAAAAAGAAAATAATGGATGATAAAAGTATCTCGATATCTGTTACTTCCGCGCGGCAACATACAACCCGGATCGATAAATTCTCGCGTCGTTCAAATGAAAGTGCACTCGGTTAAAAGGTTAACAGAGAATCGCAGCGGCAGCGGAGCGACGCAAACGTGGAGATACACAACGCTGGTTGGTAAATTCGTAGCGAAACGATCGATATATTCACACTTTGCTATGAGGCCGAGTACTGAGAGATACTCTTCCTCTGATTACAACTCGCAAGATTCCGGTTGTTGAACAAAAATTTCAAACACAGCGTCTCCATAATCCCATACGGTTTCCTGCTTCTGAACGGCGACTCTAGAATCAATAGACGCTCTCAGCTTCCGGGACACGAGCGGCGAACAAATGCAAAGCTAGTTTCGGATGAAAGGATATCCGGCGACCGGTGACTAAGTCCCTCCTAAGACCGTCGATCGACACGTGAACCACCCGCTGGATTTTCTACTTCGGAGGGAAACTTTCTCATCCGCCGGCTTCTTCATTCGTCACACGTACACACGCGATACACGTGCACGCGCCCTCGTGGAGAAGCACGTGCACCGTGGCCATGCTTGAAAAAGCTGTGTGTACCATCGTGCAAGACCGGTCGACTAATTGCGTTCAACGCCTCGGCCTCGGGGAATTGCCGGCAATTTTTCGAACCTTCGCGAAACTCGTACGTACCGCCTCCCCCTTTACTCGTTTTTACCTTCTTCTTGCTCCTTCTTCCTTTTTTTGCTCCTTTTTCTTTCTTCTTTTTCGGCTGTTTCGCCCCGACGGGATATCCGGCAACGCGGGTGGGAACTAGAACGCCTGTATTCGAGTTTCAGCGGATCGGCGTTCGGGAATTCGCCCGTTTCATCCCGGATAGGGAAGCGGGATAATCCGTAAACCGGCTCGAATTCACATGGAATTTCGCAGCTCGAATCGCGCACAACCTTTATCTCGTTTCCGATCGGCCGAGTCTACGAATGACAAACGCGTTCGTTTCCGTCTCAAGACAGAGGGGAAACTCCCGTTCCCCTCGCTCTTGTTGTTCTCTCGCGTTCGTTTTGCACGTCGTGCGCATGTTGGAGAAAGAAGGCTGGGACGTGTTTCGACTGCGTGCGTTGATACAACACCGGGGGTCGGTCCGAAAGCTAAACCGGCGAGTGAACTGCATCGAGATACGAATTCACGAATTGTCGCGTTCGTTTCCAAGAAACGACGCAGGAAATGTCGCGTAGGTAACGAGAGGTAGCGAGATGTCGATCGGCGATCGATCGAGGTCGCGATAGGAAAGCGTCGAGAATTAAGCGCCATTCTACGCTCGAACGACTGCCTTCTCCTTAACTCGTTCGTGTCGCGTTTTACACCCGTTTCCACGAACTTTCCAAACGCTCTATGTCGATTCGATCTGGCGAATATTGAACACGAACGAGCTACGTTCACGTTGCAGAGGGAAACTCAGGATTTGTAGGCCAAGGTTCGCTGACAAGGTTTGCTTTTGACTCTGGTTTCTCTTGCCTATCGCGAATAGACGTAGTATCGATTGTTCCCTCTCTCTCTCTCTCTCTCTCTTTGTCTGTTCGCTGTCTCTCGTCTAGTAGTATCGATCGATCGTGGTTGTGATGTCGACGCGTGTCTGCCCCGTGCGAAATCTTTGGTGCTACGACTACGATA
Source organism: Tetragonula carbonaria (assembly GCA_032399595.1). Classification (NCBI taxonomy): domain Eukaryota; kingdom Metazoa; phylum Arthropoda; class Insecta; order Hymenoptera; family Apidae; genus Tetragonula; species Tetragonula carbonaria. The sequence goes on from JAUCRC010000008.1 coordinate 9,251,154, forward strand.
ACGTTATTGACGCAATCTAGCGGACCACTAATAACGATCCAGCCGCATTCGTCTATTTCCATCGCACGAGGACCCCGCCGAACGATAGAGGGTCCCCTCCCTCGAATCCTCCCTCTCGGATCGTTCTGGGCAAATCATCTCGAGTCGACGGCATCGTCGTTCACGGGATCGTTTCACCGACGACCACACGACTACCATTGATAGCTGTCCAGGATGGATTTGCCGTCGGAGCAGGGGCTCGCGCTGCCGCACCACTTGGTCTCTTTCAGAGGCGGACACGATGACCCGCCACGCCGTGGCTTTATCGTGATCTTCCGCGTCCTCTGCGTCTCCCCTACGCCGCAGCTACGACTACACGCGCTCCATGGGCCCCATTCTCCGACCTTGCAATCCCTCGGAGGACCTGCAACATTTCGTCCAGCGAAATGAACCTCGATCTGGAAAACCGTGTTGATTAAAGCTACGGAAGCTAAATTCCACGCGAGAATTAGTAGGTTAGTTGATCGACGGCTAGACAGACGTACGTTATTTGAAATCGAGAATTCAGAAATTTATTAATTCCGCAAATGTTAGTCTTTGGTGGAAGGAGGTTGAACAAATTGCGCGTTTTCGACGCGAAAATTAAGATCAAGATTCTTAGATCAAGATCATACAGATGTGTGTAATATGAAATATCGAGGTTTAGAAGTTTATTATAGAATTTCGGAAATGTCAGTTTCTGACGAAGGAAGTTGGGTGGTGAACAGAACAGTCATCAGAGAGATATTTCGTGCTTGCCGCGAAAATTGCAGAATTGCTGATCGAAACTAGACCAGACTCTATGTTATTTGAAATTGGAGATTTAGTTTTTCGAAGAGAAAGTTCAATATAAAAGAATAAATTAAACACGTTCGACGCGAAAATTAAGTAATTATTGACGAAGATTTGATAAATGTATGTAATTTCAAATTAAAGATTCAGAATATCATTAATTTCGAAAATATTTATTTTTGGTGAAGGAAGTTGGGTATAACAGAGCAGTTATCAAACACATTGCGTGCTTGCCATGAAAGTTAAATAATTACTCGAGACTATATAGATGTATGTTATTTGAAACTGGAAATTGAATTTGTAGTTTTATGGAAATATTAGTCTCTCGCGAAGAAAGTAGAGTATAATAGAATAAATTCCCCTAAGATATAAGAATAAGAGCTTCTTATATTATTGGTTGAATCAAGATTTCGAAATTAGAAATATAGAAATTTATTAATTTTGGAAATATGAGTTTTTCGCGAAGATAGAGTATAATATGGCAAATTATCAAATACATTGCATATATTGTAAATTGAGATCCTCTTATACAATTGAAATAATTATTAAATTAATTATTTGTGAAATTCTATAAATATCAAGTTGCACTGCTTGCAATAAATTGGTATAAATTATTTTGCAGCGACTAACATTGTATAACACTGCAATTAATATAGTAATTGACTAAGTACAAGTAGATTAAATTTCGTATTATTTAGTGCTGCCTTTGTATAACCACGAAAATTTGCACAAAATAAAATTTAATGGAAAATTGAATTGAATTGAATGCATGAAGTATGTGCAGGAATTTTTTAAAATTAGTATACGTTCATCTGTTCTCGCTGATTTATTATGAATAATTATCGAGAACAATGACGAACGTGATTGTAGATTTATCATTTGCTTCGTAGCACACTCGTGATTGTACACAATAATTTCTATTCAATAAGGACAAGTGGCAATTTTTGGAACGAAGAATAGTTCCAACCCGGACATTAGCTTCGTTAGCTTGTTTTAACGAGGATCATCAAAGACAAGTTATGCTTAATAGTAGAGCAATTTGCATCTGACGCGATGTTGTAGCAGTGAATAGCCAACGTTCATTTAACCCTTTCAAGGATGATGTTTTTTTTCCTAACAAGAAACAGGCAGTTATGCAACAATTTTGGATTATATTTGCGCTCGAATTTGAATTAAATGTAAATTTTTAAATGAGACGTGCAATTTAATTACGATGCTCATCGTTGTAAATCGCGTTAAGAGTTCATCTATAAGATTCAATTTTCTCTTCTCGCATTTGTTGAACATAATCGTAGAAATACACGTGCGGAAATTGTACGTTTTCGAAATTTTACAAATCTCAACGAAGTTACACTCGTTTTGAAGAATGCGATGCTTTAGTAGTATTAAAATAGTATAAGAAACTTTAAACGCGTTGTTCTCGAAACTAAATAAGTTTCCTGAATTGGTTCCCGTAATATCTCAAGGATCTTTTTACTTTCCTTGTTTCTTGCAGTTTGAAATTACGTTGAACGCCACGTTGCGAGATCTCTCTTTTCCACGCTGCCGCCAATTTTTATCGTTTCTCTGTTTTATTAGTGTTTTCTTTTTCTAAAAAAACTTGTTGATTGTTTATTAAAACGTTTGCACGTGTGGGGAAAAAATTGGCAGAAAAAATTCTACAGTTCCTCCGCGCAAAAAAAGTAAGAAAAAAAGAAATTTCCCATTTCGCGGTGTTCTACAGTTTGATATTGCTTTAATTTCTCCGCGTGTTTTTTTCACTCGTTCCTTTTTCCTTGACCTGGTTTGACGTTTCTGCGTGTTTTTAAAAAAAATTTGAGAGAAATAAGAAACAACATCGTTGTTGATACGCGAGATCTCTCCCGTTTCAATTTTTCTGCCAAAGTTTTTCCCGGTAAAACGTTCCTCTGTTTGGCAAGAAAAAATGACTTGAAAAAAAAAAGATTGAGAAGAAAACAGGAGTGGAGTTTGTAAAGTGTAAAAATTTAGAATGAAATTTAGTTCCTTTTGAAAGGACAATAAGAGTGTCAGGTCAACAAGCGTGATCGAGGTATATCGTCCGTTTAAACAACCAATTTCGAACGTTTGTTTTAATTGAAATTCGAAATTCGCAAATCCGGAAGGCAAGAACGCAAACCGTTTATTAACAAACGGAGTAACGTGTTTAAGCAGCGGAAGACGACTCGACGGTTAAACGGAACGACGAAGAAAAAAAAAAAAGAAGAATGAAAAAGGATAATCGCAGCGACAAAGGCAGCGACTCTAAATGCAACGAGTCAAAGAGGCACGAAGGAGAAGAGACTTGGTTTCCTTTGACCATTCGCTTGGAAAACGTCGTTGTCGAGCTTTGTTTTGCCATTAATTTCCACGAATGAAAAGATTGCATTATAACGTCGGGTCATTGTCGGCGTGAACCGCGTCACGTCGCCGCCGCCGCCTTTCAAAGAGAAACGGCTGAATGCACAGGGACAGACTCATCATCTTACTCACGCGTTCTCAAGCGCTTCCCTTTGGACGTTAGTCGATGATGTTTCATTCTGAGCCTGTGCTGACGTTGGGTCGTGATGTCGCTGGAGTTCCACGAACGGCCGAGGACGCCGTTCCCGCTCCCGTTTCCGGTCGCGTTCGCCATTTTCCTCTGGATGTCCTCGAAGATTTGAGCCTTCTGCGCCTCCGCCGTTTGTTTGTACTTTTGGTAGTAAGGCCAGCCGATCTTCCCCTCGAGTTTCGAGATTTTTGGCGCGGCTGTCGCGCCAGAGGCGGCGAGTCTTTGCCTCTGCAACGCGTACGACGAAGCTATGCTGTCCATGATCGCCGCCTTGTTGTCACGCGGAACGTCGGTCACCATCTGGCCATTTCCGGTCGTTGTCCAGTATCTGCAATGCACGAGACAGTCGATCGTTACTATCGTCATATTTTCCCTTCCCTTGAAACCATACCAAATTTTACGTTAAACAGTTCTTCATCAGACGCATAATTTAACAGTTACTTCAAGTTACAAGCGAATCACCCTGTATATATACCCACGTAAATTCGTTGGATAAAATTTTTCGAATCGTTTTGTTGTATCTTTATAAATCGTCAGTTACGATTCAAAATGTCGAATGCTACGATATTCTTTTTTTTCACAACCTTGCACTCATTTTAGTAAACAGAGAGGTTCTTTCAAAAAAATTATGCACACCATGCGCCAATGAGGTTCCTTCTGTATCTACTTAGTCAAAGAATAATCTATTTTATTTTATTTATATTTATTTATAATTAAGTGTTTAGAGTCACATTCACCTTCTCGGTGATCTTATTAGTGACCACGGTAGAGACCATGATAGCACAGGTATGACTATAATAAATGGCATAATCCTACATCTTTCTAAAATTCTAAGGCTTTTTTCCCCGAGACTTTCCTTTTGCAACATTTTGACTCAGTTTGCAAGGTTGTGTTGTTTCTTTTTATCTTCGTATTTGGAACAAGCGATTAATATATGTTCAATGGAATTAGATAGATTGCATGTTCTTATTGTTGTTAATGATATTTGCTCTTTTGTAAAGCTGGATGTGGCGTCATATACATTGTTGCATTTTTCCATTCTTCGTCCCATGATTTTTTATTGTAAATACTTTTTATTCTACACACATCTGTTTCTTTACGGCCCAAAGAATGTAGCAGAGTTAAAGAGCTATTTTTTCATTTATACAGTGTTATTTTTGCGTTATCCCACGTTTCAGTTCCAAGTTATTTGTACAACGAATGTAGCAGAGCTAGAAAGCTACTTTTATTTACACGGTGTTATTTTTGCGTTAGCTCGCGTTTCAGTTATAAGTTACTCGCAACAAACGATTATTAATTATGTCGTAGTTCAACTAACCGAGATAATTAACCAAGGACCGAGGTTACTTTCTGTATCACAGTGCCATTCGAAAAGTTGCGAGGAAGCTTTTACACTCCGTGAGAAGTAGAGAAAAGTTTATTGTTGAAACGAGCTGTTTATTTGTCAAATAAACACAAGACAAAACGTAGAGAAATGTATAATAAAGTATCGTACATTCTTTTTTAAAATTTAGACTCGAATCTAAACGCATCAATCTCTTAGATTGATAATAGAGGAATAGTTCTGAATGGAGGACTCATTGACGGATAGACTATTTTCAATATTTTTGAACGTGAGTTTATAAGATGACTACAAATTGTTAATAGTAAAAAATGTACAGTGCTGTTCGATAGAAAAGAGATATTTTAAACAATCTTAAAAAAAAAACCGCAATTGGTCCCATTTTGAAGCGTGAAGTCTTGACACCTCTAAATTCGTTTTTTTTTTTTTAAAGAAATGTTTTTACATCATAATAGGAAAGTAAGAATACTTTTGTTGTTCCAAAAATTATAGAAGAAACTTGCAACATATATTTTTCTACATTCTTATCACGTATAAAGGAATCTTAAAACATAAAAAAATTACACATGTTTTTGTCCGAAATTTATTGGCTTCTATCTCACGCCACGTGTAAAATGTATTAGAGATAATACAGCGTCGTTTTCTTCATCAAAGTAAAAATTCTCATATATCCAGCAACGAAGTACTGGATGAAATAAATGCTCGAATGAAGGAAATTTGTGTCTTCCTTGGAACTAAAATACAAAATAGCGTATTTGATTTCTGATTTGAATTGATTCGTAAAGAAAGTCGGTAGTACAATAAAATTCACCATTAAAGGAAAAAATATAACCAGACACAAGGGGTCCTCGGATTATTCTAGGAACTGTGAAATCCATAGAAGAAATAAGGATACTACCTGAAGACTATAAATGACACTCGGAGGTCAATTGGATTCTATGCGAGCTATCGAACGAGTCAGATGAACCGCGAAGCTTTTGAATTGTACTAGTGCATAGTTGTATGATTACATATTCTTTACAGATTACTTACTATTCGATCGAAACAATTTCTGTGGTTTAAACTGAATCATTAAGGGGATTTGTTTCGAAGAAACGAAAAAAAGTCCAACCAAGCGCTCCTTTCGCCACTGAAAATCGAAAAAAATTGGAAAAAAATAGGGTTTAATCACTCTGGCCTGTGAATGGCACAAATCTGTTCAAACAATCGTATGAAAGTACACCGACAGACGCGACGCGGAGGAAAATTATCGAGAACTGGTCGTGTGTGTCCACGTAGCCACCATCGCTCGTTACTTGAATTTCTAGACGCGGAGTTTGCCGAAGCGTTCGAGGGAGGGAGACGGAGGATGCCCGCCACTCGAAAACAATTTCGAGGGTTGATTTACGGTTGCCATGTCTACGTTTGTGCGCCGACGAGAGGGCCCATAGTCCGGAGGAAAAACCAGGCGTGGAGAAAGCGACGAGAGAGAGAGAGAGAGAGAGAGAGAGAGAGAGAGAGGAGGGGAAGAGAGACACCGAGAGAAAGGACGAGAAAACGAGACTCCTGTTTCACAAACCGAAACTTATTCATCCTGCTTTGCTTTTCTCCCTGTCCTTTTGCTCTCTCTGCTCGGTAGCTCAGCTATCGAGTCTGGAATTTTCGATCTTCTCGTGTTTCTTCGTATTAGACGACGTTCTCCTCCGTTGGGCTCGAGTTCCGACGAAGCGGCCGAGAAAACGGCGGCGAAGGGGCCGCGGGAGGGAAAATCATCGGACGAAACGAGTTCCACTGATTGACCAGAGCAAGCAGACAGTGCAATCTCACCGGTCGTACACCGTTCAGGGAGATGAACCTAACCCGAGAAGTTTAAGTTGATCGCGTGGCTTTTTTCAATTTACGGGGGGATCAGGTAGACGAGAAGAGGGCTTTTTTTCTTCTTTTCTTTTTTTTTCTTTTTTTCTTTTTTTCTTTTTCATTTATTTTCCTGGCATTTGCATGATTTCAATTTCTAGCCCGACGATTTCGCCGTGGGCGCAGAATCGAAGGGTTCGCGAAGCAAGGAGCAGGAGGCAGTTCCGCTTGTCACACATTTCTCGTTCATTGAAAAAATTGTCCCAGTCTTGTAAATATAACGCAACAGAGTCTTATAATATATAAAAATGAATATCTCAGTCCATTAACCGTTTTAGTGCGACGAGCTATTTAAAAAAATCGTGTTGGATAGATGGCGCTTCCTTGATGTAACTGCGAAAGAAATGCTAAGTGAAGCAATAAAAGTAGATGAAGTGAAAACTATTATGCCTATTTAGATTTAATCGAAAAGAAATTAGGAGAGGGAACTTCAATATATTTCAAGGACGAAATTTCTTTCTTTTTTGTGTATTGTATTCCACTCATCACGAAGTATTTAAAACTTTCCCAAGAAACTGTTTTGCCAATTTTAAAAAAGAACCATTAGGTTGCGACTTACGATTCTTTGGAAACGTTTTAGCTCCGCGATGAGTAGAATACAATGTAAAAGGAAAAAAATTTTTGATCTTGAATTTGAAGATACTTTGCATGCATTTCCATCAAATCGAAAGTGTAGAATTCGTCTACGATAGCCACGGACAAACTTTTCTTTCCACCCTGTACGTATTATACATTGAGCATCGCGAAACATTAAAACAGTTCAGAAAACTGCAATTCGATCTAAACAGGAGAATTAACCCTTAACGGACCAATGCCGCCATATAAGCGGCCATATTGGCTTTTACTTACTGGGTCCAATGCCGCGTATATGGCGGCAAAAACCAATTTATTATTTTTATCACTGTTAGAGTTGTCATATTTACTATTAACGCGTTAAGTATTGTGCCATGTCATTTCTGTGAATTTGTTTTCGCTTGTTATTTATGTTCTGTTATATCTTTTACCGTTTTTGTGTACGTGCACTTTTATGCTCTTCGCATGCAAAGTCAGTCTTGTGTTTGATTTTTCAAAAGAACGTGCGCGTTATCGGAGTTCTTTTACACAGTTTAGTTTTATTATATTTTATTTTGTTAATAAAACCGTAAAATATGGCCGGAAACTCTGAAAGAATAATACACGATGATAACGATAATTTCAATGATATTAGCAGTAGTGACGACGAGTTTGAATTCGGTATTTCTATCGATGAAAATGAAAATTTGAGAAGCATTACGTTTTTAGACTATAATGATAGTGACAATAGTAGCGATAGCGATAGTAGTTCCTATAAAAAGAAGAAAATATAAGTTACAGCGAGGATGAAAAAGATGAGCATGATACTGCTGATGAGAATACCGAGTGGAAAAATGTTACAGAAATTGATGACATTCCACCTTGGATACAATTCAATACTTTTTCTCTTCGTACAAAAAATAGCTTGGACCTGGTGGGAAGTAAACTTGAAATACTTCCGGATCGTTAAGGGTTAAAAAAGCTTCAAGTAAAAGTTTATTAACCCGAATGTTAGTCGATCGTAAACAAACGTTGTCTTACGGTGAGATCTCGCTTCGAGAATTCTGTGTTCCATTGATTCGTTTCTTCTTTGATCGTCGTTCGAACACGTTGTTGTGCCACGAACGTTGTTGTTCGTTCGACGGAGGCTCGAAAATAACCGGAGATTTGCCTTTTGAGGCGAAGCAGCTCGTCGAGGAAGGAACGCGCGGCTCGGTCGTTGTCGTCGTCGTTGCGACGATCGATCGAGAAGCGATTTTCTCGCTCGACGAGTCGAAGCGACGTCTCGACGTTTCACGTAGGAAAAATGAATTTTTCACGCGACGAGCGCCGCGAGATAAGTATTTCGAGGAATACCGGGATCGCTCGCCTCGGGACGAAAGAGAAATCTTTCAACCTCGTTCGAGGAAGCTCGTTTGCGTCGTCCTCGCTATTAATGATCTCGTTAATATTAAAATTTGTTAACGTCGTCGTTATTCGCTTCGCTACGGCGATTTATAAGTACGACGGATCTGCCACGATGATATTTCGCTTTCGTAACCTCCCGCTATTTCGAAGCTACTTCAAAAAAAGAAAAAAAAGAAAAAGAAAAATAGAGAGAAAGAAGAACTTCTCTCGTAGCACACGGCGAGACAGAAAAAAAAAAAAGGAAAAGAGATCGGTGTTTTTCGCCGAAATTGAATTATTCGATCATCCTTGGCTTGGCGCCTTCACCCGTTGAGAAGGTACGAACGAACGAAGAGGAAAACGCTCGACGTTTTCAACGCATGGCGGTGCGGCCGGCGTTGACGCATGATCCGTCCCTTCGTTTTCCGGGGGGATGGTCTCATCTGCACGATTTACCGTTGACCCAGTTCTCGCTAATATCTCGCTGGCTATACCATTTTTAACGCGTCCATCTCGTGCCGCACGATAATCTTATCTTCCGTCTTAATTGCCGTGCACATTAAACCGTGGAATATAAGAAGTCGAGGCGGCAGGCTATTTGCCATAGAAGCATCCTGGCGGAGGCGATAATTTTGCATTTTCTTGGTCGAGCCAGCTGACGTCCACGACGAAGCCATCGCGGCGTGTTGCAGATCGTTAGGCTTAGCGAAGCTTTTTCTTCTATTTCGGCATCGGTTAGGGCGAGAAATAATAGCGAGCACTTCACGACGCGACGGTGTTGTTCTTCGTCGCTTTATGCATGCTTGTCATCAATTGGAAATTGGAAAACGATACGAACACGAATGTAGATCATTCGTTTTGGACATTGTGACGAATACATTGGTTCATGGTATATAATTCAAAAATGTATTTAACGTGATTCAGAACGCGAATATAATTACGAAAGTGTTGTCGTTGAGAAAATAACAACGTATGTAGAAATTTGTTTCAGATATTATGGTTTCGCGTACATCATCTGAAAGTATAGAAGTCATACGCGAGCATTTAATTTAATAATGGTTTCGCGTACATCATCTGAAAGTATAGAAGTCATACGCGAGCATTTAATTTAATAATCAACGAAAAAGAAACAAGTTTGACAATAAAATCCGCAAACAACTAATAATTAAATTTAAAATACAGTTTAATTATTGTTATAATTATTGTTATAATTGAAAAAATACGAAATAAATAGAGATTTGTATAGACTACACTAAATAAAATAAATTTGATGAATTATATAATGTCTGCTATTATTTAAAACTGTATGGACATTTGACATAATTAAAGAATATAATTTAATAACGAAATTGTTAAATACATTTTATTCTTTATTAGAATTGTCGTGGAATACAGTATTATAATGCGATAAAATTTATTTTAAATCATCATTATCGCTGCCTGAATATAATTTTCTATTCCATCTAGTCTGTTAGCATGATAACGATCTGTTCACTGGTTTAGATGTAACTACTTACTAGCTAATGCAAATCTATTAGTCTTCACATTTCCTGTGAATCAGTTTCATTATTTCAGTAGTTCATTAGCCTCAGCTTAGTTTGACTTGTCAAGCTGTAAATAAAGCAGAGAAGATTCGTTCAAATTAATGGACCATTGTGATTAATTTCATCATTAATATTTAACGTTCTTTAACACTTTCGCAAAACGTGCGTTTAATTTTAGATTAGGAGTTTCAAGTAAACACAGCTTCACGCGGTACATCCAAAAAATATACCAATTCGATCTATTCGAATTTCTATTTCCGAAAACTGTTCGTGCATTATTAATACGTCGTCAGAAGCATGGATCAATAATGTTCAAATCACAAATAAGATACAACTGGCAGAGATGAACTATACAGAAAGAAAAAAAAAAAAAGAAAGAAAAGAAAGAAAAAATAGCGAATGCGCTTTGCTATCTGTTTATTAAAAACCTTAAACCACAGTTTAATAACACAGTGAAGCGCGAGCACCTGGATTTTCAATAATTTTCAATAATTTTCAATAATTTTCAATAATTTTGTATCAACATGTAGTCGGGGATTTTTGGCTCAAACGCGGTGGTAATTCAATGGCCGTGACTTTGACGTGGGGGAGCAAGATTGGGAAACAGGGCGAGCATTTCGCGTAGGATCCCCGAAATGAAATTAGAGCCGGTGGCTGGGACGCGCAACAGTCTGTTCGGAAGTTCGGAGTCCGTGGTCGATAGGAAAATTGGCTGATATATATACATATATGTATATATGTATATACAGCACCGGCGGGGTGAGGGAGCTTTCGAAAACTCGATGGACTCGATTTGCACGCTTTAAACTGAAAGATCAATTAAGCGTAACCGTCACCTTCGCAGGCTAATTGAAAATATATTTACGAAATTATTATATCCGAATTTGCAATTCAGATGACATATTGCCACGCGCGCGTGCGCGCTTGACAATTTTAAAATGCAAATGCTCGCTGCCGCGTAAATTCACGTCCGGCGGTAAATTCCGGTTCCTGGCTGCTTTCGATGACTCTGCAAAAAGATATGAGAACGCACGGTAGATGTGTTGTCGACGGTTCGTCGCTGAACTTGCCGGAGTTCCTCTTTTTTTTTTTTTCCTTTTCTCTCTCGGGGCTTCCGCTTTCCCGTGCAAAAGGAAGTTTAATTCACATCTGCCCTCTGCGTCAATTTGACACGGTTTGACTCTTGTAAACACAAGAGAAACGTGTCAAATTATTTTGTACAAGTATATACGTACAAGTATACAAGAGTAAGTGAAATATTAACCAATGTGTGTCGAAGAGTTATTTGCTTAGATTGAAAAATTATTAATTTCAATATTAATTATGGAAAATCTATGAAAGACGACAAAGGCAGTACTTTTTGTACTCGTACTGTTGTCTTTCGAGCATAGATTTTACAAAATTAAAACTAAAATATTTCCTAAATTAATTCTTCGGCTCATACGTAAGCTAATATATATATTTTATAGAGGAACTATAATCTTAATATAAAAATTTTCAAACATTTTTTTAATTAATAATGAATAACTCCGGAGATAATTGCGTTTCTGATAATAAAGTATGTAGCCAAAGTTTTGCAGATAGTATTCATTTTCAGAGTGCACTGTTTGTGTTTATCATTTTCAATTATCATGTTAATCGTAAAACGCGAAATCTTCAAAAAATGTAAATGTAGGAACGTGCGTTGGTCTTTCCCCTGTAATTTTTATAAACATTTCTGACTTTTAATATCATTCGACAGTACTGAATGACAACTTCAAAAAAGTAATAAAATTGTACATAAGTCCGTGAATCAAACGATTCGCCAACAGATTTTGAAGCATTTAGGACGATAAGGAAAAATACCAAGATGAAATAAAAATATTCCTTGATTATCCTGAAATTGTTATTTGGAGATATAATGTCTTTCAGCTTCTGCATTAAAACGAATTAATGATATTTCTTCTTTTAATTGAACATTAAAAAGCACAGAAAAAATGGGCATTAAATACGAATGATCACCCTATACGCACGAAGTGTCACAAATTTTATCACTGATTACCTATCGCGCAATAATTCGCGCGATACACATAACTCACTGTAGAATTAATGACAATTCCCTGGCAAAAAGTGGAATGTGTGTACACCGAGGGCAGAAGCGATGTTCAATTTAATTCGCTGGATTCGTGAAAGGACACTCATAGCGCGAATAGTAATTAATCGTAATCTGCGAATATTCGCAGGAAAGCCGGGATCCTCTTTACGATCCTAATTGAATTTCACTTTGTACGCTCGCAAAAAAAAAAAAAAAAGAGCAGACCTCTTAATTTACGAAAAGTCCAAAAGCTGCAAAAGCTGAATATACACAAATCCCGTTTGTTTATGTTAGCCCGATTGTTTATTTACCCTTTGGATCTGCTTATTTGCTTGGCATTTGTTCGTTCGCCGGCGTATTACCTTTTTGTTTATTTATGAAATATTTGTCGCGGCGGGCTAATTCATCGTCGAATTGCTCGCCTGCGTGTATGTATACTGCATGCCGCAGCGATTTGGAAAAGCAGTTGAACATTCATCTTCCGATGAAACTTTTATGGATTTACGTTGCCCGCGTGCCGTACGAAACTTCGTGAAACTTCATTAACGGTATAATGCGGCACGATTGCGGCGACAAAGTTTGAAATAAATTAGAAGGTGCGCATGTAAAGGATTATTGTAAAAATATCATGCAAGGAGTTGCAAGAAGTTGCAATTTACTGATCCTCTTGGAGATGTAATTAATAAATACTGAAGTTCGAATATTTCTTTCATTTGAGTAAAATGTAACCCGTCCGTGTGGATTTTCCAATACAATTATTATTAAATTGTACTAAAGACAACTGTTGTTCAACTGAAGCTTGATGCTAGAGATTTTTCTTTTTTTCTCTTTTCAATTCAAGAGCATGGATTATAATCATTTTTCATAGGTAAATATACGTATAATAGGCTGACGCGATACGACGACACGGGAATATAATTATTGTTACGTTACACGTTCAGATATGCTAAGGATTATCTCGCGATATATCGTAACTGCCATCGACACGACAATGACACGCGTATCTCGTTAAATTCTTAGCGAAATTTCCAAACGCAACGCACGCAATATATTCGAGCTTTTGCAACAATAACTCTTCAAACACTTTCCACGAATCGTGGTACCAAAGTTACCTCGTTCCTCCGGCCGTAAACTCGCGGAAAGCAGTGAAAATCGCACATGCACGTCTGACCTAATTCAAATGTCTTCTGAAAATCGTCGCAACTGTCGTTCGTTCTCAATGACTCGAAGGATGCAGCTGCAACTGGAGCTGGAGAACTTTCCTCCGCTGGAAGATAAGTGCACTCGGGTCTGGCAATTATCGCGCGCTCGCAGTTGACCTATCGAAGTGGACGGGGAAAAGAAAACCGGATATCGACAGGGTTGGAAGTGAACGATCGAGCCGTGACGATCTCCTTTCGACCTCGCGGAGGTTCGATTGCACGCGGTGTTATCTGGCCACTCTGGCTACGAGAACCGAGGATCGGTCGTTTCTGGTAATCGCTCTTGTATCCTCGGGCTCGAACTGGCCGCCTTCCAACCGTACGTCGATCCCAATGAGCATCGCAAGCCCGCTCGTTGTTCATCTATTTTTCCGCTTCGCGTACGCGCAGGTTATTTTATTATCAGCGAAACGAAGGGATAGATGATATCGGGGAATGGGTTAATCGACGAGTTACTATTCGTTTTCCACTTCCGGGATCTAGTTCGAGAGCGGCGTAACGAGAGTGAGCGGAGATCCGAAACGAGTAATGTTTGATCAGGATCTAGGATAGGAGGAGGAGAGGCTTCGAGTGTGCTACACACTCGTATTTCAGTTTAAGCGCAACAGTAATGCCGATCTATTTCTGTAGAGATGGTCTTCGACGAAGTGGAATCGTGGAATATCGGGGGGATTTGTAACTGATGACGCAGACACGGTGACACTCTGAGAATATATTTTTAGAATATTTTTCGGTTTCAACGAACCTTTGGAAAGCATTGAAAATTAATCGTTGAATTTTAATAGATCTTTCGAACGACAGTCCAATCTTACTTGTCGGAAACTGAACTCGCTGCATACGGTGGAATTGATACATCGTTTAAAATTATTTACGACCTGATTTGGAATAGAGCACGAATCAAACATAATGCCGCAAAATTTTGCAATTTCACAATTTAATTAGACATAGATCTGCGACATAACAATAGATAGTAGATCTTTCTGTTCAAAAATCCGTTAAAAGATAGCGAAGCTTTAGATTTTGAAAATTGCTTTAAGAATTTTAATAAATCTTTTGAATGGTTCCTAAGTAATTTCTTGTAATTGTAAACTGGACTCGTTGAATGGATAATTGATATTATTTAGAACAGAATGAGAATTGAACATAACATAGCAAAATTTTACAACTTCATGATTTAATCAGACACAGATCGGCATAAACAGACATGAGTTGTAACTTGAAAATTAATTTAAGAATTTCAATGGATCTTTTGAATGATACTGTATTCTAGTAGTTAAAAAACTGGACTCACTATATGGTGGAATTAATATCATTAGAAATTAATGATCTGATTTATCATAGAATAAGAATTAAACACAAGATCACAAAATTTTACAACCTTATGATTTAATTACACACAGATCTTCGACATGACGACAGACATAGTAATTGACATAGTAATTGAAAAAACATTGAAATATTTCGAGCGAAAATTAAATGTACCACTCTCGTCGAATTGAGTTTACTTTCTCTTTTCTGAAAAAAAGCAAACAAGAAGACATTTTTATCATTGAACCTTGACGTATGATTTATTTATAATTGTACTCGGCGCCTCATTTCACGACCGTTTCCATCTACTTTCCATGTTTCGCACGATATTCGTCTCACGTAACAATCAGGAGGATCTCTTTTTTTTTCGCGATTACATTTGCAAAAAGGAAAATCTGGGTCATTGGAGTGAATAGTTCCTAGGACATTGTATGCAGTATTATTCAATATGGCCTCGTAGTTGGCCAGCGACACACTTCTTTTTCAACGTCGAGCGACATTGTTCGGAGTAGCCGACGTCTATAGAAAACCTTTCTAAAGCTGCTTCTTCAATGAGCTGTTGCACCTGTCGTGGCGGCTCGCTCTCTATAGAGCCTGTCATTAACTGTTCTGTTCGCGAAGAAAGGCGCGTCTATAAAATAAATAAACGCGAGCTCTTGAACAAAAAAAAAAAAAAAAAAAAAAAAAGAAGAACACGATCCGAAAATATCATCCGTATTTTCGTCGTGAAACTGTCGAGATTGTTGTCGGGACACAGTTTTCTCTCGATCAAGCCGCGAGAAAATGTTGGCCGGAGATCGGTGATCGTCCTTTGGACGATCGTTCAATCGTAGATTGAAAAATCTCGCGTTTTCGAGATAACCCGGCTCGAAGGTAACCGCGTTTAAGCTCCAGAAAAAAAAAATAAAAAATAAAAAAAATGATAAAAAAAAAATAAATTCTGCTGGACGTTGTTCCAATTTGGCTAAAAGTTTCGCACCCGGAGCAACGTATTTTACGTTTGTCGTTGGCCGGCAGCGGCGTCCGGTGCAGCTATCACCCTGTTTCGACGAGGGGAAGTCGAAACAATTCTCCGCAGCTCGGTTAAAAAATTTATTCAGCCGATCGATACGACTTTTTTCCACCCGAAAACGTTTGCTTCGCAATCCCCTGGTTTGTCGATTCGAGTGGATCTAATTGTTAAGTCAGATGTATTCTTGCTGTTTTGAGTTTGACGAAATATTATTGTTATTATTATTATTATTTACGGGCTATTATTTATTAGTTTACAGTAACAATACAGAGAACAAATACGCCAAAACCGGTACATATAACAGATGTGTGAAGAAAGTGCAAAAATATAAAGAGATAATGCAAATACAAAAATCATACAACATTACTCAATTTTGGGACATGATAGACTTTCGTTCTGAAATAGTATAGAGATTTTGGTGGAAATAATCAGTATCATAGGAATTCGCTGATACCATTGTGTTATTGAATAAAGGTTGAAGTTGCTGAAGATCGAAAGACATAGCTTTTTGATTTACGAATTCAAAGAATAATGTCTTAAAAGAAGGAAGTACTCAGACACTGTGCGTTAATTATGCGAAACATTGTGTTAATGTGAAATAAAGTTGTTACAGTTCCTTTACGTAAGAAAATGTAAATAATATCTTAATTATTCATGGTGGTCAGTACCTTACGATCTCGAGATCTTTATGATCTAGTTTCTCAATATTAAATACACACTACCGTCATTTGATGGAATGTTTTTATTTATAGTAATCGACGATACTATAGTTGTAATATTCGTATAATTGCAGAATATACAAGCAATGAAAACTTTCAAATATATTTCGTATATTACCAATAAAATGAATGGTCAAATATTTATAAACAGTGTACGTAATATTTATGTTTGACATTTTGAAAAATCTTGCACAATATTTACAGTATTCCTGTAATATTTGCAATATTTACTGTCGGTAAATTTCTAGATTAAAGATTTTTTTCAATTTTGGCCATTTCGCTGCGGGTTTGTTTTCTGAGAAGCTTTATTTCGTTTTTTGAAGTCAACCGGAGGAAATCGAAAAAGTTATATAGTTTCTATACTTTTTTAAAAAGAAACATTGTATTAAAAAATTTCTTTTCTTTATTTTAAACGTTTCATTGTATCCGTGATAATTTATCAGATAAAATGGAATCAAGTACAACATAATTTATACCATATTATTTTTACTATTTGCTTGCTAGCATTTCACATAAACATTCGGTACTCGCTGCACACATCAAATAGCTGTGCATGTCGTCAGCTTGTAAACGTTTGCATTTATAATTTTTCCGAGTCTTGTTTTAGTGATGAAACGAATTTGTTAAAGAAAGACAGCGAAATGGCCAAAATTGGGAAGAGCCGATAAACTAGAAATCTACCTTACCCTGCTTACACATACACAATTCATAAAAAAAATCTCGTTCCTTCAAATAGCGCAATTGACAGGGCAAAATTTAATCTAACGAGCAGTATACTGAGCCCCGGAAAGAAGAAGCAAAATGTCACATTCCAACCTAACATTCAACAAAGAAGTATTAATCAGTCTGGAGAAAGTCAAATTCCATCGACTTCAAATCGAGCCTCTCGATAATTTCCACATCGAACGTTGCGTCGAACGTTGGCTCGCAATTCAATTCCGCAAAACGAAGGACCAGTCCTTCTCCCCTCTCCCCCTTCCTCCCATTCCACGCGGAGACCTTGTTCCGATAAAAATTACTGTCCGCGAGAAAGAACGAGGGGTATGACGGACGAGAGAGATCGGAAAGAAAGAAGCGAAGATGGAAGAGGGCGAGCCGGGCGCCGTGAGTAGGAAAGTATAAAGTAAGGGAAAAGTTACGACGAGCTCGTTCGTTTCGAGATGATCGGGACGAACTGGCCCGGGCCGGCACCGCCGGATATTACAACGATAAGGGCACTTCACTTTGTGAACCGGGCGTATCGCAGAAATTGCCACTGAGAAACGGCCGAGTCCGCGAAAAGTAATATCGTTATCGGGCATCAGATGTCAAATGTGTACGCTGGACCGAGAGAATCGACGACGGCCGGAAAAGCATTCGATTCGCGGCCGTCTCTTATTGCATTTTCATGGGTTCCATTTTTACGATGGACGAACAGTATCGAACAGAGGGACAACATGTTTCCGGGATAAGAGTTGGAAATTGCTTGGTTAACTCTTTCGAAGTTTGTCGTGAATATATTTTTGACCACGTTCAACGAGTCTGGTGTCTTTTGCGCCAATAATTTGACGTGAAGAAAGGCTAATGGGGAACGAAGGATGACTTCGAATAAAGGTCAATTTTGATTCGAAACTCTTTTGTAGTTCTACTGTTATACGGGTTGCAGATATATTTCGCCAGAGAAAGAGAAGAAACGTTTTATGCATTTGAGACTTGAAATGGAAGAACAATAATTTTAAATGTTATCTCGGAATGTGACAAATGTAACATAGAAGTCCTATTCGAAATCACGATTCAAATGTTTTTGTTATAAGATATATGTAGGATGGAATATTTGGATAGAGGTATTGCTTAAGAATACATTAACACGATGTTAGGTTGCAATATCAAAGGAGATCGTAATCATTGAAAAGATTATTCGTTCGCTTTCACGGTCGATGACTGACAAACTAATGTCTTATTATAAATGAGTTATAATGTTCTTAAGTTCTTCTCTCTAAAAAATTAAATATTAGTTTAATCACTGTTTAAAAAAAATATTAGTTTAATCACTGTTTAAAAAAAAAAAAGAAAAAAAGAATGGTATTCTTACCCTATAAAGTGTTGAATCGCGTGAAAATATACGAGAATTACAGTCTACTTGTTACGAAATAATTTTACAAAGCTGTGCATCATCTTCGTAAATCAATGAAAGAGGAGATTTCAAACTCGTTATTTCTATAAAGACGAGTTCAGACTCTGCAGGATCAATTTTATTTTAAGTTTTACCTAGTACGATGTCGGTAGTTTGTAAAAGCAGAGGATTATGCGTAAAATCGTTCAACAGGATAAAACCGTATATGTACTATGTTCGTCTCTATAGCTAATTCAAGAGATCCGTTTTACAATTATTTTCCATTATACTGAAGTGTTTGCTAACAGAAACTTTGTTATCGTATCGCATCGTTGTTGTGAATTATTGATTTTCGTGAATTTCCGAGTGTTTTGATCGCATTTTCGAACAAATTTTTCAGAAGTTTATATACACTGTACACACCGTATTGTATATTTTTGACGGAAGATCAAGACGCGGAAAATCATATATTAATTTTCAAACTTTCAAATATTTTAAAAGTCGTGGTCGATCCAATTCTTTTTCTTTCTTCTTTCGTAAATTAAAAATTGCCAATAAAAATTTTGGAAAATTTCCAAACTGATCGTAAGTATCGCGATTAAAAGCCGAGGTATATAAACGTTGCAACATTTGAAAGAATAAAACAGACTTTTGCACACTCCATGACGTTTCCTCGCGTTCAATAAAAAAAATTACAATTATAAGATAGAGTTTCATCGAAGCACACCGAGACACTCCGAGTTTATGGGAATGTTCACGACATTTGGAATAAAAATGTCTACAATTGTTTAATGTCCACGACTACCGCGACAGGAGTTTTCAAATCTTAAAGTCTTGCAGAATTTAATTCCAAGATGCAATTCACTTGAAAATTTCACCGAATAGGCACGTGCAATTTCACTCGAGAATGAAATTATAAAAAATTTTTACGATTACCGCGGTTTTCTACATTTAATCAAACGTGCCTCTACCTTTAATTGCAATCGCTGAATGCCTGAATTCAGTGCGCGCATCCTCGAGAAAAAAAATGAAACAGGGCAGTGTCGAACGAGGGTGTGTTTGTTGTCGGACGATCGCGTTCTCCGTGTTTACACAGAGTGCAATTACGCTAATTCGCGATACACTTAGAGAATGCAGGTCAGATCCATCCAGGTTGGGGCGCCGTTTATAAAAGGGGGTTCAGAGTGAAAAAATTTGCCCCAACTTTTCGCGAAAGTTTTTCGAATGCCTGCGAATGGTACGTGGCCGAGTGGAGGGAAATAACGATTCTGCGTGCATTTCTCGTTGCACAAAGCCGGAGCCCTGGCGGAACTGAGGGATTGGGAGAAAGATGAACTTCCTCTTCTATGAAGCCGGCTCGGACTTGATCGGTAAAAGTTAAAGTTAGAAATAGAGCGTAAAAGCAATGGGGAAAGAGTTTCGTAATGATACGAACGAAGAATGAAGACTCGGGGTGGAGCTGAAATTGCAAAAGGCAGGAAAACGCAAGGATAGGTCTTCGATCTTGGTCTGCGTGTGGTGGAACGGAAGGTTCAGGCAAAGAACAGCTCAGAAACCATCGTTCCTCCCCCTCCCTCCCCCAATCTTTCCCTCTTTCTCGATGACGTCCTATTTCAAGTTTTCAGCTGACCAGATCCGGTGGCTTTCTTTGCACAAGTGTTCCTCGAGCAACATCGCTGCTCTTGGCTCGAGGCTTTGATCTTTGCTCGCGATCCATTTTTTCAAATTTCACCGCTGCCGTCGTCGCGGGCAAGTATCGAAATGATTCGAGTCTCTTTCATCGTTCGGAATTGATTCCTTTCTGCACGGAAACTCCAGCGTGTTTGGAAGATTGTATTCTTTTTTTCTTGTCCCTTTGCTTGATGCGTGGACAAATTTCTACTCGATTTCCGAATTTTTCTAAACAACTTCGTCCATCATCTTTCATTCCACAGAGTTTCAAAGGAAACTCCACGAGTCAGTTGAATTTTAACTGAAATTAATAATTGTGCGACATACGCCATATTTCAGCTATTGATTGGCAGCCTTCGATGATTTAGAATTTGCAGGGATCAATTTGTACAATATTATTGTAGAGAATCACTTAAAATTGCCCGAGAAAATGGTTTTTCAATTTATAGTACTGTTATATTGTACTTACAACGTACTATACTGTATTTGTATTTACATAATGTATGTATAATAATTTAGTATTACATAATACGTTACAGAGTGGGCCAAATCACTTTCTGCTGAAATAAATCGGTAATTTTTTTTTATTATATATTTGAAATGAGATTAATTTTTCCTTATATTTTGATGTTTTCTTAAAAAAAAAAAAAAAAAAAAAATAGGTGGGAAGAAAATTTTAGCCCACTCATATATTGTATTACATAGCACAACAAACTTAAAACTTATATATTGTATCATATAATTCATTTTATACTTATTTTCGCTCAAAAAAGTGAAAGTTCGAGAATCTTCCAGACTGTATGTAAGAGTCCAAACCTCTTTTCTCTGAAGTTTCGTCACGTAGCGAATTAATTCTGAATGATTCGACCGTTCGAACGAAAATTGACGTGTTTCCTGGATTCTTCACGAAAAACACGCGTGCTCACTCTCACTAACAATCGTCCCGTCTTTTATTTTTTCTTTTGTCTGTTTTCTTTTCATTCATTCTCGCGTTTCATAAAGAGCTTCTGAAGCGCAAACGGGACACGTTCTCACGAAGCGTGCTGCGTCCCTTTTTCTCGATATTACTCGACACGCTTTATTTTCACGACTGTCTATCGCGAGCCGTATGCTCGAAGGATTTTCACACTGTCGTCGCGCGCAGAGGCAACCGGTAATTCGGAGACTCTCAAATTGTTACCTCGCGTGTCTCGTGTTTCCTGTTAGCCCGTGTTGGTACTGGCTTGCTTGGAAAACCCGAGAAGAAAAACTCGATAAAAATGAACGAGCGAGCGGACGAGCAAACGTACCTGTATCTTTGAGTGTCCATTTCCTTTCGTTCCTCAGCGATGGCCTCGTTCAAGTCCCTGTTCGGATCGATGCCTCTCGGGGTCGGACTGTTCGCCAGTAGATTGTCGTTGCTGACGAATTCCACCTCGACGTCGTCTTCGTGATACGTTTCGGTTAACGTGTACTCCCGTAGCTGTAACACGCGAGACGAACGTGAGGTCAGTGTGAAGAACGGTCGTCAGGTTTACGTTGATGTTAATGTCAAGCGATCTTTTGACTTTGCAACGCGACATCATTAAACCATCCGCGTGTTTTATTTATTAGGTTACGTATTTGTAATATCTTACAACAGTTACAACTGTTGCTTGGTCCTCAATGGGATACGAGATTGATGAAAATCTCAGATTTTTATAAAATAAGAAGATTGCTCGCGGTCCTGCTGAGCGAAAAGGCAATAAATTGCAATTGGGTAAGCCAACGGATGTAATTTAGAATATAAAATATGAAAAATATGAACGAGATAGAATTAATATAAATATAAATAAAACTAATAAATATAAATTCTTAATTTAACAATAATTTAAGTTATAATATTATATAATTAAGTTATAATTAAGTTATAATATTATACTGTAATTACATGATATACTAAATATTATAAATATAGTGAAAATAGAGTCTCTTTTACGCTCGAACATTCATTATTCCAATATCTTAACCCGTTAACGATCAAGCAATAGTTTATAAATGTAGTGTAATTTAGTATAATTTCAACTAAAGATATACGATTTAAATGGAAGAAATAATAAGAAAAATAACAGGCGGACACTTGGAATTAACTTTCATAGACACGAATATTAGTCATACATATTATGATTATGACAAATCTTAACATATTAATGAAAGGATTTGATAAATTGATCGAGAGATGAAATGTTTCGATGATACATTATTGACAACAGAGATCTAGACTGTGTTTTCGATATTTTCTATGTTCCTACGTATTAAAATTAATGCATTAATGCATGAAACATTCTTGATCGAAATTCCATCGCAATCACGCTCGCGCTTTTACAGCGTGAACGAGACTTGCCGCAGAGCTTTGTCCCTATTTCTTCTGGAGGAAGTTCATAACAAATTTACAACACTCGGCGAGGTACACGGTTACAGTGCCACGAAAGCAGTCGTTGTGAAACTGGGTGTGTAGAACTTTCGAAGCTGTGTTGCTTCATCATCGGTTTGGAAATTCCGTATATCGAGGGAACCGGGTTCCAATGGCCGGATTCAAGGTGAGCTCAGCGTTGTTCTCGCGCGACAAAGCTCGCCTAAATCACCCGGATAATAACCGCGCCGAAATAAATCGATTATTCGTTGAATTTACCGAATGTTCTTTTATCTTTGGAATTCTCGTTGCGCGCGCGTCGTGGAGAGATCGCGTGATCGTTTCGAATCGTGTACATCAAAATACGCGTGTACGCTTGACGTGTAATACTTATGTCTATCAAAATGCGAACGAATAGAAATTTATTTCATTTATCGTTAATGAATAAGATGGTGCACAATCGTGATTAAACAATTACAAGATACACAGTTGAAACATCGAATGGGCACATTTTATCAGATTGTTATCAGATGCTGCACGCTACAGAATAATATCTGTTACAAGATAATTATAAGAATGCAAATTATTTTATACATATGAATCATAGAAAATAGTATTGCGAAATATTTATAAATCATTTTATGTGTACGAATCTCATACGAAAATAATTGTAAGAACGAAACATTTTATGAAGAAGAATGGCATTAAATTGGCACAAGAAACCCAATGAAGAATTTATTTGAAGTTTTACTACATCATGCAAATTATCATCCTCGTTGTCTCTCTCTCTCTCTCTCTCTCTCATCCGCAGAAAGATAAAAGTGTTTTATAAAATTGAATATCTGCACTACCTCGGCGTATCTCAACGTGAACCTACATAATATATACGCTGTCCCGTATCTATTGACTCTGTTAGGACATCGAAGACGCCCCTGAAGATAAGATACAGAAAAATATTCAAAGCCCTGCCAGGTAGCGTCTTTTATCCCGTTAACGGCGTACGTTCGCCTCGATAACCGTGGGCGAACTTCTCCTCGTTTTTTTCCTTCTTTTTTCTTTTTTCGGCCGACTTCCGGTACACATCCGACAAAAGCGTGCCTGTCATCCGGCACGCTTTTCTCCGCGAACGAACGAAAAAAGGAAGCGCGTACAGCCGCTGGGGGAGGCGAGGAAACCCCTGCCATAAAGTCTCGTTCCCTTTAATCCGGTTGAACCGATCGACCTGATCAATCGCGATTGTGCGGCCCTGATACTTCGCCGATGTATGTCCCACGGGATATCCTCCGCAGCGGAGAACTAATCACGGTGTGGAAACGCGGCGCGCAGTTCGTGCCCGAGCCCGGGAGAGAGCTCGGCGTTGGATTGTCGCGTTTGAAAATTTCATTCGACAACGTTGGCCAAGCATCCATCCCGCCACGAGCGAAATTGAGTTTCATACGTACACGTGAATCCGAATCAATTCCACACACCCAAGGCATCGCCGAGTTCTCCGCACACGCGCGGGGAGAAAGAAAAAAAATAACCCTAAGTGGTTGGAAAGAAATTGGGTATTGCGAGAATTATCTCGGATATTTAATTTTTTCTATTTTTTTTTCGGTAGAAGGTCAGTAACAACCAAAGTTAAATCTTGAATGAAAAACTTCCAAAGTGAAAATCCGTGATTTATTTCTTTCTACGACAACTTTCAAGCATCGATTCACGTATATCTGGAATTTTGTTGGTTTAATAAGGTGTGGTTCTGACGCAGTTCTTGACTCATTGCGCGCGTGCAGCCTCAATTCCCGTACTATATAAACATATTGCGTTTACAATTATAACGCATATATACCGAATGTCGATTCATGCTCGCCCGAATGTTGCTAAAGCTTGTAAAACAAAAGACGTCGATTCACAATATACAATGTCTCTCGTTCACAATGTATTAATGTAAGCTTTTGTTTAATGTAAGCACA
The DNA here is from genome assembly GCA_032399595.1 of Tetragonula carbonaria. Lineage (NCBI taxonomy): Eukaryota > Metazoa > Arthropoda > Insecta > Hymenoptera > Apidae > Tetragonula > Tetragonula carbonaria. The sequence continues at coordinate 9,275,630 of JAUCRC010000008.1, forward strand.
GGAAGTCTGATGGCTGATTGAATTACGAATTAATTCGTAATCCTGGATTTCAGTTAGACGGACTTTTTTGTAATGATGAACACAATGATATATTAGGAGTATCCATAAGTAATGTCGTTTTTTGATACTAAAAATTTTTATTTTATTTAACAGTTTCAATCTACAATATAATTTAACAATAAGTACACTAAATGTCAATATATTTAACTTAGAATATAGTCGATGTTAAATTATTATGAATAATAAGTTAAATTATTGTCACTAGATGGCAATGTTTACCGCCATGATTTTTCAAAAAGCAATGCTCAAAAACAATTTTCATCGAAATTTTATCGCGTTCTTCCGCTATTTTAATTCGCGAAGTCGAACACTTTAGCTTCTGAATGATTTGCGTGTTATTAATTGACTTAGCGACTCAGTGTCCATTGAATTAATGTCCAATATGAACGTTGAAACAAAATTTTTGAGACAACATTTTTAGACTTACTGGGAATGGGTTCGCAGATTTATAAACTCCTCTTACAGAGACGTCCTCAATTAAATAATACGTTATTTGCGATAATTAATTCATGTTACTCGTGTATCCAAAAGAATCACAAGATTCACAAAGGATCTTTTGACCGAAATGGTATTTTTTTTTTTTTTTTAAGTAAACCACATCAAATACCAAGATAACGCGAATGGGTTTGAACGGTCGTGAAGTTAAAAACGTAACGCGATACACGTTCAATTGTGTACTAGCTAATCACTGTGTAGATAGAGTGAACTTTTATCGTAAGAGGAGAATTAGCCGTATCGTATTCTAGAGCGCGCGGAGTAAGGTAATTACATAGCGATAAGGTCTCGTCAGCGACCGACAGAAAAGGATTAAATGGAACAGAGATGAAACCTGTTCTTTTATCTCTTACACGAGTTTTCGAAGGTAATACGATGACGAAGTTCCAGCTTCCTCTGGAACCTGGATCTACTGTGTCGGGGGAGGGGGGGGGGCTTTGAAACTGGGCCGAGCGCTAATTAAGGTCTAATTAATTGTTTCACGTACGGTGGCAGCTTCCAATTATGGTTTCCAATCGATTATCAGCGTCTGCTGTAGAAGTACGAGTTCTTATTGAACGAAACGGAGAACGCTAATACAGAGAGAAGGAAAAACAAAAGAAAGAAAGAAAGAAAAAGGAAAAAGAGAAAAGAAGGGAAGGAGAAAAAGAAACAGAAGGGGGAAAGAAACTTTACGATCTCTAGAGAAAGAGGCAAATCTGTTAGACCGCGTGATAAAACTTGCAGATCTATTGGATTATGCGATAATATCTTTGCAAGCCAGTCTCCAAAGTCTAAACACACTTCGGAAAGTATTATATATATATATATATATAGTACTTGTTTCGTGTGTACAATAATTAAAGAACAGAAAGGAATAACTTTAATCATTAAGAAATATAAGAACTAATGATATTTATTATTGTCACAAACTTTTAATTCTACCGGTTACTGGGGAGGATGCCGATTTGCTTCGAGGAACAAAGTTTTTTACGCTTAAAAGCAGGAAATAAGGTACAACTCGGCGATGTAAAAAGCTTCGGAGCTTTCGCACAGAAATGGATAATAGGTTAAGAATTATCGAAGAACATAATCTTTCGATTTATATCCCGTTGAGAAAATTTTCGATGAAATTAATTAGAAAATCCAACGGAGTCTACAGAAGTTTGAATCTATTTCGTGGAATCTACTTCGTTTATTCTGTTCGTCGATTCGATTTCAGTAGATGAGAGAACAGTTTAATAGTACATGTTATTTGTAAAAGAGATTCTTCGTGAAATTCCACGGTGAAAACTTTAATGAGAATTTCTATCAAAATTATCTCATTCATAATTTATAATTCAGTACAATACAATAATTCATAATTTAATCATAAATTTTTTCAAATTTATCTTATGCTTTCTGTAAATAGCATACTTTTTATGATTTTTCAGATTTATTCTCATTTTCTATTAATACTCTGTTACTTATGAACGTAGCTGATTAAATACAAGCAAATTTCAATAGGTTCTTTTCTTATTTTTCTGTGAATCTTGTAATATTCATAAACAATGGTATACTTACTCATATTGTTGACTAATAATATAGATATTACGCGAGCAAATTTATTACATAATTTAATAGTTGACTAGACTCTATTTGAAACGAGAACGCTCGATTAGTAACAATCTCTTAATTAACACCGTCGCACACAGAAAGACGGTCATCCAATTAATTGGTAACGAGTCTGAAGTAGGTCGACAGCAGTACTTTTGCAATAAGGGTGCGAACTTTCTCTCAGTGGATATCTCATGTTCATCGAAAAAGAATCCAACAAAGCGTTACGCTCGAAATTGCCATTAACGTTTGAGCACTTGAGTACAGTGTTCTGAAATACTGTTCTAAATTCGGTCGATCCATATTCCGTTCGTTAAATTTCGAGAACGCACACGTTAGAAAAATTCGATTTTCTCGGGAAATATTATAATCTCGGACATATGCGAATCGCACACGTGAAAATTTTCCATTTCGGCGGTTTTTCCAAGTCGTTTTTATCCTAGTTCGTTCAGTTTTTCGAAATGCCACACGCAAACAAGTTTATGTCATTTTACTTTCTTTGCAGGTCTTTTTCTTTGCGATTAACTTTTGAAATTAGTCGGCGAAATCCCTTTTAAGGGTCTATGCAAATCTTTGCAATTATTTTCGGTTTGAGAGAAACCACTATTTATTTTTCTTGATCGATTGAATCATGTCACAGAACTATTCGTACCATCATTCTACAGTTGCCAATTTTGAATGATTCACACGTCCTTACGAAATATCAACGAGAACACTAATTAATTGAGTTTAATAAAAGCGTACATCATCATTGAAAAGAATATTGAATTCTGTATCGTGAAACAATATCGATCACTCAATAATTGATAATTAAAAGAGCATGAATATTTCCGTGACTCGTTGTAAATGACTTGATCGATAAGAAAATCATTTCGTCGATAGATTTCAAAAAAAAAAAAAAAAAAAAAAGAGAAGAAGACGCACATTTCAAAAAAATAGGAAACTACGACACTAAAGTTTTCATCGAAAGCTGCATCATCCTGTGTAAATCTCTGCAAACGTGCAACTCGCGCGTGTAACAATTCTTAACTTTGCTCGAGAACAAAGAATCTCGTTCAAATCAAAACGTAAATGTGACACGCGCAATTTCGAGAAATCGAGACGAGGAAGAAGAAACGTCTAAAAAGGAGAATCTAGAAAAAAACTGTTGCAGTTCTTCGACTGGGCTGGTTTTTTCATTCGTGCGAGTTTGGTAGATGGAAGCAAAGCAAAGGGAGTTCTCGTTACGAGTCCGAATTCACTTCTCTTTCGTGCTCTCCTTTCCTCCCCTTTTACGGGGTAGCAAGTCGACGAGGTTCGACGGACAAAAAGGTTAGGGATGGCTGACCAGGAAGAAAAGGGAACCGTGAATAGAGGTTGTGGCTGCTGGCACCAGCTCGTACTCGACCGAAACGCACCTACTATATAAATGTATCTATGCGACTGAGAAAATCACCTCGGATATACGTTGCATGGCTCATGGTAATATCGACTAGAAGCGTGTATATGCGCTTCATTTTCTGAATATCATCCTCTGTATACTTCATCTTTGTAAACATCTCTCTCTCTCTCTCTTTTTCTCTCTCTTTTCTCTCGCCTTATTTCGATCCAGCGCGTTCGTCTTTTTCTCTCGTTTTCCCTCGACGGAACGAGAGGCACACGGAAAAACGCGAGAATAGAGGCTGTGGATTCTTTCAACCTGCAGCTGCCTGTGTGAATCGAGACGCTCCGTCGTCAGCGAGGCCAATTTCCAATGGATCTTTATTGTAGATCATATTCGGATTATGCCAAAAGGCAGATAGAAATGAAAAAAGAGTGAGAAGTCTCGACGAAGTCAGAGTCAATGTACGAGTGTTCGTCAATGTTTAATATTTTGGACGAATTATTCGAAGCACGTAGAGAAAGATAGGTTAAGTTAGGACATTTGGATAGAACGTGACAATCAAATTATTATATTAATAATTACGGGAAATTACGTGTCTGCTATTTAAATTTAAATTGAGCCAAGGCCATTGAATTACAAAAATTCATTATTCCCTTTTGAATATATATATATCCCTTTGAATATATATATATATATATATCTTGGTTACCAAAAAATGTAGCATCAAACTCAAGAAATCAAACAAATTATGTGTGTCCGCAACGTAGCGCAAGTTATTGTAGAAATATTCTTTAAAATTCTTACCTTTGCATCACCCTTTATATTTGTACACGTAATCCATAATAATATTAGAATACATAGATTCAAATAGTCCACGTCACGTCGCATGTTAATGAGAACCTTGAATCTGGAAAACGCGACGAATATGCGACGCGTGCATAAAGTGCAGAGGATGGCATTATTGTACTCTATGTTTGAACGAAACAAATCGGTTGATTCGATAAAAAGCACCAGGAAAGAGAGAGAGAGAGAGAGAGAGAGAGAGAAGGAAGCGAAGGAGACAGAGCTAAAAAATCGAACGGGAGAAAGCGCGTGTAGAGTATAAATCTCCCGTGTTTTTACGAGCGTAGATATATTTACGCGTTCATTTGCTCGGGGGGCTGGTCGAGGGCGCGGTAGGAACTAGCAACGTCGAGGGCAGAGAGCAAGGGGTTGGTTAGCTTCGGGGCGTTAACACAAATTTGAAAATTTTCTCCCCTCCTGGTTTCCGTGCAAACGACACTTCCTCGTTCATTAACGCTCCGTGTCGCGCGAAATCTAATCTACACGAATATACACCGGCCGCGCAAAACCAATGGATCGTGCAAGTGAGAGAGAGAGAGAGAGAGAGAGAGAGAGAGAGAATAATAATGTTGTACGGGTATTTAGCTCTCGGCAACTCGAACAACTCGCATAAATTTCGACGATCAGAGTTTTTTTTTCGGCGCATGTAGCAGTCCGGCAATTGCGAATTGACCTTCCGCGCGCCACTTTCTCGTTATGTTATCTTCTCTCATCGTTGGCCGCTGCTTTTTCAGCTGGCGGCCAGCACCGCCACCGGATATGTGAGAGATTGGACTGTAAATTGCGTTGTTTCCAGTCTCCTTCACGGGAATTTCGCGATATTTGCCTCGGCCAGATTTGCGGTTTTCAATTGTCTCGTCTTTCGTTTTTAATTACACTCGAAACACGGTTACCCCGGCTGAGATTTTGTCAAATCCATCCCCAAGGACTTTGCTTCTGCTGGGGCATACTGGACCTATCGTCGAGTTGAAATACGATACATTAAACCCTTAAAACGGGGAGAAAAAGAATTTTTGCTGGTCGCTCGGCGTGGAGTATTACTTTCGTATATAGAGAGACATAAAATGTTGAGAAATGCTCGTATCTTGTGTCTTCAGCTTTTAAATTGCTTGAAATATTGCACATCTGAAAATCGCATATATGTTACAATTAAATTGTAAAATTACAAAGATTTCAAGATTTAAGGACATGTGTTAAACGCGTATATTTGTCTTCTAGTATTTAGATATTACCCTTGGAACTGCCTTTTCTGTTGATTCAGTTTAAAATATTTGAAGAATTCACTCCAATATTAAAATATTTGCATTCGTTGAAAGAGAAAGAATACCTCCGTTTATTTTATTCAAGATTTATTAATTTTACCGATATTAATTGTTTACGAATGTCTATCACATTTCCATTGATTCTGGACTGTTTCTTTCTTTTTTTACTAATTAAAATCCAACTCGGCCAACTGTGTTCTGCTGCTCCATTTTCCAAAAGCTTTTCCGCTTTTCCCCGCGAATCCATGAGAGCGAAGCGGCGCTTTCTCTTACGCTTTTACGCTTCAAGATTTTCGTATTTTCGAAAGCACTCGTAAAGTTCTACGATCTCTCTTTCGGATCACCATTTCGCTGGTTTACCGTCGATCGGCAGATGGTATCGTACGAATGCACGCGAAGCCCCATTGAATGAAATTTTAGAGCTTCGATCCACGTAGATAGTTTCACGCGTGCGTGCGTGCGTGAATGCGGGATCGCGACGCTTCTAAGGATAATTCTGTGAACCTGCACATCACATTCGCGGTTTCGCGGGGCGAGATCCGTTTTCGTTTTGTATCAACACCGATGGTGTTGCGGGAATTTGCAGTAAACCTGTAACACGCGACGCCTTTTGCCTCGATGAATTTTCAATGCACGGTAAATCTGCCGTGAGAACGAGATTTATGCAATAATAGCATTGCTAGGCATTTGCACAGGCCTTATGGAACTGTTCGAACGAGGTGGGGAGAAGGAATAATATTATAAATTATGTGATTTACAAGTAGCTTATTGTCTCTCTGTCGAAACGAATAATTAATAATTAGAGGAAAGAAAAAATTTACTTTAGGATCTTGGTCAATTCGACGATTAGTCAACTATCTTTTTTGTTGTATCGCGCTATTACGCGTTCGCGAGATAAATCCTTTTAGATTTCGCAGCCATTATATACCGCGTTATATTATCCAGAAGGATGGAGCAATTTCAATCGCGCGATGAAACTACGGTAACGCGACGCACGACAACTATTCAAAAATTAATTCAAGCAATCTTGCACGCGATGCTCCCCGGCAGTGGTTAAAAATTTAATTCCGTTCGTTATATTTTACAATTTAAAGCGCAGAACGTATAAATCCACATCGCAATTTTTGAAATTGCTTCGCTCCGGCTTTTTACATTTTTTTTTCAATTTATTTTCCATTTCTGCGCCACTTTTTGAAGCACACGCGCGACGCATTAGCGATCGTTTGGTGGACAAATTCCTCTCTCCGTGAAATGTCTTCCTGCCTCTTTTTATAATTAAAAACAATACGGCAGAATTAACTGAATATAAAGTCAGATAATCAAACGATTCGTTAAATTGCAAGAAAGTATGTGCGGGTCTGTTTTTACATTTAAAAAAAAAAAAAAATACTGTAGTGGGTATAAAATGTAAAACTAATCGAACGATTCATTAAATTACAAAGAAACGTGTGGAATACATTTATGTACATTGTACAAACGTATATTTTGTATTTCATTCTATACATTCATGGATAATTCTTTCTTTCTTCCTTTTTTCTAAATCTTCTTTTTCTAATTTCAATTGTTTTCGTATAATTACAGCTTTCAGAAATTCCCATTGTATACCTATATTCTTTACTCGTTGGTTTGTTTAGATTTAAATTTAAACATTTAATTTTTTTTTCCTGTGTACCGAAAATCCAATGTCACTATATTCATCACTCGTTAGTTTATCGAAAGCTAATTTCAATTTTTAGATATTTTCACGTATTTTTAATATCGGAAATCGAGTGCCATTGTATGCGTTTTTTAATCATTAGTTGACCGAAAATTTTGAAAGTTCAACTTTCCTTCTAATATCTCCTAATCTTTTTTTCCTAATTACTGATTGCTTTGACATATCTCAAGCACCAGAAATCTAGTCTACACTCGCATATTCTTTACTCATTAGTTTATCGAAAACTTTAGACGTCTAATTTTTCCTTCTAATTTCTCCTAATCTCAATTATTTCCACGTATCTCTAGCACCGGAAATGAAGCGCGACTGCGTACGTTCTTTAGTCATTGATTCATCGAAAACTTTGAAATTTTTTTCTTCTAATATTTCCTAATCTTCTTTTTTCCAATTTCAATTACTAGTTATTTTCACATATTTCCATTGGAAATCACTGCACTTTCTTTATTCATTAATTTATCGAAAACGTCTAATTTTCTCTTCTAATTTCTCTTAGTCTCAATTTTTAGATATTTCCACGTATCTCTAGCACCGGGAATCGAGCGCCATTGTACGCGTTCTTGGTTCATCCGAAAACTTTGAAAATTTCTCCTTCTAATCTCTCCTAATCTTCTTTCCCCGATCTCCGCGTACCTCCGCCATTGAAAATCCGCTGAATCGCAACGGGAAATTACCAGTTCGAACGCCATTAATCGACCAATTATCCGCGCGCTCTCCATTTGGGAAAGAAAAAAAAAAAAAAAGAAAAAGAAAACATCTCTTTGAACCGGGCCACCCTCTTTTAAACACGAACGGGATACTCGTGAATTTTCATTTTTCCCTTTTCAACAAACAACCCTTTTCTGCTTGCCCGACCGCGAATTTCCATCTGCTCCGAACACTCTCGCACGTTTCAGAATCTAGCCACGCGGCTGGAGGGAGGCGGTGGTTAGGCGAGTGTGTGCGTGAATCAAGCATGCCGACGGTTCGCGGCAACACAAGTTTCGGGAGTGTTATTACTTCCGGAACAGGGCCGTATAACGCGTTGTGGGGCGACCGGGTTTCCTCGCCTTCCTCTTCAAGGTGCATGTCACTGGATCACGTGATCCGCTGTTGCGTCCCGAGAATTCTAAATTAGACGATGACGCACGCGGCACTTGTAACCGAGAGGTCAGATCCGCCTTTTCCACGAGCTTCATCCACGTTTTCACCGGAATTTCCTCTCTCCAGATGAACTGGCGGGACATTTCTCTCTCACTCTCTCTCAGTTCGTCCAACAACTTTTTCCTACCGTCAAAACATCGGCAACTCGCTCGCTTTTAATGGCATCTGCAGGCGAATTTTATACCAACCCAGAGTTATTTACGAGGCGACTCTTACTCTGAAGGAGCTGACTTCATTGCGACTGATTTTATGGTTGACGAGGGAGGAAACATTGTTGGAACGTTATTAAGGCGACTCGAGTTTTTCCATCGGCATCATTTAATTATCAATATGTTATTAATTTGTTACTTTATTTTTTATTCGTCTAAATATATCGAAGACCATTATAGGCCATTGAAATTCAGCAAATTTCACCGTTATCGTGTGATAAAATTTTTGAAAGATCATCATATTAGAAAAACGAAGGAAACAAATTTTGCTGTCTTTCAATATATTTCTTTTTTTTTTTTTTTTTTTGATTAGCCTATAGCCCTGTGAAAGATTCATTTGTTTGCAACGATAATGTTTGACAGCTCTGTAAGTTGAAGCATTATTAAGGTGATCTTCGTGAATAATGATAATCCATTACAACAGAAGTCCGTTTTCATATAAATTGCTTGTACAATTGATCTTATAGTAGTTTTACGATCGATGGGGAGAGGGGAAATATTGCTATAAGTAGAAGAAGAATGGGTGAGTGATAAGACGATTTTCCGAAAGAAAGAAAAAAATGCTTCTCGCATGAGCATCGTTTTGTTATTTTAACCTATTTGCAACAATAACGGTGCCCTACATTTTAAAGTGCGTGAATAACTTTTGAATAACATTTGTAGCGTTTTTGTGCATTTGGGAGAAATTTATGCACGTAATGTGCAAAAATATGTGAAATATCTGAAATACACTAGATATTCACTTAAGTGTTTACTAAAATTTGTATTGATTATTATATGTACCGAGTCTCTTCTTTATTAGAAATGGAGTTACATTCACATGTAACTATATATCTTTTTCATTAAATATCTATCATGACTGTCTATCTTTTTTCATTAAATAGATTGCACGGTTCACTTTCATTCGTGCGATCTATGAAAAGAAATATTCGCAGAAAACTATAAGGAGATTATTCTAACATATATTTACTACACACGATAACAAATCGTGCGCTTCATCCGTTAAGAACCATTATATTTCATTTGTGATTTCCTCTTTAGACAATATTCACCCTGATTTATCGATTTCTATTGAATGACGATCTTTGAATAACAAAATTGAATAATCATCTTTCTTTCCATGTAAAAATTACGAATTCTTCATTTTGATATTCCTGTAGTCAACGTATAAAATTCTCACAATTAGTGAACCATTTAACGTAACCAGCATTCGTGACACATCGTTCACGAATATTGATACGGAAAAAAATTTTCCATCATTAAAATGCAAATTGTTCGCGTACTCTAATTCTTCGATAGTTAAGGTACTTACTACAAAGATAAACATTCCAGCAGGAAAACCGGAAGCTTATACAAACTTCCGCGTGTAGTTGCATTATGTCCCAAGTAGCAACAAAGTTGGAACATCGTTACGCGTGTATCGGCTTGCGTCTAACTCCCACGAATATGGGAAATAACTCCCGTTCCGCGGATAACGCCATTAGTCTGATCGAGAACGTTCCAACTTTGCAAGTTTATCGACCAACTATTCGACCGAGCTGAAATCGTCTTGAAAATTGAACAAATTCAAACCGTCCTATTGCAAATGATTTTTGGCGAAAAACGTTGCTGGATCATGCCAATAATGGCTAATCATGTTAGAAACTAACGAATTTAGTAACGACGTTTATTTGTAAGTTGATGCACTGGTCCATGAAATGGTTGTAACGTTAGATAATATTAGAGAAGATAAGATGAAAGGTTAAGATAAGATAAAGTTAGTGTGACTCTTATATGCGATTGAACAGAAATTTAATTTATTTATCGTTGGATAATAACACTCGGCGACTAGTGACTAGTTTATATTAGAAATTTACTCGTAATAGTTAATGCATCAAGTGATCATAATGTTAGATAATATTAACAGAGAACATGAGATGAAAGCAAGGTTAGTGTGAATCTTGTATGCGATTGAACAGAAATTTAATTAACACTCGGCGATTAGTGACTGGTTTATATCAGAAATTTACTCGTAATAGTTAATACATCAAGTGATCATAATGTTAGATAATATTAACAGAGAACATGAGATGAAAGTAAGATTAGTGTGAATCTTGTATGCAATTGAACAGAAATTTAATCTATTTACAGTTGGATAATAACACTCAGAGATTAGTGACTAGTTTATATTAGAAATTTACTCGTAATAGTTAATGCATCAAGTAATAATATTATTATCATTGAATAATAATATTCAGTGACGAATTCATGTTAGAAATTAAGATATTTATTAAGGAAATTTATTCGTAATGCATTTCACGATGCATCGAATGATCATAATGTTAGATAAAATTAGAGAACACGAGATGAAAGTAAGGTTAATGAATCTTACATGCGATTGAATAGAAATTTAATTTAATTTATTGTTAACAACAGCCAATGGATCACGCCAATAATATCTAGTGATTAATGGCTAATTAGTTTGCGTTAGAAACGAACGAATTAAATAACGACGTTTATTTATCACAACGATTAACGCATTGATACGTCAAACGATCGTGACGTTAGATAAAATTAGAGAAGATTGAGATGAAATCGAGAGTAAATATAAATTGTATGCGTGATTGAGTGGATATTTAATTTACTAACTGTTAATTGCTATTGGATCACACTAATAATATCCAGCAACCACCGACGAATTAGTTTATATCAAAGATTAATGAATTTACTAACGTAGTTTATTCGTAATGGTTGATGAATTAATACGTTAAATGATTATAACGCCAGAGAAAATTGGAGAAAATAAGATTGACATCCAGTTAAACAATCCATACGGTAAAGAGTAGAATTATTGTGAATATCACACATGTATACGTACATAAGTTCAATTTATTTATTGTTGATAAAAAGAATTTGCATCTTGTTATTATTTGTCGTTAAAGAAAGCATTCATTTGTCACGTTAATTTTTTTTTTACTATTGTGTCGATTTAACAGCAGGGAACGAATTAAGTCGGGAAAATAAGGGACGAATGTTAAAGAGGACGATTTCACGCCTGTGTCCTCTCGTGCAAGTAATTGTTACGTACGATGTCAAATTTTACGCAATTTCGCACGAAATGGCTCGTAAACGGCCGCACGAGCATTTCATATTCTACGATAGCCGTTGCTGTAAAATTAGCTTTGCATGTATATTAATTTTCGCGCAATCGCGCATTAACACGCTCGTCTGGCGTTACGGACAACACTTTCATCATGAAGCGGTAATGACGCTCGTTATTGCCGATAAATATTTGAACGTTTTTACTAACAATTACCATAAACGAGTGCTCTAGCCGATGATCGAATTCGTTGATGCAGAGTAATCGAGATAATAAAGATGAGCTCTGGCGAGTGTTGTTAAGGTTCGCGTTGCTCGTGAAACCGAATATTCAGCAAATAAATTGAAAATACGTAATATATGCCCGGGTATATTCAACAGCAACAATATCGATGTAATATCGTAACAGCAATTACTACGTAACCGAAATTACTATGTAAAAATATTTATCTTCTAATATTTCAAAGAGTGCAGTATGTATCGCTTGAAAATTATCGATTACCAGAAAATCCGATAAACTTGTTGTCAGATCTACCGATTAATTGAAAAAAGAGATATTACAAGAAATTTAATATCACCGAAAATTGAACAGATTCCCATTTCGTAGAATTCAAGAGCTACGCGAAGTAAAAAGATCTAAGCGGATTAGAAATTAAATTAAAAGTGTTTTTTGTACTGCTTTTATAACAAACACAAACAGTCTCGTGGAATTATATTACTTCATTTTATTTCATCTTATATTCTGTTACGAAACAAATCACGTAACGTTGCCCTGCTCTTGTTAATTCTTCTATCCGGCAGCAAGCACAGGTGACAAATGCCAGAAATACTCCCCGAATTACATCGGGATCGTAGAAATATCAGCGTTACATGAGACGAGTTGCTCGTCACATGAACGAGAGAGAAAAAGGAAAAAAAAAGAGAGAAGAAGAGAAGATGCGCTGCGAGTTCTTTTTTTTTTTTTTTTTTTTTACAAAGGTACGTGCACAAAAGTTAGCGTGCCGGAGGGATTTCTTGAAAAGTTCGTTTTCCGGGGAAAAATTCACTTTCGAAGTGGAAAACCCATCGCGAGGAGCAGAGAGAATTATGCAAATGAAGAGCAGCAGCGGGGTTGATTGCGCTAATGCAGCTTCGTTTTCTAAATGAAGCGCGGCCGGATTGGCTGAAGACGATATAAAAAAGAAATTTTTCTTTTTCTTCACGAAAAACCTGATGGATTTACGCTCCCCGGATTTACGCTTGTAGGAAGTTTCTTCTTATTTTTTTCTTGGACAAGTCGATCCTTACGATCCTAAGACCATCGTCTTGTCTGCCGGCGGATATCATCGACGCCAGGCAGATATCGAATGAAAACTTTTAACAGGCCGCAATTCGATGCAATTCCCGGGATATTCGATTTTGAAGTTCGTGCAAATGAACGAATGAAAACGGATTGAGTCGATGCTTGCTCGGTATTGAACGTTCCGAAGTCTATGATATGGAACAAAATGGCTGGCCATTGTCTCGGTTTGAATGTAAATATAATATAAAACATTTGAACATTTGAACAATGGTGGTGTATCGTAATTATAACACTGTAATTAAACCGATACGAAGATGTACAGATATATGTATGTAAATAATATAGCATATTAACAACACAAGCATAAAAGTAAGTAAGTACATAGCATGAACAATTAATGGGCAAACATACATAAAAATTGCATTATCAAAGAATCTTCTTTCATCTATAATATGGAATATTTTCTTTTATTCCTTTCACGCGCATTTAGAAATTTTCTAACTTAATTTCAATTGCAGTTAAAATTATAATTATTCATATTTACTCGGAAACGAAAGATTTAAATTACAATTATCCACATTATAATTATTCAGAACGGTGAAATTTTCGAAATAGTGCGAATTTTTATGCGTGTGTAAAAAGATGCAGACTTGTCATCATAGTCGTTCCGAGTTCAAACAATCGCGACGATCACAGTCTTATTTATAAAAGTGCTAACCCTTCGAGTGTTTAATTCATATTAGAATTACCTGAGATGTTTAAGATAACTTCAAAGATTCAAAGAGGACAACATATTAAATTATATTCTATAAAAATGCATGCACTCTTAATTTGTTGCTTACTACAACTTTCATACAGCAATTTCGATGAGCACTCGCACGATTAAATCAAACACGTATAATAAATACTAAATTACGCTATGTATCTCACAATTATAAAGAATTAAGTAAATTATCACAGTTCAATTCATTCTTAATTTTATAACGAACAATATATCTTGCGTCAAAGATAATGTCTGATACTTTCGAACAACGATCGAATAATTCACGATGAGCGAGCAATTTCGAAGTCTATTGGAGCGAGTTAATCGATTGAAACAACCTATGTATGTGGCGAACGCGATTATTCCAGAAATATTTTTTCTCTTTCTTCTCTCTCTTTCTCTTTTTTTTCACCGGCAGAGGTTTCCACCGAAGAAGAAAGAAAAAAAAAAAAAGAAAAAAAAAGAAAAGGTTGGTGATTCGGTTACAACGGTGGCGACCGTGATCGGAAAGTTCGATCACGAACGTGAGCGCGAGGAACGTGGTTGAAGGGGGCGGGGGGGGGAGGAGGAGGAGACGGGCGGTGTGTGAAACAGCTGGCGGAAAATTTAGTTTTGCCAGTAACTCGAATAACTCGCATAAATTTCCACAGCTCGGTTTTTGGGCATGGTCGTCGGTCATCCGACATTAACAATTTCCATTCGGAAACTTGCGCTCGCCCGCGTCGCGAGCTTTCAGTTGTCCAACTGGAAAATGCGATATGCAGCCGAAACGAGACGAACGACTCGACGATTCGAACTCTCGACGTGTGCGATCGACGCGACGCGGATAACTAGTCCCGACGAAACTTTTCGAGTCCTCCGTTAGGCTCATTGGTTTCGATTCTAGAGGTTTTTTTTCAATCTGAAATTGCCGCGGGTATCGCTGGCGATAGCCTCGGTAAATTAAAATTCCGCCGCGGGATTTTCCGCTACGTTCTTTTCTTTTTTTTTTTTTTTTTTAAATCTCTTCGGTGGTATTCTAATCTCGAACGTCGCGTCGCATTTTCTGCAGAAAATATCCCGGGAAATTCGATTGTCTGTGTGCCAAATGAAGTCAAATGAAGTAAGAGGTGTACTTGGGAAATATTATAATACAACATTATAATACAATATCAGATTTCAGAAATCTACAATATGTAGTCGTAAATGTCTATAGACTATAGTGTCTAATAGAAGAAACTTGCTGCTTTTCTTTTCAAATGCGGCCAGTTTACGGTAAGAACGCTTTTCGCTTTTAATTCATTCCACGGATTAAATCATTTTCTCCTTTGTTCTCTTCAGCCTTTCTAGCGGAAGAGTTAATGCGGAAAGAAAAAAAAAAAAAGAAAAAAAGAAAGAAGGAGGTTTCCTTTTCGATGCAAATCCACTGTTCGCCCTGTGGAATGCAAATGTCTGGTCACAATGTCGTTGACGATTAAACGAAAATTGTCGTTGGAGTATTATTAACTGATAAACATGACAATGCTATCGAGTATTGTCTCCGAGATTTTCATTTCGAAGCGTATTTTGCCACTCGTTTGTTCCGACATAATCGTGAAATTAAAATTCCAACGAGGACTCTCGTCCAACAAAAATCAAAACGAGAGAAATTATGATAATAACGTGCTATGAAATTGCAACTATTTCTCTCTGTCGTAGAGTTGCAATTATTTCTTTTCATATGCAATAGCAATTATTTCTTTTTTATTTATTACGTGATTTAACGATTCAAATGTGAATCGACGTTTATTTATTAAAACACGTGCAAATTTGTTTATCTGCAAAGCATATTTATTTATTTATTTATTTAAACGAAATTTAATGTTTAATTATTATTTGAATTTAAATTTTCGCAAAATTAATCTAAAAACATTTGGAAACCAAAGACGACATTACAATTAAAATTAATGTGAAACAATCTTGTATCAAAATTATCGCAATCTTTTATAAATAGAAAATTCTGATTAATCCGCCGCTCGATCTTCTAAATTCTTCCAACTCTTCTTTCTTTGAGATTTTCTCCCTTTCTTTCAAACAAAGTATTCGTTTGCGTATTTAACTAGGTTTTTCTAATTCTCTGATGAGCAAAACAGTACGAGTTGAATTTCGGTGATATTATTATTAAAAAAAAAAAAGAAAAACAAACAAACGAATACTTTGTATACTTTGAAGTATAATAGAGACATATGCTATCAACATTCAAAATCTGACACGTTCCCCATCAAGTCATCGGTAGACTTTGCATGCAGATGTTTATGCATTTGTAAGAAATTTCAGAATGTGAAATTATGCATGTAATACGAAAGGAATTTATAATATATATCTAAAATTCGATATGCCTCTTGTAATTTCCTATGCGAAACAATTTCCAACGATTTTTTTCTATTGCAGCAATATGAATTTCCATAGAAATGTAATTCCAATGCTAATGGACAGGTGGTTCATTGAGACACCTGTTACGAACAACTGTCGAAGTTCATCGACAGGCAATTTGCACACCAGCGAATACTTAATTAATAAAATAATTTATCGAATTTACCGTTGAATCCTTTTTTTAACTTAATATCAAATTGAAATCGTCTGAAAAATAAAATTTTTTATAACTCGTTTATCGTCAAATACACTGTACATTTTGATTTACAAGATATATCATTTAACAAAATCTTTTATTTTATAATTACAACTATAAATAAACATAAATAAACAGTTGAAGCTGTCCATGCTCCAAACAGAATTTGGCAGAGGCTGGACCTCGACGATTAGTCGAACGATCAAGCGGAAGTAGCTCGAGTTAGGCGAGTTGTTGAGCGTCGGAAACGCGTAAAACACATGCACACACAGAGAGAGAGAGAGAGAGAGAGAGAGAATAATGCGATCGCGTGGCAAGTTTTCGAAGGAAATGCATACGCGGCTCTGCAGACAGACTGCAATGCCGCGAGGTGGATCTCGCGCGAAGAGAAATGGCGGTCGCAGGACACTCGGTGGACCTCGGTGACCACAGATTTATGAGGGGCCAGGTTCACCATTACGACGAGAATTTCGAATGTTTTACCAGTAGAAAATAGTGCGCCTGAGCGGTTCGCCCGGTTTAATTACTTTTAGGGATAATTGATTCGAAAATAACGTCCGTCTGCGGCTACCGAGTGACCGACCGTCGGGCGATGAAACAGTATGAAGTAACTGGAAACGCTTCATCGAAGCGTATGTGGTCATAAGCTGGTTGATTTTCTGTGCCATACACCATTGGAACGCGATGGATTCTTTGGGGGGAAATCTCGATACTTTTTTATGATTTTTTCTTTTTTTCTTTTTTCTTATCGTTTCCATTTTTGGAAGACTACTCGATATAAAGCAACGTAAAATTAAAATATAATGGATAAGATTCAATAGGAAAACAACAGGGATGAAACATGATTAGTCACTATAAGTTTCTTTCCTTTTTTCTTTTTTTTTTTTTATAGAGAAGTAGTTCAAAATTAATCTTTTTATTTTAAAGTTAAACACGTGTTTCTTCATCTTCTTCTCAAAATTGGTAAAATATTATTCTCCGTTATTCCCCAATATTAAAATATTGCCTGTCTTAATAATTGCACATCGAACTTCCACCGTTTGTACAGCAGTTTTAAAAGATTTCCATTTTCGAACCTAACAGATCGTTTCCATTCTCAGTTATACTATATCGAAACCTTCCTACTTTTAGAAACAGAGAATCAACAAAATTACGCCTCTATACTTGTGTTTTTCCCAAGCATCATTTCAGTTTCACTCGAATTCTTTAATCATATTTCTTTAATAAACATCTTTGATTCCGATGACGATGTCAAACGGTATTTGGATCAGTTCTTTGTCTTTTTTGCAAAAGACCAGAACTTTTTCGAGCAGGGAATTACGAGGCTGCTGGCAAAAAAAAAAAACGGCAAAAAAAAGTCATTGATGAAAATGATTACTACGTACATTATGGAATGAAGTTGTTTAAAATGAAAAAAGAATTTGTGTTATTTACTTACAAAGAAAAAAAAAATGAGCGGCTTTGACGCCCTTAAAGCCTGTCACGTAGAATATGTCTGACTTCATTTCTGTAAGGAAATAAAACTTGACACCTTTTCATGTATGTTTGCTTTATTTTTATTCCTGTTAATTTTTTATGGACAGAATTGATTGGTGATAACTATAATTTTATTCACTACTTTTATTTTCCTCACAATCCCGCTTGCCCATCGTCTGTGTCTCGACAACCTTGAAGGTCCCCATAGACGTTGAAACATGCTGCGATGCATGCATCAGCTCCTAGGTTTCATTATCAGATGATGTTTCAGGAGCAGCTTGCCTCCACTCTACCGAGTCTTCAGTTCTTCGTGTGACGCCAAAGTTGAAACAAGTGTTTTAAAATGTCGGATCGTCCTCCAGGTCCAATATTAGTGATAGTAATGTTAGGTTTATTATCACGGACTTCCTTTGTCCAACTAATGCCAGAAGTCTATTCCTGCATCAGTGATTCCTTGCTTCTCAGTTGTGCTTGCATCAGTGATGCATGCATCGCAGCATGTTTCAACGTTTATGGGGGCTTTAACACCTCACTCCTTTACAGCATCTACAACCGATGGCACATTGCTCGTAAACTTATCTCTCTCCTTAATCACGTTGACATTCCCCTCCTCCAAGTTCTTTATCGAGAGCGTGACGCACGTTTTCGTTGCACATTTCGTTACATTTTTTGCCCGAACATCCCCGGTAAAACATATTCTATGTTAAAAACCGGCAGGAACTTATGGGCCAATCCAATAGAGGTTCTCCCAATTTTTTCCTCTCTTTCTCTCTCGTCCACGTGTTCACTCTGTTTGGTTAGCTCTGATTTCTGTCGAGACCAGGCTCCTCTAATTACTATACTCGCGTGTCAAACAGCAGTTCGACGGGCCCAATCGTTCGTTTCGTTTCGCGCGATAAAGGCTTCGCCGAATTTTTTTCCGCCTGCGATGAGTCGATTTCACGAAACGCCGCCGATTCGCCGGAACGACGGGGAACAACGCGATCACGTTGGCCCGGCTAATAACGAAAACAGAGAACACGAATCGGCAAACGATCCAACTCGCTCGTGTAATTACATCGATGCTGAAGGAATAATTGAACGGCGTTCGATCGATTAGAATGACAACGTGGAATTAACAACGGCAACAACAGGCCCGAGTATCATCGGCGTACACACGAGACTTAGTTTCATTCTCTGTGAAATTGAAGTTCGTCCTGTTGATCGACACGTTTATTGTTATTATCAAATTCTCGATTGGGAGAGCTTTCCCTTTTATTCTTTGTTCGTCGCATTTAATGCCTTACGTGTATACACACACCTACACGAGTAGTATACATTTTTTTCTTTTTATTTTGCTTCGCGAATGCGTTTATTTTGTACAGGGTGGAAAGAAAAGTTTGATCTTAAGTTTCTAGGTCAAAATTTTTTTCTTTTCTCTTCGCATTGTATTCTAAAACTTTCCCAAGGAACCATAGATCGCGATTTAATAGCTCTCTTGTCATGAAAGTCATGAAAGTTTCTCAAATGATTTTCAAACCGAGGAAACGAAATCAATCCAATATGATTTAAAACTCTTTAAAGTATCGGTTTTCGAGTACCAAAGGGAGAACTCTGGCACGCTAGCGTACATCCCAAGTAAATCATAGAATAAAACAATTATCCGGAATATGGAAGGAACAAATAGAGGAATCCTCCGACTCGGGGGCGTTAGTTTTTGCCGGAGCGGGGTTAAAAACGGGGTGAAAGAAAAATAGGGACAGCGAAGGGAAAATTGTCTCGCAATTTGTTCACCGATGGGCAGAGAAAAGGATCGAGTATCGTTATGTCAATCGCGCTCGCCCGTTTTTGTATTTGTTCAAAACCAATAACTCGCTGCGGGGGCTCTCTTTTCGAGTGCATCCACGTGCACGGCTTGCGCCGTGAACGTGTCCCAGACTCACTCGTCGAGTGAGAGATACGTGACGCTGCGAATCTAGCCTAGTCCTCCCCCGTGGATTTCACCCTCTCTTCCCCCCTCCCCCCTCCCCTCCTACGATCAAATCCGCGGCTCGTTCTGCACGATTTGCCCCGATAATTTCGCCATCTTTCATCGTAACCGAACTGTCAACCGATATTCGCGAATTTTCTGCCAGTCCCTGTGGCACACCAACCAAAAAGAGAGAGACACACCACGGAAAAAGTGAGACACGGTCCTTTGTTTTTAGAGAAATTTTCGTCAACCTGTCGCTACCAGAAGGGGGACTGTGATATTACACATTTGATACATTCACACGGGATCCGATTTTTGACACCCACGTTGTTCGTTGTTAATAGAAATTGTATTTGTCGGAATAAATTCATTGGAATTGCAATAAGCAGAATAAATTCACTATGCTGCATTGAATAATTGGACAGTTACTGTTGGTGCAACTCCATCGAGAGCTCGATGCTTTTTTGTTAAATTTGGAAGAACTATTTTTCTGTATTATCTATATTTTTTTTATATTTTCTAATGTTATGTTATTTAATATTTTCTATATTACAGATTCTATAAATCTTTCCAGCGTAGTTAGAGATATATACTTCAGTCGTTCTAAAATTTCAACAATGTAATATATTATACTTAAAGTCACTCTGCAGAATCCTCAATGACTTAACATTAAAACCGCTGACGATTGAAACATAAAATTTCCATCAGAGACATCGAAGTCAGAAAAATAGAGAAACTTTGTAATACAGTTGACCACACAAGTTTTTATTTGTATATTTCACGTCGTTGATTATTTAATTCTTTAGAAATATGCTGCTTACGTCTATAAAATATCTAGCAAATAAATTGGCCATTTTGACCAGTTTTGTAGTTCTAGCGTTAATTAATATGTTCACTTATACTTATTCGTATCGATATCTATTGTATACATTAAGATTAAATCAAATTAAAACGATCCGTTCGAATTGCATTTTATATTGCAATAATTTAAAAGTATTCGAATACTTATGCAGTAGGTGAGTAGTCATATATAGTAAAAAATATATAAAAGCAAACCAGAGAAAGTATTCAACTCGTCTTAATACTTATCGTTAAAAGCGCTGATAAATCATTTTTATACAACTTTGAACGTATGTGTGATTATTAAATTTCTCCACAATTTCGTTATTCCTAGTCATATTTCATATTTCATATTTAAATCTATCTAAAAATCTAAAAATCTTTAAAGGACCTAAATCCTCGTACATTATGAATCTGTTAATGTCTAGATTATGTTCTTTTCTTATTTATTCTGGAGCTTATTAATTTACTTTTTAATTTCACTGTTGCATCTCTGTACAGACTGAACAAATGTTAAACATGACATTTTACATCACGGAGGCGGCACTTTATTATCTAATAGGTTAAAACTAATCAATTCTTTTTTCAGATGCAATTTTTGAACCTCAGTTTCTTCAGTGATTTCAATTGAGATAGATGCTCCACCTTGTTTCCCAATGTTTCTTCGTTCTGAATTGTCATTACGCTCAAGTTTCTCGGCTTTCTCCGTAGCGTTTGCTCTCTCCACGCACAATTACGATAGTACATTTGGCACAGAGCATGACAAAAAGAGAGTCTGAGAATTGGACTCGATATTTAATTCATCGAACACGTTCTGCTCGCACGCAACGCGTTAAATACACGTTCGTTATTAACGTTCAATTACCGACCGTAAACAAGTCGTTTCTTTTCATTGCCCCGGTTCGCGCGATACCAATTCGGCGGAACTCGCGATGCAGCTTCGTGCCGGTTAGGCACGAGTTCGAATGCAATTTGCGACATCGTGGAAAAAAGGAAAATGCCGGGCGAGAGAATTCCTCGACATTCGACCGATCGCGTGGAAAAAGGTTTTGTGCGGTCGCGGCCGGTGTTTCGTTAACTGGTCGGCCCAGCGGGTTAGCGCAATTAATTCTCGAGAGTTTATTAAAAATAATTGCAAAAGTAATTGCTTGCCGCCGCGGGGGAGGGCTTTCCCCTCTTCCCACCCCTCACTTTTCTTGCTCTCTCTTTTTTCTTCTTCTCTCTGTCTATTTTCATACGGTCTCATCTCTGTGTGTGTGTGTGTGTGTGTGTGTGTGTGTGTGTGTGTGTGTGTGTGTGTGTGTGTGTGAACATTCCCATTCTGATGAATTTTCAGATTAACCGTCTCGACTGTGCGGAGCGCGATCGCGTGCACGAGAGTATAGAAGTTAAAAACGAACGAAATCGCATCGAGAAAGATGAGAACGACGCAACGAGTCGTGAGTGTGTAGTTCGAGTGCACCTCCCCCCCTCTGGTCCTAGTAATTAATACGTTCTAATTAATCGCGAGCTCTCGCGGTGGAGCGTGTTGTAAAAACAAGTAGACAACGACGAAGGAGGGATCAGCAGGAGAAAAACAACGACGCCAGGAGGCATCGACGCAATTAGTCGAACCGGCCATTCACCGACTTGTTAACTCGTAATGAACCGGATACGTACATACTAATTAAAGTGGCTATATAACGTAGTAACGTTATCGACGAGCGGCCTTGCATTTCCGAAAATTTTGCAATCCGGCCGGTACGCTAATCGTAGCGTACGCAGACGCGTAATTACTCCGTTCATAATGCGATACGATGCGGTTGGTATCAGGCTACCAGGCCTCCCGACTCTCGATCTCTCGTAGATCGCGTTAAATCGGTTACTTCACGCTTTTCGCCCGTATCCGATGCTCGCAATAATCGCTAATTATTCGAGACCCGAGGCTCCGAGCACGTAATTTCAGGATAATTTTAGGTGAGATGGCTCGATCTCATTATACGGGTTATCAAGGAATGTCAATTTTCAACTTTCCTGTTTTTTTCTTTTTTTTTTGTTTTAAGTGGTGTATTGTATCTTATCATTGTATCACGTTACATCATGTACCTTTCTTCTCGGTTTCATTTGAAAAATGAAGTAAGTTATGTGTAATAGTCTCGAAAACTTTCTGTTTATCCTTTTTTTAGTGTATCTTATTATTATCATATTGATAATAATATCATTAATCCTATCATATTGATTTTCATTTGAAAAATAAGACAAGCTATGATACCTCGAAATCTTCTGCTTATCCTTTAAATTATAATTTACTAACGTTTGAAAAAGTAACGATTTTTTTCGGAATAAAATGGTTACATTTCTATAATGAGATACTGTCACATCATTATAAAAGAAACGAGTGAGTCGTCACTCTCAGATTATCGGGTTAGATGACTTGACTTTTTTAGGGGAGAGAGAATCATGAAATTGCGTATAATAGTATAATGCCAATTGAATATAAAAGAAAATTTAACAATAGAAGACTGCAGACAAATAAAGAATTGTTGGATATCATAGAAACATAATTTCGAAGTGACAGAACGAGCGCGAATGTTTAGAGTTTCTGGCATTCCGGTTTTTAGATCAAGGAGATGAATGAAAAATAATGATTATTCGAGCAAAACTTTATTGCCAAATATGGAAAATGAGGGAAAATTCACAAAAAATGGAAATATGGAAAATGAAGTAAAATTCACAAAATTGTTTTACGTCAACACACGAGTACGCAAGATCTATGGCAAGATTTAATTTGCCTGAGAACTTGGGGATAAATCGTAAATTTAATAAGCAAAAAGAATTAGCTGAACACGATTGACTAAATATGTTCTTGACTTTACGAAAAGAATCTCTCAAATGAACCAAGAAATATATTTAACATGGGCAGCCCTGCAGTTGAATAATAAATAAA
This sequence comes from Tetragonula carbonaria, assembly GCA_032399595.1. Lineage (NCBI taxonomy): Eukaryota > Metazoa > Arthropoda > Insecta > Hymenoptera > Apidae > Tetragonula > Tetragonula carbonaria. Next base: position 9,299,197 of record JAUCRC010000008.1, read on the forward strand.
CTAAAAATTAAGCTGAAATCATATATTCCTTACACGAGATGTCATTCCTTTTGTTTTATAAATTCATTATTATTTTTTAATTTTCTGTTTGTAACGTTCTACTTTTACAAACACGCACATACACACACACACACACACATTTTTAGACTGTATTTAAAATGTAATAATTCTTTTTAAAAAAAGTGCGCCATCACTGCCCGATTTACCTTAATGAAACATGTGAAACGTGTATCTGTTAAGAAATAAAGGATCAAGGATCCATTCTTAACATATACATTCTGCAACTTATTGATAATCAACAAAGAAGACAATACATTGAAACAAATCAACAAAGAGTATACAACGTCCTTCGAATTTCTGAATTCCGTCAAAGTTCAGAGAATTTTCACTCGACGAAGCACGACGTATTTTTCTGCGTTACACGGTTTGAGATTTCGAATTTGTTTTTACTAAGTGTGCGCGCACGTACACGAACGTTGAATTCGCGCGTAATCACGCCCCCCCCCGTTCGGGACGCAACTTGCACGCGTCGGCGTATGCGAAACGCGTATTTCACTCGGTTTCGAGCGGGAAGCAGAGAGAAAGAAAGAGAGAGAGAAAGGGAGAACGGTATTCCGTGGCAATACTGTTCTTTACGCCGTTAATAAAAAACGTCAGGACGTTTCTCGACGCGGACGCGAGCTGGAATTACGGGGCGGGCCGCGGGAGTACACGCGTGACGCCTCGTCGCAGGGGATGAAAAAAGAAATATCCTTCGTTTTTGCCGCGCGTAACGAGCCTGCCCGATCGATATGACGCTTTTTCGCCAAGGGATAAAGAGAGGGACGAAAGCAGAGAGAGAGAGAGAGCGAGAGAGAGAGAGAGAGAGAGAGAACGCAAGAGGCCGCGAGCGTACATACACGCGCTCGGCCGACATTAAACGGATTTGTCCGGTGTAAAATCTATAATCCTGGCAGCGGCGATAATTACCGCGGCAGTCGTCGCTGTAATTTAATAATTCCCGGTAATTTCGCGTCGTTTACTTCCGCGCTAGAAATTCAGGAACCCGGAGGGGGGGAGGTCGTCCTCGTGGCGGGCTCCGCCGCTGGCTAATACGATCGACGACCAGGGAATCGTGACAAATTGCGACTGGCCAGACGATTTGATACCCCGGCCCGATCGAACATCGGGCTCGTTGAATTTTCGGGAATCGAGAACTCTGAAAACCAACCCTCTCCTCTCTCTCTCTCTCTCTCTCTCTCTTTGTGCCTCTATCTCTCCATACCTGCTCCTCTTCCCCGGCTCCTCACCTCCGCAGGGAATTTACAGATTGCCATGGTGGTGCAGAGTGTTCGCGAAATCCCTACCTATTTCACCGGAAATGTAGGGGGAGGGGAAGGTCTGCGACGTGCAATTATACGCGCTGGAGATACGCGCGGGATACCGCAACGGAATGTGTGTGTGTGTGTGTGTGTGTATATTAAGTCGAATTTTTTTTGTGAACTGCACGTGGGAAAATTTAGTGGTCAGGTTATTATCGCCCAAGTTAATGAGTCGCGCTTCGTCCTTTGCTCTTCTACCCTCTTCCCCCCCCAGAATTTCGTTTCCTGGTTTTTATTAAGATAAGTTGAGTGAGAGACGTTATTGTTGCTGTCGCTGCGGCATTGTGGCAATATTTAAGTAGGGAGAGTGCCTGTTGCAAAAATGATTCGTGGCAGATCGATCTAATTTTTGGGATCGACGATTTTAATTTTCAATAGACAACGTTTTCTTAGTCTTAGTAGAACTTTCATACTCTTTCAGAAGAATTTCCATATGTATTAAATTGATAGATTACTAGAGCGATTTGTTATCAATATATCGATTAGTATTTGAAGGTGATGCTTTGTAAAAAAAGATTCAGAAATTGTTTAAAGTTTTATTCAAATATAAAAAAAAATTGGCCCTACTAACCAGGTAATTAATTTCTGTCTATCTTTCTAGTAATCAGAAGAAAAGTTTATGTATTGAGGAAAGAATCTTCTTTGTAAGTGTCATAATTGGTTCACATAAAACCAATAAATTATTTACTGCATCTTTTCAAAATTATATTGCAAATTTTGCATTTCAAATTAAACCTTTTGCAAATCAAACTCACCCTGTATGTGATTGATACATTTTCTTATTTCTCCAATAATAAAATGTACCGAAAAAGTATTTTGAAAAATTTTCAAATTCTAGAGCAAGAAATATTTTAGATAATCCTTCAAAGAACATCATTTTCTGTTTCCAAATATCACGCTCACAAATTGTCATAATTATTATACCAATTTGTATATATAAATAAGTATTTTATGTTGATTTTATGTAAATTTATACCATTTCCTTTTTTTTTTTTTTTGCTAAAGTATTATCACACACATGCAACGAAAGTTTTACTTTGGAAACTTGAATAACTCTGCATCAGATTTTATTCTTATTACAGTCTATTGGATTTTTTACTTCGCAACGATAACTTTACGTCGAATTTCATTTTTATTACAATGGCTTGAAAACAATAAATTTTTAAGAAGAACTTGATTTTCAAAAGGGTGAACACGATCCGCGAAAGTGTTGATTTGCAGTGCAAGAAGATAGAGAACAGGATCTGCGAAATAGTCAATTTGGAATGCAAAGTTGTCTAGTACAGTTCACCGCGACTTTTCGCAGAATCGACTATCAGCAATTATTCCATGCAAAGGGACCAAGAGAACTCCGTATCATGCTTTTTACTACGAAACTCTTTTCCACGGTTCAGACGGTTCATTGAGACAGGATTTCCCAACGAGAAGTTTGTTCGCCGGATAAATTTTACAGGATCGTTGCTCGCGTCGTTAACGAACAAAAGGCAGGTAGTTTAAGGCGCGATTCATAACAAGCGATTACAGATGTATAAGCGCGAACGGCTCATGGCGTTGTTGTCCCTTTTTGCCAAATATTTACGCGTCCCTAGAAATTTCGTTTCGCTGTTATTCGTTTAACAGGGCCTGTCTGCAGCACCGCGACCACCACGTTCCGCCACGTGTTTTCAGTTACGGCGACAAATCGATACTTGGAAACTGCAGCGCAAGTGAACGTTGTTGCAACTTCTTTTCTCCCGTCTGTTACTCGTCTTTATTAGCATGTTACACTGTCGAACAGTTCCCATCGTAAAGCTGCGATTTCTCCGTTACACGTAAAAACATTTCGGTAAAACGAGCGAACGTTCGTTCGAATTCGTGCTGATATTATTTATTATATTAAATAAACAATAATTAAATAATAAATGTTAACGCGATAAATACAGGAAGGCAAATTTTATTCAAATAATTGAATTAAATTTCAATTATTCTAATCTTGATTCTAATTAAAATTGAAATTAAAATTAAAAGTGCAACGAATGCAGAAAGGGAATAAACTGAGATGGTGAGTTATTAAATTAAAATAAGCTGGCAGTAATAATAATGGCGTTTCTTCTTGGGTTTCCTCTCCCTGTTTCTTGTCAGTTCACTTCGAACTGGATTTCATTTATTCACTCAAGGCTCTTAAACATACTCGTACAGTTTATATTTTTATATGCTTCAATCTCTTGTATACTTTATGTTCTACGTATGTGAATACGAATTTGAACGAGTCGATCATTATAGTGTGTTTAGACTAAGAGTTTTTCTTTTGAAAAAAGTTTCTTAATCATTTAACACTGCGGACGCGTGAGTCCTAACAGCGACTTTAAGGTCTTGGACGCGTGGATCACGTTTATTTTACGTTTATTTTACGGCTATTGTCATAGTTGTAGCATCAGTGTGAGTCTAAATAATCAAATGATAAAACTAACTGTTGACACTATTTGAGATATGAACATTACATAAAATAGACACCATAAAGTCGTTGTTAGCACGCACGCTATGATAGTCGTGGATAAACTTTCCTTACGATCCTATACATATTTATTTCGTTTTTCGTTGTTGAATGTAACGGGAATTATTTGCTTCCACATCTTAACCAGTATTTATACTTTGTCACGTGCCCTCGTGAGTCTTGTCATGGGTTTTGTATCCTAATCTAATCTATTGTTTAGAGTTTTGTTTGAATACCAACGTGATCCACGAAGAACGGATATCACCTGACAGTAACATTCGTTTGTTACATTAAATAGGCACGTATGAAACGCTTGAAAATCGCGTACGGAGAAAACAGGAAAAAAACTTTCTAAAAAATTCCATCAACACAGATTTCAACGCATATTTCATCCATTTAAATCCAGTATTTCAATCGTCATTACCGATTCGCCGTGTCGAAAGCTGGCGCTCCTCTTCGTGAATGACCTGCTTCTTTATCACCTAGGAGGAATTTTCCTAGTTCCTCAAAATCTCGCGATCGACGAGCTCCCAGAGCAAACGAGCCTCGAACTCGATCGAAGCCTCGGCGATATTTATTTTCTGCAGCGCCGTCAGAATTCCCGATAACTTCGCCAGCTGCTGCTGCTTCCGGGAATTTCATCCATCTGAAAAGGAGCTGTTCTTTCTCTTCTTTGTGATTTCGTCCCGAGGGAGGGAGCCCGAGTTCTCTTCCGGCCTCGTTGGATGTTGATGTGAAAAGCGACAACGAGATTGGAGTGGCAGCAACTCGTGTTAAACTTGCTAATTATGTCTTCCCGGCTTCCTGTCCTCCTTTCATCTTCTCTCGACTTACTTTTTCCTTTCGTATTCTGCTGCTCTCTGTCCATTCGCATCTCCACTTCGTGCGAATCTTCATGAAGTGACAAGTCGTTCTCGCCACCGCGACAGTCGCGACGGTCCCCTGTTTGCCTCGCGCGATGCAAAGCCTGACCCGCTTACCGTATAATTATCAAACTTTCTTCGTTAATCCTATAGTGCCCCCTCTCCCTCCCCCCCGTCATTTTTCCATCTTGCCACCGTCATCCCATTTCCTCCTTCTTGCCGCGTTTCCACCGTAATCCAGGCCGACTTGTTTCCCCGAAGATGCCTCGTCAGCCGTTCCGGCGAACATCTGCTCCGACAATTTGCTTCGTTCCTCGAAACACGCGGAGGAAGTACATACGTACACAGTCGTCGCCCGGCATCTTTCCATCTCTTTGGAATCACAGATTTCATTTTATTTTCGTCGGGTGGGAGGGGGAGATATTCGGCGATTTGTTAGTCTACAGAGTTACATTAGCGTGAGTTGCGGGCGAAATAGTTTTTCATCCTATTCGTCACGATCTTCTATCGAAATTTTCTTTCTTCTTATTTCTCTTTTAGAATGCAGGATTCGTGGAATTGTTGATCTAGTGTTTTATCTCCTCTATTTTTTTATAAGGATAAATCAAAGATTTTTTTTTTTGTTTTCTAAAAATGTAGGATTTGATGAATTGTTAATTTAAAATTAATTGTCGTCATTGGTGTGATTTGTGGACGAAATATTGGGCCCGTATTTTATCCCTTTATCACAATCTTTTTCGGATAAATTAAAGATTTCTTTTTTTATTTTCTAAAAATGTAGGATTTGATGAATTGTTAATTTAGAATTAATTGTCGTCATTGGTGTGATTTGTGGACGAAATATTGGGCTCGTGTTTTATCTCTTTATTACAATCTTCTAGATAAATAAAAAACACTTTTTTGTTTTCTAAGAATATATGATTTGATGTATAATTAATTTAGATTTAATCGTCGTTAATGTGATTGGTGGTTCGAAATATTTGGTTCGTTTTAGATGAATTAAGGTTTCTTTTTACTTTTTAAGAATGATGATCTGTTGGTCTAGAGTTAATTGTCATCATTAGAGTGATTCGTGAGTGACACCTTTTATCTCTTTGGTAAAATTGGATTTTCTTTCATTTTTTACGAATGTTGAAAGGATTTCATGATTTGCTAATCTATAATCGTCGTCGTTAAAGTCTCATTCATGGACTTTTTCGTGTTCTGTCTCTTTATCACAATTTTCTGTCGGATAAATAAGGATTTCTTGAATTTCTGTGGGAATGTAGAATTCGCTGAATCGTTAATCTGAAGACCTGTCTGATTTTCCTTATTTTATTTAAAGAACAATTTTCAAAGAATCTCCGTGGAAATCAAGAATCCCGCGATTTGAAATTGCCGTCGTCTGTGCATTTTAAATTAAATTCGCCAACTAGATTGAAAATGTTTACGAGTAGTACTAAGTAGATCGCGGGTGTTTATGCATTTATGAGAAATTTCATTCGTGCAGAGGTGCGCAGAATATACAAAATACGCAAAAAATATACGAAATATTTGGAAACGGATAAAACAAGTCTCAATTTCAATTTCATTCTTTTAATCGAATCTCATAAAAATGTATATCTGCACAAGAATCTAGTGACAGTGCAGCGATACGTGGATCTTGGTAAATTTTACTGGACTGGATTGTGCAAATCTGCTAATGTTAGAATTAAAATTAATTGAAGTAAAGCTAGTCTTGCGTTTCATTGCGTTGTCACCATACAAATTTAATTTCATCACGTTTACTATTTAATTTTGATACATTTAATCTTAATTTTATACCGGTGCCGAAATCGACCAAATTTAGTATTCTTAACCCCTCCCAAAAATAATGCAAATAAAATTCACACGCAACGGCCCTACGATTGTCTAAAATATTTCGTATATATTTTTGCATATACCGCGCGTATTTCGCGCGGTTTCGCACATTTAAATTTCCCATAAAAACATAAACATTCGCGGTCTTCAGATAACTCGACCACCAACGAGCTGCCACTGTATCGAGGGCGGCTTATCCGACTCGCGCGACACATTCCGCTCGTTACAGTCAGAATATCCCGTTCTGTAACCGATGAAATCCTCCGCAATGCGTAACTCGCAGCCGCTCGGCTGACACGATCCATCTGGTCCTGTATTTCCCTTCTCTCCTCCTCGTGTGGCTTTAATTTCAATTTTGCGGGCAGATTCAAAGAATAATAAATTCGAAAAGAAAAATTCACTGCTGGCCGCGATCGTTTCTCGTAAAATGTCTGTTCGACTATTTCATCGCATTCGCGACTAGATAGTCATTCGTCTGTCGACAACCTGTCTGTCTGTCACCTTATCGCCGTGTAATTTACAACTGATTTACAGCAAAAACAGCTCGGGCCTCTTGTTTCTCACACTCGATCAGATCATTTCGCGCATTCATCGAGAATCTAGAGGTGGCTAACTGGCGGCTCTTGCCCCCACTCTCTCCTGATTGCTAGCGCTATCCCCTCCACTGTATCTCTCCACTGCGTTCAGAGTGTCGCGGCCACAATACTCGCATTAGGTATACGCTATATAGTATCATAGATTATTATCGTAGGTCGATGTTAAGTTATAACCTTGTAGTTAATATATCTTTAGTTGCGTTTAATTATAGATGACCTGTTTAATGTTTGCCGATAGTGAGAATGCATGAAAAAGAAAGAAAGTATGAATTTGATGGGAGAAGCGCGATGTTGGCGTGAGACGTTTCTCTTGTTGAAAACGGAAAGAGTCGAGCGAATTGCGAGAAACAGAGTCGATTTGAGTTGTAAGTAAGCGTCGATTGAGTTGAGTGAGAAAGAGTGAGTTTGAATGAGTTTGAAGAGTTATTTGAGTTGACCGCGTATATCAGTCGTCAATCTATATTCACCCATCTTGCTTAATTATTTATTGTTTAATCCAGTTATTGTTATTAAATAAGTATTATTGATATTTAATCTCTACGTATACATATAAATCGTTTTCTTTGTTGCTAAAGTTAAAGGAAGATAGGGATACTAAATAATTTAAATACGGCTCGCTGCGGCCGGAGAGAGAACGAACAGAATTGGAACTAATTTTCATGGTGGAGGAACCAGACTGACGATGAATGAGCAATTCGTGCGACTCGGGAATGAAAAAGTTCGACGCCTCTGATCGAGATCGTGCGCAAATCGTCGAGCCGCGCCACGTTAATTCGTCACTTTTCCCTCTCTCCCCCCCTTCCCCCTCTACGTGTAATTCGCGTCCGCCATTACGGCTAACGGGCAACGACGACGCTTCAAACTCTGTGTCACCGACGATGCAAGAAACGGAGGAGAGCAAGAGAAAAAGGGGAGAGAGAGAGAAAAAAGAAAAAAGAAAAAAGAAAAAGAAAAGAAAAAAGAATGGAACCGGTTCCATTACGACCGAGCATCTTAGGTACTCCATTAAGCTCGGAATTGGAACGCGCTTTCGACGTAATGCTCGGCCCCGTATCGCGAACGGTCTCCGTTGCTAGTGTTGCCGATTCCACGAATCGATAACGTTTGTGTCCTCCGTGGGACAGGATGGAAAACGCGTGAGCCGTGTGCCGGTATACTTCGATCGAATACCGTGCGCTGCAACGACTGCGAATCGTTTTGTAGAAATCCGTGTCGTCTCGGCTGATTGAAATGCTGACGAAGAAGATAGAAGGGAAGGGGGCGGGTTGCAAATTACTTCTGGCTACAAAATTGAAGGAAAGCGCGGGTTTTAACCGGGCCCTGTTTCGGATTACTCGATATTTTCTTGTATTTCGGTGTTTGAGTTTTAGTCGTGTCGGATATTGGAGTATGTAAACAGTGTGATAAACGAATCCGAAGTTCAATATGGGCCTTCAATTTTTAATATATGGGCATCATTTAATATGTGTTCACGTGTATTTAAATAGATGCATTATTTTGTGTGAAGTAAACGAAGTAACTGAAGTATAATATAACGATCGATGAAATCGATATTTTAATTCTTTTCTAATTACAGCAGTTGGATAGATAAATTTTGCGTTTTATATAATTATCTCGATCGTGTAGAGCTTCAATGTAACAAATTTTCTCGCGCGAGAACGATGTTTGCTGACGCAGAAATTACTTCGCAATATTATAATACGTCGGCTGCTTTTAACTAACTGCTTTGAGAGCTTAAAAGTTACCAAAAATTTAAAAGTTTAATGCTGACATGTAGCAAATGAGAAACGCGTTCAACTCCGAACTTTTGTACTTTTGATTTTATTTATTCGACATAACGCTCCTTTGAGGCTCTGATAAGTAAAGCAATTATTTTATTATTGATTACAATTTTCTAAACAATAGTTAAAAGGGTTAATGTATTATCTTTTTTGTTAATCGTCGTGTATCAAGAACATGAACTTTTAATTCCTTAATAAATATATATGTTTCACGTGTCACTCTGTATGATTGAGAAACTTTTAATTTTAATTTCAAGCCTTTCGTACACTTTTTTTATTACAATCAAATAAGATATTTAATTCCTCTCCTTTTAGCTTAATAAAAATTTCTATAAAATATATCCTTTCATTGAGTATAAAATACTAACACTGAAACTAGAAATGGATTCTTTTTTTGAACATTTAATGGTATATTGGTTATATTACGCGAAAATGAGCGAAAGAGCCTCGATAGAAGTTATTGAATTTTCTTCTTTTTCGTCAGTGAAATATTATACGATATAATTTACGTTCGTTTCAACATATAATTCAGCCCATTTCTCACAGAAGCGCACACGCGTTAAAAGATACCTATCTTCTCTATTATCTCTCGACAATAGTTTTCAATTCGCTGTCTCAATTCTAACAAAGTACAATCAAGTCCTTTGCACACTGCAAGTTCTTTTTAACACTGGATCCATTGAATTTCTTTTCACAAGTTTCTGACGAGCTTCGTTATAAATTAAAAAAAAAAAAAACAACCGTAGAATTTTACAATAATTCTTATAAATAAAATATACGTATACTCTCTCTCTCAAAAAAAAAACTCCTACAAACGAACGAATCGGCGCTGTAAAATTTAAAACGATATTAATTAAAATCTCAACTGAATGATAGAAGAATTTCACGATAATTTCGCGGAAAGGGGAGCAAGAGAAACAAGTCAGACGAACTTCCACCTATTGAATCCTACTCTCATAATATAAGCAAAAGATCGAACAGCGATAGAAACTCCTCGCGTGACACGAGCTCCGGTTATTAAAAAAAAAAAAGAAATAAAATTACTTACTTACGGAATTCAATCCCGAACCGAGCCCCCAATTTGCAGGAATAAAAAATAATAATACCAAATAGGATTTTTTAACCTACGCTGTTCGAAGTGAATATAAATGTTCATTAATGTAGGAATCAACAGAGTTCCTCCAGAAGTTCAAAAATTCGCGCGAACGAACTTCCATCACCGCTTGCACTCGCTGAAATTTTTTTTTGCTCGTCTCGATAAGCGCCAGGATCGCGTAAAATTCGCGGTGTGTTCACACACACCGGCCGGGAAGATAGAAATCGGGATAATTGGAGATTTTGCGAAAATGTTGGCGCGTCGGGATTCGGTTCGCCGTGACCCAGTTGCAGAAACGCGTGGTGCACAACGTTCTGAATATTAATATCCTAAGAGCTGACGGCGTAAATAGCGGGCGTCGTGGTTTGGGAATCAGCCGCGATACGTTCAGGGACCCGGCGGGTGGATTCGGCCGAGGAAGCCTCCCCGTTATCATTTATGCCAATTAAGTTCGCTACGGTGTAATGCGACGATATTAGCCTAACAAAGTGGGCCGTACTTGTTCGCGCGTTTGTTTTCTCCCGTGCCGTTTAATGCCGCGGACGGAATATTAAAGTGTTGCTCACGGCCAAGGAGAACATCGGGAAACGCAGTTACCGCGCATTAGTATTAGGGGATTGCCGGGCTGTTTTCTCCCGCTGGTCTGTATTTATTATTCATGCAATCTCTCGTTTGTTACACGGCTTCTTCCCACGGCTTATCCCGCACGTCCAGAGTAAATAATAATCCGTCGACGTGTTTGAACGTTTGGATGTTCGCGTTTGCGAAATAATCGACTCGGTATTAATCTAATAAAATTAACCCTCTGGTTATGTGGTATCGTTTGGGCCAAGTTGCGCAGAAAATTATACCGATCATTATATATATATATATACACTGTATCGAGTAAATTTACAGAGTTTGAAGACTTTAATTTGAAGAGAGAAAGGAGTCTTGTTTTCATTTATTATTTATTACTGTGTTTTACAAATACATGTTTCCCAAGTACACGGGCTCATTTAACGCAGACTAGTCTAGAACGGGACTGTAGATTCAGGTTTCAATAACTGTGTAATGCAAGAGTCGTTCTATAAATTTTCACAAAATCACGGGATTCGTATCGTGTTTAATTAATTTTCCGTTATTCCGACGGTTGGCAAGCTTTCTGTATAACTTGGCCAATTTGAAATTATGTATCGTATCAATTACATTATATATTTATTACAAATTCTGTGTTTTATGTTCATCGTGATCAACAATAAAATTAAAGTAGTTAAAAAATTCTGGAGTTCCTAAATCCTTGCAGTACCCAATATTATTAAATGATAATATATAAATAATATTCAAATTCAATATTATCAGAGTTTAATTTCTTGCTTTATGAAAATTTTAAAGTGCGAGAGAAAAAAGTACATGAAATATCTAAAGTATAGTGTTGTCCATAATATTCAGTTCGTAAAACAATTTTCCATATTCTATATTTTTTTAAATCGAAAAGAAAAAATAAAAATATGAGTTTACGTAAAAAATTTTCTGTCTATTTATGATATACAAACGCGGGAAGCTGTTACGCCAAATTTAACTTAACTTAATTTCGCAGTTTTATTTGTAGCAGAGATATTTGAAAGTTTGAAACTACAAAAATATATATATATTTTCACGTAATTCTTTTTTTTTGCCTAGTGGAAGTGGGAACAAAAATGAAACTTTTAATGATGGAATTTAGTTTGAATTTACGATTTTACGTTCCGCACTCAGCAATTTACTCTTAGTTTTGTATATGTAATCTTTAAGCGAAATTTCAGTTGAAATGAACCTCGCTACTTCATTAAATATTGTTTTAGCGCTGTGCTTGAAGCAAAACATTGCAGATGTTGTTGTATTATATACAGCTTGTATTTAGTAATTTACTTTCTTCCATCTTGTAATTTGAATGTTGAATCATAATTGAAATGAAGTTTCCGGTTAAGTGCAGACTTCATTAAATATTTACCGCTTTTGGTATTTCGTTTGAAGCAAAAATACTCTTTTCTGTTTCGTGTATATAATTCGAAAGTCGAGCGTCAAGCTGCTGTTATTTTTATTTATAAAATATATAAAATTATCTATATTATTTATATAATTATCTATAAAATAAATTACGTTAAATTATCTATATAAAATATATAAAATTTTCGATTAGAAATGTATCATAGAACACACGTATTAATAATTCCAAAAATTACGAGCAACCTCTGGATTTCACTTAACAGATACAAACCAATCATAATTGCTAGTAGCTAAAATCTGTTTCACGTATATAATTTGAAAATATGAACTGCTATTATTAACACATAAGATATACTAAATTTAATATAAAATTTTCGATAGAAACATTCGCAGAGCACGTGTCGTCAATTCCGAAAATTACCATCGCGTATAAATCATAATTATAAATAGCTGAAATCTGTCTTCGTACGTAATTTGAAAGTTACCTCTCACATGAAATATACATACGAATCTACAAAATATATAAAATTTTCAATAAGAGAACGCATCGCAGGACACGTGTCGTTAATTACGGGCAGGCTAGTCTACCTTCGTTGCACCTTGATTTACAATCCATATCCGCGAGTACGATGTAAAGAGGCGAGAACTTTGAAGAATTAAGGGATGAAAATTAAGAGAACCGGCCGGTGTAACGTATTGGCGGTGGTGATCGTAGCCGATCATAATTGTTCCCCGGAGGACTGGCTTGTATCTCGCGGGGCTCGTTAACGCTCGTAAGCCGTGAGTTAGTATCGCCGAGCCGGAGATAAAGGGGGAGAGTTAGTTGGCAAAGCGGCGCCGCGCCGACCGGATTATCCCAAGTTGGTTGAAAGCAATAGGGCTTTGGTTAACCGTGACACGGACGCGTACAGCGGCATATTTCGATGTTCGCGCGTACTTTACGTAATTACCAACTATTCATAGCCGGTCGATTATCCCGGCTGTTCTCGATTACGTCCTCCTGCTACGGAGCAATTTGCCTCGGAGCGGCACAGCAGAGGCGGAGGGGCAGAGACGTCGCGTGAAGAGATCAGGATGTGAATTAATTCTCTCTCTCTTCTCCCTCTTGTATCTATGAATACCTGTTAATTACGAATCACCGAGAGAAACTTTCCGCTTACCTGTGCTTCCACACGACCAAAGAACACGCTCTAAGTACACGAGAATTTTACTCGTCGCGCCGAACGACGTTCCCGTGCCGCGAAACATTCGTAACTATCTTGTCGACTAATTTGAATTAAAGAAAAGTTGCGCGGAGAGACGAGCGAAATTTATATATAGGGAGGGAGTGGATTATACGGATTAAACCCGGGGGCATTTGGAACGATCGTTCGCGACCTATATGACCAATTCAACTACGATATCCATCGTGTCGACGCGACATTGTTTCCAAGATGTATGCGAGAGGCTAGCGATCTCGTCCACCCTTGATGATCTTCACACCGACTTGTTTATCGACGAGGCTGTTCGTATCGTAGTCGCGAAGTTTGTCCCACGAAAGATAAGCGTATCGATGCTTCTCATCTTCCGACTATCAATCCACATCCGTCCACCGAGCGCCCTTCGACACTCTTCAAGCCATCCACCCCTCTATCTTGGCCTCTTTCCAACTTTTCACTCGCCATTTTTCTCGCACGATCTGTCTCTAAGCGGGTGTCGCCCCGGTCAAGAAGGAAACCCCTCTTGGGGGGCGTCGGTGTCTGCTTTTGATCGAGCAACTTCCGGCCGATTCGAGCGAAGGGATGCGCGCGACCAGTAAATAAAAAGAAAAAAAAGAAGGAATAGCCTCGGAAAATATTTTTCCCTCGACCGCGCGTGATACCGGACCTTTTGTTCCTGGCGAAGTGTTCTCGCTCCAAGCCCTCCCTGGTGGAGATTCGATTCCAGCGAGGAGAAAAAAAAAAAAACGCGCGCATTCTTGCTTGTGTACCGGATGTTTCATGTAACTGAGACAAACTGCAGATTTCGAACTCGGTGGAGGGAAAAAATTTCACGAGGGAAAATCACGTGGTTTCGAATGTGACGCACATACACCGAGTGTACGTTTCGTATTTTATCGGCGAAATTTCAGATGCTTAATCTACGAGCGAAAATGAGGAGATGTTGTATAATAAGGTTTGTTCGTAAACGTTTTGTTACAGAGTTCTCTAATTATTTGATATTTGATAACACGTAAGCTTCCATCAATGCAAAAGATCAGTTTGAATTGAGAATTTAAAATTTTTCGACGACCCTTGGATAGTACAAAGTAAGAACGATATTACGTTGAACTATTGTCGAACTTCGAATTCGCACATATTCACGTTACGTTAAATATTTAGATATTTAGTCTGTAATAAAGCAAAGTTTACAAACAAACTTTATACGACATTTTTTTTTTGTTTTCGTTTGTAGATTACGCTTCTAAAATTTTGCCGGTAAAGTAGGAAATACCTTGTGAATAGAAGAAACCAATCAGTGTAAATCATTTCTTATTAAAAATAACTCGTGCCATGTAAATGATATTTTATTTATTATCAAAATCTACGGTGAATAGAATAATTTTGTCGTTAAGGAATAATAACTACGTTATTATAACTAAATCTTAGAACCATTTCCAATTTCTTTGGATTGAATCATATATTTCTCTATGCACCAATTGATTGTTTTCTATTATTTTATATAACTATTGTATAGTTACAGTATAATTATTTGTGTAAGATGGAAAATTCGATAAAATTTAAAAAAGATATAATTTCAATTTCGCGGAGAATAACGAAGCACATGTTCAATCCGTATAAAAATACACAGTCTATAAAATTATGATATTAAAGATGATTTAAAAATTTTCAATTAAAAAAGAAAAGAATAATTTATCAAAATCCACTTCCATCGCTAGAATTATCAACTGTACAAGATCTAGAAGAATTTAATTTATATATTTTTATCTATACTTTTATTCAGACATTTGAACAAGAAAGTCGACCAATCTCTAAAAATACGCTGTAAAATTTCCACGAAAAAATTAGGAACCGATCGATTTCACCAGTCTGCATATACATTCAGAACCTGGTCCCATTTAATTTTGCCTCGTAAAATTTTTCTCAATCTCCTGTGAAAATTTCCACGAAAAAAAAAGAAAGAAAATTCTACGCGCATACATTTGAACTGGACTCCATTTAATTTCGCCTCGTAAAAAAGTGTTTTGTGTGTTCAGTCTCCTGTAAAAGTGCACAGTCTACGAAATTCTCCACGAGAAATTACGAATTAATCATTTCCACACCACACAACTGCGAGCACATAACGCGATTGCATTTCAACTGGACGCCATTTAATTCTGCCTCGTGGAAATTTTTTCCAATCTACCCGAGGCTTGTTGTCCAAGTTCCATGGAACACTCTGTATGTGCGTGCAGGGGACAGGAAACACGGGAGGTATTCCGAGCACGCAGCGTCGAAGTAAACAGGCGGCGGTCTCGCCGTCGAAAGAGAGAGTCTCGACTTCGGCCCTTTTTCGAGGGGCGTGAAAGGGCTCGTTATTATTTCGCCTTTTCGCCGCGACGTACGTACGTACGTACGTAAATAAGCGGGGCTATATTAGATTTCGCCGGATGAACGGCGGCGGGAGAAAGTGCACGCCCCTGACGCGAGGGGATGAAAATAACGTCCGCCCGCGGGAGAACCTTATTTGCCACGACAATCTCCGAAGAATTTCATCGATGTAAGAATGTAATAAAAGTCGGCCAGGAAGACTACTCTCGAGCAGAACTTACGCGATTACTATGTATTCTTCCCGTAATCGCGAATAACGAGTCGTTCGGTGAAATCCTTACGTCGAGCAAACTCCGAACAGTGCAGACGTTTCGTCGGGAATTCGAATTTCCTCCCGGAGAGAAGGAATCGAACGGGTATCCGGAGAATTGTCCTCTAGCCTCGTAATCGAACGCGTTCTATCTACGTGGGAAGAAAAAAAGAAAAAGACGAAAATAAAAGACAGCCGAGCGAAACAGAACTTGGATGTTTCGAGGAAACTCGTTCAAAGAAGATCTAATCGCGATCAAAAGATCGCTCGTCATTTCGGGGAACTAACTCGAAAGTTCGACTCGGGAGTCTCGAGTCTATTTGCGAAGAATTAAGATTTCTCTTGGCTATGGAAAGATCGCTCGAAATATCTCGAGAAGCTAAGTGAAGTGACAAATCGTGGTAGAAATGTTTTGATCGAAGGAAACGAGATGATCAATATAGGGTGGGTCAAAAAATCACTTCCTAATAAAATAAATCCGTAATGTTTTTATCATATATATTTTTAAGTTGTTTCTTCTTCAAAGAAAACAAAATCACGTTTGAACTTAATTTAAAATTAATAAAATTGGTTTTTTTCCTTAAAAAAGATAAGTCGAAAGAAACTTTTGGCCTTTAATGAGAATTTTGACCCACCTTACAGAAGCAATGATTTATTAGGTTAGGTTAGGTTTACGTCAGTCGATGCAATGGGTCAGTTTCTGTCTAAAAAATATTAGTCTAAAATGTTTATCGAAAAGCTATTAATTTAGAAGATACTTTAATTTCAATTTCATAAAATGTATATCACATGAGAGACAAGAAAGGGCAACAGCGGTATTCTTATTTTTGTGTATAAATTTTATAAAAAAAAATATCTCCTAAACTAATGGAAAAAAATTACATAATTATACATAAAAAAATAGTACCGACTTTCGCTATCTTCTACGCGCGTCTATCTAAAGACAAACTCTTCCTCTCTTCCTCAAAAAAAAAAAAAAAGGCATTTAAGACGAGTAGTCTCAAGAGATAATCGCATTTATAGATTAAAATAGAGAACATAACACTCTGTATATAATTTTCACACAGCCGTAGTCAATGACGATCGACCGCCAACACGAGCACAATTCATCTTTCTATCGGGCGCAGCGATAGAAAAGGTCGAACCCTCTCCCGAGAAGACCGATCGACGAGAAAAAACGTGGAAGAAATTCGCGGGAAGAAAAGTCGGGTTCGGCAGCCGATGTGTAAGGAGAGATGAAATCTCAATTCCCGCGGTGGGCGTTGCTGATTGGTGGAAGAGGGAACGACGGGCGCGCAAGAAGCCGAAAGAGGGTGTAGCGCGCGACAGAGGACCACGGAACTCCCTTCCGTTCGCCGCCACTATTTCAAACTCCGGCGGAAACGGTAAGAATTTATAACTGGTGACACGTTATGGGCTTCTTCCCCCCCTCCCATGCGCAAACCCGGCCAAAGATTTATTTCCCGCGGCCGCTTTTTCATACACTGCCGACGCTTTCCAACCGGTTGGAAAAGCCACCGCGCGACTTTCTTTTTCGTCGCCAGGTGGAGAAGAGGCGGCGGGCGTAGAAAATGCATTTTGCCGCTCGTGGCCCCTAGACAAACGCGAAATACCGCCGCGAAAGTATTTCTATCGCGGTTTTTCTTCCCTTCCTTTTTTTTCCCCGTCTGTGTGCTCGTTGCGAAAAAGTTCTCAGACGATCGGCACGGTCCCGAAGGTTCGGCACATATATCATATATTATACATCGACTCGCGAATGTGTTTGCGACTCGCCCGCGGAGAAATCTCTTATGAATATTTCGCGGGACGTTGGACGAAACGTTTCTCAATTTTATATTCCATTGAAATAAATCTGGAAATGTGGACAGAAGGCACGAGCATGTAATTGTTATAGTTGCTATTTAAGGAATATTTTGTGGATACGCAGACATATTGGAATTTCATTAACATTGCGACGAGAACAAATCGAGATATTTGAAACGGAAAGTTATCATATTGTATTTAATGCAACTATATATATTATTGTGTTGTATATATAATTGTACAAGTACATATGTATTTCACGATGAGGAAAGTACTTAAAGGTCTTAATGCTCGTCTTCAACGATCATCATCATTTAACATTTATTATACGCTCGAAATGGCTGTTCACGCTGTATCTTGTGGCTCGAAGTTTTAGAAATATGACGATGAAATTAGTGAAATTTGGGCAAGTGTTCGAAGATTCGTTCGTGATTCTGTGTACGAAAGATTCGACGGAAGATCAAATTGAAATGAAGGATCAAAAGGAAGGGACATGAAAATACAAAGGGATGCTGGTAATTAATAAACGACAATGAATATTGCCACGAGCACGCAATCGTTCTCAAGCGCGGTCAAAGCGATTTCACCCTTGAAAAACTGGAGATTCGACGCAATTTTCGCAAGAGGGCGCACTTTTACGACACTTTCGTCCTCGCACTCTCGTGAAAGTCCGAACGGCGAAAGAGTTTCGCGGGTTTTATTACCGAGGGCCGAGAAGTAATCTCGCCGAGTATCGTAATTTGACTTATTATATCTGTCGTTTCTCTCGAGGAATCGTTTTAACCTAAACGACTCGCCGACGGGTTCTCGTTTATCCGAGACGCGTTTGTCGTGAAACTTTTTTTTTTCGTGAAACTCGCGCCGCTAAAAATTTCGACGAAAACTCCGAGTACTTGGTCGACATTAAAAAAAAAAGAGCAACTCCGAAGGCGTGTCGTTAATTGTATTAAAAAAATTTCAAAGGGTTGAAACGCGCGTTACTTTGGAGAATATTAAAGCGGTGTCCGACCACACGCTGTCCTCTACTACTTAACTGAGCCGCAGCCATTGTATTACTCGCATTTCAAAGTAACTGTAGAATCAGAACTCGACAACGTTCATTTCTCTCAAAAATTATCTTACGAAATGGAAAATGATCTTTTCAGTTTTTCGATTAAAGTTTATTAAAAAGTGTGTAGCTTTTTATTGAAAAATGAGAAAATGAAAAATGAAAAATGAAATTCATATTAGCCAGATATAGTCAAAAAAAAAAAAAGGTTAAATAAAGTATCAACTTGTATAAGTGTTTTTTCTTAGAAAACGTTAGGTTAGTCGTTTTAAAATGCAAGATTGAATCATATAACAGAAGTATACTTCTGTTGCTGAAGGTAACATGTGAAAATCGCGTGTAGAAAAACAGGAATATCCATCGTCAAGTCAGAATATTTGGATGCACAATGAAAATTTCATCTATTTCGTGATTCTCAAAATTAATCCTTTTTGTCTTATAATATCGAGTCATACTCGTGGCACAAGTTACAGTTTTTCGATTTGAAAGAGAAGCAAAATTACGTTTCTATGAAATTTCACTTTGAATTTTCAACTGAATTTCTTTAGTAAGAGCGAATTGTAAATAACGTTTCAGTGCTTTGTATCTAAAATAATGCTAGAAAAACGGGCTTGTTTTCCAATATTAATCCTTCTGTTAATTGCAAAATTAAATTGTAAAATGTGTATTAAGCGAATCCTTAATTTCTTTTCACGAGCCAGTACGCACATGCGTTCTCTAATAATTAGTCGCCTAATTGTCGAAATATTAGATCGTATCGCATGAAATGTCGGATTTGTATTCATTTAACATTTAAGCGTTGGTTTGTTCGGTTGCTATTCTTTGGTTTGAGATTGTTTGACATCTTTGGAAAGCTTATTATATCCTGCATTCAAGAAACGAATGTCTTTTAATGAATTTTAAATTTTATTTTTCTCTTAAATCGACGAGGGTTCTCCTTCGTGATAATGCAAGACCCTATATACTTCTCAAATTACTATACAGAAACTTTAGGTTATTTCTCTTTCTCTTCTCTTTTCTATGTCTCAGATTTTCTGAAGTTTGGAGTAATTTTCGCGTGAGAAAATGTTCATTAGAGTAATTCTGGCTTTCCTTTGAAAGGATATTTTTTTCATCGGAATCCCGTTTTAAGATACGATGACGCGTATTTTAAAACTGAAAATAATCTTCCAAAATGTCCAAAATAAACTATAAAAATTCGACAGGTTCCGTATAAGAAATTTCAATGATATTCAGTTGCATCGATATGCTTTTTTTCTCCCTCCTTATGAATGTTCGCGTAGCGAAACGAACTCGTGAAATACGGACAGGACAATCGTATATGTAACGTAACTGCAACGAAGGAAAAATTTGTGGAATCCGCAGAATGTTGATCCATTTCGTTGCATACTACGGCTCGTAAAGAGGGAAACATATGTGTTCCGCGGAGTTGAGGCTTCGGAGCCCTGGAAATCGGAATAGCAAGCCGGCGTGTATCCGCAGAAGCTTTTTATCGTTCAGTTGCAGCTGCACCGCTCGCAACGCCGGAACAAACTGTTAAAAGTTTCGCATCGTTTCGAAAACCGGCTACCAGCCTCGGCTGGTAAACACTATTCTCTATTCTCCGCCGAGTCGTTTTATTTGGCTTTTCCACCGTATCGATTAATCCGGATCGTCCGCGATTCGAAGAACGAAAATGCGTTTAATTATTAACCTCGTGAATTTCTTACTCTGTCAGAATGCGGATGTTTGGTCAAAATTTGGACTTTTGCAAGATTAGAGTCAAATCGCTTGGTTCTCAAATTTTCGAATGAATTTTATTAACAATCTCCGCGCCACGTAGAGTGTAAAAATATCAAATACATTAAATTTTAATAATTTGATATTACACATTATTTGTGATTATTCAACGATATTATTTATTTCACACAGCTCGTGACTATAAAATGACCAGAAACAAAAATTGTAAAATACTTTGATAAGTAATAGTCTCCGAGGAAAGTTCTTGAAAATTTCTAACAGACGATGTACAGTTTCCTATCGCGATGAAATTAATTACTACAATCGGTCGACGACTGAGGGAATTATGGTAAAATTCCAGTCTTAACCATCGTGCAGTCTGTCGACATTATCTAGCCGAAAGTGAAAAACTTGGAAAGCCAATCCTTCTAGTATCAATGAATGCCTGAGATCCGTCCAGAGTTTTAAATCCGATCGGATCCGAGATAATCCCGATTCGCGGGAAATTTCTACAGAAGCGAAAAATTTCGCGTGATCTACTTTCAGATCGATGAACTCACTTCGTGCCTCGAAGTGAGCGAATTTTACTTGTCAATTGAACGCCTCGAAACGATCGATTTGTCACCGATTTCCTCCGATGTTCTCTGCTGTCTTTCATCCCACAGCGGATCGATGTCAAACCCTACAAATTAACAAGGTCTCGTTGAACTACTCGCGTATCGTAACCATAATGAGCTCGAAGAGCACTTCATGCCATTCGATCGAACCAATTACGAGAACACCTGAAATACTCCACTGAAATAATAATAATCTCATTAAGAATTATGACAACCAACCGTTGTTCGACTCGCTGAATTTCATCAATACCAAGGTGTAACACGTTCGCTATTTGTCACAAATCGGAATTCGGCATTTGTCAACTATTTTTATCATTAATTTCATCGTCTTTTAATTAATGCGAATACAGTATTTTATCATTTTTTCCTTTTTCACTCTCATCGGAGATTGGCAAGAGTAAGGTATTTCATTACTTTTTCCACTCTTCGATCGATCTTCATTTACACAGATATCAAAGTATAATTCCTTCAAGCATTTTATATCTATTATACTTATTTTACGGAGGATGGAATGATTATCGAATTCCATTTACAAATATTAAAATCCAACTTTTCTCACAGTATTTAATCAGCGCTTATCCCGTATCGATTAGCACTTCTACTACTAATTTTACCTTCTCTCCATTTTCGACCTATTTGACTTCACGAACTTCATTTGCAAATATCAAGGTCTAATTCATTCGAGCATTTAATCAACACTCGCCGCCTACTTCTCTAACTAATTTCACCTTGTATAAATCCCCTTACTGAAATATAAAAATTTTCAAATATTTAATTAACACGAACACCTCTTTGGTCGGCAATTTCAATTGCCAGTTTCACCTTCTCTCCAATTCGATCCAATTAGCTTCGCGAACTTCATTTGCACGTATCAAGGTCTAATTCATTTCTGTTATTAAATTTACCTATATGTTACTGAAAAGAAATAAGAAAATCTAATCTTTCCATTAAAACTTTTTTATTGACAGTCGATAATTTTTATTGCTAATTTCGCCATCACTCTAATTCGATTCTAATTAGCTTCAGGAATTTCGTTGGCAAATATCAAGCTCTAATTTGTTAATTTCCATTATTAAATTTCTATTAAAAATAGAAATGCATATCACTGAGAGGAAGTACGAAGACCTAACCTTCTCGAATATCTTTCATTAACGTCAATGTCTCTGGTTGAAGGCAGTTTGGTCTAGTTTCGTGAACTTCATTTCGTTTGCAAATATTAAAATTTAATTCATTCATTTCTATTATTAACTTTAGCTACGTATTCTTGAAACGAAATACGAAGATCTAACATTTCGTCAATACTAATCTTCTCGATCGATAGCCAACGATTTCTATCGCTAGTTTCATTATCAATGAAATTCATAATTTTACCATCCCTCTAATTCGGTTTAATTAACTTCATGAACTTCATTTTCAAGATCATTTTCATTATTAACTTTATCTATGTACTCTTGAAACGAAACACGAAAAACCTCTTCGAACATTTCGTCAATCTTTTTGATCGACAGTCGATGATTTTATTGTTAATTTCATTATTTCTCCAATTTGATGTAATTAATTTCATGAACTTCGTTTTTCAGTGTCAAGATCATTTCTATTATTAATTTTATCTATGTATTCTCGTAATGAAACACGAAAATCTAACCTCTTCGAACAATTTCGTCAACATTAATCTTTTCGATCGACAGTCGATGGTTTCTTTTGCTAGTTTCACTATCTCTTCAATTCGGTGTAATTAGCTTCATGAACTTCCTTTTCATTATTAAGATCATTTTCATTATTAACTTTATCTACGTACTCTTGAAACGAAACACGAAAAATCTCTTCGAACATTTCGTCAACACCAGTCTTTTTGATCGACGATTTCTATTGCCAATTTCATCATTTCTCCAATTTGATCTAATTAGTTTCATGAACTTCGTTTTCCAGTATCAAGATCATTCCTATTATTAATTTTATCTACGTATCTTTGAAAGGAAATATAAACATTTTCGAGCATTTCATTAACCAATCTTTTCGATCGACAGCCAACAATTTTCATTTCACCGTACCTCCAATTCGATCTAATTAGCTTCATAAACTTCATTTTCAAGTGTCAAGATTATATCTATTATTAATACCTCTTCGAACATTTCGTTAACATCAATCTTTTCGATCGACAGTCGATGATTTCTCTTGCTAGTTTCACTATCTCTTCGATTCGGTGTAATTAGCTTCGCGAACTTCCTTTTATTAAGATCATTTTCATTATTAACTTCATCGACGTATTCTTGAAACGAAACACAACGAGAATCCGAAACATTTCATCAATCTTCTCGATCCGACAGCCGACAATTTCTATTGCCGATTTCTACCGATCTCACTTCTTTCCAATCGCGTCGCTCTGGCTGGAACGAAGTTTGATCGCATTTTTTTTTTTCACCCCGGACGATCTGGGTGTCGTGGCTTATCCGTTGACCGTATCACCATCCTCGCCACTATCCGAGCGACAGGTCGGCAGTCTCCCTCGACGTTGGTTTGTCACGCTTGTCCGATTATCGACGGATTAACCAGCGGCTCGCGCGGTGGTTGGTGGTGGTGCAAGCGATGCGGTCGGTCACCTACGCTCGACGTGACCCGTCACAGCATAAAAGACCAGGGAGGAGTGGAAGAGGGGGAGGGGGAGGGCCGTCGAGCAACGGTAATTATAAAATTGCGATAATCAACCGTACGATCGCTACTTCGATTACACGTTTGGTCTCTTTAGCCGTGGCCGCCGTTTGCACAAACTCGTGCGATTCTTCCCGGTTTATCACGGAGCTGGAGGTCGAAAATCGTTGGAATCGGTTCGAAACACACACACAGATGGAGACGACGAGAGAAAGAGTCGCTGAAAATTTCATTTGGCAATTCGGAACGTTGATTAAATCACGCGATCGACTTTTCATCGGGTCCCGCCGAGCTATTTTCCGCCGCTCCTCCCTCTGGCTTCTTGCGTCGTAGAGAAAAAGGTTTGAAGACCGTGTTACGCGGACGGATCGGGAGCGGCTTTTCTGCTGGCCAGAAATCGAGTTACGCTCTGCCCTGATGTCTGCCTTATGAACAGGCAGTATCGATATCAATAACAGGATAATCGAATTCCTCCGCTCTGTCGAGCTCTCTGCACTCGCGTCCTTAAACGAAATCCTCCTCCGACCGTCGTCGTCGTCGGTTTAAACGCTGCCGAGGAGAGATTCGCTGCCCGAATTGATTAGCCGCCGTAGCGAAATTGATCAACAATGCACGGGGCCTCGGAAGGAAGATAATCCGCAGTTTGTTCGCGGCAACGCTAACGCGATAATCCGAAGAAGTATCGATCGTTCGCCCAGCGCGCACAGCCAGTTAAAATATCATCCAGCCAATATACGTATAGCGGCGTGCACCAGACCGCTTCGATAAAACGAAGCCACGGTCCCCGAGTGCGCTTCTAATTACGAGCTGAACAGAAAAGTTTCCCGCGTGAAAATTAAGTTGGCGGTTTAAGGTCGCATTTCTGTAAGCGACTATAATAATACGTTCGGACGCATTTCTGCCGGGGATTGCTGTTTTCAACGTGCAGTTGTTCACACGCGGCGCTTGAAACGCGTATTAGGGAAATATGTTTTTTTTCTTCCTTTTAATACGTGTCTTTAGTATTGCATGCCTTTTTATATACAAAGTTGTTTTTGGAGATATATTGGAAAAAAAGTGAAAGGTTCTTTCATGCTTTTATAAATTTGGTAAAATTAGAGGTGAGATATCTACTGATACATGAGTTCAATGAGGCTTCTTTATAGAGAATATCGATTAATAAATGAAAATATATAGCATTCAAAAAGAGATGAAATTTTTGAAAATTCTCCATCTGCAAAAATATCATTACAGACTGGAATAAATCTCTTTCACAAAATCTCTGAGTACAATATACCCCTTATGTTATACACGTTTTCTTATATATTATATATCTTTTAGAATAGTTTTTATTATACATTTTTTAATTTAGGTAATATTACCATTTTAGTACGATATTGAATGAAACATAATTTTTCATCGTATCGGTATAAATACGTCTTACAGAAAATATCATCTTAATTGAAATGCAGATTTCTTTATTTCTGGCAGTCAATCGAGAGGAAAGTGTTGGGACATTATTTTAGTTTCAGTTTTAGATTTCTTCTAGTTTTAACATTCACTTTAACATTCGCAAGTGACGAAACAAAATCTTTAGGTTGCACATGTACTAACACTTCGGAAATTCTTTCGAAGTATTTAACATTTACAATTTTGAAACAAGCTAGAACAAATCAAAAACTTGTTTGAGCGGTGTATATGAACGCGTATCACGCTGGAACAAATCAAAAACTTGTTTGAATGATGTATATGAACACGTATCACGCTAGAACAAATCAAAAAACTTGTTTGAGTGATGTACATGAACGTGTATCAAAAAACTTGTTTGAATGGTGTATATGAACACGTATCACGCCGTGTTACTAGTTATAGTTACACACGTACAAGTTACTCAAGCGTATCAAAAGTTACTCAAGTCTGGGTTCATTTACTTCATTATGTATATCCACATGACCTGTCATATCAGAGGTGTGTTTTTTTTTATATTATATTTTTTAAAATAATCTTTATATACACAAGTGGAGAAACATGTTTCTGGAATATCTGACATTTCTCTTGGTACCAAAAATCCACTGGCTACCCTGTTTTTAAAGCAATCATCGCGGTCAAATCGAGAACAATCGCGCTGAGTGTGAGAGATAGGTTCACGAGTTACCTTGGTGAACGTGAGGGTGGCGATCGGTGGCAGACGAGGTAGATTCGGATAATAAAAGCTCCCCGCTGGGTGTGCCGGGTATCGTGACGTGATCCTATAGGCGATTCCTTGGGGCTGCGTCGGCCAGTTGGCAGCCGTGAATGTGAAACCGTTATCGGTCCCGCCGTCCAGCGGATCCAGCTGAGAAGAAAAGAGAGTCGAATACAGAGGGTGAAGTGAGTCGAGAGGTCTTTCAGTAGGCCTCCGTTGGATTTTTAATGAAATGGCACGGCCGAAAATGGAACGCGACCTATATATTTCTCTTTTGCCGATCGCCTACCGGATCTTTCTTTTCTTTTTCTCTCCTCTCCCTGTGAAATCATTTGCCAACCGAACTTTTGCCTACTCGGCCGCTTTAATGAACGAAACATACGGCTAATACGGCGCCGATCCGGTATCCGAATGGTAAAAAGGAGTCTCCTTTTTCTCCCCCTTTTCTTTCTTCTCTATAAAAAAAGCTAGGCCAGGCTTTTGTCGAACTGGACCAGCGCGTTGCGATGAATGCGCGAGATTTTCCACCGGTACGTCGATCTAATTTCCCATGCATATACGCGCGCGGCCTAATTCGTTATTAAAGCGCGCTTTCCGATTGAAATTGGTTGCTGCGGAGGAAGCCAATCGAGCACACGTATATTTCTGGGACGGGCGGGCGCGACGGGTGTGTGTATCGAAATCAATGATCTCTCGTCGACGATAATTACCTCGACGGTCACCGTGTCGACCCAGTTCCCCTCGACGCACAGTTGGAAGGAGTCAACCCCCACGAACCAGTCCGGACTGGGATTGATGCGTGCCATGATGCTTATCAGAGTGTGATTCCCATCGAGAAACGCTCTCGCGATACTGGTCCCCTCTCCTTGCGGCACCGGAGGTCCGGTGAACGAGTGAAGGCTGTTCGGTGAGTCTCCGTCCGCGTCCATTCCATCCGTTCTTCCGGTTTCCACGTACAGCCTCACTCCGCTCGACAGCCTCTCCCCTAATCTGTACAGCGTGTAGGTGGAGTCGTGCGTTCGACCTGCGAACACAGAGAGAGAGAGAGAGAGTGCCAAAGTGTTTAATGTTTGATGCTCATTATCGTCGTTCGAAATCTCTCTGCAACGCGAGAGTTCAAACATAATCGCTCGTTTCCGGTTGCTCGCGCGCGCTTGCTCGAATCAGTTGCGTACAGTTGCTATAAAAGGTTTCTTTGATCAGCGTTGTGTTAATTAACGAACACGGAATAACGTACGTGTCGTTGACTCGCACAGAGAACGGTAATTAAACGAACTATCGTCCTTAATGCGGAAAACATCGATGGCTATTTTTCTTTTTTTTTCTTCTTTTTCCTTTCTTCAGGGTGAAGGGGAGGAAGTGGGGGAGGGGGCAGGGATTTTTATGGAATACAGTGGCCGACGCGTGGATCAGACTGAACGGTTATAGAGATCGTTAACAGCCATCACGACTGCCGAGATGGTCAAATATACGCGAGACAGCGAATTTATGGCCAATGAACGCGATCCTCGACACGGCTGCTACCGCCATTGCTCGTCTCCGACCTATTCAGAAATTCTGCTGTTGGCTTTGCACGCAGCCGATGCAGCCATCCATAGACAAAAGTGAAATATTAGAAAAATGTTAGAAAATAATGTATAAAAGCGAGATATTAGAATCAGTTTTAACCTTGTCAATTTTAAGTTCTTGTAATTAGATTAGCGGTAATTAGATTCTAATAGTTTTTGAAACCTAATGTCTAGAACTCTGAAGATTTAATACTAAGCGAGGGGGACGAATTAGAAACGTATTCACCTGTGAACGTGCACTTTTTGATATATTTATTCGTTCAGTCAGTTATTATATGTTATCTGAACCTTTGATAAGTAGACCAGTTGCACTCTAGTACGAAATATTTAAAGGATTAATACCAATCCGATAATATGTTTGAACGTCTAAATGATACATTTATCAACGCAAAACTCAAGAAATTAGATTAGTTACAAAGTGAGCAAATAATATACTAATTTATAACGTAATTTATTTCTAATATTTATAATGTATTTATATTTCGATATAAAATATTTTTTCTGGCCAGCGTACGTCCAATTCTATAAATAAATCTTCACAGTATGTAAAATAATATTTGAAGAAACGAAAAAAATTATGAGTGAATGATAAATATAAAGTACAATATTCAAATGTTGCTCACAAATCATGGTACATACGCTGTTAATTCAAAAGTACATATACTTGTAGACATTTTCTTCATTCTTCATACTTCTTCATACTTGAAAGGAAGATGTGAATTTTGTGTATTCTACTTTATGTTCGATAAGATAATTTTATTAAATTAATTACATCAAACATCTCGTTCATAATAATTTTACTTTTTCATCTTATCCGTGCATCGTGCATTTATGTAATCTTGCTCGCAGGCTGCTTTATGTTTATTTTATTAAAGTATACTATGTAATTTCTACGAATTTCTCCGAACGTCGAAACTATGATAACCTCCAGACATCATAAAATTGATACTTAATTTTACGCACCGAAACAAACACTTACTTATTCAATGGATCTGAACAACTAATTTGTCCAATTAAATGCCATCAGAATACGTGAAAGAATTTCCCTATAAACTGCGTTTGAAATTAAGAATATAAATTATATATCACAGATCCCATAGAAATGTGCAACCATATGCTTCTGAGCAGCATATATGTATTTATTTGCCTATTGTAGAAATCGGGGACCTCGTTGTTGTGTCTCTCCGTTAGAAAAATAACGAAAGTTTCGTTCAGAAAGCGAGGACATTTCGCCGCGCTTTCGTATTTCCGTTTTCACGTTCGAAAAAAAAAAAAAAAAAGGAAACGAGAAAAAGAAGAAAACAACGAGACGGAAAGCGGGGATTTCTTTCTTTTTTTTTTTTTTTTCACTGGTGGCCTCTCGTCGCCGCGAGTTCTCGTTCGCTCTCTCATTGATCGACGCCGATAAAAATTCCCCGGCGCGAGTTCGTGCTCGACACGTGGCACGAAATAAGATAAGAACATATCGTAAAGCATAATAAAATATAAAAGCCGTGCTCGGCACGCCGGGCACGTAGCTTCTTTGCGGAACTCGTGCGCGAAAACAGGAAGGCGTTTCTCATCTCGGGTCGAGCCGAGAGGCGTTTCGCTATAAGTTCTCGTTTTATCAAGGATTCGGCAACACGGATAGAAATAGGATTCCTAGAATACGCAGGATGACTCCGACAGGGAACGTTCCTTTTTTTTTTTTTCTTTTTTCTTTTCTTTTGTCAAAAAGTGTTCGGGATATTTTTCTGAGGATTCAAATGCCGCGGCGTGGAATATTTTCGCGAATCGTTCGCAGCACAGACTCTTATTGTCATTTCAGTCCAATTTCTCTCGCGATCATTTTTCGAGTCGAGTTGTGTTTGTCGATTAGGAAATTTTCGGAGAGAAAGAAGAAGAAATGATCATCGATACGTTTCAATTCTAATGAAGATATTTTATAATAAAATTATTCTCGAATTATTTCATTTCACTTCGCCGAAGAAGTGAAATTAACATTGAAATATAATTAGAAATATAACGTTCGACAATGCGAGATTATAGTTTGCTAAATATATTCATTAGTATTGAATATTTATTTATTATTAATATCTTTTGGACCTTTGACCAATAATACATATTAAAACCAATAATATATATTAATGTAATATGTTAAAACTCTAGTCTATGATAACAATGTAATAATTAAATATGCAAATTCAAATTTTCGTGAATACAACTGAGAAGACGAAAACTAGAGAAACAATTGTTCTATCTATGTATAATCTACTCTGCTTTCAATTTCGCATACCTTTTTCAATTTCCTTGTCAATTTCCCATAAACGCGTATTAACTATCCTTCGAATATTTCAATACGTACAAATTTCTCTTCGTAAAGACCCACACCTTCGACTATTGCTTTTTCTTTCTGAGCCAACAGAGCTCAGCTCTCTTAAAACAATAAAGCTTCAAACACTATTCCCGAGGCTTTGCGTTTCAAAGATCCGTGAAGCACTTGCACGTGCACGCGGCTAGAAAGCGTCCGGTTGACCAATATCCCGCGACGCCATTCTAAACAAATGTTCTGCGTAACGTGGTGGAAATAAAGCGTGGAAGAACGTCGTTTATCCCCAAGTTGGAGAGCCGTTTGCACGTTCGCTGATACGTCACTGGCGATAGATGAAACTTTCGAGACTTCCCGCGACCGCTTTTCGCGAGAATTATCAGCGTGAATCGTTCGAACTTCAACGATCATTGCGACGAGGATATTTTTTAAGATGGAGATAGGCGAGGCGATAGTTCTCTCTCGTTGATCCCCGTGTGTACACGTAGCGAACTTGAAATCCCACGTCGGAAGGTAAACCTTGCCCCACTTTATGGTTAACCATGGTGACAGTAAGGATTGAACTTGGAACGCCTCTAACTGCAAGTTGAACGTCGAAGGATTAATCGTCATCGACGTTCTCTTCAACTTCCGTATTCTATTTCCAAGTGCCGGAGGTTTAATTGAGACGTAGTTGGAGAACGAACGAACGTCGAAACACCGCGTTGTTTCGTCAATGGGGTATCATTAAAACTCGTTGCCGCAAGGCAGGCAGGCAGGCAGGCGCCCTTAATGGAATATAATTTTTCAGCTCGAAGAACTTTCGATTACAAACGTTCGTAATTCAATCCCTCCGACTGGCAAACTTCGCGGCGTCGACGATTCCCAGTTGCAAAGAGGATTAACGAAATCTTGATGTAAGGGGCTGGAGGAACAGAAATTTCCTAGCGAGTTACTACGTAACTACTAAGGTGAAATATCTCGTTCGTGGAAGGCGTTGCAGCTTCGTTGGAATATGCTCGTCAGATCGTAAACGTGTAATAAGTACGACATCTTATTAACCTTCCACGATCACGTTATGTCGGATCGGTTAATTAAGAATTTTGAAATACGTACGAACGAATTGACGATTGAACGAGCATCGATAACGGCGGAGATAAGATTTTTGAATGTCATTGATGCACGTGTAACACGTATCTGTGTTAAATGATGTTGGAGATAATGTCAAATGATGTTAGAATATGCCAGTTAAGTGATTTCAGAGACGATGAATAAATGATGTTAGAGACGATGTTTGAATATTTTTAATTCGATAGTCTCGGTGTTAAATGATATTAAACGTGAGTTTTGAATATTATTGATAAATATGTAGTAACAGATGTAAATATTGTTTACAAATATCTAATAAATATATACCAATTAGATAATTTCAGTATTAAATAGTGGTTGAGCATTGTTGACAAATGTCCAATAAGTATGATAATCAGATAATCTCAATGTTAGAGATGGTTTTTAAATTTTGTTAACTCAGCATCAACTTTCATCAGAGAAGATTTTTGAAACGTATAACAAATATGACAATTAAGTTGATCTCAATATCAACTGATCGCAGATGATCTTTGCAAGAAGATTATTCGCAATAAATACGTCAAACGTAGGAAAAAATATATTCTTCATAAATATCCAGTCGCTGCTCGATTTGTAGTAACCGTACTTGAACTTAATCAACGTGTGCAAACTATCAATGGATTAATAAATAGCAAGTTCACTCAAAGGAATACATTGTTCACAAGTTATCCAGACACTAGCCAATTTACAGGAAAATTCGAATTTAATCAAAATGCACGCAAAATATACACAAATTCACGAAAGCAAGCTATTTACCGAGGGGGCTTGTGAATTTAAATTCATCGCCACGGTTATGGTAATTCATCTCGTCGTTGAAATACATCTTGTCAGGAATAAATCAAATAAATACGTACACGTTTCGCGATCAAACGCGTTTAAAGCACCGCCGCCGCCATTTGTATCACCGAAATAATGTTGTCCCAAGTGTTTTCATCCAGGTGCCAAGTGAATATCGCGCTTCTAGTTTGAGAAACGCTGCGGCGGACCTATTAAAGCTCGTAGACACACGTATAATCGACGACATAAACGTTATTCAAATGCTCGGTGTGTACACCGTCGAGCATTGCGATTCAGGATCACAGGCTGCCATTAAAATTCATGAGGGCCGAGCGTGTAATTTCGTTTTTACGTGCTCGCACGCATTAATACGCGCACGGCAACGAAATCGAATTGATTCTTGGTTTCCAGCGATTTTTTTCCCCCCTCTCGGAGAGGGACGAGCACCTCCCGTGCTATTTTTCCTAACACGCGTCGAGCACGCAAGCAATGGCCACGTGGACGCGAGATACACATACACACACGGTCTTTAGAAGTTGGCGTTTCCAATTTGCCAAGCTATCCGACAAAACGGCACTCTGCTCTGGCGGTTTCTCCGTTTCGCTTGGCGGGAATTTTCTTTTCAAAGGGTCGCTCCGACAACTTCCACCCTCTGTCGTTGCACGCCGCGGCCACCCTTAATCCTACGGAGTTCACTTACAGAGTGACTTAATTAGTTGCAAAATTAGCGGAGACCGCGGATAGAAGTGGCCTTGTATACGCCGGAAGTTCCGAGGGAGGCACTTCACCTCACGATTCTCGGTCGATCAAGTTGCGAAGTCGCTGAAATTTTTGAAATTCCGACGTAAGTAAGAGCCGCTCGATGCAACGAAGATACCATTCGTTGGAACTGTGTTCAGCAGAAGGTCTCGAGGCTCGAAAGATCAATCCATTGGTACACTGGTAAAACGTAAAATAAACAACTTGGCTGGCTCTCGACGAGAAACAATGAGTTTCGCGATGGAAACGGAGCAAAGGGAAACGAGGATTTAGTCGGGAGAGGATCTTTCAGCCTCGATCGGGCAGGCTGATGCGAATACTTGCTTGAATATTCATCGATTCCCGTCGTTTATTTCCGCGATAACGTATGCGCGACGGATAAATCGATCGTGCCAGACCGTGCCACTGCGATTTAAGCGATCCGCCAGAAAGGCGAATCGGCCGAGTATATGCAATTTTTATCTTTTTCGTCGTTTCTCTCTTTTTTTTCTTTTTTTCTTTTTTTTGTTTTTTCAATTGCCAGAGATGTTGGCCAGTAACGTATCCCGTTTCCGCGTGTATCGTTGAATTTTATAACGTTACTAGCAAAAAAAAAAAAAAAGAAGAAAAAAAGAGAGAAAAACAGATACGCCGTTTATTCCACGCTTCATAAATTTCAGATTATTTCCCATTTCGCCTCTTCCCGCGCCTCTTCATTGTTTGCGGTCCCGATGAAAACGATTACGCGGTTTGTTTTTGTCCCATTTTTTGCTTTTTTATGCCCGGAGAGTTCTTTTTGCCGAGGAGAGACCGGGGAGGAGGTGGATTAAAAAGACCAAATGGAAAATGGAAAAAAAAGAAAAAAGATAAAAGTATCATTTGTTTTGGGAAGCCGAGCAACTCGCGTTAACGCATCGCTCGAACCGTTCTGTTCATTAGATTAATTAATAAAGTTCTTTGACCACTTTTTCCTCCCTCCCCACCGCCTTCCCCGTTCACCGATTATTTTCCCGCTCTCGCGTTCGTTTTTTCCCTCTTCGCTTTTGTCCCACCTTCGGGGCAAGTATGATTTTCGCGTAAACGAACACGGGACTCTTTCTTTTTTCGATGTTTCGCGCAACAAATAACTTCCATTTTTAATTGGAGCTTCAAAGCGAGCGAATCGTATTAACCAACCGTCCAGCTCGAGAGCTCGTGCTCGTTTCTGTCCATTGAATTCTGCGTCTCGTCGCCAGTTTTTTTTTTTTTTTCATTAGTCGCGAGTCGCACGTGAGATTTTTACTCACTAAGTGTAGAGTGAAAAAGAAAACACTTTATTATCGAAAGTTTTGCGATTGAATTTTTAATTTACTTGTACAGCAGATATGTATACGTGTATGTCCGGTGATTACGAGCATGTTGAATTTCAATATTTTTATTTTCAATTTTGGAATTTTTAATACACCTCCGTATAGTAATTTTAATATTATTTTCTTTGTTGATCTTGGTATTATTAACACATAATTTTTGTACAACAATTTTAGTATTTTCTTTCTTATTAATTTTGGAATTTTTAATATACTTTCTACGATAATTTTAGTATCTTTTTCTTGGAATTTTTAATACACTTGTATACATACGTGTATATCTGCTGATTACGAAGATGTTAAATTTTCATATTTCTTTCTTTGTCAATCTCGGAAGCATTTGTAAATTGTATTCGACAGAAGCGTTAAATTCGATAAGATCTCCAACACTTTTGCATAGTTCCCATTTCACGGAATGCTACGTGCTTTCTCTCTTTTATTCTCATTTCATCACGGAACTTCGAATTACACATAAACGTCCAGTTTCATCAATGATCAACCGATCAGCTATCGCTTAGGAAATAATCGAACGATAACATGTGTCATTACGTAAACAACATGGTTCTCACCTCGTTGAACAAAATCTAGTTGCTGCCTATTGAAAGAATTGTGTTCTGCACCATTATTTCCCCGAGCGTGTGGTACACAAAGGGTTAAAGATCTTATCGCGCGTACTATACGCACAACGCGAGTATTCTCGTCACGCGCGATGGAATCACCACGCGTGTCGCGCATCCACGCGCGACATTCTCGAATTCTCTCTTATATTCCACCTATATATATATATATATGTATATATATATATATATATATATATATGTATATGTATATGTTCTAAACAGTCCCTCCATTCTCGTTCATCATCGTCCATACAAATTCTCACTCCCCTCGGTTCAATCCAGCTCGTACTTTCGCCCCTATTTCCGCTTGCAACCGGGGTATTACTCAGCGATTCGTACGATCTGGGAAAGACCGGCGGGCAAAAGAAGTAAGAGATTTGATTAAGCTCCGCGGAGCTTACTTCTGAATTGAAAGGAACAGCCACGTACGTAGTTGGATCGTTGGATGGTGAGAGAAGAGGGTGGGTGTACGCCGCGAGGCTTTTCGCCTCTGAAAATCCGTCAGAGCGACGCGACGCGAGGGTGGGGAGAGGGAGAGAGCCAGGAACAGCGAGTGCCAAGAACAAAGCTGCTTTTCACCCGCTGCTGGCCCGCAGGAATTCCACTACCCTCGATCTGGCCAGAGCCAACAATGCCAGCCACCGACAATACCGGACCTTTTTAATTAGTAGCCGTGTCGGTGCACGCGGCCGGGCCCTTTCGTTTTCAACTGAATTGCCGATATCGAGAAAAGAGAGAGAGAGAGAGAGAGAGAGAGAAAGAGAGAGAGAACGAACAGAGGTCCGCGCACTGACAAATCGTCCGTGGGAGATTTTCCCAGGCCAGAGCCATTTGTCTCCGACGCGAAAATCGGTCCCGCCATCGGGATCGTTCGACGATTATGCATTCCGGCTGCACGCGACAAAAGAAATTTATATCTCTCTCTCTCTCTCTCTCTCTCGTTGAATTCCAGCCATGTCTATGAGCCATTATCATTCAATACGATCCTCCTGCCTTTTGCTCTTTCTATAGTGTCGTTTCGTCCCGTAACGTATGTACGTACGTACCAGGAGCGTTTTAGTCGATTGCCACAGAATTGATGAAGTGTCCTTTTCCTTCTTTTTCTTTTTTTTTTATTTTTTGGAAGATTTAATGATTGGAAAAAATTTATATATATATATATATATATATATATATATATATATATATGTATACAGCGGCGGGCTGTAGGGAAAATTTTACAACAACGATAGTAATTTATTCCGAAGTGTGTTTTACGTTTATTTGTTTCTCTTTTGAAACGTCGACTTCGATAGACGCATGAACATCTGCGCTCCACTTTCCTCTAATATTGTTATTATTAGATATAATAATTATTTCTAAATTTTTTATTCTCTGATAAATTAGTTTTAGTTGTACATGCAGATTCATGAAATCAGATATTTTTAATTATACGTGGCTGAAAGAACCTAAGTGATTAGAAAATTCCTGTTTTTAAATACTTCCACGGTATATTTTTCTGTTACTTGTTTTTTTTTCTCTCTCCTTGGTAGAACTACCAGAGTGGTTAAAGTGACCAATTTGAAACTCGTTATGAAAAAGAAACTTGAATCTTCGAAATGATGATGGATCTAGTTACTGTTGAAAGAATTTTTTAATGTTTCCAGTTTTTTTAGAATTTATACACCTTTCAGTTTTTTTTTTTTTTTTAGAATTTCTTCCACTTCGTGCTGTGAAATCATCCTCGAGGCTTCGCGGTATATCGTTATACGATCACTTTAAATTGTCGACGATTTTTCACTGTCGTACAGTCATGCTCTTCAGCTTTCTGGAGAGACACGCGTTTGGGAGAGAGAGAGAGAGAGAGAGAGAGAGAGAGAGGGGGAGAAAGAGAAATTCTGACGCCGGACGTCTTCTCGGCGAAAGTAGAGGGCAACAAACGACGACACGCGGATGGGAGGAGACGAAGTTGTGGAAAATTGGAACGCGTCCGGCTGCGAGTCGACAAATTCCGTTGAGCTTTTACGAATAGCTCGGCGAAGTCGCATCCGTTATGTGGTCGGTTTCGCCGACAAAGTCCCGGGGAGAACTAAGTTCTCTTACCCGTGTCGCGATATCTCGTCCGCGGCCAAGGAAACTCTGCCTTATCCGGCCTCCGCTGCAACAAACTCTCCGTCTCACTCGTCTTCGGGCAACTTCAGTTTTATTACCGCGTTTTAATTTGCTTGTCTTCCTCTTTTTTTTATAATTTTTATTTTATTTTAATTCTTGCAGCCTTTATTTTAATTCTCACTGAATTCTTTTGAAATTGAAATTTGTTTTGAATTCTACGAACTTTTTCATCTTCGGCCATCAACCGTGTGTTCGTAGAGTGAAACTATTTGTACACTTATCATACAAACAGTTTACATGTACAGGGTGATTTAAATAAATCTAAATATCTTTTTAAATTACGATGATGCAAAAAATATTCTCGTGTGTGGTATCAGATATATTATTTTGCAAAAGTTTTCAAGATTATTGATATCTTTTTTTATACAATTTTTTTTTTTATTGCATCGTGTAACTGGTTCAGATATGCAGTATAATAGTTATATAAATATATATAATAGCGTGTACTTGAAACATTTTAAAATTTCAGTAAGAAATTTAGCAGAAGTAAATCCAAATGATCAAACGTGCAAATTAAAGTTTCATTATTCAAAAATCTCCGAAATATACGTAAGACACAGAAAGGCAAATGAAATATCTAAAATAGAGCACCTATTCTGTAGATAAATTTATAAATAATAATTGATAATAATATAATAAATTTTACCAAGCGTGCTTGGTCAAGTGGACCAACATCTTTGTCACATCTGTGTCAAACATCATCCACCTGTAATATTCGGCATAAAATTTCCTCAACTGAAAAACATATTATCAGTTATTTTTCAGACATAGTAGAAATATCTATCTGCACGGTCACGATTTATTCGAACGAAATTTTAGTCCCACCCAGAGATTAAATAAACTCTAAACTTAACTGGAACCTGAATTTCTGCTACACAAACGAAAATCCGCTAGCGGAAGCGAGAACATGAATCTATTATACGAATTTCAGCTATTTGCCTGCGACTAGAAGTTCGTGCAAACGAAGTTCTACTGTATCAATTCTCAGGGTGTCAAGCCGTAGAATGTGAAAAGTGTTCGTCTTGCGATGGAATATTTGCATAAATATTCACAGTCTGCGCAACGTAATGCATTGACAAAACGTTTCTACAAGTGTCCGAATAGTTTCAGCGAATAGATTCTGCGCAGCCCATGTACACGCTTAAAGTTCAGAGGAGTACGAAGTTTCTTTGCCCGGTGGCGTGATATCGTCCTCGCGGAAGGAAACTCTGGCCTTATCCGGGCCCCGCTGTAACAAACTCTCGGTTCGCCAAGAGTCTTCGAGCAACTTAATAGACCTCTGCAGGACCTTTTGTTTCCGCTGCCAATGCCAAACTATCGACAGTATCACACCGACAAATCCTCTCACACGCGTAGACACGTCCAACGTGTCGAGTAGAATGTGCTCGATCGACCATTACACGCGATTGTTGCTGAAATTTTCATGTAGACTCCGGAGCGACGCGATGCTGTTTAATAATCGAACGTGGTCCTTCCCCCTGTGTAAGTAGTTGGCAATCGATACGATGATTTTTGCGCGAGCGAATCGATTACAAAATTGAATCCACACGTCCACACGTCCTCGACTTTGATCAAACATTTTGCTATAATAAATAGCGCGTGTCTGTCGCCGAGGAGTATCGCCCTTATGAATTGTCGAAATTTGCCGTGTTATTCCCTCAATTGTTTATGAATGCCAGGTGTGAAAGAATACTGTTGTTCCTGGATTATTGATCGGTATGTACATGTTTCATGAATACAATCGCTCAAGCAGGGCGAATTGTAGATGCTGAAAAATTCATTGCTGATGTGGATGTATCGCGAGATAGCTCGAGCGATAATCTTTAAATGATAAATTTTATTTGTCCGTTCTTTCTTGTGTGAAATATTTCAATGATAACAATTCCTTCAACCTGCACTTGCATATAGAAACATTCACACGGCAAGATATTCGCAGGTTCTCTTTCGAAATTTGAGGAATTTTTGATTTGTTTTTGAATTTTGAATATTATTATAAAACAAATGTTTTTTCTTAAGATTATTCGAGCGAATTATTCTATGCAGTTTGAAAACTTTCACACGCCACTGTATATTTCAAAAGTGTCTTCAGTCTCAATCTCGTGTATTTATAAATGATCATGGCTGAACCTATGATTTCATTTTTTTTTTTTTTTGACCAATGGTTAGAAATGGAATTTTATGTTTTTCTTTTTTTTTCATTTAAAGCTTCCATTATTACAGACCAATATTCATTTTAATACTTTTAATTTTATTGTCACTTCTGCTCAGAAATTCTATTTAACAAAATTACATTTATTACATTTCATTTATTTCATTAAACATTTATCACATTTCGTTTACTTCATTAAACAATCGCATTAAGTTATGTCCAATCATGTATAATATATACATATTTATTTATGTCTATATGCAAGTGTAATAATGTTCATAATTTTTTCTGCAATTATAAATTTTTGTAATCAATGATATGATACGTCTATATAATACATATATTGTACATTATTTCATAATAATGTTCATAAGTTTTCTTTAATTATAAATTTTTGTAACTAATAATAGAATAATATATATATATAGAGTACGTTATAAGCGGATTTTTATGGATTTTTAAACCTTTTGGAACGTAACTAATGAAGAATGAAAGAAATTTGTTTTATCTGTTGAGTACACATTATACGTCTGTATCCATTACTGCAATTCTTGGAATTTCCAATTTTCCAATTTCCAATAAATGTACAAAAATTCGCATCCTAATTATTAAACTGAATCAAGCATTATTCACAATTTTTCTGCAAGTATAAAATTTAAACTAACGTGATACATCCACGTGTGGATTATACTCCTATCAAGAGAAGTTTGCCACCATTCTATATATTAAAAGCAAACAGAATGGAGCCGAATGGAATAAGTTCCACACTCGTAACAGAATCACGCAGATGTGAAAATGAACGACGAACGACACGTTGAAAGGCGCGCGGATGGAGAAACATCGTAGATGGAGAAGCACGATGGGTGCTGAGAATCTCCGTATACCGGCTGATCCAACTTAACAGAACTTTCGTAACAAGTCAATGCTAACTTGGTGGAACCGCGAACCGCCTGTATGTAGCACGTGCTAGTGCGTTTTCATGTGGGGAGGAGCCATCCTAGCCAGTGTCTTAAGCTCAGCTGGCAGTCGCTCGAAACGCGAGCAACCGAGACGTGTTCCCCGGAGAAGTGGATAACCTAATTTTCCTTGAGTTGCTTCTGTTGTACACGGTGAGCCCGACGTTGGTTCACGCGCGCACCGAGTCAAAATCCTCCTCCGGTCGCTGACCTTTTCTTGTTTTGACGCCGCGATTCGCCGACGATTTCACGCGAATTTCACCTCTCTGTAGATTGCTACCTTACCGACCGCGTGATCGAAATTCAAGACGGATTGCGTCTCCTCGGAGTGGAAGAAACTTTTGTCATCGAGCACTTTTAAATTATTTCTCTGTTCATTCGAGAGAGATACCACGTTGGAATGTTGGAAAATTATAAAACGATCGTCAGATCGTCGTTTATAATTTCATTCGGGACATGTCGAAAATTGCAAAATGATGGAAATTTCTAATTTTGGAATTTCCGTTTGAAAACAATGGTAATTGAAGTGCAGTGTTATTACGGTTTTTCAATTTGCGAGTTTCCTGAATTTTATTCGAGTCAATTGCAAATTGAGAAACATATTTTAAATTCCAGCGTGAGATATTTAAAAATACAGAATGTTTCGATTTCTTCTCTCTATAAAACACAAATTTTTTTTATAGAGAGAAATAAAAAAAAAAGTATACATATGTATAAAAGTATATATATGTGTAATACAGCGCGAATAGTGATCTTAATTTGATTAAGTCCAAACACATCAATTTGTTCCGGCCTCTCCTACATATGTATATCCTACATATATGCGAATATTGGAAAATTGGAAAACGATCGGGAATTTTCTGTGATATGAATTTTAAAATTCGAGAAGAATAGCGATTTTATAATGCATTGAAAGGACTACGTTATTTGAGGAAGACTAACATACGCGAACATTGTGAAATTATAAAATGGCCAAGAACTTTCTGTAAAATTTTGAATTCGGTATACTTCGTAAATTAAGAATTCAAAGAAAAGCGATAGTGTTAAAAATATTTTTTTAAAGTTACTTTTGTATTTATGATTATTCATGCCATGCACGTGTAAGTTAAAATATAATGGAATATGTGGCAGTTTTCAAACCACCCGAAAATCTCTCGTTTATGTTACAAGTTGCAAAATAGAATTACATTCAAATCTTAAGTTTACTATTCACTCCATATTTCTATTCTACAAGAAATAAATTTCCGGAAGTAAGGCATTTGTTTCATGAAAATTGAAAATTAAATATAACAAATAAAATAAATATTAAACATTAAATAAAATTGAAAAATTACAAAAGTAGGAATTAATCAATCTGATTTTTAAGAGACTGGTACGATCACGATATAGAATTTAATATCTTAGAGTAGATTATATTCAATTTAATCTATCAGTTGTTTATAAAA
Source organism: Tetragonula carbonaria (assembly GCA_032399595.1). Classification (NCBI taxonomy): domain Eukaryota; kingdom Metazoa; phylum Arthropoda; class Insecta; order Hymenoptera; family Apidae; genus Tetragonula; species Tetragonula carbonaria. The sequence goes on from JAUCRC010000008.1 coordinate 9,340,158, forward strand.
GAATTCGCAAATTCTTATTCATCTTTCCATCGTGGGTATTAATTTTTTCTCACTATGTCAATTTGGTATCAGGGACAAATGAAATTGGAAAAATGAGTAAATACCTATTAAACGGACTAAATACCTATTAAAATAAAGAATATTTCAATTAAAATATAAACATTTGTAGTAATAAAAAATAGTCAGTGTACAGAATTAAAATATAAACATATAAACAGTGTACAGAATTAAAATATAAACATTTGTAGTAATAAAAAATAGTCAGTGTACAGAATTATTCGAATATCTCTCTACATCCAATAAAAAAAAAAAAAAAAATCGGCAAAGTGACAGAGTATCACGAAAACTTGATATACGAAAATTGAGAATTTAATCGGAGGACAGAAATTAGGCAACAAGCTGACGGGATTGTACAATTTTCAACGACACTGTGCCAACTTGTGAATTTACATGGCAAAAGGATTAGGGGAGGCGTCGTCGAGAAAGGAAATGAAAATTCACTTGGTCAGATTCAACGGGAAACGAGTGATTATTGGACAAGTAACCGAACGATGCGTCATACACACACACACACACACACACACACACACACACACACACACACACACACACACACACACACACACACACAGAGAGAGAGAGAGAGAGAAAGGAGGACCAGTGGATTTCCTGGAGCCGAAGGGTCGCACGAGATATAATTGGTTTACTAATGAATTTATCGGAAATGGCAATTAGTTTGCATGGAACCGGCCGATCGATATCGCCGCCCGAGGAAAAACAAACTCGAACACGTGCTGGCTACTGTACTGATCCGAGAACGGAAGTCGCCCTACACCGCTGATATACATAATGATCAAACGTCGCATGTTGTACGTCATCGGCGACTGGTATTACATTTTGCGCCGTAGAGGGTGTGGTTCGAGGGTGTGTTTCGCTGGCTCGTCTGCATTTAATCGAGTTGTGAAACATTTTATTACGCGGAGAGGTGAAATGATGGAGCGAATGATGAACTTATGGTTCGCAGAGAAATTCTGGGGGGGGGGGGGAGGGTGATTTACCTACGTAAGTTAATTGAGCTCATATTTGTCGTGATTGATTGATTTTACGGATTCGTTAACGAAATTTTGTACAATTGCTAATCCAAGCAGATGTCTATTCGATTTAATCTCGATTTCGATCGCATGATTTGTACGGTATCGATAGAATATAATTTAATAAACAAAATTACTGATCAGAGAATCGACGTTCGTAGTGACGAACCACCGCTGCATAGCTTAAAAGTTAGAACACTTTCGCGCAGATCGATGTATAAATTGAAATTTCACGGTGACACGGATGCGGCCGGTATAAATTGAAGTTCCGAAATAATGTACATTCAGTATCAATTCAACAACCATCGAGCCATCCACCATCCAGTCACAACGACTGGCTATCAGATTTCTGTTTTTCCATTTACTGAAAACACACGAATATCTCTGGCAACGTTAACGTCCAGTTTTTATCCGGACACAGAGAAAACACGATAACTCACGTTCATTTATTCTCGTCGCGTTGCCATGATATGTGCGTGCGTATACATACATATATGTATATACATTCAGACGCGTATTATTAATTGCAAAATATCTCCCCCAAAAAATATCTTCTACTTTCGCCGAGCTGGCTGGCGAATGCTCGAGTCGTATAATCATCTCATTATAATTCCGCGGCCGTATCGGTGAAATAATCGGCGCGGCAATATACGAGCGACGAGCGCGAAGCTGCCAGAGGGAGGAAGGGGCAAAACCGCGAGAAGATAGGCAAAGTGACGTTACAATGAAGTATTAACGCGCCGGTGCACGCGTTAACGTGGACCGCAAACATCAGCAAACAACCTCGGAGAGAGGGGGAGACGAGAGAGGATCTGCATGGGAGGATGTCCCCGACCGACCGTTCGAAACCGTCAACGAAACGCGGCGTAATGCAGTTACCCTGCCGTCGGATTTATTGGGAACAATAACTAATTTGCCGTAAAGCCGCATAAATTATGAACGCTGCCGCTCTCCATTTCCCGATAACTGGCTCGACCTTCCTGTTCCCTTTCGATTCTCTCTATCTCTCTCTCTCTCTCTCTCTTTTCTTCCCTCTTTCACTTTATCTCTGTTGCACCTTGATGCCACGGCACGGAGGAGTGTTTTATGGCAGATTTTTGCAATTTCATATATTGGAGGAATGTTTTAATATTCACGGCGAGTAGGAAGGTGATATGTTGCAAATTTCGCAAGAGCCATATCAGTGGTATTTGCTAATACTCTGTTTATAGTTCTACATTCTCTATTGAATCCTAATCTTGCACTTGTTACTTGTGCGAAAGGTCATTGATAAAAGAGAGATTCGGTGCATATTTGTTTTTAACTAGGGTATTTACGAACGAACAAAGAAGTTTACAATTGATGCAGAAGTGACAGGCGACAACGCTGAAACAGCTCGATCGAATCTTTCTCCTTCGTCGAGTTTTAAGAAACCATTTAAGAAACAAACGAATCGAAGAGAGATCATTGCAAGAACGAATTGCACAGCCTTGCTTTGTTATATATTAGAGATTCCTTCAGTATTTTACTGTTTCATGTTTTCCACGTGTGGCGTTAGTTTTAATCCACGTTCGATAATACGCTTCCGTCAGTCAAAAATCTTTATCACGCACGTTCGATCGTTAAAATCGGATAGTTGTCGTAATCTGATATTTCTAGCCTTCTCGTAATATTTTTGGTAAACAAATATACTTATCGTAAGAAACGTATGCATTGTATGATTGATATACGTTAATATGTATGTATTGTATGATTAATATACATTAATGTATATGTATTCTATGATTGATAAACATTAATACGTATTGTATGATTAATATATAACATCAATATCAATATTAATATTAACATGTATGCATTACATGAGAACAAGGATACAGATGTACGACTAATTAACAGTATCGCGGATGATTCGTACAGCTAATTGTAAGACAACACAACGAAATCAACTCAACTAGCAACTCACGACTTTAACAACGCAACGATTCTTCAGGAAAAACTCTCTTTTTCTCTCTGAGTGACTAATTTTCGCGATTCTAATTTTCTCGCACTGTCTCTCGCATCTCACGCATCCTCTTTTTATATTCTCGCGTTCCTGGACAACTTTTGAGTTTTCGTCGATATCTGGAACTTTTCCCGCGACCTCTGACCTTATTCGACTTCCGTCACTTTACAATAAAACTAATTTCACCACTGAGACTACAAGTTGGCCCACCGAGTATCCGACATTTTTGAAAAATCTCTCTTTTCAGAAGAAGTCTCGTCGATTCGAAGTTCTCGTGGAAGCGTACGTAGCGAAATTGCCGTGACGAGTGGAGAGAAAGAGCCAGGTTTTACGGTGACCACGGATCGTTTTGGCTCTCGCCTGTAATTCGTCGAGTCGGAAACGAGACAAGGAGGGCGGCAGCAGGGACAGGGTGCCGGCGGTATTAGGGCGAAAGTGGCCGGACAGAGGCGAACAATCCGCTGGCATTACGTTGCCCGGTTACGATTTCAGCTTCGAAATCCAGCGGAATGGCCGGTAGGAAACGCCGCCGCGGCTAATGCGTGCCATTTAAACGTTTCACGGGACATTGTGCCGGAACACGGTGCTTGGCGCGAGCACACGCCGGTTCGTTAGAGCACCGTTTGTTTGCAGGGCTTCGGAAGCACTCGTTTTCCCCGGTTACAGTCTCCGAAACGATCAGACCCCTGCGTGCGTGCGTCCACGGTCCTGCTGTTCGATCCTCTCTCTTCGACGAATTTTACGTCGCCCGTTAACGACGCGGGAAACGTCGAGAGGCCAAGTCGAAAACGCTCTAACGAGCTATCGAACGCGTTGAACAGTGTTTGGCAGCTAACAGCCAACGTTAATTGATGCAGCTACGTTTCGTGTGTGTCAACTTGAGGTCGCGGAAGCGTGACGCGTGAAACGTATATATCAAGATATTGAGGAGTGGGCGTTTTTAACATTGTACAAGTCGGCGATATCTCGCATGGTCATATTTCGCCGGTCTGTATAATTTTTGTTTCTTTTGTGAAGGTAGTATAGAATGAGGATAGAAATTAAAGCAACTTTACAGTATTGTGAAGAGATTTCTATTGTGAAATGACTTGTATACTAACAAAATTGAAATAAATAATAACAATATTATCATTTCACGATAGAAAATATTTTTAAACGTACATGTAATAATTTTCTTTCACATGATAGTAAGATTAAAAACATTTCCTTAAACAAATAGGGTGCCTTGGAAAATTTTTCCCGCGCAAAAGTGAAATAAAGCAGTAAAATATACTGTATATTTCAGTGCATTAGAAAAGATACTTTGAATGGTCGTAAACAAACTAAACATTTCTTTTAAAATAAACATCTCTTTTTATCATTTACGAAAGCTAAAGTTACTGGCGATGCATAGTACAGAGGGCTACTATTTCATGTAAAAACTGAAATGGAAAATGTAAAAAGTTCTGTAAAAATACATTTTTAAGAAAACAAACTCTCATTAGAATGTATATAAAATACACTTGATAAATTTTCAAACTCGATTTTCTCAAAATCGAAGTCCTAAATGAAAAAATTTTATCCCACATTTTCAATTTATTTTTTCATCAAGTCTCATCCTGCTCGATTATGCCATTGCTCTATATATAGAAGTACAATGCTCTGTATATTATATACATATTTAGCATTTCACGTTTTTTAGTACAGTTCTTTAGTTTGGAAAATTTTCGATCATTTTTAACATAATAGATACGTTAAATTGATTGAACAAAGCATATTTCAAACGTTGCATTCGTGTCAAACAAACACGTGTCACTCGTGTATTAAAAATAAATGGCCTCATTCCTCTTCGAATCGCTTGGAAACCAAGATTCGAATATCCATCACAATGCATGATACTTCTTGTTAGACCAAATTGTTAGGACTTTTAACTATCGAAGCATCGAATGACGAAGACCAGATGACCGCACGGTGGTCCCAAATCAAGATTTGATAATTCAGAATCAATAAAAACGACTTTTCTAAAGGTCTACAGAAATATATTATTAGATTACAAAAATATCATCAATCACAACTCTGTTTAAAAATTTGCTTTGCAGGTTATTATCTTCAATCCGTTGTTGTATTCAACTAATATCTTTCCTCGTATCGATTTACCGTACCATCATTATGATCGACGGAAGTTAACTTTTATTTATTAACGAATATTACAATATTAAATATTTTGATAACTGAACAACCAAAATATCCTAAAAATTGATCGTAACGATGAAGTTTAATTTTTATTCATTAACGTGTAAAAAAAAAATAGTTTAGCTAGAACAAAGTTGTACTACTGTGAATCGGCCCGAACACTCGTAACACAACTTCGTTATTTTGTTCGTACGGGATGATCTTGTTGAACGTTTATTTGGTAAACGTTCGATGATCATGTACTTTGAGATGATTTCGTCGAGAGAAAATCTTCGAGAAAGAGAGAGCGGCGAGATTTTTCCTAACGGGCTATGCTACTAGCCGAGCGGAATCGAGCTTGTACACGATATTACATAGCCCCTCGAGCGAACGCGTCCATTTATATTCAGGTGCACGCCATCCGCGAATAACTCCTATTCCCTGGCGTTGGTGCACGTGAGCGGCCATTTCCTCGTGCGTGAAGTTTTCCACGAATTCGCGGGTGGCCGCTGTGTCTGTGATGCGACTGATGCGTCCGTCGCTGGGACACGCGCGCGTCTTTAGAATTCCTGCTGGCATTTCTCTTTTGCATTTCATGCGACAAAGTATCAAGCAGCACGTGATGCGGCACGGGGAATTCCTACGGTGAGGACGTGGTTGATAGCTTGATACTTAATTTCCCCGAACGTTGATGATCCTTGAAACACGTTAGAGTCGAGTAGACTCTAATCGAGAATAAATCGAGAGACTCTTGAAGAGTAGCGCGAGAATGTAAGAGAATGAGAATGTGACTCTAAAACTCTTGTTGTTCCTTTTGTTTTTTTTTTTTTTTTTGCGTTTCAAAGTGCAACAAAGAATCGAGCAGAAGCGATGAGAATTCCGACAGAGAAGGTGGTGGATAGTTTGATACTTAATTTCGTTGAACCTTGATGATCTTAAAGTTCGTCAAAGCGAGTAGGAGAAGACAAATGAAACACTGTCGAGTAAGGAGTATAAAAATATAAGAGGATCAAAATTCCTACTCTTTTTTGTATTCCTTGCAACGAAGTATCGTGAACAGACGTGATGAGAATTCCGATAGAGAACATGGTAGATAGCTTGATACTTAGTCCGCTTGAACCTTGACAATCTTAAAACTCGTTAAAGCGAATGGAAAACTAATCAGAAATAAATGAGAGACCTTTGAGTAACAACGAGTGTAAAAGTATAAAAATGTAACTGTAAAATTTTTAGTGCCTCTCTTTTGCATTTCGTGCAACGAAGCATCGTGAACAGACGTGATGAGAATTCCTACAGAGAAGATGGTAGATAGTTTGATACTTAATTTTCTTGAATCTTGATAATCCTGAAACTTGTTAAAGCGAATAGAATGGAAAACTAATCAGGAATAAATGGGAGACCCTTGAGTAACGAACATAAAAGTCTAAGAGAATAAAAATTTTTAGTGCCTCTGTTTTGTACAATATTTTGTGGAAGTATCGATCAGATGTGATGTAGCTCAAAGTATTCCCATAAAGACAGTTTTATACTTAATTTCCTAAAATCGTGATGATTTAAAAATATTCTTAAATAACAAGCGTGAAAGTGTACAATTTTTAGAATTCTTGATAGTTCTTCTTTTGCATTTCATGCAACAAAAATCATCGACCAGACGTTGCGTAAGTGAATAATACCCAGAGAGAAGACGATAGACATCTTTATATTTAATTCTCTTGGATCTTGATAATCTTAAAATTCATCGAAGCTAGCAGAAGACTCTGATCAAGAATCAATAGAAGACTTTTGAAAGTGCTGTGTCCCTATTTTGTATTTCGTGCTCGACAGAGTGTCGAGCAGACGTGACGTGGTCAGAGTTTAATTCTCTATTTATAGATAACTCGACGCTTACATCGAAATTCTCTTGAGCTGCTTGATAGTCTTAAAACTCGTTGAAGCAAGCGGAAGATTCTAGCGAGAAGTCAATAGGAGCGCGACTCCTTCTTCTTCTTCAGCGTTTGTTCGCTATCTGGGCAGACATACTATATTCAGAATTTAACTTCTCAAAGAAAAAAAAAGAAAGAAAGAAAGATAGATACGTAAGATAGGTCGATGCTTAATTTTCTCGAACAATGGCGATCTTAAAACCCAGTTAAGGCAAGTAGAAGACTCTCCACTCGAGAATCAATGAAAGGCCCTCGAATAACGAGCGTAAGAGGAGTCGTCGTAAGCTCACGCGCATGTTTCCCCATTCAAGGTCTTCCATTGAACAGTCCCGGCACATTCGACGGCTATCGAAGCGAGAACGAGGGGAGAAATGGCGGAGAGGGTGGGAAGGGGGGACTAGAGAAGATCGGAAACACTTGACGTTTTTGCAATTAACCCGACCGTTTGAAATTGAACTCCACCCTGAGGGGCTAATAAATGCTTGGTTGGCTGGTGGTGCGCGCGAGGGTGTTACGCGGAGCGAGTTGGAGCAGGCACCGAGGGTCGTAAAAGGTGTCGGTGAGAGAGCTTTTCGATAGTCGTGGATTAACGATCGAGAGATGGCCCATTGTTCCCCGCCGAATCGATAACCCACTTTTTAATCGTCATCCCTCGAAATATACGATCATCTCTCGCGACCTCGCGTTTATCTCGTTATTACTTAAATTCTACAGCGGCTTTGTAAACCGCAACTATTAATTTTTTCCCCTTCCGTGATACACGCGAAATTCAACACGGTAAATTCAACGAACGATAGAAAAAAAAAGAAGAAAAAAAGAAAAAAAGAAAACATCTGGTGTAATTTAGTGTCTGGTATCCGCGCGATCAGCCGGCTGTCGCGTGAAATTGAGCAAACGATCCATCGAGATACGCGGGAGGAAATTTCTCGAGTTCGAGGGAAGCTCGGACTCTGTCAGGAGGAGAAGGGGTCAGAAGTCGCGGGGACTTCGTTAGCACGGCTTTTCAAGCTGAAAGTCAAACAGCGTCGCGGCAGGATTACGACGCTTCGTTACCCTGTCGCTCTCTTTCTCTCTCTCTCTCTCTCTCTTTCTGAAGGAAGATCCTGTCGCGTCGTCCGTGGAAAGATCAACTTCCCCCGTGAGCAAAAAAGCCGGCCGTCTACCTCCTCATCCTGCTTCGAGGTCCGCGTTACCGTCGACAAACGACGGACAGCTGGATGGACGGCAAAATGGCTTCGCAAATAATGGATCCGCAGGAGCCGCGGCTGCCACGGGCGAGGGACGAGGTCGAAACTCGATACACATTGTGCGTAGCGAGTGGCGACAGCGCCTAAGGACACACAGCTTCATCTTTCCCTTTGCTTCTTTGTGCAATGGACACACGTAATACCGCAAGCGGACGTCCTCCAGAAAACGAATAACGAAAGTAATCAAAATCGTCGCGTTTTCAGAATCTGTACAATTTAACGGAAGTCTGTGTACTACCAAATGTTGATAATGTTTGAGTATAATTGAATATAATAATTATTATAGAGAAATGATAACTATTGTGATTTCTTCGCAATCTGTGTAGATTTCATTATACATTGGCTCGATGGGTAAATTTTTAAACGAATGCTTTATTTTGTTTTAAAATTTTGGATCAGTTATGGTTTCAACTCGTTGTTGTTTTCTTTTTTTCTGGAAATATTCGAATCTCGAGGATGTACGCAGACTTTCGCGACAGGCTGTACATATGTACACCCCTCGTTTCGACATCTTGGGATAAATACTAAATATTTATTTCAAGTATAGATGAAATATTTGATCCAACAAACGAAAACAAAAACGAAATCTTGAACGAACAAATTTTATTCATTTTAATTTTTACACGTGTATTTACCAATATTCTTGCCTAGTTGGATCATTCAAATTCACTAAATTCATTAAAGCTTGTTTCGCAATCTTGATTTTACGACGGATTACGATCCATAATATACAATCGTGTCGGAGCAGAAGAAAGTTTGCCAGATAAGTTTGATATAAACACATTTCTAGAAAGCAGAATCATACTTGAGAAGGATCAATAAATAAATGTAAAACATATCTTATTAATATAATGAAGATATTATTAGATATATCACAATATTCTAATATTATATCACTAATATATTATTACAGATACATTTGTTGTGTCACTAACGCGATAAAGAATATAATTTTTAGTTGACTTTCCTTTCGAATATAATTTTTAGTTCGCCACTGTGCCTGCATTTTTTACACAGGACGAGTAAAAAATTAAGAGGTCTAGTCGCTCAACCTACGATCATTTTACAATATTTTCTCACGGAACGATCGATGCAGAAAAACAGAAAAGAGAAATTGTAATTACAAGAGTATAAGGAGAAACTACGGGGAGGGGTCGAAGGAATCTCTACTTCCATATTCAAAATGGCGTTCGAAAATAATCGTGGCAGACCGAGTGGACGAAGCGGGGCGGTTAATAAAATGCAAATTCGATTCAATATCGCGCAAGCTTTTTCGTCCGACGAGAATTTCGAACTCTTTTGTTAAGAGAAAGGCGGTCTGCCGCGTGAAATTACGTTTCGTGGTTGCCCTCGTCTCCTACTATCATAGTAGCGAATTTTTCCCGTAGCATAGCTGCGAGAGACGCGAGCCAAGCTCGCGATTCGTCAAGATTTCCTTTCATTCTCCGGCCAGATAACGGCGCCCGGTCGTCTTTTCTGGGTCAAGTGCACTTCCGTTGCGACGAAGGAAATGGAGGTTCTCGTAAAAGTCGTGCCGTGTCCGCCTGCTGCTGGTCGTTTTTCCACCGAGGCAACACTCGCGAGAAACTCGAGCCTCGAGCCTCGAGCTTCCTCTCCTCTTCGTCTTTTTAATTATTATTTTTAATTAGATGAACCGAGCTGTCACCGCAAACTTTCCGGCTCTTTTGGACACGGCTCGCGTGTTCCCGTGTCCACTAACGAACGCGCGGATTACGTTTTAATCCGTTGCGATATCGTAAATAGTTCAATTCCTTGGTACTTCGCGAAATAATTTATAATTCTTAATCCTCTTAAATTGTTTCTCCTGTGAGTAAATGAAATCCTGGTTGAATAATCCTATTAACACTTCGGAGCGCGGGATTTCAAGGTAAACAATGATCCTACATACACAGAACTGTTTCTTTTCTTTTCTTTTCTTTTCTCATTGATTGTAAAAATATTTATTTCGAGTTATGAAATTGGAATACCAAACGTTTCACGGATGGACGTTTAAGTATTAAAAGTGCGGGACATTTTTCGTATCACCATGCTTCGAAGAGCATATGAAAATCAGGCAATAATTTATTACAATACTATATATTTCAATTTCTTGAATTTTCGTAAAGTAATTCACAATTTATTTACAATGGTCATCAGTTCTCAGATCTTATATTGGATTAAGTAGCTTCTATTTTTTTTTCTTGCTAAGTGTACGAAATTGTAGAGGGGTAAGCTATTAAGGATAATTTGTCATGATATTATAATTATCTTCAAATTTCATGGAATTATACGCAACAATCTAGATGGAAGACATAAGAATGAAAAAGTACTTACTTTATACTTAAACGAATCAATGGATTTTCCTTTCATTATTTCAATGTTAAAGATCGAATTTACCAATAGAATTTCAAAAGAATCATAAGCCTTAATGAATTAATTGCATGTAGCAAACAAGACGTAAATCAAGCATATACCAATTTGCATTACAACTCTATCTTACTCTGTTAAATTTCCATTATTCGACACTTTTAGAATTCAAATTATTTGATTTTTAATTATTAGGTTGCCACCTATATTCTTTGGAAAAGTTTTACCTTCGTGATACTTCGTGTAGAATACAAGAAAATTTGTTCCTTTACATGTATCTCTATCAAATCGAAGGTGTCGAATTCGTCTATGATATCCTTGGACAAAGTTTTCTTTCCACCCTGTACATGTACTATAAGTTGTATATTTTTCTTTCCTTTTTTCCTTCGGTGTCCTTCTCTCGTAATATCCCTCGCGCACTTTTAATTACTCGAGTTTCTCATTTATGGGAAGTTGTCTCCCCATAGTCGGGACCCTCTTTCAACGTTCAAGCGCTGACTCTTTACTTTCTACTGGAATTTTCTCTTGACGCATTCTCATAACTTGCTAGATTCTACTATTTTTCTTCTTCTTTTTTCCTTTTTTTTTTATCGTGTTGTTTTTTGACTGCCACGTTCTACGCATTCCTCCTAGTATTATTACTTTCTACGCAATGTTTCCTCTGTTTTTTCTTTTTTTTTTTTTTTTATTGCGTTTACTGCTTTTCAATATTGATGTTGCATATTGCCCATTTTCATTGCCAAAATTCCACTCGTTTCAATACTCGCGTGCCTTTTTTTCTTTTTTTTAAATCAGTTGTTGCAAATTCCCTCTTGATACTCGTCGCGCATCGCTCTTTCATCGTCGCAATAAAATTCCGCTGTTCATTACTGCACGTTCATTCCGCTCTCTTCTCGCCTCACTTTTTTTTTCTCTCTTTGCCGTTTTCTTCGATAGCTTTGTGTCTATTGATAGAATCTACTCTCTGACGTCTCTCCTCGCGTCGTTTTTCGCCGGGCTTCCTCCATTCCTTGAAACGATTGGATTTCCCTACCGTTGTTGAAATTCCTGGCAGGAATATCGCCCCTTGGAAAAATTCTTCTCCTCGTCGCGTGTTTTTCTTTCTGTTCTTTCTGCGTAATACAGATTATTTTCCAGATTATCTCGATCGACGGATAAATGGATAACGTCCACGGGAAATAATCGCCGACCGCAAAGCAGAAACGTCCAATACTAGTCAGGTAGTTGTCAGGAACGATTTTGGTGGAAAGCGACCACTAGTGACCACTGGTTAACCACTGGGTGGACGCTGTACATGTCAAGTATTCGGCCACGGGTTAGCTGACAAAGTAAGCCAGCCCCCAGACACTTCGGTAATCGCCAGAAATCGACGATTCAGGAATTGAATTACCGAAAAAAAATTGAAAAATCTCGCTTCTCCGAGCGACGTTTAATTTCGAGACAATTGTGCCGAAATTTCGAACTTTCAAACTTCAATTTAATAAATTTTAATAGCGTTGTATTATGAGGCGTGACAAAATTATCTTTCCCTTGAACTCCGAGGTCTCTGATTTGACACTTCACGCAGTAAATAAAAAGCAAATTATACTAAGAGAAATAATTAATCAGAGTTGGCCAGAGAACAAACCGGTATAGTGTGAAGCAGTTATAGGATTAATTTTAGGTTAGCATGCGAGATGTTGTTCTTCAATTACAATTTTCATCGTATACTGTCACGTCAGAATGAAATGAATATTAAAATATCAATTTTATCAAGCTATCGTTTATTATGAAAAACAGTTGAGAAGCGCAATGAATACTCTTTACATATTTAGTATTTGCTACTGCTTGAGCCTTTTATTTATATCATTCCTTAATTATATTAGACGTGGAATCTATTAAATTTTTAATAATATTAAATTTCATTCAGGTGATATCCCTCTTAAACTATCTTGATTAAAATTCTAAATGTAATTATATTTCTTGACATTGTTATAAATACTCCGAAATATTTGTAATAAGCACACTATTTTAAACATTTTATATATTTTTGCATATTTCATTTCTCCAAGTTTTTCGTGAAATGTAAAAAAATTCTAGCGATTAGATTAGAGACATTTCGTACATGCGTGTATATACTTCTTTTCCAACAACATAAATCTGCTCTCGGTCACGGAACATCTGGTATATAAGATAATATTTTGTGATTAAATATTTTCGGAATTTTCATTTTTTTGTTCACTCAAGATGAATAAAGATATTTTAACAATGCAAAACCTGCTTGCAGCAGCACTCGAACTATTCTATAATCCTTTGAATGTTTAATCCATACTGAACTATCCCAGGATGTATAAAACATAATTAATTCATTTGTTAGACGTTAAATGAGGATAACATATTCTAGTATGTTCAATAAATATACCAAAAGATATATGTTTAAAGATGAATGCATTCTTAATCTGTTGCATGCTATCTCTGTTAGTTCGGTGAATTGGTAAAACAGTTATATTAATATTAATTAAATTGGCATTAAATTCTTTTTTTTTTGCAAAAAGAAGAAGAAGAAGAAGAAGAAGAAGAAAAAAGAAAAGTTATTCACCGCTACTTCATTCATGTTACATCGCAAAAAGCTATTATTTAAAACGGTTATTACTTATCGTCCCTGTAATAAATTTTTAGAGCACAGGGAGAAAAAGAAGAAAAAAAAAAGAAGAAATGATAATACTCGGACAATTACGAAATACTAATATTCAGGTAATTAATTGGCCCGCCAGGTTAACGAGGCGAGATATTTACAAACTTAGAACTTGTCAATTACTGGTGAAATGCATGGAAGAGAGGTTGAAGAACTCGCTAAATGTGCAATTAACGTCGTTAAAAGCGATACCTGCCGCGAACGAGGAACACGCTCGCGTCTCGAATAACGGCCGCTTAATAGCCTTTTGTATACGATATTTTGCGAATTCGACGCGAAGCTCGTCAAAAGAACCATCAATAATAATTTCACGTAAATGAAAAATGTTGTCGGAGTTATCTGTAACACGATAGCCGGCGACGTTAATGGACACACACAGTGATATACAGTTTCAACAAATTAACTCTTTCGAAACTAAAGACACCTTTGAACTTGTTTCACCGGTTCGTAGAATTGGACTATGTGTAGATATTAGTGCGAATTTGTATTTTAACATCGTTGAAGAAACGAAAGTGAACTATATATATATTTTAAATTTAAATTTTGTATAAATGTATGAACATTTGCAATGCAGTTGTAATTTTTCTGAAGTTGTTGAGGCTTATTGGGTTTTCACATTGGATTTTATTATACAAGTGGGACTGAATATCTTATTTTAAATGTTATACTTAAAATTTCCGTACTTTAATCTTATTTTTATTTTAACAAACCTTTATGGTCTTTAATGTTCAGAAATATGTTTGACCCTCATCCATCCTAGTGTTAATTTGACACATTTCTTTTTTTTATAAATTATTATATTATTTTGCAGCAACTAAGGCTGATATTTTATAATATATGCCGTCAGACTTGAACTTAACATTTGTTTTCAGAGTACTTCTATACAATTATTATATTATAATTATGCATTCAAAGATGCATATAAATATCTAGTGTAAATAGAACACAAGTGACAGTAAAATTTACATGAATAAAAATTTATGACATTTATCGTTAATTAAGAAAAATTTTCAATATGAATTTTCATATTGTGTCAATTTGACACTAAAAGGCGAATTCAATTGGGAAAATGAGACACGGACGATTGAAACAGTCGATAACAAATTTCGCACGTTTTTACTCAAACGTGAAATACCTTTAACAGTATTTAAAAATATAATTCATTCAATAAATACTCGAAAGAACGCAATAGATGTACAATCTGTTTTTTCCGAATTTGTGTGCTTTTTTTTTATAGACAGCTCGTATTATTGTATTAGTGGATTATTGTATTAGTGGATTATTATATTATTGTATTAGTGGATCCATTATCAATAGAAAAATCCATCTCCAAAGAGTCAAATAACAAGAGTCTCTATTTTTTCGAATCGATACATTGAATGAGTCTTTCACCATAAACACAAGGACGTGGTTTATTTAATGTAGTCTTCATAGTTCGCGTGTATGCGTTCATAGTGTTCGTGTGTCCGTTGGTGAATACGCTTTTTGTTTCCATCGTTTCAGTCATATCGTGGACGTTATACGAAACTTTGCTTTTCTCTCCACGTGTGCCAGTGAAACCGTAGTTCGTTTCATCTGGCAAAAAATATACACAATGACTATAATTCTATCCCGGTTTTCCAGACGAATATTTTTTTTCAAACAACAGACGAAGGAAAAGTTCTATTTTTTTTTCTATTACATTTAAGAATTTCGTCAAATTAACCGCATTCAAGAATTTCAGGCATTCCGTTTCAAAAATATGAATTTCCCACAGCACGTAAAACACTGTTTACAGAAACAAAGAAAGTAATTCTGTTTTTCTACTATATCTAAGAACTTTATTAAATTAATCAAGAAAATTTTGTAAAATTTTGAAAAAAATTTTAAATGTTCTAGAAATTCTATTTCAAACATATGAATATTTGCACAGAAATTCGCGTGTCTAGTGTGGAAAACAAAAATTTCGCAAAACTTTTGGACAGTGCAGAGTAATCCCCTCAATAACTAGAAAGAATGAAAGTAGTTTAATTTCCCTCCAGTCCATAGATGGTTTGCTTCATCTTACAAAAAAAAAAAAAAAAGAAAAAACATATAACAATATATAATTCTATCTCGTCTTTCAGACACTGGTATCCTTCAAACTCGGAAACCAGATGTTAATTTATAAATTCGCAAAATACGAATTTTCATACAGGGATCATCATCTGTGGAAAAAATTTCGCAGAACTTACGCGAACAACCGGGAGTAATCTATCCCCCCCCCCCCCGCCTCGACGACTGAAAAGAACGAAAATAGTTTAATTTCCTCCCCCGGAATAGAGGGGCGGAAGACAAGAGATTGAAAGAAGAGCGGCAAAAGTGCGACAATGCGATGGATAACGGAGAACAAAAAAAAAAAAAAAAATCGAATACGCGGAGAATCGTCGAAAATACGGGCCCGCGAATGCAATCAGTTTGATGGCAACGGCTAGTGAGCGTGATTCGCACAATGGATTAAAATGATATTGTCGAGGCCGGACGTTCCGCAGTAAGTTTTATAAATGACGTACCCATGAATATTCAGCGAATATTCAGTGTATCCTGTCGCGATTTGGTTTTTTCGCTTCGACGACGAATCGGATCATTTTCAAATTACGATTCTTATATACGAAAAGTTCGTATAATCTGTATAATTTCTCGCCTGGTTATCGTGTCATTTTTTTTTATTTTATTTCTTTTTGGCTTTCTCTTCGTTGCTCCAGTAAACTCGAAGCTTTCGTTTCCTGATTTTCCTAATTATTTGTCCGTTTTTTTCCCCCTTTCGTTTTCTTTTTCCGCGTTTTCACCTTTCACCGGGTTCGATTCTGTTTCTTGTTGATTGAAACACAGGTTTCCATGTATAAGCCTTCACTCATGAAACACAGGTTCCAATAACGAACGGTAAATACCAGGAAAAGTTATACGTTTCGATCGATCGCGGATAATGAAAAAATTCGCATGTTTGCGGGATATTGGCAAAATCGAGTGGCTATGGCCGCGTTCATCCATCAATATATCGGCGTTCTATCGGGGCTCCACTGGGTAGATTTAGGGTAACATTTCTCCTCGTTCAACTATAGGAAATTTATATTTCGTTGATACAAAGTGCTTTCGATGTTTTTTTCTTCTTCTTTTTCGATGCAAAGAATATAGGAGAGAATGCTCAAGATGAGGAACGTTAGCGTAGTTTTATTCTACGATTCAGTATCCTGTCGATCGATTTAATATTACTAGAAATTGGTTTGCACATTTTTAAAATATTGATCGTGTTAGTATTACAATACTATGTTAAAATATGTTAAAATGCTTGTGTAATGTCAATAAAAGTATTTTTGACTTTTTATAGTTAACAGTATTTTTTTGTATCTTTTTATTTTATATCTTTTAACTTTCAATTGTATCATATTAAAATTTATTATCTAGTCATAAAGTTCCATGAAACTTTACAAAGAGTCTGTCAAATATTTTTAAATCAGGTCCTTTTATTTTCCAATTATGTCATGTCAAAATTTATTACCTAATCAGAGACTTCGTCGGCTTACCAAATATATAAAACACACGCGTCTTTAGACCTGCGAGATCTTTCCACTTTCAATTTTATCGAAATATACTGTTTATTAATATAAAATTCTACAAAACATTGTTAATTCAGGTATTTTTTTAAAAACTTGATTCACACATTCATTTCCAATCTCGTCACGTTGGAATTTATTATCAGACAACTGTCACTCACTAGACTGCGGATTTTCACGTATTTATAGAAAATTCAAAGGCACAAAAGCAGTGCACGACGAACATACTTGTCGGAATATCTGTTTTCACGGGAAAAAAACCTCTGTCTTAGGTTCTACTTTTCAAGTTATCGTCGCAACGTTACGCGAATTTCCACAAAAAAAGTTCCGCCTAAGCCCTAATTACCATATACATATACATGTTTGTCTTTCCGTGATCTTCGCGCGGTTTCTGATCGTGAGATGCTTTTTTTTTCACGATCAGAAGAAGGAACGACGAAGCTTTCAATAATTACGCAACGTTGAGCGGACAGTTTCGTGCGACTCGGTCAGGTTGGCGCCTCGTATTTATAGGCTGACCCAATCCCACGACGAACTCGTAAAGCAACTTTCTCGCCGGACAGAGAGAGAAAGAATGAGTGAGTGAGAGAGAGAGAGAGAGAGAGGCTGACAAGGGGTAAAGAGGCCCGGCGCTCGCCTCGAGCCACAGCTTTTCGCGAATCACGTAGTCTCTCCCTCGTTTCTGGGCTTCGTTTTTCTGAGCCCAGTGTCCAACAGCGACGAAATTAACGCAAAGAGGTGAGTAACCGTCGCTTTTGGCAACCGTCGTCATTCAGGCCGGATTTTACGACGAACGACAAATTGGTCGTTTATCAAGCCGTAGATTCTTTCAAATGAATATATAATAGTTACCTTACAAACCACTGCAGTCTCTAATTTGCTAAATCTCACACGTACGTTTAATCCATTAAAGCGATATTTCGTTTGCAATTCGTTTCAATCGGTGTGCATTATTATTTTTTAATATTTTTTAACATCACATTTGCGTTAAACGTAATTCAATATTCACATGTCCAATAAAACATTTACACTTTACATTTTAATATAATATTTAATTAATGGAAATAAATTCCAAAGTCGATTCAATATTTTGTCGTTGTTGTCTAGGTTCTTTAAATTTTACGAAATTGAAACAAAAATGAAATATTTGCGATATTAAGATAAATATATATATATATTTTTCTTTATGGGTTAAGAACGCAGAATTAATTTCTCAATGTACGTTCCACATGTCTCATGTGTATTTTAACACACTTTTAAAATCATGATTCCTATTAGCAACGCGTCGCGGATAATTCATCGATCCGCGCAATTTTCTTTAAGCTTTGTCACGACTGCGATCATTGCAAATATTTTCGTGCATTTTTGTCACAAAAATGCATTATACAAAAGCACATAAAATGTCCAAAGTAGATACTAAGATCCCCGCGTAGACTCTATTTCGTTATTCATAAAAATCGAGCGATCCACGTGGACGTGCGTGGACAAAAAGTCTACAAAATGCTCGAGGAACCTCCTCGAGGATGTTCCACCAATTCGACCAGCGAATGACCAACTCGCAAATGAGATAATCCATTTATCCAGCACACGGACAAGAACAAAGGAAAACCAATCTACTGAAATGCCACTTATTCCAATTAGCTAACGAAATACGACATGCACAACTAGGATAAAGCGTCTAGGAATCCTCCGTCTCGCATTCAATTATCGGGGATAAATCGCAGTTTCACGAATTTATCCGGGATGAACGAAGATCGACCTAGTTCGATGCCGAAATTACGACGTGAAACCACTTCGGGCCAGACCCGAGCGATCAGAGATGAAACGCCGCGATACTTTCGAACGAAACGTGTAAATAAGGCGAACGAGTGGGTAATCGATCGGTTAATTGGACATCGGGTTTTGGTGACGGTGATAGTAGTTGAAGGATTTCTTTTGGACTGGCTGCTGGAAAATGGCCATGGTTGCGCGACGGTCGTTAAACGTCAGCCCAGCTTGAACCGTCCCTCGAGATAAGACGAGGACATAACGTGGAAATCGAAGCGAAACCCCGGCTATTTACGTTCACTCGTTTTTCTCGAAGACGTTCTGTGATTTCCGCACGTGTCCTCGCGACGTCACGTGATTATCATATCGAATTTATCTCGTAGAACTCGTAGAATTTTTTTCGATTTTTCGTCTTCTTTCACAGTCGTTTAAATTATCGACATATTTTTGTTATTGTTGTTGAGTTGTGCTTTTCGTTGTACACAGGCATTAAAAGTCACGAAAAAGTTTCGCACTAAAACACGTGAAACGTATTAGGTTGGTTAGGTGACTGCATCATTCTTTTGTATGCAAATGAAAGGCAAATTTCTCGTGAGAGCTACAACACATTGTACAATGTAGCAATCGGTCGCTTTTCGAATGCAGCTCGCATGACAGCACGAGTATTCTATGTTACTTCACTTTTAAATCATCCACCAAGGTGAATTTGCATTCGATTTGCGAATGGTTGAACTTGTTCTATGAAAGGGTGAATTAATGTACAAGAAGGCGAATATAATCTGCAAACTGTGGCGCAAACTCGCAGTGCAAAACCTGGACAATTCCTCAAGGTTTAAGCTTTCATACGTCCAATTATGCATTCTGTTTTCAGAACAGATAACTCTTAATAACGATAAAGTCTCCCTGAATCGGTGTGACTCAAACACGCCTTTCTAGGACTCTAGGCGGCCAACGAAACCGGCATAACTTATCGTTCAATGTCCCTTCAGTCCAAAGACAGTACGATACGCAGTTAAACGTCCTTTGCCTATTTGCGGTCGCAATTACCGAAATTACCGCCTATAGGATTTACAGAGATTTGCCTGTTCGACGATTAAACTGCAGCATTTCGAGAACACATCGAATCCTATTTCACCGTCTGCCTCGTAGCAGACCCCAGCAGCCGGACAATCAGGAGGGTCGGTGTATATCGACGCGTGCTTTCGCCGGGAACTAATGCCACAGAGAATTTCATGTTTCCTCTGGTGGCTCTTGGACAAGCACCGGGACAAAGACATCCAGGCCAGGTTATCCATTGGCATTGCCGCGAAGCTCGCGGTCGAAGCCGCGTCTCAAAAGAGCCTTCATCTGATTCGACTGAAAGCCTCGGCTCCCTCTCCTCCCCTCTCGCGAGAGCCCATTTGCCAAATGATTTTGAAGCAGTATCGCCACACGTTTCTCTCTCCGTATCGTCCAGCCCTCGCTTGATATACGCGAGTTACGTGATTAACCGGAGTCATAAGCCGCGCACCGTCTGTTCCGGTGCGTTATAGTGAGCCGCCGTTTGCAACCGTGGCCGAGCATTTCGCGAGGGTTGACGACACCGGTTTCTCTTTCACCCCCTTTTCACCTTTGTACCGCATATCGTGCGGCACAAGATCCTCTTGTCCCGTTGCCTCCTCTCTCTCGATCCGGTTTTCGCGCTATTTTTTTCTACTTTGACGTGAAACAGACCTTTAACCCCTTAAGCGTCGTGAAAAGGTGGAATCTTCTTTGTTCAATGTCGAGTATACTCGTCATGTAGAAAAAAATTCGTTTTTGCTATTTATTGTAAGATTTAGGCGAAACAAATTCTGTGGAATTTGTGATTTTAACACATTTCAGAAAATTTGCAGGCAACAAAGCAAAGAAATGAAATAGAACCAATTGAAATTGAAGATTTCTCAAAGAAACAGACAATGCCAAAGAAAATTTATCATTTTGTTATAATTTAACTCGATCTTATGCAGCAAATATATTCGTGGACATTCTCAAAATAAAACAAAACTTTTAAACGGGGGGGAGGAGTTGACCTCATTATCTTCCATTAAACTCTCTCGATCACATCGCCGCTATCGTTATCGAAACGGAATTGAAAATTTTAATTATGAAATCGTAAACTGTATATAATCTAATCACAATGTAATTTAATCATCGAAATTGCACGATATTATTCGAAAGGGGGAAAAAAAAACCAAGTATGAACGTCACAGGAAAAAATTGCAACAACTTGTCTTTTGCGCACAATTTTAAAGCCTACAACGATACGAAACTGCATTTTGAATTTAATTTCAGGATTCATATAATTTTAGGATTATTTCGAGATGAATTTAGGATTAGGATGCACACCTGTCGAACATTACCGAGCTCGCGGTATTATGTTCTAATACAAGGTTTTCAAAAAAGAAAAAAAAAAGAAAAGAAAAGAGAAATTCAAAACATTGAAGTACATCCCGCTTTTAACACTAGAACTACCGACAGTTAAGACGAAGTTATTTCTACCAAAATTATTTTGATTATTTTAATAAATAAGAATAAAATAAAATTCATTATATTATTTCTTTAGTTATCACTGTAAAAGTCATTGCATCATTGCGGGGGGAAAAATTGTGACACGAAGTAGAAATTTTAAAATAAAATTGTAAAACCAGTCATTTTGACTGGCGTGATAGTTATAGTGTTAATCAAATATATTTCTCGTAGTTGCAAAGGAATGAACCGTGGTCGAGGGGCGACCGGTTCTCTTTCATCCCTTTCACCTTTATACCGCGTGTCGACTCCCTTTCCCCGTTTCCGATTTCGAGCGCGAGCAAATGGAGCGGCAGATGGGTTTCTTTCCGCTACGACGCGACCGATCGTTCGCAGATCCTACCGATCTGACCTGGCCACCTCCGTCTTCGTTCCTTAATTTCCCCAAGTATTTCCCAACGATCGAATTGTTTCGAACGAGAGACGAGCTTTGTCGTTCGTTCGAGGGGGGTCATCGGGTGATTGATCTTCGACTTCGATCAAAATCTCTCTCTCTCTCTCTCTCTCTTTCTGTTCCTGACAGATCTTTGAGATCTTCGACGGTGTCCCTAGTTCGATCAGATCGAAGGGAATTTTCGAAGCTGGAAACTGGAGACGTGTGAAAAGAGGTCGGCCTACTTTGTGTATCTGTCAGCAGGCTCTTCGGATAACGAAATCGACTCTGCCCGTCCTAAAACGACCCAATTCTCCTGGCAGAACTGTCGATAGAGAGCGGCGAAAGTCAGAGAAGACGGGACGCGTAATGGCGGCCATCGATCCACTTGAAATCTGCCCGGATCGTGGATGAATGCTCCCCGCACGCGGAGACCTTGCGACTCTCTGTTGGCTCTCTCTCTCCCTCCTCTCTCTCTGGTCTTTCTTTTTTACGAAAGAATAGGGTTTATGAGATAGCTGGAAACTCCTCTCTGCTTAGAGGATTTTCGATCCTTTTCTTTGGAGGAGGTTGGAGAAATTTGCGAGTTTCGAAACGTTGATAGGTTATCTTTTCTCGTTCTTTCTTGTCTTTTCTCTTTTGTTCTTTTTTGTTAATTTGTTGTATCTGTTTCTTTTTTTTTTTTTTTAGAAATTAATTTTTTTGAGTTGTAAGATTCGTGCATTCGAATAATTGAACACGTTCAAGTGCAATTCCATTGAAAGTTTGATATTTTCGTTACGTTTGGAGAATTATAATTTCTTATTATTAATTTTCTGATATTCTTTTTTGATAAATATTCCGATGCTTTGTAAGATCTTTCCGATATTGTTGAGCAAACTTCGTAAAACTTTTTCAATATGGTTGGAAATTTAGATTTTCGTTCTAAAATTTCAATAACGAACAGACATACTTGGAGTCACTCCGCAAATTATTATAATTGTATATTTCTCTTCAATATTTATTAACTGTACATGTTAAGATTAAATTAAACAGATTCATTTGAATTGTATTTTATATGTGCAATAATTTATAAAGTGTATAAACACTTGTGCACTTACGTAGAGAATTTTGTCGACTTTTCATCTCTTTTACATCATTTTAATTTGTTAATTATTGTTACGTTTATATTCTTTTAGCTTTTCATTAATTCAAGAATGATTCGAGAAATCTTTCAGTGAATCAATATTTAAAAAAAAGCTACGTATGCTCCCATTTATAAGTATTACGATATTTATCAAAATAAACTTGATTATTCATCGGGAAATTATTAAAATCATGAGAAATCTTAAAATCACATTCATGAGAAAATTCATATATATATTCATATATATTCATGTATATTACTGTAATGATCTCATTAATTGCATATAGTTCTTTCTCATTTACCGTATCTCTCGATGTAACTATTTCAATCAATTTTCAGCACTCGTATTATTACGTTCCCTGCTGTATTTATTATTATTTAGTTCCGCAAATTCTGCAAATGATATTATAAAATTAAACTTTTGACCACTGTCTGGTATTTAATTTCACTCTAAATTTCTACAACGAAATTTATATCAGGAGATTGTAGAATTAACATACAATTGTCACTGATATTTCTCAAATTTACTTTGCATAAATCATATCTGATCGTTATTCGAACAAAATATTTGAAAAATGATTATTTAAACAACACGTCATGTCATTTGACTCGGCATTGTCTTGCAATAATCAGCTTAAGCAAATAATTTCATTATTTGGCTATCGAGTGAAATTTTTGCAAGAATAATTTCCCACATTGTTTCTCCATTCTATTCACTTCACGAAAAATTATTTGCGAATCGTTCATTTGTTTCGGACCCGAAATAAAGTTTATTTTTCAAATAGAAATACCAAATCGGTAAAAAAATGATTCGTCATTCGTTTCAAACGGTTACTTCGTTTTAAATGAAATTTGCCCGATCCTGGCATAAGTATAAAATTTTTGATCGATCAGTTACCTGTTTGTTAATCTAAATCTCGCTTACGAATCTCGGAACATCACGTTTCTGTACGCGAAGGTGGCAAATTCAATAGAATTTCATCGCGGAAATATATCATCTTACCACCATTGCGTGGAAAAATCTTCGTGGCCGACAACACAAGATTATTTCTCACAAGGTGAAAGAAAGATTTTCTTCCACCTGAAATAAATTCTTCCGTTCAGGAAATTAATTTCCATTCACCCTCATTTTTTTTTTTTTCTCTTTACGCAACCTTTCCCTTTGTAGGCAGAACGCTCTGCGTTATCGATTCCCTTCACTTCGTTCTTTCGTTGGAAGACACGCGTCTTCAAGACACCTTTGCTTGATTCAATTTCCTCCGTTCGCAACAGTGGAGTGCGTGCATTACTTTCTTTTTTCTTTTTTCTTTTTCGCCCCTCCTTCTCTCTTTCAGCGTTTCTCTTCGTTTGCTTGTTCCCAACGTGACCGCGCGACTTTATGTGCTTTTTCTCTTCTTTAAACTCCCAGATGTGTTTTTCCTTCCTTCCCTCTCTCTCTCTCTCTCTCTCTTTGTATCTTTTCTTTTTTCCCCGACGCTTTCCGACCCTTCGTTTCCCCCTTTTTTTCTCTCTCTCCCGCCGCTGTCGTTATTCCTGTTCACCGGCGAGTTTACCTTGCGTTCCAACCCTCGTTTCGTTTGCTCCAACCCCTTTCCTGATGCATTATTCAAGGAAATTATTCTAAAATCAGCCGCGTTCCTCTATTGGCGGACGCTAATGGCGATTAAGATCGTCCACCCAAGGTTTTCCCCCTCTGAAAGAAAGACACACTTTCCACGGCGGAAAATTGTGCAAACAAGGCTGATGATTAATCACCGTGAGAAAACAACCGAAACCGTCCGCGTCTACGTTCGGATTAATTAAACATCCGGATTACCGTATTTAGCGAGTTTTTTGAGGTCAAGACGGGGGATTACGCAATTAAACTTCACTCGCGTATCAATTTTACAACCGATCGATCGAACGAAGTGGCAAAAAGCTGCCCCCGAGCACGTCGATCGCCACGGGCGGTTTCTGTTTGTCGAAATATATTTTCAGATTGAAATATAAAACGAACGTCGTCGGCAAAAATGAAAATAATCAACGATAATAAAGAAAAAAAAAAAAAGAAACGATTGTATGACGATAATAATACAGCATTAAAATATAAAAAGAAAAAAAGAAAACAATTGGATGATACTGTAAAATGCTTCCGATATATTTTTTTATCGTAACGTAATACAAGAGGACTCTCGATCTTCGAATGTTTTGACGATCGAACTCGATTTGAAACTCGAACGAGAAATTTGCGGAAATCCGGCCTCGACTGAACATTTGAAAAATCGAACGGCAGTGTTACGTGACGCACGGTTGGATTTCAAGCTACGAATAAAATTTCATTCGTTTTCTCCTTCGTTCGTTGTTCAATTATCTAACGATTAACCAACTGTTGATGCAAGCTGTCGCTAAAATCTCTAACTTTCGACGAAAATTAATTCTAATACACTTTCGTATATTAATTCGTCAAATTACCGTATACAATTTCTTTTTATTTTTATTGCGCAATACTTAGATTAGACTGAATAACTATCCTTTCATATATATTCCCATAAATGTAATACATATTTCATAAAATTTGCAGACTCGATGATTCGCTCGAAAACTAAGTTCCCAACGGTAAAAGTTCAGCATCGAATTTTCTGTCCTATTTACTTCTAACGCGGTTTTATCACTATTCACGGTCCACTCTGTACATTGAGTAAATTTCCCGAGTGAGAATCAATTCAATTTACAACAGATTACAGATTCGATTAAATTCGAGGGTATCCACCGTATCATCTCGTAATAAAATTAAACATCTCGTCTCAACGGACGGAACGTCTAAATTTCACGTGGCAGTGAAACGTGTTAATCAATCACCTTACGCCTGGTAAAACGATCACGAGCTACCTCTCCGACGCTGTCCTCTATTTCACGTGTCGTTCGATTGATCGAGCAACACGTTTCGTTGCGGTCTCGCCCGAAAGTTTGTCGCCCACGGGATGATGGCCTAGGAAAGCAAGCAAGCAAGCAAGCTGAGAAACGACGCAGCCAGCCGTTCATGGATCATCGGCGGGCTCGCACGAACGGATGGCACGGCCAACAAATGGCCTCCACTTTCCTGCGATATGTATTAGTCGGTCGAAACGTCAACATCACTCCGGGAGTCGTAGTTCGAGTCCGGACAGCCGGAAAAGCGGTTTCAATTTGTCGATCACGATGGCCTCGTCTGCGCGTCTATCGATTAAATCGTGATGTTTAAGCGTATCCAGCTATGTTTCCTTGTTTTAATAATTTCCTTCTTCTCAAACACTGTTGTCGATATTCTTTTTTTTTCATATTTCGTGTAACATAATTTTCATTTCAAATATATAATTTTATATCGTGAGTCCTTTAAGTAAGATTTTAAAATTCAAAAGAAGGCTATGGTACAATTTTTCGTGTGACATAATTCTCATTTTATATCATTGTGTAATTTTTATTTTATTGTTATCGTGAGTGCTTTAAATGAGATTTAAAATTCAAAAGAAGGCTATGATACAATTTTCCATGTGACATAATTCTCATTTTATATCATTGTGTAATTTTTATTTTATTTTTATCGTGAGTGCTTTAAATGAGATTTAAAATTCGAAAGAAGGCTCTATGAAAAACGATGAATTCTTCAAACGGAGGCGTCTCATGGTACAGAAATTCAAGAGTTTAAAGACTTTTCGAACAAGACCATCTGTATAACGAATTCTCCTAAAAAAATGTCGAACAAACGTAAATTAATTGAACGTCCTTCCGAGTAAAGTTCATGAAATTTCATGGAAGGTTATTAGACTCTTTGAAAAATGTCGAACAAAATTGCGGACGACGACGCTCCGTGAAAATTGCCGTAAGATAGGAAAATATTTGAGTCTAAAACAGTTACCTACTGTAAATTTAAAGGCGCCGAGCTAATTTACACGCTTAATATTTTCTCCTGGGCTTCTCTTCTCGATCCAGTTTTCGCGGAACTTCTGCAACTTTGACGTGAAATAGTCTTAAAGTGTATTGTTGATCTCATTATCTTTCATCAAAATTAACTCTCAGTCACGTCTCTGTATCAAGCCTCCCCCCCCCCAAAATAGAAAAGAAAATTGAGAAGTTTCAATCACGAAATTGTAAAATACCCAATTATGCTTGCCAATTTAATTTGTCAAAATTGTTACGACATTACTTTAACAGGAATAGGTGTGAAACTCACGATAAATGTTAAAACCTAACCTATATAGAAAACTGCTTTTTATTTAATTTCAGCACACGAATACGCATACCGTCGAGTTTCACTGAAATTTTAAGGCTGAACTCGCAATATCACACGGTCCAGTAAGTCTTTCGAAAAACTTCGAAAAACATCAAACGTGAGTTTCAATCAAATATATTTCTCCTACTTTCATTATTTTTTTTTCTCCGTAACGAATAAACAGAACAAAGGAGCACGTAGTTTGATTCGAACAACAGCAATAACGAGTATCTTGCTTTCTTTCTTTCTTTTTTCTATCTTTTTTTTTTCTTCTTTTGTTTCTAGGAATTTCATTACCATGATCGATACGGTTATTTCAATATATACTACTCGGCCAGGGAATCCGCCATGGACAAGGCAATTGATATAGGCGGGTAGTACGCGTAGCGAGCTTCAACACGAGCGCTTTTCAATTAAGCACTTCATCGGGCGCTCGCTGCTCGATAAACCGAAGCACCGGCCATTTCGTTTTCGTCCGCCTCGAATTTTTCCCAGTGCTTCCTCCTCTCGACTATAAACACTTGCCCGGCTGCGGTCTCTACCCACCACATCCGCCGCGAACTCGCGAATTATTTTCCAGTTGGGAAAATTAATAAACCGGCAGCAATTTCGAATGCCTCCTTCCTCCTCTTTTGTCCCCCCCCTCTTTCTTCCCCTTTTTCTCGGCTCTCTTCTCGGCCGGTTATTAAAGGAAGCAGTGAAAAGATCAACAATGCGGGAGTTCCGCCGCGAGTTAACGTTTTAAAATTGTGAAAGATTTGCCAGCCGGCTGTCAAGTATTGCGATGGCAAGAACATTTCGTAATTTTAAATTAATTTCAATATTTTTAATTTCGCCGCGTTCGCCAGTGTCGAGAACATTCTTATCGGGGTTTTTTTTTTTGATGTTGTTCGTTTTTATATATATTGTTCGAACGAATAATTTTTGCTTGACCTCGTTTAGCCTTTAACCGCTGTAATTTTCTACTCTCTATTATCTTAACTCTCTTTCCTGCTGGAATTTTCGTGAGTTTTTAACTGCTGTAATTTCCAGAGTAAATTACTTTTTCAATATTTCTATTTTCATTCTAGGTCTAGGTCTTGTTAGCTGATACCGTGAAATGATTTCAATCGATTTCAACTTGATCAAATTGTTACAATTATCTGTGTGTAATCTCCCATTTGTGTTAGTTGAAAGTTGAGATTAGCTTAATTTCTAGATCATCGTGCAGATTAGAATATGCAATATGAAATTGCATGTTTCGAAATTATTTCAATCAATCCAGTCTTAACGTTTAGTTTATTGCGAACAATTGTGATTCAACGATATTATAATAGTTGAAAATTAAGATCATCCCCCACTATAATAATGAGAAATATTAATTTTCAATCAAGTCTAATAAATAATAATAAACTAGATCGTTTAATTTTCAATTATTTCACTTTTAGATTAATATTTATATCGCATAGGACGGAATACGAAATAGTCCAAATTCCGAAATTAATTTAATCAACCGCTCCAGCTCTTAACATTTGATTTATTAAATAGTTATGAATTAACAATACTAGTTGAAGCTCGGTGGTTTTATCGAATGATATCATATCAATTCCAATAAATTATAAATCCTATATATAATAAGTTCGATCCACTTGGTTATTTTAAAATTAATATAATCAACCCGCTTTTAACGTTCAATTTTATTAAATACCTTCGAATTAATTATATTAATTAAAGCTTTTCATCGAAGAATATCAAGTTTCAATAAATTCGAAAATCTTCTAGAAATAGAAGTTATATTTTCATTGCACATGGAACAGAGTGTACAATAAAATGAAATTCCAAGATTGATTTCATCCAGCCATATTCTTTTCAACGTTTCAGTTCATTGACCCATTGACTGCTAAACTACGAGATATCTCGTAGTAAGCGTATGTACCAAAACTGTCGACTACGGGACATCTCGTAGTTTGCGCTACAAGTTTAGATTGATTACAATTGCTACAAGAGAAAATGTCTTTGTTTATTACAATTTTCATTGAAAAAAGAAAAAAACTACGTGATATCTCGTAAGCGGCGGGCAGCACAGGAATTGTAGGTACGATGATCGATAAATGATAAAGTCACCATACTAAAAAAAAAAGGAAATTTTTATAATTTAATTTAATTAGTTTACACGATACAGAATTTAATAGATTAATTACTACTGACGACAGATGACTAATGAATATTAATTTCTTATTTACTGTTACATATATTATCGGTAATCTGTTTGTAACTTAGTAACTAATAATTTGTTGGTATCTCCATGGTAATTTTTGTAAGACTGAATTGATAACGCTACAGAATCTTATTCAGTGGCGCCAGCCGACGAGTCATCTCGTAGCGTGTTTTTCTTTCTCAATAAAAATTACTGTAAACGCCATTCCAATACTAAATCTGTAACTTGTAGTATTGTTATATTTTGGGAAGATTTCATGTTTTCTTTGAAATAAAATTTTCGCTCCCAGAGCAAGACGCTCTGAATTTGCCTCAATGGGCAGTCAATGGGTTAAGTACCCGTGAGTTCACGAAGATGAGTACGTATCAAGTTTCGATGGATTGTAAATCTAACGAATGGTCGTGTGTTGGCTCGACTGTTGACAGGCAATGAGCGTACGTACGACTCCGGTGAGTCGTTGTTAAGCTCGATAACACTTCGCAGCAGTTTCGCGAGGTCAACAGACGCATCACGAGCATTGCGCGTGCCTCCTTCAAACTAATGAGACTACGTCGAGTCGAGTCCATTAACATCCATGATGGGCCCGTGTGCTTGACGGAGCGTTCGTCTGAATAGCAAAAGTGCCGCTGTATCGAGACTAGGAGGCGGAAGTCGTTTGCTTCTATAGTAATTACCAAACAACCCGCCATCGCCGAATTACCGCAGAAACTATGCAAAGCAGACTCGTTGCGTGTCGTCTTTCCACGTGTTTTATTTTAAAACGCACTACTCGGGACAAACTTTAGGGATATCATTCGCACAGTTGATCTTTAATCGTGACAGTTGTAACAATAATTACTAAACAATCGACTTCGTCAAATTATCGCAGAAACTAGAGTGAGAAGCCTTGTTGTGTATTTTAAAAACCACTTGAAGACTATTTAATATAAAATAAGAAGCCTTGTTCATCTACTTTTTATTTAATATTATTTCGTTATCCAATTCAATTTATTTTATTTATTTTTTTTTTTTAAAGACAATACTGACGATAAACTTTGGATATTAGTTACATAATTCGATCATCGTTGAGATATGTTCCTTTTAATTGGTTGTAATAGGAATGTAATAATGTGATAATTAATAGCGATAATAATTTCCAAATGATTGACTCTTGTCGAATTATCATAAAAACAACAACAAAGCCTTGTTGTGCATAATCTTTCCACTTTTTATTTTAAAATGCAAATTGGATGTCGATTACACAATTCAATTACAATTGAGACACGCTCCTACTTTTCCTAATTTTTTAATCGATAACATCAATCAGTAATGATAGCAATTATCAGACAACTGTTTTGGTCAAATTAGCATGGAAACTACTAGAAGTCTTATCACGTATCGTCTTTTGATTTTTTATCATTAATAATTAATAATATCATTAATCATCTGAGATATGACTGAAACATGTTGTCTTCAATTTTTTAATTAGTAATAAGTGTAATTATCAAATATGTATATACTCTTGTCGAATTGACATAGAAAATATAAAGAGATTTTTTATTTTATTTTATAATGCCAATAAACTCAATTCGATATCAATTGCAGTTGAAGCACATTCCTTTTGATTTTTTTTCATCATTCAATGGGACAATTAAAATGCGTATAAAATATCCAATTACGAGAAAATGATGTATAACTCCAGAAACAACAATGTCCAATTACCAGCGTGTATTACTTAATTCATGAAGGAACTTATCGCGATGTTAAATATGATTTGTCGAAAGTCTTAAAATTTTAATCCAAGTGTTCTCTAAGTTTTGGCAAAAATCACGGAGAACATCAAGACTGTTCGACAATTGAATACTGTTATTTTTTCCTAATGATCTCGAGAATATAATATAAAACATTGTTTATCAGATTAAACTCTTAATAATTATATCCCTTGAATATTTTTCTTGAAAAAAGAAAAAAAAAAGAGAAGAAATACAGCTTGAATCTGTAGGTCTAAAACGTTCTCTCCAGTTTTTAACCTCGTTACACTAAAATACTCCCTTGTCAATACTTCACCAATGTGATATCGAGGTTTATTTATCAGATTTTTGTCGCAATATGACACCACGTTGTTGCAAGATTCCGACGCTGTCTGATAACACAACGATCGACGTTTTTTTTTGAGTTTTCAGGAGAGAGACAGAGAACATCACCTCGAACACGTGACAAAAATTTCAGCTACGGAAATTCGGCTACGAGTTACGAGTTACGAAAACAAAATTCAAGCTTCCCGCATAATAGCTTCCGTACGGGGATTAATATCCCGGCGACAGTTTTTCCTTTACTTATTTTCTATATTTTATTTATTCGGCCGGGAAATTGGTCTGTTCGACCAAGGCGCGCGATGATGGCGAAGCCTATTTTTTTTTTTTCGAGAATTCGAGCTGACGCTCCCCATTCGGCACACACGCCCGTATCCCGCTGGTTTCTCTCTCTCTACCGGCTCTCGTTAACGCGCGAACAAAAGATTGATTACCCCAGTTGTGTATCGCAGCGAATTGCACTCGACTGCAGGTCTGCTGGCCTCTGTTCGCCGCCGGTCGATTCATCGACCGTATATTGCAACACCGCTGCCGAATTACACGCGATCGGCCACTTGGCCCGTTATTGCTGTTTACAGCCAATGAAAAGACCTTGATTCACCGGCGCGCGATTTCATTGATTTCGAAATTACGTTTCGTTAAGCCGCTCTCGTGACAATCAGGTGACCGTAACCTCCGACAAGCGGGCGACCTCCGCGACCTTCGAATGCTTCGGACCAACAACGACATCGTTATCAGAAGATCTATCATTAATGGTTTGACGGTGTGGAAACATTTAGTTCTATATGTTTAATTCGACTGTTACACATTTGCTGTAAACGAAGTGGTGTTCTTAACACATATCCGTCCGCATGACGAAAATTCGTCATTTGTATGTTGCAGTGAATAATTGATTGTTGTTTCATTAAATCCGAATCAGTTAAAACGTAATTTTTACCAAACAGAGATAATTCTACGAAAAAATTGATTTCAGCTTCAGTTGCGTCGTATAAGGGTGCAAACGCAAAAAAAAAAAAAAAATTAATTTAAAAACGTATTAGTCGGTACTGCGTATAGAAGAAGTTTATTCAAAGTTTAAGCACTTGGGTGTTAATTATTATTGATTATTGATAAAATTAAAGTTTCGAAAATAATTTACTTTGTCTAATAAAATAACAAGTGTGTTTTCAGTAATTCGTTTCAACTTTCTTTGTGGATTTAATTTTTATTTAATTTCAGAAAGAAAAAAATCAAAAATAAAGGTGTATATATAAATAGAAATTCATTTTATTTCATTTCCCAGAATTTCACTAAAGAATATATGACTTTTAAAAGTTAGGTTGTTTTTATATAGAGCATATCGTTTCTACAAATAGTGTCAAAAAATGTCGGCATTTGGTCAATAATGGCGGACGGATGTGTGTTAAACTACAAATTAAGTGGACGCTTAAATGGGGAAAACTCGCGTACACTTAAGTAATGAGGCTTCGATTTTTTAGACATTTCGTTCATTGCAAGACATAATTTTGCGATCGTTGCAATTAAAATTTTTGGCTTTAGTTGGATCGTTTGATACGTTTTGCTCATTGCGAAACAATTTAACAATCGAAGGTATCGAGGGTGTCGGATCGAAATTTTTCGTCAATCATTGACAATTTCTTGACTCATTCGTCGCGTTTGTATTTTCTAACCTAAATTTTTCACGCGCGAATGAACAGATTGTCTACTCTGTTAATTAATCGAATTCAATTTATTCATGGTTCGTTTCAATGCATAATCTATCCGTTTCTTTGGAATGAAATAACTGATAAAATATAATACACTGAATTTGCTTCATCAGATTTTAATTGACTGTTATTTAACAACACATTCGATTACGATATTCTGAATGATTTTTGCTTTGAATAATTTTTTAATTGAAAAAAGAAAAAAAAATAAACATACTATAGTTTCAATCATGGTTTTCAAAGCTTTGCAAAAGATACTCGAGTTCAATGTTTATTCACAGTTTATTTAATACATGACAACACGTACATTCGTATAATAAAACAATTGATAAAACACCGATCGTGTTGAATTTCATAAACTTGAAGCTTAAAACCAAGCATTTATTTAACAGCAAGTTTCGGATGATTTTATACTGAATAATTTTCTATATAATTTGACAAACATATGTGCTACTCGTGATAGCCTTCGAACGTTAAATACTGCTATTGCAAAGGATAGCAATTAATAAAATAAATAGTAAATAGAATAATAAATAAAATACGTAATAAATTTAATAAATAATGAATAAAATAATAAATAAAAATGAATAAAAGTTGTCAGCGAAGCGAACTTGCAGCTTTCTCTCTCTCTCTCTCTCTTTCTTTCTTGTAAGACACCACGTTTTACTAACGCACGGTGAAATCGACCGTCGTCGATCGAGGAAAGAGTCTCGCGAGAGATTATTAAAATTTCCTGACGTGTCGACTGGCTTGTCTCTCTCTCTCTCTTCTGGTTGTGAGCTGTAAACGACGACAGTATGAAGCGACGCGAGAGGGTCGATAGTCGAGTTACGAAGTAAATTGAAACCGCAACGACAAAACCGACCTGCCAGCTCGTCACGTTTGTTTCCTCCGGATTCTGGTAATTTTCTGATTTCTTCCTCTTTTTTCTCTCTCTCTCTCTCTCTCTCCCCCCCATCTTCTCTTGTAATGGAGGCGAAACTCGATTACCGCTCAATTTTTCCCGAATTTTTTATTCGCCTGCTCATTATCGGTTCGCTATGTGTATACATATATATATATAGTATACTCCCTTATCCTGGCGCGTCGCATCGCTTGATTATGTCCCTTTGAGCAATTTTCCCCGACATGGACGCTCTCTGAAAATATTATCGTTACCATTTTTCAGCCTTCGTGTTCGTTCAGAATTAAGTGTCCAGCGAATGAACACTTAAGCTCCGTGGCTTATTGAAATTAGTTGAATAATCCTTTAAAGAATCGTGCTGAGTCGATTTGATTTAATCATACGCCCTGTTTATTTATATCCTTTGGAAGAAGATTTTTCACAGTTGAGAATATTAATTAGTACAAACAGAAAATGATAAATGACGAAATAACAAGAGGAATACATGTATGATTGCTAGATTGGAATTATTAGTGGATTTAATTTCTAATAATACTAATACTATAGTATTACAGTATTATAGTATACTATAGTATTACATTACATTATTATTAGTACTATTATTATAGTACTATCATTATAGTACATATTACAGTATTATAGTATACTAACAATAGTATACTGTTAACAATAGTATAGTATACTAATATAATAATACTAAGTAATACTATTACAGTAATGCTATTAAATTAGATAATTGTGATTCAGTCGAGATGATCTGAAACGATTAACACTGCGCTCACACGGAGATTTAGGATGAATTATTTTAAGATCGATCGACTCTATTGTTTGATTAAAGTTGTTTAATGTGAATGCAACTCTCAGAACATAGTTCTAACAATAATGCAATAGTAGTTTAATATTTGTAATCTTCGTTAAAAGAAGAATACAAATATTATTTCGCATTTAACGAATACTTCGTTGTTGAAGAATACAAATGAAGAGCTCGTAAAAATGAAAATAAACTAAATTGAGATTCATTTCTAAAAAAATGTGTCGACTTTATTAACTGCTCGTACATATGTGTTATGCAAAAAGCAACGAATGAACAATCACATTGATCGCAGTGAAAAAAATTTAGAATCATAAAGTTCTCAATGATGATACTTCTGCAAAAACCATCATATCAAAAAAAAAAAAAAAAAAGATGTATTCTTTTTTGTAAAAATTGAACTAGTTACTAATTAAATTGGTATTAATTTTTACTAACAATTTGTCGATCTTGTTGACTGTTCGTGCAAAATAACAGCGAATACCAATGAACGAATGATTGTTCCGATCGCAGTCAAGAAATTTATAGTCGTGAAGCTCCTAACGATATTATACTAAAAAAAAAAAAAAAAAAAAAAAAAAAAAAAAAAAAAAAAAAAAAAAAAACAATCGCATAATGGGAGCATGCAAAAGTGAAACAATGGTCTCTTCAAAAAAAAAAAAGAAGATTGGTGCTCATTCACTGGGACAGGCTATCCCGATTCAATCACGCAGCCGAACGAAGAATATGCAAAAATGAAACAAGTCCGGATTCTCCGGGAGAGAAGATTGGTGTTCATTCACTGGACTGGTCACCCTCGATCGCGATTCGACTCGCCGGTTTCACACCGCCGAACGTGAACACGGGATGACGAAAAAACTCGTCGAGCGTTCGTTACGCTCGCGATTCATAAATTTCGCCCGGATCGAATTGGAAATTTCCACACACACACACACACACACACACACACACACACACACACACACACACACAAGCACGCACAAACCGTGGAAACGGGGCTGTTCGTTTTGGCCGAACGATAATCGTTCGACGAGAGGAAAATTCGTATATCAACGCCGGCAGCGGCACGCGGCTGTCTAGTATGCGAGTTTTGTTCTTCGCTGTACACCGAGAATTCTATCATTCATTTCTCGTCTGGCGAGGCGGCCATGCCTCGCGATACATCATCCCTCCGACGTTCCTCGTATGAACGAACGTTTCACCCCTCCGGCGATGTAGCCAGGTAAACGCACACACACACACGTTCGCACGTTCACACATTCTGACCAGAGAATATCTATCGTTCGACGTAGTGCAAACGTTCTGTTTCTCCCGTATTGTTCGCTGCTCGTGTATCGTTACCAAAAGAGAGGGGAGAGAAAGAGAGAGAGAGAGAGGAAGAAATTCGGGAGGGAAACGTCGATAACTCTCACGGTGTATCGCGTAGACACTGGGTTTCCTTGGCGACTCTTTTTCCCTCGAATTAATCCCGATATCACTGGCCGAGCAATAAAGTTTCATAAGGTTGTCCGAGGGACAAGGTTGATTACAAGGTGAATCAAGGAAGCTTCCCCTCGAAGCCAAGTGGGAAAGTACGGCGGCACGATGGTTGTGTAATATAGGTACAATATAGCGCACGTGATGTCGTGATGTAATAGAACAGGTGGAAGCAAAGTTTCGGAGAAAGTACAGTTTGAATGAATTTATAATTGGGAATTGAGAAGGATGTATCATGTGCGAGCGAAAGTTGGAAACAAAGCTGATCAGCTTCGTTAATTCAATATAAATATTCAATTGTTGTATCAATTTATATTATATGTATATGATATTACACCTGCAATATTATTATATAATTATAATATAATACCATATGGTTATTATACTTCAAACGATTTTTGAAATATATATTATATAATGTAATATCGTATGATTATATGATGATACTGTGTTATATATAATTATATGTATTATTTCAAACGATTTTTAAAATTATAATAATATATTATAATAATATAATATTATATAATTATTGTATACAGCTATATCTGTATGATTGTCATCACAAATTTTAAGAAACAAATGATTTATTTCCTTAATTCAAGTTAAGCACGAACAGTAGTACATTGAAGGTAAATTTTGAAACATAACTTGTAACATTCGCATTCATAGTGTATTTTCAAGTGGCATGTCATTGTACTTTAACTCACAAAATAATTGTAAATACGTTGATCCTTGTACAAAGTTCTGTTATCCTTATTTGCTGTCTCTTATTATCCAAAAAAATAAGAATAGAATATTTTTTATTCTCCGACGTGTTTGGATGAACAGCTTTCTACTGCATATTGAAGTTCTTAAAACGAGTTGTAGCGATCATTTACTACAATCGTTCAAAGTTTGAAAGCTTTGAATTATTAACATAGGGAAGAAAGTAATTGTTCATTTATATTTTTAGAATTCAGTATCTGGTAAACAGATGCACATTCTGGTAACAAGAACGTTCAAAAATTCGTTTCCTCTGAAATCGTCGAGATTTTCGAACGATCGCGACAAATGTGTAAAAACGTGACATTGCCTCATTCCTATGAGAATGTTTCGAATCGGAAGATTTTGAATCTTTATATTGACGTGAATAATCACTTTCTTTTTTTTAAACAGTTAAATGATTCGTGTAATAATATTCTGGGAAATTTTTAAATATACATATATCGCCAGCGAGGCAGGTTCTCGATTGATCGAACGAAATAGGCCGGGCACCGATTGTTAATTGGAACGGGCCATGTGCATAAACAGTGGAAAATGGGTCGGCCTGTTTCAATAATTGATATTGCTTAATTGCGTGCGGTCGGGAGAGAGAAGCGCAGGATTTTTCCCAGCGACTCTGGCAAACGTTCGAGTGTTTGATTTGCAGATTACTCGGCAGCGGCCTCTCGGACTGCCGGGAGAATCAGGACAGTTTACTGTGTCACGGATCTTCCATCAAGGCGAGTAAACTGTACGTTACAAGGCGACCCTCCGCTTCCGTTTTCTTTCCCACCGTTTCCCGGCAGATCTCGTTTTAGATTCTACGGCCAGCCTAGAGATCTCTATCTACGCGAGATAACTAGCAACCACGCCTAGTTTTCCCAAACGGGAAATGCGAGAAACATAGTTACACGTTTTCAATTTCTTCTTTCTTTTGAAAAATTAAAAAAAAAAAAAAAAAGAAAAAAGAACGACGTTAAGATACGATTAAGTTCGTCCAAAACTCTTCGCGAATCTCGTCATTCGAAGCTTGATTAGATCGAATCGAGGAGGAAATTTTCAATCTTAAACGTTGATGAATACAGCAAAGTCAAATTCATCGAAATAATCAATTTTTCATAAAAATTTTCGTAGACTCACAACGTAAGATATCTCTTTTAGGATATTTTTTTAAAATATATTAAATGATCGCCTCTCTTTCTTGTTTGATTGTTCCAAGCAACAGTTGCG
The DNA here is from genome assembly GCA_032399595.1 of Tetragonula carbonaria. NCBI lineage: Eukaryota > Metazoa > Arthropoda > Insecta > Hymenoptera > Apidae > Tetragonula > Tetragonula carbonaria. The sequence goes on from JAUCRC010000008.1 coordinate 9,378,347, forward strand.
GAAACAATATGTATGAAATGATTTATAAAAATATTCGTTGAGAGAAATGTTACTGTATACCTGTAAATATAAATGAGACTGTATACCTGTCAAATATTATGAATACAATTCTCGCGTCTGACCACGAACGTCCTCATTTACTACGGCGCTATAGAAATCAATCGCTACTTATAATTTGCAACATTTCTCTAATAATATCAATTTAACAATGCAAGAAGTTTGTAGAAATGTAGCGCTTGTGTATTAAAATGTTATTAACCATTTGAGGCTCTATGTTTAGTGTAACTGGACAATCATTTTATTCTAGCAGATCTATTGCGAAAATAAATATGAACCTAATGCAATAGTAGCTTGAAAATAATTACGAATATGGGTTAATAAATGTCAATTTAATATTCCCAAAGAATCACAGGAATTTGTTATACACCGATTACGTAAAGAACGTATTCCACAGTAATTTTAGTTATTATATCTTCTTATGTCTGACTACGAGTATTCTCATCTACTGCAGCGCTATTAAAGCCTAAATTGCTACTTACAATTGCTATTCATTTATAATATCGTTAATATCAATTAAACAATGAGAAGCTTGTAAAAATTTAGTGCAGGATATCAGTCGCATAAATAACAGATGCTCGCGTCTGACTATGTATATTCTTATCTACTGTGACGGTATTAAAATCAATCGAAATTAAATTACTTATATATCGTGAAATTTTATTAATCCTTTATGGTCCTATATTCAGTCTGCCAGCACAATGATTTTATCCTAGTAGGTTCATTATGGAAACAAAGCAAATCTAACTATATAATAATAGTTCAAAAGTAATTACGAGCCTCAAAAGATTAATAATATCAATCTAATATCAAGAATTTAATTTATTTTAATCGTTTTTGATTCAAAAAGAACACATTCTACGCTACCTAGTAATTTTCTCATGTCTGACTACAAGTATCTACATTTACTATTAAAATCAACTGCTACTTGTACTTTGCAACATTTCGCTAACGACGTCAGTTCAACTTAAGAGGATCGCAGGAATTTAGAATATACTGATCGCGACGATGGCATTCTGTAGACATTCTATACGAAGAATCGAACTTAATCTCACCTCGCGTCTGATCACGATTCATTCTACGTCCTCATCTACCGCGGCGTTATAACGTTCATCCTTCGAAATACTATATCGCTAATGACATCAACTCGGTGGCGCAAGAGGATCGCAGGAATTCAGTGGACACACCGATCTCTCGCCGGGCGTGCGTGATTCACTGCGCGAAACAGTGAAATCGATCGTCGTCCGCGTGCATCGGCTCGAACGTGAAAATCAGCCATGGAGATGTACGCGGAAAATTTTTCGCGAAACATCTGCCAGACGCGCGAGAGCACACCGCATTAATTCCGGCCGGGCGGATCGATTGGCCCCCGACCTGTCACGGCGAATTAACAGACTTCAAATCGAGCCGTTTTGGACGCGAGCCTAAAACCACCGGATTTTTGCGCGGTCGAAAAACGACCGTTCGATTCCCCTGCCCTCGGCAGCGAGCGATGGTTCCGGTTGCCTGGTCAGCCTCCCGAAAAGGAATTTCTCGACGAAAAGCTCGAGCATTTTTAGCTTTTTTTTCCCCTCGTTTCTTTTTTTTTTTTTCTTTTTCCTTTTTTCTTTCTACCACCCCAAAATATCAGCCAACGCTGCAACACACACGCTTGGTCTCTTTTTTTTTTCCCTTCTCGCGGAATCTCTGCCAAGAATTTCGGCGGATTATAAAAGTTCGCTTTCGAGTTATTTGGGGAATTTGCACGAAAGCGGTTTCCCTGCTGCTTTTGTTGCGTGTCCCCTTTTGGCCGCACCACGCGGCACGTGTGCACGGGCGCGACTGTAACGCGAAACGTCAGACGAGACTTTTGAGAACGGGAAACCCCCTTGGTCCGGGGGTTGTCGCACAACGTTGGTCAAGCGGGGTTATGCGTGCGAATTTATGGCACTGCTACTACCTTTTTGGTCAGTTGGTTGGAAATATTACCGATGGAATGGCGCTGGCTGGGATTTTTCAATGAGCCCTAAATAGTAGAATCTGCGTAGATGTACAATTGCTTTAACACTAGAACTACCACACCAGTCAAAATGACTGGTTTATACAAATTTATTTTAAAATTTCTATTTCATGTTACAATTTTTTCCCCGCAACGATGCAATGACTTTTACAGTGTATAACTAAAGAAATAATATAATGAATTTTATTTTATTTTTATTTATTAGACATCAAAATAATTTTGGTAGAAATAACTTCGTCTTAACTGTCGGTAGTTCTAGTGTTAATCAAGTCCACTTGCAAGAAATTTTGTATCATTTAGTTGCATTTTCGTAATTCACAGTTAAAAGATTGGAAGGTAACATTGATAAAGAAATATCCTGTATTGTGAATCTTAGCAATTAACACGTTCATTGTTGCACGTGATCTTGTTACAGGCATCACGTGTGGTTCGTACCATATATTTTAATGTTAAATGAGTTTTGCTTGAACGATACTGCAAAATAAAAGTCGTGCGATTTAAAAAATTTTCATTTATCGCAAATTATGAAATGCAATATAAACTTGTACAGTGTACATGTTGACAAATTCATTTTACTTGGACGACCATAGCAACTGAGCCGAAAAATAGCTAACTACGAAAAGCCAATCTTTTATATCTATAATACTTTTTTTACGACTTTAATATCAACATATTTAACACAATGCTAAAGATATAAATATAAAGAGACTTTTAATAAATCAAAGTAACACCTCTCTTTTCTACTAGAATAAACGTAAATTTCAGTCAGAATTCAAATACAGAATAAAATGTGAAACAAATGGCACGTGCAAATGTTTCCCCTGTAGCCTCTGTAAATGATAAAAGTGGGAAATTTCAACCCTGTGAAACAGCGATTGATCTCTAAATAGGTATTTCTCGCAAATTCTCGCCTAATCTCTACGTGACGCGCAATTCCGACAGATTCGTGGAATCTTTATCCACGAGATGGTCAGATCGCACCGAATTTTCGCCCGACGGCGAACGTGGAAGTGCGTTTCCTTCATTAAACCGTGAAAGGGTTGAAGTTTGAAAATACAAATCTTCGGTCAACAAAGATCAAGCCGCGCCCACGGAAACTTGCATCCATTTGAAGTTTCCGGCCGACAGTATCCTCCGCGGACGAAGTTTCGCGGCGAAGAAAAGAGAAAAGAAAAAGGAGGGGGAGGGGCGGAGTGAGTGAGTGAGTGAGTGAGAGAGAGAGAGAGAGAGAGAGAGTGGTGGACAAAGCTGCAAACGAGAACGAAGTTTCGGTGGAACATCCGTGGAAAGCTTAGGTTGATACCTCGAGACAGTTGCAAGCTGCAAGCTGCAAGCTGCCCGCGGAAACCAGAGAAATATAAAATACCTGATACCGTTTCTCAGCTTCGTTCTGATTTCCATTGATCATCACTTTTTCCGTCTCAATTTTTTTTCGTCTCTTTTTTTTTTCAATCCACTCGATCCTCCCCCACGGATTATCGTTATCGTCCTCTGAAGAACTTCTCGGCGAAGTAAATCGGATTTTCGTTGGATGTCTTTTACGCGAGATCTATTCTATTTTATAAATAAATAAATAAATAAATAAATAAATAAATAAATAAATAAATAAATGTGTGTGTGTGTGTGTGTGTGTGTGTGTGTGTAAAGTAAGATGGACGACATTGACAAAAGAATTTTAAATATAATATAAATAATTAGACGATATTGAGAAATGTGAACTTTTATTGTAATGTATTTTATAAAAATTAAACATTTCATACTATAAACGAAATATAGAAATTTCATGTGTTAATAGTTGCAATGGTTCTTAGAGAATTTTGTTGTTTCCATATCAAATAAACAAAAATTTTATAATAATTTAACTAGTGATGAAAAGATACACTAGTCACCTATATTTAATATATACTATTAGTATTATTTTGTGTTACTATTATTGTACTATGTAGTACTAATATGTTAGTATGTATGTATTATCATTCATTATTTTCTATTACTTCTCATTTCCATATATTTACAATATTTACTATATTATGGTAAATATACTTACATGTATATTAGTATAATAGTGTACTTTACAGTATTTACTAACATATAACATATACACAGTTCTTTTTATTAAACTGAACCAACCAAACTCTCTCGCAAGAAATCGCGAGATTTCTTGGCAAATACCCATAGTATAAATAAAAAAAAAAAAGGAAAGAAAAGAAAAGAAAAGAAAAACAAAAGCGAAACGGAAACGAAAACTACGTAAAGGTTATTGCATCCAATTACAAGCGTCCAATCTTCGTACCGCTCTCGAACGGAAGAGGGGGGGAAGAATTTCAATTAAACCGTCTATCAGACAACGACGAAATCTGCTGTTTTGAAACACTTCAGAATTCGTCCCGTATTAGTTGATTTTAAATTCCTTGGCATCCGACGATATCCTCCTTTTCGATATCGCGCGTAAATCCGAAAACAAAGGAGAGATCCGTCAGAAATTTCTGCAACTGGTTTCCCAACACGTGGTTATAACGCGGTAGCCGGTTATAGAAAAGAAATCGATCGAGAAGCCGGACAGAATTAATCGTCCTCCCCTCCCCCTTTCCCCCCTTTCGCTCTTTCCACCCCCGCGTCTCGCGTCAAACGGGAAGGAATCGATTAAACGGATTTGCGAGATTACAACGAGGCAATTCGCGACTCATAAATTCCATCCGCGAGATGAATAATGCATCGTTGATTGACAACGACCGGCAACAGGATCACGGCAGGATTGATTCGAAAGAGGGAAAAGGATTATCGTATCTGCGCTGCATCCCCTTCTAACGATCCTCCAGGAGATCACCGGTTACAAGGGTGAAGCCGATTCAGAGATTTCTCGGCAACCCCTTTTTAAAGGTCTTCTTCTCGTCGAGAGGGGACGATACTTCGAATCCTCGAATATGAGGGTAAGCCTCTTGCTAGTTTAATTTCGAGACAATGCAGTTTGCGAAGTTAAGGGGGGGAAAAGTTACGTTTCATCGTTCATGGGACGACTGGAAGCAAATTGAAAATTAATCGTAGAGAAATTTACGTGGAAGCTAGAATTGAGATTTTGACATTAGGATTATAATTGATGCTGAGAATTAACACTAGAACTACCATACCAGTCAAACTGACTGGTTTATACAATTTTATTTTTCAAAATTTCTATTTCGTGTTACAATTTTCCCCCCCGCAATGATGCAATGACTTTTACAGTGTATAACTAAAGAAATAATATAATGAATTTTATTTTATTTTTATTTATTAGAAATCAAGATAATTTTTTGGTAGAAATAACTTCGTCTTAACTGTTGGTAGTTCTAGTGTTAAAGATAATACAAAATTCTCCAGCTCGTGATTCGAAGTTAATTTGAAATTTTACACGGAAGTTACAATCTGACAAATGTATTTTTCCATTGGAGAATAAGATTTCGTACAGATGCATTTTATTATCAATATGATAACTTTTAATAAGATTTCTTAGCCATTAATGTCTTAGTTAACAGAAATTAGATATTAGTCGTCACAAAAATATTTTTAGAATAAATATTTTCATGATTATACTGGTAAAATTTCAAAAATCTATATAGAAGTTACGAGACTCAAAAAATAAATTTTTTTCATTGAGAAATATACAAAGATAGTTTTTACACATAAACTTAAAAAAGATATATCATCATAGTTGACGTAGAAAATTTTGAAAACCATCGAGATTAATTAGCAAAATATATAGATAGTTTTTATAGATAAACTTCAATAAACTTCGACAAGATATATTGTCACAGCCGACGCAGAAAGTTCTAAAATCTACATAGAGGCTCAGGGATCAAAAAAAAAGAAAAAAGAAATTCTTCATTAAAAAATGTACAAATAGTTTTTATAAGTAAATTTCAATCAACTTCAACAGGATGCATCATCATAGAAAATTGTGAGAACCATCGCGATTAATTAGCAAAATATACAGATAGTTTTTATAGATAAACTTCAATAAACTTCGACAAGATATATTATCACAGCCGACGCAGAAAGTTCTAAAATCTACATAAAGGCTCAGGGATCAAAAAAAAAAAAAAGAAAAACGAAATTCTTCATTAAAAAATGTACAAATAGTTTTTATAAGTAAATTTCAATCAACTTCAACAGGATGCATCATCGCGGAAAATTTGAAGAAACATCGCGATTACATTAGCAAAATTTCAAGAATTTAACTCGCAAATCTGCGAACAGACTCTACACACAGAAATGCGAAGCAAATGAAAAATAATTCTACAGCCAGAATGATAAGTGAGCGGAATGACCGATCTCGTTAGAAACGGCCGAAGAATACATTCACGAGGTTTCGCTTTACGATCGAGCTGGCTATAAATCACGCGGAAGAAAGTGGCTATTCGACAGCGCAGTGGATCGAGTCAACGTCTGATCGAACGCGTCACTGGCGATTGACGCGATGAATCGAGCCGAGCCGAGCCGAGCCGATCCGAGCCGATTCGATCCGAGTCGCAGGATTACTTCCGGCCGGGCAAATTAAATTCCATCGAGAAGGAGCACGAAGCTTCTGCGTGGCCTTCTGTGTGTACGAAATGAAATCGAAGACGAAACCTCCGGCCTCCAATTTGTCGCTACATTCTCATCGACCGTCTCTCGACAGACACTGATTTATGTCGACGGCTCTCTTCCCTCCCCCGCGTGTACGGACGTAGTCTTCGCCACGATATATCACCGGACCGCCCTTCTTTCGATTTACCAACCTTTCAGCGCACGAACGACGTACGTTTTTCGAACAACGTTTACCGACTTGGCCGATCGTCGATCTACAACCGGTCGAAACACACGAAAACTTCCGAGAAATCGTCGACGTTTAAACTGTTGCAACTTTGTGAAAAGAAAATCATACAATGATCAGCCTGAGCTCGTTCCAAAGCTCGAAACGTCTACGTTTTAAAAGGTGTACATTCGCTTTGTTTTGGGATATTTTTAGTAACTGAAACGGGTAGGAGAGCGAAGATACTTTTCTTCCTGAAAATGTTGTAAATTTTCGTAAAGCATGTAAAACGGTGGAAAAATTTTTTTCATGAGTGTGTCTACAGTTGAAACCTATCTTTTTTAACGATTTTCGAAAACTTGGTACGCGACCTTTTCCTCCATCATTTTTTTTATTGATCTTTGGATGATCTTAGGCGAAAATGACGAAAAATTCAAGAAATCATAGTCATCACATTCGTTCTCGTCTGATGTTCAATGTTCGATAAATCGGCGAGAAAGAATCGTAACAGTAAGTTTCGAGGAATCATTCTATTGAGTCGTGATAAATGTTTTTCAATATTTTTACATACTATGACAATTTACAATATTTTCGAGAAGAAAAGTGCCTTTGCTTTTTCGCTTGCTACGTATTGAAAAAATGTCTTGAGATGAAGCAAATAATACATTTCGAAAGCAAACGACTTTAAGCTTTAAAACGAGCCACGTTGATTGTTGCACGACTCTTTCTTACAAAATTATAACAGTTTCGACGATTTTTCCAACATTGGAAATTTTCTGTTCGAACAAAACTTTGTGTTTTACGGACGACTGTATATTGATTATTTTGGAGATTAGTTATTTCAAAATTACCAAAATGGTTAATGTGATCAATTTTTAAATAGATGTTTTATAGATTTACAACGATGCAATTTTAGAGATATATTTTCTAGAATTTTTCATTAAATATTTAGATGAACACTTGTGTTCCACTTTGAAAATATTCTCCTGTTTCGTTCAATTTAATTTCTCTGATATAAGTATTGCATCATATTTTAATCGTCGGTGATTCTAGTATTAACAGCAGATCTTTAAAAGAGGGTTCGTTTTTTAAAAAAAGAGAATTTTCAATTTTATTATTCAACTTTGTCTATTACAATACGATTTTCCTTATTTTCTGTAAAATAATGTTTGCAAATTTCTGTAACAAAAATATTCGAAAAAAGAATTTCAATTTCTATACATATGAGAAATTCTACATGTAAAATTTGCTGCGTTGGCGAGCCTTAAGGGGTATATAAAATATAAAATTTGTGTCCAAGGAATTAAACTATAAAGATTAGAATTAAAATTTATAAAGCGTCAATTCTACATTTGATGAAAGACTATTCAAATTTTCAAAGATACACTGTTATAAGTTTGTGGAAAAAATTTCTACGAGAAATATTGCAAGTTGGTCAGTAAGTAGTTAGAGTAAATAATAATGTATACATCACGTATTCTACGGAAGTATTTCGATATTTCACGAACTCGTAGAGGAAAAACTTTCGGTAATTTTCCGTAGTATATTACAGAAGAATTATTATTCTGAATCGTTACATCGTTGTTTGTTCCAACAAAGAATATACAAATCTCCAGAACAATTTTAATAATCTTACATACGCCACGGACGAATTGAAACATTACTTAACAATTACTATATTACAATTCATACGCAACAGCAATGAATACAATGATCGCTGGATATTCTCCACGCATTTACATGCCGAATGCAAATGAATAAATTTAACATTTAAATTCGACAAGTTTTAAATTTTTCACGAATTAGTTATTGAAAAAAAAAAATAAAAAAGAAGAAAGGCATCGACAGATCGGTTGATTCACGTTTTTAGCGATTAAATTACGTAAAACAAGCGTCGCGATACCGTGGAGTGGAGACAAAAACCGCGTATCGTTTCGAATCGTTTCCACACCGTGACTTGTCCGAGAAGCAATTAAATTTATTTCGAGCGCTCTTAACCCAGATGAACACGCGAGTATTGTCGCGGCGGTGTTATTTTTCAGCTGGCTGCGAGAAACGTTGTTGGCTCCGTTGTTCCCGGAAACGTCAGGGAAATCGCTGGAGATGCAGATCGCTGGTAACTCGCTACGCAACCATGTGTAATGTAATATTGCACAAGTTCGCGGCAAGTTTCGGCAAAGAGGAGCTTCCGCTGACACGCGGTGGCTAGAAACAGTTGAATATCACACGCGGTGCCACGAATGTTCCCTAATGTCGGGATCGGACTGCCTTTCCATCCTCTGCGAACGAACTTCTCTCTCTCTCTCTCTCTCTCTCTCTCGCTCGCTCGCTTTCACGCCGTCCGCACGAACGAGGATAAGAAAGTTTCGCTCACACGCGGACACGTGTTGCCACAAGCCCGGGGAATTTGTTCGTTGCAGTACCGTGGTTCTTTTTCTTTTTTTTTCTTTCTTTCTCTTTTCTTCTTTTTCTCTCTCGCGAAAAACGACTTGACGAATTGAGAAATTGAACGCGGTCGAAATAGTCGAAGACGGAGGAGATTTCCAAATAGAGAAACATCGCGTGTTGCCTTCGCTTCAGCGCTTTGATGAATCGCTTGAGCTAACGTGGTAAATGATAGAAAGAAGACAAAAAAAGAAAAAAAAAAAACATACCGGAAGCGAAGATCAGACAAAAATTGTGACATTTACATCGTTTATCATTCGAACGCGATAAACTTTCAGCATTTATCATTTCTGCAAATTTAAAGGGAAGATGAATGGTGAGAAATGTTCAATTTATTTATTTCTGTACTGTGGTTTCGTTTCTCCTTTTTTTTTCTTTTTTTCTTTTTTTCTTTTTTTTTCCAATCGAGATCTAGACGCTACTTACGATAGTCGACGAAGATTCGATAAATTATAGCTAGATCGCGGATGTTCGTGAATTTTTCTTTTATTTCTGCGAACTGTAACTAAAGAATTGGGGCTCCAGTGGAGATTTCATTCATCCACTGAATGTCGAATGAAAAGTATTTTACTTCTCGTGCACTCTGTATATTCTTGATCTCGATTGTGTGCATTGCATGGATTTTCGCGCTCTTGAATTTTCCAAAAGTGGGAAATTCAACGTTGATGGGAAATTCCATTAATATTCTTTTAGAGATTATTTTTTAATTTTATCTATTAAAAATTAAAATCAATTTTAGTTTCGTCTCATTGAAATGAACGGTGAAAAATGTAGTTGACCAATTAAATTTATTTATTTTTCACGTTGCACTCTCAATCACGTTTTAAATCAAAATCTAATTGTCATTTACGATCATAAATTATATTAACTTGACACTTCAATTTTTAATCAATGCTTTAATATTTGATATTAATGACAAACAATTCTATTCTATTTGTAATTAGAAGTTATTGCATTAGAAGTTATTTAATTTTATCTACTCTTAAGAAGATAAAAGATTCAAGTTGATCAATTAAATTTATTCGTTTTTACATTGCACTTTCATCCTTTTAAATCAAAATCAAATTGTCGTTTACGATCGTAGTAGAAAATCGAATAACTTATTCTGACATTTTAAAAGCAATCCTCGATATTTAATATTGATGGTAAATTTACAAATTCTGTTAGTATCACTTTAGAATGATAAATTATAAAAAAAATTGACCAAGTAGTTAATCAAATTCATTTCTACATTATGATCATAATGAATAGTCAATAAATTATTCTGACACGGTGACAAACTTACAGTTCTATCAATATTCTTTTAGAAATTATATTTCAATTTTGTCCACTCTTAGCAAGAATGAATAATTAAATTTATTTGCTTCTGCATTGCACTTTTCATCCTTTTAAATCACAGTGAAGCATACAAATTACTTTGACACTTTCATTTTCGACACTGACGACAAATTCTCGCAATTCTATTAATGTGATATTTTTCAGAAATTACTCCATTTTCCCACGTAGACAGGAATTTTGAACAAGATCAAATATCGTTCACCATTTCACATTCAGCGTGTCGCTGAAATTCGTGTACTAGGGAACTTTCGCAAATTGCTCGCTTTTCTTTTTTTTTTCTTTTTCTTCTTTTCGCGCACACGTCCGAGAACAATCGCGAAAACGATCGATAGCGGGTATAATCGATAATTGTTAATTGCATCAGGCTGCCGCGGCTGTCGGAAATCGTACGCGAACGCATTAATTCCATTTATGTAATTAATATGCCAGCCCCGGAGCAAAAGGTCGACGAGTCCTCGTCGCAATTAACGGTAATGCAGCGTATGTCGAATCGAATGTATTACTGCGAGATTGTTAGTGTTATAATGTTGCACGGCACGGTTCGATGATGATCGACTACGTCTTCGTCACACGCTCGACACGAACGACAGTGGTAAAAATTGGCCAAGTTACCATTTTGAATTCTGGCTGCCAATGAGAGTTTTCTACAGAGTTCTCTCCGAGAACATCCGAAATGTGCAATTATTTATCCTGGAGGTGAAAGTTACGAAAAATAGGCTAAGTTTGGAATATTGTCATTAGTGAATTTCGTTGGTCGTCTTCCATCGTCCTCTTTGGATGAAATAATTCAGAGAACAATCTATTTTATGAACTGATGTTTATCCTAGCCAGAATAACTGTAAAATTATTGTAACGCGACAGTTCGTCGATACTTCTATATTGCACGAACTTCAAACAGACACTGAATATCATTGATATTCAGACACTGTACATTGAAACTGTCATAAGCGTGTGAAAAGAAATCGTACAATAGTAAACTTGGAACTCATTTTAAAGTTTCTACTTTATTAGTAGAGTACTGCTCCCATTGTAAAAAACTTTTGTTGGCAGCCAGATCCAAAATTGGCCAATTTTTTACCATTCTCCTTTCAATTCGAACTGCCGCTGATATTCGCCGATGCAACCTGCGAATTCTTGACACGATTTTCTTCGAAAAAGTGTCCTCGAACGTTTTCGTTTACTCGGAAAATTCATCCCGTTAGTCAGAATATTCACGGTTGATTATTAAACTGGGTTACTCGGGTACTCTGAACGTTCTGTTCCAATAAATCAGATACGGAGTACAGTTGCATTGTTCGTAATTGATGATACGTGGCGGTGTGCCCGGTAATGTAGGTTTTTTATCAATGTCGATTTAATACAAATGTTATCGCCGATTTGTCATTTCCAATAAATCCACGCATTGTTTCTTTAATTCGTTGATTATTGCTCGTCGCGAACGATAGGATTTTTACTATTATTAGTTCGCTATTATTTTTATTATTATTAGTTTATCATTGATTTAGTTTACCGATCAATTGACACACGAGTTTCTCGACTCGATTTGAATAATCTTGTACTTACAAAATTTCGAAATTTTCCATAGTATGTTCTCCTTCAATGTTCTGAATTACAATGCTTCACATGCCACTTTCGAAGATTTGTATGAAAAAAAAAAAAAAACGATGCTAAAATGAACTTTGTGAGATGAATGTTCTCTCGGATTGATGACGAAAGAAATTGCAGACCGGCAATACATGTATAAATATACTTCAACATCTTTAATCTTCTTTTTCGTGTGACCTTATCTTTAAAAAAAAAAAAAAAAAAAAAAAGAAAGAAAAACGTCAACTCAAATAAAAAACGGTGCGATTCAAGAATGAAAGGATTGAAAGAAGTTACTTCGACAGTTTCATTTTCACGACGAGAGACTCAAGCACGACATAAAAGGAGCCGTGATTTTTAGTGACGTTTCGTTTATTCAAACATCCAAGCGATTGATACTTCGCTTCGGCCAACAAAAACACGCATGCCGGCGTTGTATTGTAGCGGCGGCTAGTCCCGCAGGTCACGTTTGAATTTTTCCGCGCACGTGGCGGCCTGGCTTGGCCGGGCCATAAAAGAGCGAACGAAGCAATTGAAAACTCCACAGCCGCGGTTTATAGGCGTGCCCCTGTATATTTTAGGAGACCGCGTTGCGTCCACCATCTTTCTTTTTTTTTTCTCTCTCTCGTGAACGTACATCTACAGGGTGTACCCGCTATCGAACAAAAGAACTCCTCTTTTCTTCTTCTCTTCTTTTTTTTTTTCTAATTTTTTCATTTGACCCGGTCTGCGCCATGGTCAATGCTCCATTCAATTCGAACGCGTCGCGTCGGTCTGCAAAGTCTTTAAATTCTTCTCAAATTTCTCTCTCCATCTTCTCACCTCATTTCGTTAAAAGAGTTTACACGCTTCTGCGTGTTTATATTGTATTTATATTATATTTATAGTGTATATTGTATTTTTATATTGTGTTTATAACGTGTTATAACGAGAGAAGCAGGCCGATTCTGATACTGAAAAAGATTCATTGTCTTTCTTGACTGTGATCGACAGAGGACACCAGGAAGGAGAACTAAATTCATCAATAATTTCAATCGCGTTCGAAACACGTAAAATTATTATGAAACGTATCGGCAGAAAAGACGTTGATAAACATCCAAACCATATTTTTGGATACAATTTTGAATTTTTTCAATAAAGAAATAAAACCATTCACCTGAACTTCATTTGAGAATTATACAAAAAAATTCACTGACGATGGAACCTTCTTTCGCGAGTGAGTCGGCGTAAACAAATTTTTCTCAACGGAAGTTCTCTTTCAGAACGAACGATAGATAGTTCGCAAACGCAACAGCAATATATCTCGCGCATAATTAAAATCGTCGAACTTTAGCTTGAGTCTCGATTGAAGCTTTATCATTCCCTCTACCTTCCTCCGATCCATTCGCCCCGTTCTCGTAATTTACAAATGAACCTCCTTTACAGCGAAGCTTCTCCCCGTGTAAGAAAAATTTCCCTGAAATTTCATTACGAACTTTCGATTGAATATTTCTTTGCCAGGCACGCTGTATACACACACACATACACACACAGAGGGTTGTGTTTACGACGAAACGCACGAAGGGGCCGAGGATAACCCAGGCACGAACGCTTATTTGTATGCGCATCGATATACGAATTCGCATGGTAATGTGGGGGCGGGGAGGTCGCCGAACGCCCTCGAAGCGCGTGCAATTCTTTGTGTTCGTCTGCTGTTCACCGAGGCTTTCGCGTCGAGTCGCGCGACAAAGGGTGCTTTCCCCCCCCATTTTCTGTGCGGGCGACTTCCTCCTCCGGCTACCAGTCTACCGCGTGCGTCTATCCATCACCGTGTGTCCGATGGGACACGCGTCTGCAAACGATAATTTCGCCTCTGGCTAAGCAAGCAAGCAGTCGCGCGTCCAAGCGATCGGGACATTTGTCGGAGTGGTTGCAACGTGGTTGAAACGCGCAGAGAAAGGCCGGAAAAGCCGGCGATGAAAAGAACGAGGTCGCGCGCTCTATTTCACCGTGTTCCACCACTTCCGAGCTTTGTTCCCCAACGCAGAGAATTATCGACACTTCGCACGCGTGCCTGTTTCCATTTTCTGTTCGACGGAGCGTTTGTTTGCTTCTCTCTCTCTCACACACACACAAACACACAGAGAAAGAGAGCTGAGTTTCGTTTGAAAATAAAGGTAAAGTTTTTACGAATTTCTTCTTTTTCTTTATGTTCTTTTCATTAGCTATCGGTTTGATTATTAAACGAAAGGTTAAAAATTGTTTTAGACGTGCGAATGTGACTTGGATTACGATTGATTTTCAAAATTAAAAATGTCACAAAGTCTAGGAACGTCGAGGGAAATAATTTTTATTGACTTGTAGTATTATGTAAAATACGATCTCTTTTGGTATTTCAATTTTGGATTTTGCATTTCAATTTTCCCCAAATCGAAACGTTGCAAGTAGACAATTTTTTATTGATTTATATAATATCATGCAAAATACGACTTCTTTGGTATTTTAATTTTTCTCCAAGTCAAAATGTTACAAAGTATAGAAACATCGAAGTAAAAAAATTTTTATTGTACGAAATACGATTTTTTTCGGTATTTTAATCTATAAAGTTGTTTCTTGTTGATATTCTAGACGATACATTTTCATTCGCATCAGTAGGAATTTTTTTCTTTTTCTTTGTTCAAACGTTCCACCAGTCCTTCGTAGCTAGAAATTAAACTAAGACTTCGAAAATTACTAAACAACTCCGTCCGATTACTAAACAACTTTCATCGAGAAAAATCGAAACTGAGATATAAATCACTAAATTGCATTTATACAATATCGAGGAAAATTCAACTTCTCATTTAGTAACTACTCGTTAAAAGAATTTACAAAATCTTTCATCGTCTGTCTTTGAACGATTTAACACTTGACTTCTCTCTTCGAGAATAACATTTTCCGTGCGAAGGTTTCTATCCCGCGAAGGATCAGGAACGTGAAAAGCAATCGCCTAAAGAGAGAGAGAGAGAGAGAGAGAGAGAGAGAAAATCAGTTTGGAGATCACAGTCACAGAAGAAGTCGGTGAAGTTCTTCAAAGAAGACGAAGGGAAGCTCAAGGATTTCAGCGAATCTTTCGAAATGGTAATTAAACGTACGCTTTGAGCCGGGTTTTCAAAGAGGATCGAGCGGTAACCCTCCAGGGACAATTGAATTACATATTCGAGGGCGAAACAGGGGCGGGACGAAACGGTTTGTCTCGCGGCTGGAAGGAGAAAACAAGAAAAGGGAAAAGGGGGAATTCCAAAGGGGGGGGGACGTGATCAAAACTTGCCGTGCCAGCGCTAATGACGCGTTTCTTTCACCGAGTCTCGAGGGAATCTCGTTCGAGTCACCAGGGGTGAAACGCAAGTGCAAGTTTTAAGGAACTCTGGCGCTCCTCCCTTGGCGTGCCAACTTCTGCGCGAGCGAATGCCCTGGAAAGCGAGAAGAACGAACGAAGAAGAACCGAGGAGAGCAGGGAACTCCTTGCGCTTATTTCCTGGTACGTCAACATTTTTCCATAGTGCTAATACATTACGTATGCCGTGGTTGCGCTACTGTGGCTGCGACCTCGTTTAAAATTTGGCGTCCCGTTCATAAATTGACGGCGGATTTTTATGCAAATTCGTGGTTTTGGCAAATGGAAGTGAAAAGTTAGAACCACTGAAAAGAGTTGTTCTTGGTATCAAGTGTTGCAGAAAGCACTGCACTTTGGATATTTTATATATTATACTTGTATTTATATTTTACATATTTATATTTATATCTTATATATTATATTTATATATAATATATTTTATATATTATATTTTATATTTTACTTATATTTATATTTATATTTTATATTTTACTTATATTTATATTTATATTTTATATATTATATTATTTGGATATTATATATATTTTTCCCATATTACGTTATTTCCTTTACGTTCAAGTTTTTCTTGAACAAAAACTCGCAGTCTAGTGATAAAGTTTATACAAATATGCTCAAAAAAAAAAAAAAATACAATATCGATTTTATTTATAAACGAACTACTCTATGGATAATTTTTATCTGGCACTATCTTTTCTTCATACGAATATTCTAGCTGTACTGATATTTGTTTAGATTGTGCAACACTTACTTTTGTTCTATTTCTTTTATTTTAACAGTTAGTTGATTAATTAAATTAAGAAATCCTTTATCGATATTCTAGACTATTAACTTCTTGTTTTTTTTCATTATCTTTTCAATTTTCTTAAGTATAATAAGAATTGATTATTATTATTTACTACAGTGTATTAGATGTAAGATATTGAAACGTTATACGTGTATAATTTATGTTTATTAATCTCCGATATTTAAGGAATTGAAATTTCAAATTTCAGTGCAAATTCCGCAGCGCTAGAATGATAACATGTGTTATATTACATTGTCTATCAATGTTCATGAATTTGTAGAGAAATTTAATTTTACAAACTCCCGATGAAAATTTTTCATCATTCAAATTACAAAACAATGATTCGTGTTCGACATTTTAAGACATTTTCTAAGGGATGAATATTATATCCTGTTCTGAAGTTCAAAGGATCGTTGGAATTAGAAGATTATTATGTATAAAACATGTTGATTCTCATTTAAAACTCTCAGACTACTTTCTGTATATTTTTAACATTCAATATTTATCGTAGATGATAAAATTTTGAAATTACACGTATAATTCATAAGTATATTAAAACTGTGCCACATCATGAAGTGTTAATAATTGCTCGAAATATATTAACGCTTTGCACGTTTTTTTTTATTGCTAAAAATTTTATTTAATCCAATTTTAAAACAAATATGACGTTTATCCTAAGAATTTTCATCGGGAGTTTGTAAAATTAAATTTCTCTACAAATTCATGAACATTGATAGACAATGTAATATAACACATGTTATCATTCTCATTGATTTATAATATTGAATACAATTTCTTATTTGTAATACAATATAATATTACATTACGTATTAATATTCGTAAATTTATATATTTCTAATTCACAGATGAATTTAATTTACGTACAAACTCTCGATTAAAATATCATATTTTTTTTTTTAATAATCAAGTAACACTTCAATGTAAATGTTAATTTATCAATATTAATATATATTCGTAGTATTTAATATTTGTAATACATCTACACAAGGTTGTGCATGAATAAAACATGGAGAATCAACAAGGGATTAAATCATGGAGAATCAACTGTTGATTAAAAGATATCTACACAGTGATAAAGTGTAGAGATATTCGTTCGAATGGGCGGTTTCTAGCTCGTTTGTATCGCGTTTCACGCACCGGTCCGATGATTCTTTTATTCTCTCGTGAAACAGACACCATAGCCAACCTCCAGGTTTCGCAGCCTCAGAGACGAATTAAAGGGAAATCCGCGCAGCTTGCGTAGCTGGATTACCTACATCTCCGCGGGATTGTTTGCTTGCACAAATTGGTTTGTTCGGCGTCGAGTTCCCGACGACGTTGTTCTATTCCATTTATGCGAAGCTAGTACGACGAGGAGGTGGTAGCTGCACGCGTTTCTTCTTCTCTCGATCGTTCGAGTTGAATTCCTGGAGGTGGAATGTCACTCTACAGCCAGGAATAATGCAGCCAGCTACTGTTTTTCCTTTCCACGTACACAACTGTCGTCTCCTTTTGACAGAGAGACGCAGGAATGCCACGACATATATTAATTTGGAAATTTCAAGAAAATTCTTTTGTTGAACACTTGAAATACTTAGATGGAGATTTGGCTCAAGCTACGCGAGGGTATTATTGCGCACGTTCGAATTTCGTAGAATAATATTTTAGGTTTTGTAAAGTATTATCGTCGTGAGAAATTCTTCGACTTAAGTAATACGATTATGAAATTAAAAACGCTAAACAGGGATCTTATAAAGTTTGTACGTGTCGAAAGTTGTCTGTCAAAATCTTGATTCATATCTTATACACTCGTATCTTCAACAATTGTAAAATATGTGTCGCTTAATCTTCAAAAGTTGAAATACTCTCGACATACGTCAATTGTAATTTTTATAATTTCTCGATAAGCAAATTCTCAATACGAGAGTTACGCTGACAAACAGAAAGGCAAAAATCACGAGTACGTTTCCTAAAATTTTGTGACGCTTGTTACACCAAAAAAAAAAAGGGAGCATTTTTAGAAATAACGTATCCGAAATTATTACTTTTAGACTCGTGGAAACTTTCGACGTGAAGCAGTAAGTCGAGTTGTTAGTAAAAAGACGTGAAACTAAAATTGCATTGCAAGCGTTTTAACACGGAAGGAGGAATATTTGTCAGAGAGAAACGCGAGCTTCGTTCCGTGGATATCCTTCTAAAATACTAGCGTTACGACAAATATGTAAATACTTGGGTTAGACCCATGCACGAGATATTACACAAGGAATTCTTGACAACATTTCTATGGTTGCATCCCGCTGAAATTAGAGACACAAATTAATTGTAAACCACACGCTTAACTCGCGCAACTTCGGGTCCGACTAACGTTGGATTATTCTACTAGCCGAGTTTCTCGCATTTGCCACTCTTCTTTCACTCGTAATAAATGCCCGCGATTTCAAAGTTCCATTTATCTTTACGAATCTGAAAGATTTTTAAATTCGTCTGACGTGTTGTTGCATAGTGTCGCGTTTATTTCGAATTAATTAAATTAATATGATTTAAATGACTGTTCAATTATTAAAGTTGGTTTTTTCGTTGATAGCAGGTTCGAAGAACAGGTTTCCCTGGCTGTTGCTACGTTTATAGTAACTTAAATTTTTATTTATCGTAATTCATTTTATTTATAGTACTTTATCGCATTTTGAATTTATCGTTAACTTAAATTTCTAGAAACTTCTATGCTACATTTTACATTTAAATTACATAATTTTTATTGGATAATTTTTCACTTGATAACTACGTTTGATAAGAAAGTTTCTTGTCGATAAGAACAGATTTTCGAGCTTCTGTAGTAATTAAAATCCCCACGTTATATTCTAGATGATAGCAATTTTTCATTCGAGAATTAGTCGATAATTTTTTGAAAAATAATAAATAGCTCTCGAGCTATTAAGTTAATTTCGTTCAAAAAAAAAAAAAATTGAAACATTTAAAAAAAAGTTCGCAAAATTTGCTGGTAATTCATAGATGCCTTCTGACAAAGAACAAAAAGATATACAAACAGAGGAACCATTCCATCCCCAAAAAATACTGGAAATATTCCCTAATTAGAAGGTTGAAATAATACATCCTCCGTTGGACTGATCACGAATGTAGAACGAACGTACGAGGCAGAGCGAAACGAGTCCATTTGTAAATTGACTGGCCGGCTGTTTATGAAGCGGACAAACGACCAACTAGACGTCCTGTCCACCTTTAACCAGTCGCTGGCCCTGGACACCTCCCCAGGCAACAACCCCTTACCATTAATGGTTTTCCATGCTGGCTTCGACTCCTATTTCATCCGCCATTCTAGAAACTTCTCTGCCTCGAGAGAAACGTTCTGTTCTCTCTGTTCGTGCCGCTGCGTGCCCATTAATGCTGGCCAACACGCTCGCACACGCGTTACAATCATTAATAAATCCAATTAGTTCTCGTTCAAGTTGGCCGTTCGATAATTGCGAAACACGATTGCGCGCGGACGTGGTGGTTTTTCAATCCGTGGGCGTAGTAATTACGTCTTTACCGTATTTCAGCGGATAATTCGGAGATTCCATTGAATTTCTATCGTTGTCTCGGCATTTGGCGAAAGACTCGTGGGTCTGAAATTTTCGAGGCGATCGAAATCTCGAGAAGGGGAGGCTGCGATCGTCATTGGCGAGCGTCATTTGGTTGCGGATGTGACTTGGAAAGAAGTTGCAAAACAAGAGAGGAAGACCGAGAGGGAAAATTAAGAGAAAGAAAGCGAAAGAAAGAAAAGTTGCCGAAGAGGGGAATTTCACAAAGAGGAAGTTTCAAGATAGGAAAAGTTGCTAGGCGAGAGACCTGAAGAAAAGAAAGAATAAGAGAATTTGTAAAAAGGAAGTTGCAAAATAGGGGGAATTTACGGAAGGAAGTTTCAAAATAAGAAAAGTTGCAGGACAAGGGATTAGGAAGCAAGGCTAAGAAAAAAAATAAAGGAATTTACAATTATCGATATCTGTTTTCAATTTCGTAACTTACAACTACGATAATTTATTTCAAGAAAGAAAGGAAACCACGGAGAAAAAACAATACTTCTTCGAGCCGTTACATTATCAAATGATTAATTCCAATTCCATATTGAAATTAATAAAAACGGTAGCAATTTTTCTGATAGAAATATATCTAATAGAAATTACGATATTTAATTTTAACAAAGAAGACAAACTACAGAAAAAACGATTCTTCTTCGATTTATTAATTCGTTATTTTGTTATATTGTCCAAGGGTTAATTCCAATTTCATTTCGACATCGAGACTATTTAATAAAAACAGTACAAAGGAATGCAATTTTTCTAATAGAAATTACGGTATTTTTTTTCAACAAAGAAGAGAAACCTTCAGAAAAACGATTCTTCTTCGATTTGTTAATTCGTCACTATATTATCATCATTAATGATTAATTCCAATTTTGACGTCGAAACTACTTGATAGTACTATTAAGTAACAGAAACAGTATAAATCAATGCAATTACTCTAATAGAAATATATGTACATATGGGCGACTACTACCTTGTGTATATTTTTAATATTCAATATTTATCGTAGATAATAAAATTTTGAAATTACACGTATGATTCATATATATATTAAAATTGTGCCACATTATGAAGTGTTAATAGTTTCTTAAAATATATTAACGCTTTACACGTTTTTTTATCGTTTAAAATTTTATTTAATCCTTTTCAATTTTAAAACAAATATGATGTTTATCCTAAGAATTTTCATCGGGAGTTTGTAAATTAAATTTATCTACAAATTCATGAATATTGATACACAATGTAATATATATAATACAATTTCTTATTTATAATACAATATAATATAATATTATATTACGTATTAATATTCGTAAATTTATATATTTTAAATTCACAGGTAAATTTAATTTATGTGCAAACTCTCGATGTAAAAACAGTACAAATGAATGCAATTTTTCTAATAGAAATTACGATATTTTTTTTCAACAAAGAAGAGAAACCTTCAAAAAAACGATTTTTCTTCGATTTGTTAATTCGTCACTATGTTATTATCATCGTTAATGATTAATTCCAATTTCGACGTCGAAACTACTTGATAACAGTACAGATAACTAAAGTAACAGAAACAGTAACAGAAACAATACAAATAAATGCAATTACTCCAATAGAAATATATGTACATATCGGCGAGCTATTGTTGGTTGAATATTGCAGAGGGGTTCAGGATATCCGAATAAATTTTCCGGTCAATTTTCGACGCATCTCGAAGTCATGGTAAACTACCGGAACGAAACGAAGGAAAACGGAGGAGGAAAGAGATCCGCCAGTTGATCAGTGCACGAAAGATCGGCTGGTTTTTCCCGCGGGAACCATCCAGACATCCCTCGTTACTCGCTTTTTCTTCTGCCTCTCCACCGAATCCTATCGATTCCAGCTTCTTCGAGCAGTTTGCCTCTAATACCGATCCTCGATGCTATAATTCTTCGATGCTCCTTTCCAATTCCCACTCGGTTCGATCGGTAACCGAGGATGTACCACGCTCTGTGCTGCTTTCTCACTCTGTCTGCGTTATGGTCAGCCAACTCGTTCGAAATCGGTGTCGAAAGACAAAAAAAAAAAACATGCCAGTGATTCGTCCGGAGAAATCGTTAATAAACCGCATATCTTTGCGGAGTTCTATATTTTCATGAACACGAGTAAAAAAAAAAGTAGAATTCAAGTAGAAACTTGCTTTCCGTATTAAGTATTGTGATATGTACTCTGCTGTCAGATAGATTTCAGATATTTCTACATATTGCGTGTATTTTCTGTATTTTTGCATTCTCGAGTTTCACACGAGCGCATAAAAATCCTCTCTAATATGTGCTATGGATTTTCAAAATTTTTTTGTTACAGAAAAATTAATTATATAATCGGGAAGAAAAGACACCTGTTTTGTGAAATCTATCATTTATTCTAGAAAATTATTGTGTATTTAATTTCTAGTGCCTAAGATCTTTCGCTTTATGTAATTCTCGAATTTTATTACATGTGGAATTGAATTTTCTTCGTCTGGTAAACTTTCTTGATTGATTGGCGGAACAGAAGTTTTATCTTCTTGTATATTCAATATTTTTCAAAGCCAAATTCTGCGTTCTTTATATTTCCTTTTTACATCATCCCTGTATTGAATTCTTTCGAAGTGGTACATCAATACTACTTCAATCAGCTCTTATTCAATTTATTCTGATATGGTGCTATATTTCGACTGTGTTCGACTCTGGAAGAAAAATTGAAATATAAAAGTGAAATTCATTTTCATTTCGGCGAATTTAGTAGTAAATTTTAACTTTTTTTTTTTCATTCTGCAACTTCTTTTCGTTTTGGTAATTGTCATTTCACTTTAGCAGTGAATTAAATTAGTAGTAAATTATTTAGTAAATTAAGAATTATTTCGCTTTGGTAGTAAATTTTTCACTCGTTTAAATTGCTTTTTCATTCGGCAATTTCTTTTCATTTTGATATCACCTCTGCTTTGATAGTAAATTTTTCATTTATTTCGAAAGAAATTTCAACTTCTCTTTAGAAATTTAGAGATTCCTTTTCATTTTCCTGATTATCATTTCGTTTCAACAATCACAGAATTCTGCCGCTCAAGATGGTCGAGTCTTGCTCACAGTCGACGAATTCTCTTCACGTTCGCACGCAGGCCAATTCGCAGTATCATTCGCAAAGCCCTCCGGTGCCGTTTGAGCGATCGAGGAACAAAGAGAGCCGGCAGGAAGGTCCAAGACCACGCGGCCACGACTTCCGGTTCATGCAGCACGCATCGTTCGCCGCTTCCTGTCGCTCCCTCGCGGCGAAATCGCTCGCAGATTAACAAGAATCTTCTTGCAGCCAACATTATTGCCGTGACGTGGAGCTCTTTTTCTTCGAGCGACCGCGAGGACGATTCGGTCACCCTCCGCTTCCGGTTTCCTGGCGAGACGGATTTACGGAGGACGAAAAGCCGGAGGAGCTCGTTTTCTATCGTTAGCCAACCACCGGGGCATTTCCACCGAATGGGAAAGTTTCTTTCCTCTTTCCCGTGACCTTGAGCCCCTTATACGCGGAGATACACGTTCAACTAGGCGAACATCGTCCGTGAACTTTGTCTACCTGACGCCTACGTGGAACCTACAAGCCGTGTTCTTCTGTTCGCTTGACTGTTTCAAATTACCTCTCTCAGACTCCGTTGCCTCCGCCATCGCTGGTTATTTCTTTTATAACTCGCTCCTCCTCCCCGAAGTTCTATTGTTTTATCCATCGCTGTGTTTTTTTTTTTTTTATTTCCCCATCTCGAGTTTCTTTTGACACGCGTTGCAAAAGATCTCGCAATGAAATTCCCAAGGGAACCTCGATTCAAGAGTGATTCAAGAAAGAAATTTCGCTTCTGCGTCTGGTGATACGGGAATAATGTAGTTTCAGGGTTCTCGGAAAGGGAAATGAAACGGGCGAATTTTCTGATCCAGGCTTTTCGTTACGTATTCGTGGACGTTCGATGATATTAAATCGAGAAGATATTGTTCGTAAAAAATTCAGGTGAAGCTCATGTGTAATAAATGAAGAGTGATAAATCTGTTGCGTAACAATTGAATTTCTCCTCGTTTATTATATTCATCACGTTATTATATTCATTATATTATATTCATTATATTATGTATTATATTATATTATATTATATTATATTATATTATATTATATTCATATTATATTATATCATATATATTATATTATATTATATTATATTCATTATATTATATATTATATTCATCACGTTATTATATATTCATCACGTACGTATTTATAATTATAGATTCCCAGGATTTAATTTTCCATTAGATTTATTTTAAATTTTAAATTTTCATTGAGCTGTAGACTGAAGAGTTGATCTGTACAACAGATATAATCTATAATTGTTAATTCATTATTTTTCTATTTTTCTATTTTTCTATTTTTCTATTTTTCTATTGACTCTGCGTTATTTTTTACGTAATACATAGTTCAATAGCTTTCTTCTTTTTTTTTTCAAGATGATGTTACATCGTGGACGAGAAATTTTCTCGAATATTATAAAAATTCAAACGAAATGTGTAAAAAGAAATCTTTTCGCCATCATTCTCACGTTCCACTATTTCATTGAACTTTGAATATTGAGATTAAATGACAAGAATTCATGAAATCCTAACATTTCATTATTCAACGTTCCAAGTTTAATTAAAATGGTAAAAAAAAAAGAACAAATCGTACAGCGAGTTTTAAGGACTCGTCGTAAAGTATCATTGTTTGAGATCATGGTTTTAAGATTTGATCATGGAAAAATGTTTCAGTGTTTTACGCGCCCTTTGAATTTCTACAGAAATGCATCCTCATTTTCTCACCTTCGAAAAGAACTGACAACTCGTATCGAAGCAGAAGCTTCACGTTTCAAAATAAGATCAAGTGGACCTACGTTTTACAAAGTTTCTTCGACAATTTCTCGTCGGCATTGGAAATTCATTCATCTCTCTCGTAGAACATCACGTGCTATTTATCGCAATTGCAAGATGATCCTTCGTTACAACTGCTGATACCACTACATTTTTCTCACAAAAATCTCTCACAGAGAGAGAGAGAGAGAGAGAGAGAGAGATACACAAACAAACACACACACACACACACACACACACACACACACCTTCATTCTGTATTTGACGGTATCGATTAAGTTTCACCGCGAGAATCGGTTGTTTTCACAGCCGAAATGGAAATGAATTTCTCGACGATCTCGCGGCGCGATGGCTGGTTGCTCCGTAGGTAAATTTGACAGTCGCTAGGAGGCTAGGGGGCTCTCGAATTAACCAAGAGTGACGAGCGCTAATAAAAGCGTGCAACGGCAAACGGGGCCGTAACGACGAAATACATCGTTTTCCAGAGGTTTGTAATTAGCCAGTCTGCTCGCTTAGCCATACACGACGACGGTTAGTCGATAAAGTCAACCCACGGCTATAGCCGTCAGACGTCTTACAAATGCGTTCTCCGATTGTGTTTGCATAATTAAATCTTGCCTTTCCCCCTTGGATCTATCCATCTTCTCGTCCCGGGCAATCGAAAACCCCGGGCTTGCTCTCTTTGATCAACGATGTTACGCGCGTTTCTCAACTTCTGATTCCTTTGGTTTTTGGCTCGTCGCGTCTCTCTCGCGGTGATGAATTAACGACGGTGAAACGTCGGATGATGTATGAAAGTAATTTTAGGTTTAATCCCGTTAAAGAGTCGGCGGGAGTAACGGGTGGATTATATCGCGTGAAACGATTGTAATGGATTATAATGAACGAATTGAATTAACAGAAGGAGCACGATGTAAATTATCGTAATGACCAGTGTCACGATCGTGTGATGAAATTTCATTTTTGTTCGCAAGTGGTCTTTGACGAGATTGTAATAAACGGGTCGAGGCGAGGAATATCCAAGTTGCAAAATAGATTTCAGAAGTGAACTTAGTCTTCTTAGATGAATAAAATTATACTTTTTCTGATAGGAATAATCATTCGTTGAGATTGTCTCGACACTTTTTATATGACAAGATATACGTTCGTCAAAATCGTAGAATTCTTTTCATACAATTCATTTAATTTTTTTATTTTATTTGTTTATTTTTTTATTTTATTCCATCGAAAGACGAAAGTACAGACTGAAAGGACAATCTTCTATTCCAAAGAATATTGAAAGAATAATTTTATAATTCTAACTCAATATTCTATCGCACAATTGATGTATACTGTATGTCATCAGATTATACATCATCAACAATGTATACTATACGATCGATCGAAGATTTAATTTTCTCAGTCATGTCACTTACCAAGCTGTGTCTCTAATAAATCAACGTGACATTAAAAATTAGAAATTAATAGATCGAAAACCTTTCCACAATTATTCTCAATAATTCTTTATCACTCTAATCTCTCCAATCCCGAACAATTATCAACTAAGCAACATTGCCTCCGAAAAACGATTGATATTCTCACTCGTCGCTGTACAAAGTTTTCCCTCTGTATCACCATAATATCAAACACCGACGACGATCCATATTAATTGATTTATCATTCTCAATCGCTCTCGTTCAATCCCAATGGCGATTTGTTTGTTGTCTGACGAGATATCTCGTCGAAAGCGTATCGCGAACGTTTCACTGTACAATGACAAAAAAGAAATCTTAGCATTTTCTCCTAGCATACAGAGAAGAAAAGAAAGATCAAGAGGTAGAAAGTATAGTAAGACAAGTATAATAAGGATATTTCTAGAGGACGGAATCACGCTTCAGCAGAGTAAAATTAGAATGTTAAAAGATCAATGTAAATGTTAAAATAAATTTGAAAAGTTAAACACTAAATATACGAAGTGAATTAAAAAATAATGTAATCCTCACAGACCTGTTGTCCGAAGGATAAAATCTATATCTAATAAAAAAGTAAAATAAAAGCGATACAACTACTACTAACGTTCCTCATTATTTTTTTACTTTTTTTTTTAACGACGATCCATATTTTCACTTTTCGCTCTACATAACGTCGAACACCAGTCGAACGAATTCCCTCGCCAAGTTCAAGTCTAACGCACCCCGTTCGTGAAAAACATAACGACGAGTAACGAAAGCGCCCTCCTCTGCCCCCCGCACAGAAAACCAAAAGTTCGTCGCAACAACAAGCGCGTGTTACACCTTTCCCCGGATCGATTCCTGCAAGCGTTTCCGGTCAGTTGGCCGACCGGTCACCGGTTGAACGACGCGCGATCACCCGAGGGGCACGCGAGAGAGGCGACCGAGCGAAAACCACTCGTCGGATCCTCCCTTTCGTCCCTGGTTTCGCAACGGAACCGTTCCTTCGAACGGAAGCGACAGGCAAGCGACGGTCGTCGTGTTTTCACAGTCAAAGCAAGCCGGCTGTGTGTCGCTGTGTGTTGGGCTTTGACTTCTTCGTCCGAGGTTGCGTTTCAACGGAACTTGAAACGCAGCCGACTCTTCAAACGCAGCCCTCCTCCCTCACGTCGGCCACTTCCCTCGGCTGCTGGGAAAATTAACCCGAGCCCTGCGACTATTTTTAGGTCGGCCGAACGCGTTGCAACCCTTCTCTGCACGCGCGCGCCAACGCCGCCCGATTTTCACCGTTTCCCCCCTCCCCCCTCGCTCTCTCACCCTCGGCCGCGTAATTAAGATCCCACCGGGTGAGTGACTGCCTCCAACCCCTTCTTCCCGCTTCTTTGCGGCTCTCCTCTCTGTTCTTCTACTCTTCTCTTCTCTTCTCTTCTCTTCTCTTCTCTTCTCTTCTCTTCTCTTCTCTTCTCTTCTCTTCTCTTTTCTTCTCTTCTCTTTTCCTTTCCTTTCTTTCTTTTTTCTTTTATTTTTGTTCTTCTTCTTCTTCTTCGCGATTCAGGTGCGAACCCATATCCACCTGTGCGAGTGCCCATCGCACACGGATGGATCCGGGGATATGAATTTCTAATGAAATCTTTGTTTCGGATGATGGAACTTCGAGGGTCACGAGCCGGAGGGGTTGGGAATTGGCTTCTCAGTGAATTTCTAACGAGTCGCGTTTTTTCTTTTTTCTCTCCTTTTTTATTCTTGCTCGCAAAGACGAGGTGAACGTTCGAGAGGGTGGTTACATTTTATTATTATAGGAATATTAAATGAAATTTATATATAAAGTTGGAATTTATAGGCGAGGATTTAAGAAGAGGATATTTATGCAGATTATTTGTATTCTTATGAATACGAATATAAGAACAGGGGCTAGACAAATATTCGATTCATCCTTGAAACGGTATAAATTATGTATATTATATTTTTTTGACATTTCATAGGTTTTTACATCTCTTATATTTTCACGCTGCTTGCCAAAAAAAAGTTGCGACATCTAAAAATTGGCGTTGCATGAATTTGAAAATCACATACATGTTGTTTTACGGTTAGAAAATAAAATGGTTTATGTTTATTATTACACTGTGTGGAAGAAATTTGGAAACAACACCGCGAGACTTGAAAATTTACAAATTTTAAAATATCCAAAATACAGCGTCTGTTGTATAAACATTTACTCAGGCTCTGTTTCTTTAATTATTTTTACAAAAATATGAACTTAACATGTCTAAAAATCTACAGTCTACTAGCAATTATTTTTATTATATAACTCGAGGTATATATATATTTTTTTTTTATCAGCGAGCAATACAATAAAACAAACATTCTACCATCTTCTTAAAGTGTCGCAGTTGTTCTTACAATCTTCTCCTTTCTTTTACGATTCAAAAACGATCATTCAGACTGTCAGATAATAATTCCACTTTTACCGATTAATTTCATCCATTTCTAACCTCATCGCATCTCCACGAAATTAACGTTCCCTGCAAAAACAGCGATCTCTTTTTTCTTCTTCCTAGCAAAAAGGCGTTGGAAATTTCCCGAAAGAGCTGGATCGAAGTTTCAACGGCGGTGTTGAAAGAGAAAACGGTGGGAAAAAAAAAAACGGACGTTCGATAAATGGGACGTTTATCTGGATACCGGCCAGTCCCGAGTGCCATTTTAACGGACACGAAATAATCTTTGGGGCCACAGTTAGCGGTATGGTGGATCGAACAGTTTTTCAGAGAGAATAAAAGACAGAGAGAGAGAGAGAGAGAGAGAGAGAGATCACCGCGCGGAAGGCACGCTCATTACGCGTAATCTGACGAAAGCCGTCATTAATCTTCGTCCGTTTTCGGCTCTTTTGCTTTTCTTCGAGGGTCGCTTCTTTCTCAGCGGAAACGCGATCCGATCGGGACGTCGTGAACAGTTATCGCGGGGCGTCGGCTTTCGTCCATGGAACCCAATTAATCCTGTTATAATCACTGTCGCCTTGTTATTACTCTCTAAAGTTCGTTTCCATCGAGTGTGTCCGAGTAATTTTTTCGTACAGCGGCGAGGGGAGAGCCTGAAATAGTTTTCTCGTTTTCTTCTTTCTATTTTCCTCTTGTTTCAAACTTCCCTTTCGCTGAACAGCGTGAGTGAATATCAATTTTCAACATGCAGTCGCGTTTTCGTTTTTTCTAACTGTCAAAAAGATTTATAAGTTCGACACGCGAGATATTTGATACGATGGTTATTTGCGAGATTCTATGCAATTAATGTAATAATTCTTCAGCTTCGCGAAATTATAGCTGTTAACAGTTTTATAAAATGAAGGGGGTAAATTACACGGAGAAATATTGTGAAAAATTGTTTGCAGGGATTTTTTAGTGGGGAAAATATCGAGAATTTAATAACAGGCAGCTACACGTATCGTGGTTAAACTTGTTGAAATGGAAAATTTGTAGCAAATTGAATAAATCAAATCTGATTTGTGAAAGTATTTTAAAGTCTGTGACTGAATAATAGTACATAAAAAAAAAAAAAATAGAATATATATAATATTCGCATTTATTTTAATATAATAAAACCACGTGTTTTCCTTAGACACGGTATATAATATTACTAACTGCGATTGATACAAATTGATACAAATTGAAGTTACAAATTGTCGAAATATTAGATCGTGTCACGTGAATTTCTGTTCATTCAACATTTGTGCGTTGGTTTGTTCGACTGCTATTCTTTGATAATTATTATTATTATTAATTATTATTAATAATTATTATTTGACATCTATGGAAGGCTTATATTAATTTTTGAATTTCATTTTTTTCTCCCATGAACGAGCTTCCTTCGATGTGTTCACTATTCTGGAAATTCGCTCTCTTTTCCGTACGAATCTCTTTCAGAATTAGGTAACGAAATTCCCTCCTCATCCACTCTCTGTTTCCCAGAGACATCTCTCGAGCAGATTTTCATCTTTCCAGAAGTTTTCGGATCATTCTCACGTCAGAAAATGTTCAGAGGCAGAGCGTCTGTAATTCAGGCCTTCGAAGGGTTCACCTTTCAGCTTCTAAAAAGCAAGATATCTTCGAAAGAGAGAATGTTTCTTTAAAACTCCACATCGAAACACGACGTCTAGCTTGACTTGAAAGTCGAGCTATAATTTTCAAAAAATATATTCAACATAAATTGTATGTATACTTGCACGTAAAACCCTGCAAATCCACACGAACTTTCCGCGAGAAATGACAAATTATTTATTTGGATCGTTTGTACATATATTTTCATTTATACATTCTTTTCACTCGCCGATAGACAGACTAATTCTAATTAACTCGAATTTTTTTCGAACGAAACGCTACACTTGGAATTGGAACACATTTTGTGCGCACACCTCGGAGGGAATCGGGGGAAGCAAGTAAGTGAACATAATTAAGGACGATCGCGCGATGACAGACGAACGGCAGAGAAATCGATACGATTATTCGATACGATGATTACAACAGACAACCGTGGCTTCTGTTCGTTAATACACAGTTGTAATTAACACTGGCAGATATTGCCAGGGACACCGTGATTGTATAAACGTACGCCGAGCGCGATTGTGCAACAATGGGGGATCCTCTGCACCTTCAACGGCGGCCATCTTTGTGCTGATTAACAATAAGCATCCTGGCAATTACAATTGGAACGTGGATTATATCGGCGACCTAGTCTGTTACTAGATTTCCTAGATGTTTCCGTCGTCGAGCCATCCGCGTTGCGCATCTCCGATTAATTATTTCGAGACAATTGAACTCATTCGGTTACAGTCTCTAGCTGATCGTTTCATTGTTTTTCACGTTCTAAGGTCTGTAATTTTCAATTAAGTTAAGCATTCTGTAATATTCGATGACTTGGGAGGATTGCAGCTTACCCGACGGAGAACACTTTTTGAGACACTTTGCGCAATTAGCCTAACTCGATGCCTTACGATTTCCCTCTGTAACTCTGTAAATCTATCCCAATTGCTGTAGGCGTTTAATTTATTCAGCAAACTGTTCCCTTTATTTGAGTTTTCATCATCGGCGGTTCAATTATGCGTTTTGAGAAATGTATATTTAAGCTCTGCCAATGATGAATTATTCGATTGGAAACGGCGAACGGCGAAAAAATAAAAAAAACCCATTTACGAGCTCGTCGCTGAAATTTGAAATTTAATAATTTAATTGAAGATAAAGTATGGAATTATGTATTGTTGTGCGCATGCATTTTAATGACACTCGAGTTGGATAAATCGGCTGATTTTAAAAAAAAATATGCAGAGGTATTTTCAATACGATGTAACGTAATTAAATAGTAAATTAAAAAAATGGTCCCATTAATTCCCAGCTCAGATTCGAATTCAACGTTAATTCCAATTAGTCTTAATTGAATGATGATCTAACAAAATTCGGATGGTCACTTAGAATTCAGATTTATCTACATTTTTCATTAAGAATTCTAATTTACATGAAATTACATGAAAAAAAAAAATTTCAATGTATCACGATGTGATTTTGAGAATTTGTTTCAAGGATTTTTTATTCTAGAATATCCAGGAGAAAATAGCCCGTTGCTAGAAAGATTTGCAAATTCTCCGTGCAACGATCGGACAACAGTTCAAACAGTTACAGTTCAACAATTTCCCATTTATTTCACGCGACACGCCGCCGCGAGAGGGATTTCTCTCCGCGCCCGATTTAAATTCAATACGGCCCACACACAGCTGTACCGATCGCGCCTCGCCGCCACGAATTTATTCGCATCGGCGACCGAATTCCAATTCGTTCGTATCGACGTTCCGCGATTAATCACCATCAGCTAATTAACGAGTCGCTAGGAGTAATTAAGAGACCGGATTGCTCGACCCGGGAGGGGGAGTGAGCCGGGGATGATGTTCATCCGGCCGGAAACGTCATTATTTACGGGGTCAGCTCGAAATCGGCTAACTTCATCCAGCTAAGTATCAGTCGAAATTGCCGCGGTAACTGGCGGCTGGTGTTACTCCAATCTGCATAACAATTGGCCAAGCACCGTGTGGGGGGTTGATCCTCGAACGGAGAGGGGAGGGGAGGGGGGGAAGGACGAACGGGGTGGCGAACGAATAAATTATTTGCCCTTGACTCTCGGGCAACGCCGATGAAAATTTATGACGACAGGTTCCGCGGACAGAAGAGACGGAAAAGAGGGGGATCGAAACAGTGGCGTGACGCGGCCAGACGAGCTGCAATTTATGGGGGGGCGGTGGGGGTGGAAAAGAGGATCACGCTCCCTCGCTCACGGGAAGGACAAGATCGCGAGTTCGAAGTGCGTTCAATCCTGCCGACTTTTTTCCCTTTTTCTTTTTTTTTTCTCTCTCTCATCCCCGGCGAATTTGTATAAAAGATTCATTCGCTGGCCGTGGCACCACGCAGTGGAGACAGGGAATTCTTTATGGATGTTGTTTCCTTTGAGATTCGGAGTCAGTCGGGTGGGTTTTTGCGAGTCTTTAAAGGAAGGAGAAGAGGAGGGAGGGAAGGAGGGGGGGAACATTGGTTGGATTACGGGCATGGAAGTAACGTTAACGGGGAAGTGGTATATCGACGTCAAAGGGTTGATAATGACAATGGCTGATTTGGTTATTAGCTGCGTGGAATTTTGCAGTGAAACTTTCGCGTGGCGCGTTGACGATAAAATTTCGAAGGAACATCAGTTTGAAAATTTCACTTTTACCTATATATATATATATATATATATATATATATATATATATTTATATATAAAATATATATATATATATTTTGGACTTCACGAAGCTCCCGCGATCGTGCAGTGAAAAGTTAATGTGAAATTGAGAGGTAAATAAATAATGATTGCATTAAGAACAAATATTTGATGTAGAGTTAATTCATTAACATTTTCAGTTAGTATTGCGAGTGTCACATAATTCTACAAGCAATAATTTACTCGTTACAGATTCAAGGAAAATATATTACAACGTGAAAATGTCAAAAATTATATGCCCAAAGATGAATGTATTTTTAATTTCCGTTTGATGCCTCTTATTCAGTATTAAATATTTAGAGCTTCTAATTAAGCACTCAAAGAGCAAAAGAGTTAGCGTAGCCGAAAAGATCGTATGTATAATTCACACTAAACTCTGTTCCAATATTTTATAAAAGTCTTGTTCAGAGAAAGAGAGTAGGATGACCAGGTTACTTGCAACTAATTACTGCAAAATATGTTGAGGAAGAACATTAATCGGCCATTGGCTTCGACAGAAGTGATTTTGAATAGTTCTTAGTCTACAAGTCAACAAGGTCGAAGTTTATTGAACATGTAGAAGTGAGGACCTAGCAACTCATCCGATTCAATAGCTAAAAAATAATCTCTATAATAAGCCGTTGATTTCTGTTTCTGATGAAAAATAACAGCGTCAAATCCGCAGAAGTGGAATTTAGAGACTGTAAAATAATTTTTCTAATTTCTTCTAATCTTTAAACAGTATCAGAAACGTAGAAAGTAAATTTAGTGAACATTAAATGATATTTAACTTTCGATTTTTAATTTTCAAACAGCGTCAGAAACACAGAGGATGGATTTGGTGAATATCAAATAACTTTTAAGTTTCGATTTTTAATAGTATTAGAAAAAGAGAGAGTGAATTTGGTAACTATCAAAGTTTTTAAGTTTCGATTTTTAATCTTTGAAACAGTGTTAGAACTGCAGAGGATAAATTATGGTATCGAATAATTTTCAAATTTCGATTCTTAATTTCTAGACAGTGTTAGAACCACAGACGGTGAATTTGGCGAACATTACACTTTCACTTTCGAGTTTTAATTTCTAAATAACGCCAGAAACGCAGAAGGTGAATCTGGTAAATATAACTCTTCGACTCTCAACCTCTTTCGATCTTTACTGAATAATTTCTGTGAATTCTAAAAATTTTCAAAATGACACTGCTGCCATGTTCTCGCGTTTTAAATTTATTCTACTGGAAAAAGAATGGAGAAATAATTATACGAATTAATGGAATAATGCTCCGAAAGCAAGAAATATTTACATTCGCAGCAGCGTGGAAATCAGGACAAGAAATCAGGAGAGAATCGATCGAAATATATTTTCTACCTTAAAAAAGGAGAGCACGACGATGGAATACGAGAGGAGATCCAGTCAACCAGTGACAAACGAATATATAGATGGATAGAGCGGACAAAATACAAAGCGACCAGCAACGAGATCGAGACAAGAGTAAAGAGCGTGAATCAGCTCGAGAAAGAAGTATTCCCAGCGCAGCAGGATTTCGAAACGGGTTTTGTTTGTCAATTGTCAATTTTTCCTAAGTGATTCATGGGAGTCTGCTTCCTGTTGCATCGCCTCTCTCTCTCTCTCTCTCTCTCTGATCTATTCGCGCCATTTCGTATTCGCTTTTCGATCAAAAATTCCTTTTGTTTCTTTGTCTATCCATCTTATCTACGTAATTCCTTCCTACTTTTAGATCTCGCCTCTCCTTTATCTCCCTGCAGTCGATTTCTTTTACTTTTATTTGGAAATTCGACATCCGAAATTCTTTTTCTGGATCATTTCAATTCTAGGTCCGATGTGAAGTTAATACTACGGATATCCGTTAGTGACATTTTTTTTTTTCTATTTCTCTAAATCAATTTCTTGGTCAGAATTTTTTCAGTACAGCGGAAACTAAATTTTTTTTTTATTTTCAATCGTATTTTTGGAATTTTCCTTTAAATGATTTGAAACAACGTTATTTAAATAAACGTCACGAGTATGGTAATGGTGCTTTCTTTTATTTCGATGAATATTTAGTTAAAAGATTTTCCCAAACAAATGGAGATCAACGTTGCAAATGTACAACTTTTTAAACTTATTTAAATCAATTTTTGAACTAAATTCTTTTTAAAGCAGTCGAAACTAAATTTCCTTCTCAATTGTTCAATATTGAATTTCCCTTCGAATGATTCGAAGCAACGTTTATTTAAATAAACGTCACAAATATCGATAGTAATCTTTCATTTCGATAAATATTTAATTCAAAGGCTTTCTAAAGAACCAAGTTGAATTTCCTGTGAAATTCTTCGCATCTTAGTTTAATCACTTGCCAATCCTGTTACTAATTCGAAATATACACTACAAATATGAAATACCAAAGTTCCTCCTCCACTTCGACTATAGATAAGATTTTCTATATTAACACTTTAATGGCCGCAATCAAACGTCTACGCAAACAAACGTAGTATTGCCAGGGGCCGGCAATATTTTTGAAGAATTAATTAAAAAAAAACTTTATGTAAATTCACGAAATAATTCAACGTGTGCGAACATACACATAAAACAAGCAAAAAAGACAACGACAACAACAATGACAACGCATTTAATACAAAAAATTTAACAATAAATTTAATATTTTTCCTTTGGTACCGACCAATAACCTTCGGCGGTAGCATCACACACATGTTGCGTGAGCGGCCATTAAAGTGTTAACTACAATCTCTGGGATACACGAACCTGTTGTCATCAGTAACACATGTCCGCTTCACACAATTATGAGAAACAACGAGAGCCCATTGTTTACCTCTCGGCGTAGATCTCGCGATTCGAAATTCTTCGAGCGCCTCTTTACCGATCCTATCCTCCTTCTCACTATCACCTCCTCACTCTGCTAATTCCTCTTCGTTTGGCTGATTCCGTTGGCTGCGAGTTCCCTCCCTTTAGCACGTCGAACGCACAGAGAGAGAGCGAACCCTTGATCCGAAGCCAGGGGAGCCAGTCTGTTGCTGCCGCGAGCTCCTCCGACAGGCTTTGTAACCGAATCATTAACAGCCACCGAGTGTGTACACACCGGTGTGCGTTTAAACTCTAATCGAGATCTTCGAGGAGGGGGAGGAGGAATTAACGCAGGTCCTTGATCTACGACTACGCTTCGCGAAAATGGGATTCGGCGTCTCTGAGACGACTGAATTGCTGTCCGTGGATGATATCACCACGCTGAGAGGCATCAAGCGCCTTCTCGAAGGAAGTATCTCGGGTTGTTGCATGCGAAACGTTTCAATTTCAATCTGACGGATCGACATGATCGGTCTTTGAACTCGTCTTACGTTCGATGTTTCGCGCTTCCATCCGATCCAAGCTTCCAACAAGGCTGATTAACTTCGGTTTTTGTTTCCGTGACGAATTAGCGCGAGTTAGTCGGATCGTTTTAACGCCTAGGAGAAGAGTCGATCGGTCGATCGATTAAGTCTACGTCACTTACGAAACGTTTTGTTCGTAAGTCGAACCTTTCAGAAGGTATAAATTCATTGCACATTTTGTGTTAAAACAATGGGCACTTGTTTTCGATTGAATAATATATTATCGTGACACCAGTTGTTCGGAAAAAGTAATTTTATTTCTTCTAATAGGAAGAGAGAACTTTGGATTTCGAAGGAAATTTCGAGAGAAGTTGTTTTTGTAAGATTATCGCCTTTTTCTTGTTCTGTGATTTCTGAAGATGATCGATATAGCCTTGTAAAGCATTTCGATTAGTAAATATAGTAAGGAAGAAGAAATCCCTTGTAAATTATATCGAATGAACGACTTTTCATCAGCTTTGCAATTCATTTCATAATTTGTAATTCATTTTTTATAATTATTTTCTCATATAAGTTGAAATTAATGGAAATAGAAAATTAATACTCGTTGCATTAATCCCTCAGAAACGATACCTAATGTTGGTGATTTAGACTTTTTGTTAATTTTCATAGTAATAATAATTCGGATTAGATTTAACAATAATTTTTAATGTTTTAAATTATATAACGCATGCCAATTCGGTTTATATATAATTATCAAATTTACAAATCAATTCAGTGCACATCGTCGTTTAAAAATCGATCGCTATATCTCGATAATTTTATCGAACTGCAAATGTTAAAAGAATAACATAAACACTTCCATTCCGCACATTTTCTATTTTATAAACAATTAATACTTTAAGCAAAGAATATTGAAATTAAGCAACAGTTGTATCAGACCACGTCATATGGAAATCATTTTGATTTTAATCACAAGGTAAGTGAAATCTTGGTATGAAATGTGCATTATTATAACAATGTAACAATTAATTATTGCATAATTATATTAACCTAATACATTCTCGTGTACGTTGACGAATGCTTTTACCCAATCGTGAAATCAATGGCAGTGTTCCTTCTCCATAAACGACGCGGCGTCTGACAAAGAACGTTCCATTCTACTTAAACGAGTCTCTATCCTACGACTACTAACGTTTCAATCGCTCGATGTTTGGAAATTACAGTTATCGCCAATAATTTATCACTCCATGCACCGCGGATGCCTGATGGTTTCGAGCCAGCTATACCACGAAAATATCGACCACACAACTCGATCAGAAAACGCCGATCCCCGCCGCGATTTCTTATCAAACGTCACCTCTGGCCAGCTACACGTTTAATCCGAGCCAACCTTCTTCGTCTTTCTAGCTCCCGATATTAATGACGTGCGATCGAATCGAGTGAGATGCCAGCCGAAGATTTACAGACTCGGCAGTGGAGAAGAAAGAGGGATCCTTTGGTCTTTTGCGGATAGGCAAAAAACGGTTGGTTTTATCGCCGATGAGTTTCCACCCGCGGCTACGCTTTCATCCGGAGGACGACTTTTCGGTCAAAGAGGAGAATCAGGGTGAACGGAGGTTTTTCCTTCAGGTGCGATTTTTTCGGAAACTTTCGTCCGTCGAAGAGTAACGAAAGGGGAGGAGAATATAAAAATAGCCGATTTTTGTCGTCCTTTTGGATTTCAGAGTATTGGGAAAAACTCTGGGGAAAGCTTCTTTTGCTTAATTTGTTCTTGGAAAAATAAGAGTTCTTTTTCTCTTTATCTTTCTCACCCTCTCTTCTAATTTATTATCTTCTTCTCTTCTTTTTTTTTATCATCCTCTCCTTCTCCTTCCATCTTTATCGCCTTTTTCTCTTTATCATTCTCTCCTGTTCTTCTTTTTCTTTTATCACTCTTTTCTTCTCTTCTTTTTTTATCATGCCCTTTCCCTCTTCCTTTATTTTTTTCTACACTTTTTTTCTCTTTATCATCTTCTCCTCTTCTTTCCTTTTTTATCATCCTCTCCTTCTCTTTCCATCTTTATCACCCTCTTCTCTTCTTTCTATCTTTGTCACACTCTCCTCTTCTTCCTTTTTTTATCACTCCTCCTTTTCTTTTTTTATCACGCTTTCCTCCTCTTCCACTTTAATACCCTTTTCTCAGTTTCCTCTCTTTGTCACTCTCTCCCCTTCTTCCTCTTTATTTTCCTCTTTGTTAATGGAAAGGTCCATTTGTCCTTGTAGCCAGACTTTCTTTCAGGTTTGATTTCTCGAGAATCAAGACTTTATTCTTCGAAGGAAAACGGAGAGAAAGAAGAAGGAGGATGTAGAAAGAGACCACTTTTTGTCCTCGTAGTCAGTTTCTTTCAGATTTGATTTTTCATAAATCAAGATTTCCCGAAGAATAACGAAAAAAGAAAGACGTAAAAAAATAAGGTGCTCTTGCAGTCAGAGTTTCTTTCAGATTTCAAGCACCGAAATTTTATTCTTCAACAAGATAACAAAGGAAAAGATTTCTTCCCTGTAGTTGGAGGTCCCTTCTTTCGGGTTTGGTTTTTCGAGTATATTCTTGGAAAAAATAACGGAGGAAAGGAAAAACGGAGGAAAATGTAGAAAGGATTTCATTTCGTCCTTGTAGTCGCCGTGTCTTAAATTTCCAAGATTTCATTTTTGAAGAAACAATGAAGAAAAACGAGGATACAGAAAGGCGCATATATTATTAGAGCCTCCTTTCAGATTTAGTCTTTCGAAAAACCACGGTTTCATTCTTCGAAGAAGAACAATGAGAAACTTTGTCCCAATGCCCTTCATTTTGTCCTTCTAGCCAGAGTTTCCTTTTAAACTTGCTTTCCCGGAAAACCACTTCAATTCTTGGAAAAATAAGGAAGAGGAAGAAGAAAATGTGGAAGGAATCGATTTTGCCTTTTGAGCCAGAGTTTCTTTCTTTCGGACTCGGTTTCACGAAAATTAAGATTGCATCCTTATCCACGAAGAACACCTGTCTGTAAGCTCTATAGTTGTTTCGAAATTGTCCAGCCGAAGCGATAGTGGTTATTGATGGGATTTTGATAGACTCGACAGAACTTGGCAGAAAGTTGGCAGCTTTCGAGGGATGAAGTGCACCTGGCGCAGCGTTTCTGACTCGTTGAAGTGTGACGCAGATTGTCGCGGAGGAAAATAATCCGGTAGGAATAATCCGGGATAGGATTTTTAAGAGAGAGAGAGAGAGCCTTGTAATGGAGATCCTGATCACCGAATTATGAAAATCTCGCCGGTACGTTTAATTATTTTAATAGAATTCGGAAGCCGCGAGTGAATTCTAATGGCGAAGTTTATTAATTATTAGGATATCATATGCAGACGCTAATGATTCTGATTATTCGAGCGGCTTTAAAAGTGGCACGTAATGTTTAAATAATTAAATGTTTAAATAATTAAATTAATGCTGGAATGATTTCATTTAAAACGCAATGCAATTTCTCGCCAATAACGGTGCGATCAAAATTGCGTTTCCTACGACAAAAGAGTCGTACGCGTTGAAGCTGTACTTAAATTCTTTTCTCTGTTGAAACATTTCAACGTGTATGTTCTTTAAACTATTTCCAGTGATTGTGAAGAAAGTTTTAAATATAGAACTGATGCATGTACTTCGATCGGTCGTAAACCTGAACGAAACTTGAAAGTTTGAAAAAATAATTTCATCATATCTTGAAGAAGGAGTATGTAATTTTTTTTAGATCGTTACTACGTGGTACAAAAATTAAAAATAAAATTTCCACGACCAAAGACATACAAAGCACACACGAAAAGAAAAGAAAAGAAAAGAAAAGAAAAAAGAAACCGAACGAGCCGTAAAAAAAATAGCAATAATTCGACCAAGCCTAACTACCCGTTTTGGACGGGCGGAAAAGATAAATGAAGGAGCGAGTCGCGAGTGGTTGTTTCGGCTGTTTCTGCCAGAGCCACGATGACTCCGCACTTAATATCTTTAATATCGGCTTTTATTAAAAGCCCGAGGGGTGACGTTGAATCGGCCAGGGAAAAACGACCGTGGACGACCGCGGAAGGGGGACGGGGGACAGGAGACGGGGGAGAGCGCGAGTTTAATAAAAGCGAAACAAGCCCGCTCTCTCGGCCCAGCCGACCAACCGGTGGCCAGGAATATTTGCCGAAGAAATAATTACAGCTCGACCTTTGCCCGCATGATCTTACTGAGGGCTCGCGCCAGTTCGCTAATGCGATACGCTTTGTGGCACACTGTCGAATGGGGGGTGAGGGGATCGTGCGTGCGTTTCCAGTTACTCGGATCCACGCTTTCTCGCGGAGTGACCCGGCAGGTCCGAGATCAACGGCAAAATCCTTGCAAGGGAGGATCTTACTTTCTTGGTTGAGTTTTCGGAGGAGAAGTTCGAGCGAGAAGTCTTGCTCGGTGCTTTATATTATATTGGTTTGCATGGAGACGACGGGTGTTTGGATTCGAGAGTGAAAAAATAGTGAGGGCAATAGTTTGATTATATTTTAATATTTAATCTTGTGTCGGATTGTATTTTTAATATGTAACGTCTAATATCTTTAGATAATACCTAATATTTAATTTCTAATTTGATCTCGTTGATCAAATTAATCTATCCAATATCATTAGATAGACTTCCGTTAACGTTCCGACACCAAGTATTCAAACTGTTGCAATTGTGCGAGAGGAAACTTCTTTACAATAGTAATACAGTAAAAAAAAATAGTAACAACAAATCTCAGCTATGTTACATTCTCGCTCAAAGATCTTAAGACAAGTATTATGCTTACTTCAAAACTTGAGAAGCTAGATGTATATAACAAAGAATATAGTACTAATATATCAATATAATACAATATTATATTGTATTATATAATTATATTATATTATATAACTTATTAGGGTTGTATTATATATCTAATTATATATAAGGAATATTTCAATTGTACGAACATTTTCTAATATAATCCTTAGAGAACGAAAGGATTACAATCCGTATATAATAACAAAGGATAATAAAAGGTTACAATCCTTAAATAATAAAAGCAAAAGTTCCTACGATAATTGAACATTTCTATAATAAAACACTGAATATTAAGAACAAAATGTATTCCAAGACCCAAGAGTGTACTCACGCGATCAATTTCTCGTTTCAAAGAAACGGCCGTGAAAATTGGGGAAAAGCCACTGAAAAACTATCACAGAAATCCACCTTGCTTTTTATCTGCAGAACGCACTGGCAAAACTCCGCAACGCCCTGTGAACGTTTCTCCTCTCTCCCCGTAGATTCGCGCGGGGGATTCTTCACGTTCGTATGATTTCTGCATCGAGTAATATCCGGATCGGCATGGGAATCATTCTACGGCGGGCGCACGCACGCAGGCAGGCAGGCAGGCAGTTGCCGTATAAATTTTTCGAGATTTGTATTCGGGGCGGGTGCGCGCCGCGGGCTGGCCGACGTACGAGCTCGTAAATCAGAGCTCGGAGTTCGAGAAATCCCGTGAAAGGGTGCACGGGGCCGAGACCGCGGCTGCGAGAGATTCCCTTTGAGTTTCTCCAAAGACCCTGGCCGTCGTTGCGGTTCTCTCCCCCCCCCCTCCTCCTTAAAAAAAGGCCATGCCGAAAGGGTCGAAGTAAAGCTGGTCTTTGCTTGTTTCTTGCTTTTTCTTTTTTTTTTCTTTTTCATTCCCCCTTCAACCCCTCTCCTTCCGTTTGGCCATCTTGCTCGACGAAGCGTGCAACGTGACTGATTTATACCGAAACTATCAGCAAGTAAGCCCCATATCGAGAGAGATCCACGCACACGTGGTTGCCACCGCTTTTCATTTTTTGTTGTCACTTGTTTCGTTTACGTGGCTCTGCTTTCGTGTATCGTTGTGTCGTTGTGCATGACATTTATTTACAGTTTAATCTTGTGTAACTTGCAAAGCTACATATTCGTGCATCCACGTTCTGGTAATACTCATTCCGTTAACGTTATAACAGTACCAACGATCATTACAAAAGTGATTTATTTGTTTATTGTACATACAATACTGTTTCTAGATCTTCACTTGGGGAGTGAATAGCTACAATTAACAATCCTTCTTTCTTCCTGTGAATAATTGAAATAATTCTGGCTGTGGGAAGGTCGATCCTTTCGATTTCACTTTTCGATATTTGATCAGCGAACATTGTGCATTATGAAATGAAACATTCCACGAATAGTGTTTGCTCCGTGTGGAATAATCTGTGGCATAATTGACTGGGAATTTTCTGTTCGTTAATATTCAATTCGATCTCATTCTGATTCGATCCAATTTCGTTTTGGTTCAATCAAGTTCATTCTTTTATGTTTGAGCGATGAAAAGATGTATTTCCCAACTAAACAGCAGAAACAATTTTACAATAATTCTACGTACGTTTTTCTACTTGTTTTTTTACTTGATTTTAAAACTAACGTCGTGTCTTATGTTTTTAGACACTGTATTTCGCAATTCCTAAACGCTTCTTTAACTTGACGATCATGGGATTTCGTTTCGCTGCGTTTCCGAGAATTCACGAAATTCTCTAAAACAATAATACCTACACGATAGACAAAAGGATTAACTTGAAGGACAATTTCAATACCATTTGTCAATCTCCCACAACTTCCTGTGCAACATTCCTATTGTCCAATCTTATATATCGAACCACTTTCCCGATACTACTGCATCGCGTAAATCACTGCGTCATCTCTTCCAAATTAAATTAAGCCTTCCCAAGAGATAAGATCCAATAACTGAAAATTCAACAAACCTAACCTAAACGAAATTTCCGCTGAAAACTCTTCGAAATAGAATTTTTCTGAACTAGAACAGTTGACGAGGAAAGTCGTTAACACCTGCGTGACGTCAAAAGAGAGGCTGTAAAAAGCGAGTCTTGCCTTCCATCCAGCGCCAGTGCTTTAATTTGATCCATCTCACACACACACTCTCTCTCCTTCACGCAAGTTAGCTCCTGCTAAAAGACAAAATTCCTGGCAAGAACTGCCCGCGAACAGGATTTTTAAGCGCAGCAGTTAACGAACAAAGTCAAAGTTAACACCTGCGTGACATCAAAAGAGTCTGTAAAACATGGCTCCCCTCTTCCGTCCAGTTGTGTACTTTAATTCGATCGATCAATATCACGCGTCGTTCCCACCCACGAGTTGAAAAGGCGAAATTCAACCGGGCCCGCGTGATATATTCCCCTGCGAGACAGAATTCTCGAGCGAAGAAACAGGTGTTACCAACACCTGCGTGACATCAAAAAAGGCAAAAAACGAGGCAAAAAAAATGAGGCGGAGTCCATTCGGCTGTAATTCGATCAATTAAAAAATTATAGCAG
Source organism: Tetragonula carbonaria (assembly GCA_032399595.1). Classification (NCBI taxonomy): domain Eukaryota; kingdom Metazoa; phylum Arthropoda; class Insecta; order Hymenoptera; family Apidae; genus Tetragonula; species Tetragonula carbonaria. The sequence goes on from JAUCRC010000008.1 coordinate 9,422,076, forward strand.
CGCGCAATTAAAGGACAGACGAAGGGAACAGACCAAGGTCGGGCCAAGACCAAGGTAACCAATTACAGGGTGCCACGTAGACGCGGTGCGCCCTCTAACTGTTTGCCCTCTCAGGGCTTGCCATTTTGATGGAGCACTTAATCGAAATTGTGGGGGATGTACTTTGGTATGTATCCATTAGGAGGGACCACGGGCTAGATCTTCCCCCCCGCTCAAGCGCTCTCCTTCGACGCTTGGCCGCCGCCGACCCCATCCTACGCGTCCATCACCAGGGGAATTATGTACATCCAATAATTCAAAATCACAGGCAACGCATTAGTGCTTGCAGAGCACAGCGGCCGCGCGCGCGGCCAACTCGACAAAACTAATTTAAACTTCACGACCCGGGGCCCGTGGTGACGCGACGGCGTGTGCGCCCCCGTGCTCGCAGCAGCACGCCGCGCGCGCCTGCCGCCTCGTGATTTTGATAGTTCGCTTAATCGAAAATCCAGCCGGCGAGAGAGCGACTTTGACGCTTGGCGGCCGCCGCCTCGCTTCGAATCCGTCGGCTTTCGCTTTCGACGGAATTGGCTGCCTGCTTTTTGCTTTTCGAGGGTCGAGGTTGGTGTGCAAGATTGTTTTATCGTTGCACGAAGACGCACGTTTGGCACGATTGGCCAGCTCGTGAACGATCGTGCAAATTTTTGTGAACGTTCCTGTGGAAATAGAGAGAGAGAGAGAGAGAGGGGCTGTTCATATTCTCCTTAGTAAATATAGTAAAATGATTATTGCATTTTGCATATTGCGCGACGTTGGTACAGTTCACTGCGGATATTCGTGCAAGCTGTGATTTTTATGAATTTCTAGCGTAGTGATAATACGGACGATGTTCATCTTCGTTTTGTTTACTCGACTTGTATTTTCCTGCAGATCTCGATTCTTCGCGAGTACGTAAAAATTTCTGTAATCCAGTTAGATTAGAAGTTCATGAGAATGTTGGGGGTATTTTGTGAAAATTTTGATATAATATTTTAATATAATTTATCGCCTGAAGAATTTCGTGTAGTACACTACAGAAGTCATAGGGAAATTAAAGACCGAAGATCGAAAACATTATCTGGAAATAAAGTATATCTCGACGACTTCATTATCATTTATCTTATTGAGGCGCAAGCAATTCTTGCAACTGTTTATTTCATATAACGGAGAGGTTCATGTTCAGGCAAGTGAATTCAACTAGCAACAGTTCATTCAACTAAATGACACGGAGCCTGTGTAAATTAGATTTCTGCTGTATAGGAAGATCACGCATCTTTCGATTATTAAAATTGCACAGAATTAAGCTGGGATATAAAATACACAAAAATCTGAGAAGAGTTATTACATTTGCTTCAAAGTTGGTTGAAGTGAATTCATTGTTAAAATATAGTTATGCCATGTGTACTATTTATTTAATTTTACTTTCAATAAATAAATAAATAAATATATATATATATATTTATCAAAGAAGAAATGCACTTGACCGAGTTACAAATAACTTAACGTTTGGCTTTAGATCTTCTAGAAACTCAAAACATTTGTCGATAAGAATGAGAGTGAGTTAAGAGCCGATGGACGTTTAAATGAACAAAATAGATCCAGTGAGACGAGAATGATGGATGAAGTCTGCTTTTGGTATTCGTTGACTTGGAACCCTCGAATCGCTCTAGTGTAACATAGTATTCGGTAAATTTGCCACGCTTTATATTTGACGCGCTTTAACTGCAGCCCTTCGACCCTCCTCTCTTTATAGCCTAATGGTCCCTTCAACGAGCTTCAAATTTGGTGTCCCTTCCGATTTAACGCGATAGAATTTAACACTCTAAATCCAATAGTCCTTCATTTCGTCTCTCCCTTATACTTAAACCTAAATGGAATTAGACGTTGCCTAACTTCATTCCTCTTAACTCCAATGTCACCAGGGAAAATATTTGTATTCGTGCTTTTAACTCAATTGAATATAGAACGGTAGATTGCGTAGCTATTTATTTTTCGAAATTTCACAGCACATCGTGAACACGCGTGAAAATAATTTGATATTATTACAGAATACAGTTCAACGTTTAAGCGAATTGCACTCTCTTTTTTTATGAAAACTGTGTTAAATTTATTTTAATAGAAAGAATTGCTACTGTTTCTTTTTGTACTGGTAATGAATGTTACACTTTTATTACATAAATATTATTCATTTATCCGTTAAATAAACTTTGAATTGTATACTTTCATTATACGTATAACAAATTGTATTGCAAAATTATGAAGTATTCATGCAACAACGTACCCAATTTAATGCAACGTACAACAATTTAATGCAACAACGTACCCAAAGTAACTACGTTTCATCTCTGTTGTAATATTAAATACATTTGTCTTATTTTATGTTCAATAAGAAACAACTTTCAATTCAAAAAATAATTAAAAATCCAATTTGATAATATTTAATGAAACAACATACTCTAATAGTAACTATGTTTCATTTCTATTCAAGTATTAAATATAACATTCTACTTATCTCATTCTACAATTTCCAAGTAAAAACTTTCAAGTCAACGTTTCTGTAGAATTTACTTTAAAATATTTGGAAATTTAACACAATGTTCAATAACATTTAATACAACAATACAACATACCATGTTTCATCTTCATTAAAATATAACATCATATTTATCTCATTTTATATCTTTCAAGTAAAGACTTTCATTTCAGAAAACAGTTAAAATTTTTAATATATTTTAAGATAGAAGATTTAACATACCATTTGAAAATCACAAACTCCATGTATACAATAACTATGTTTCATCTCCATTCCGATACATTAAATACAACATCCCATTTATCTCATTCTACATTTTCCAAGTAAAGACTAAAATTTTGAAATAGTATATTTCAAAATAATTAAGCGTTGAAAACAACACACTTTGCAGCAACTACGTAACTATGCTTCATCGTAAACAAATACATCGATCTTATCCTATATTTTATTCTGCATCACACATTCATCTTATTTCATATTTTTCAACTCAACTCAACCTAAAAATTTGCAACAGAAATCGGTAACAGAAGTAAATATTCTAGAACGAAAGAGCAGAAAGAGGAGAGAGAGGGAACTTGAAACTTTCTTCTTGTACTTAAGTCGCCTCCGAAAGGAATTTATCGCCACGTGAAAATAAAGCGTTTGCAACGTTTCCAAGAAAAACTCATGGCGTCGGCGAGGCCTCGGTTGGGAAAACAGCTTAATTAGCCCGCGCTAAGAATGCGTCGCGTAAGATATGTAATCGCGTAACGAACTTAACGGAACTAATTTAAAGTTGTAGTCGAAGTAAACGCGCCGAGCGAAACGCGGATCCGCGCCCCCTTAGCCATCAGTTCGCGATTTCGGTGGCCTGCTATTCTTGATCGAAATTCATGGGACGCGCATCCCAGCGTCCCTGTGCATCCATCAGGAGGATAGGGGGTCGCATAATCCGCAGCTTAATCGTCTTTAACTTATGGCTGGCGAATTCGTGGCCTCGCGAATCAATGCGTTCTATCGTCTATCGTCAAATCGTCACCTCCTCTCTGCTTCTCCTCTTTCTCCATCAGAGTTCCCATTAAACCCGAAGCTTTTCACTCCGCGTCTGGCAACTTCTACTTGTTGAGCTACTTGCTTGAGTTATGCAATGTCGAATTAAAATTTTTTTATTCGCCTTTCCCGAGTTTCTAACTCGCCGTCTAACTCTCTAATTCTATTGTTAATTTTTTTTATTGTCGATGAAAACTCTATTCTAACTTTTTTTTAATTTTGTTATTAATTCTGAAGAGTATTTGACGGATGTCAAATGGTAGTTTTCTTCGCTTCGAAGGATTTAACAATGGAACTACCAGCAGGTAGCGTAATCGAAGCGTAACATATCCATCGGAGATGTTACAAAAATAAATAAAAAAAACTTTACAATACAATAGAGTAAACGAGTATTTTATTTTCTAAAAAATGTTTACATCTGCAAAATATCTAACAAAAATTAAAATTTAGTTCATTTTCACCATTCAGTTAAAGACTGAAGCAGCTTCTCTGCGAGGTTCCTAAGTAAATCGAATTTGTCCAAGTTTTTAAACTTTTTACATCGGTGGAATTCCCATCCTGCGTAAATGTAAAGCTTTCTGCTTGCAATTGAACTATATCGATAATAATTTTCTTTATATTTCCACTAACCAAACTGTCTCACAAACTAAGAGAATATCAATCGTGAGTTTTCATTTTCTTAGGATCAATTTCGTGCGGAACGAAGTAGAATACGAACGATGCTCGATTGCAAGCTTCTGGCGAAAAACTGAATAACAAGAAATCCCACGACAGATACTTCTCCACTTGTCAGTTCTATTCGAAATAGACTCATCTCACGACGAAGCGTTAAATATAGTAACAAATGCTGAATAACTTGTACGTTCCACACATATATATATATATATATATATATATATATATATGTATATAACATCCGCGGTGGCTCTCTATCTGTTGTAACGACTCGGTGCCACGAATTACCACGCAGAAACACTTTAATTTATCAACCGTGAAGCAGCAACGACTGCCGCGACCGAAGGAAAGTAGAAACAGCCCCGTTGACGAGCTTGACGTTCGCGCAATTTGACACTCTGAGCGATCTTTATAGCGTGAAAATTCGGGCGTTAGAACCGTTAACAGACGATGACTGACGACGCGTCGTAGACGACGAGAGCTTCTTTGCTGCTGCTGCTGGTGGTAGACGACGCTGGGCGTCGTCGCTTGAAACGTCGCGACGCGAAGGAACGAACCTCATCTGTTACACGTAGCATCGACTAGACGTCGAAGTTGCGCGCTTCGTGTACGTTCCGCTCACGTCGCCGGACGCTGTTCAAGTAAATTTTGCGCGGGTGGATCGATCGATCGCGGCTCAGCTCGAGCCTCCGCTTCGAACCTCCGCGTCGCGTAACGCGTTAATTTTCCTCCACGAGCGGGAGAAAGAAGAGAGAGAGAGGTCTTTCTCGTTTGCGAGGAATTGCACGAGGCGGTGCAACTGAAAAGCAACGGAGAGAAACGAGCGTAAACGTTGCATAACATTTTTTTCAAAAAGCATCGCGTACGAGTTCTTTCGTTTTCGCTGAGTACTCCACTTTCGTATCTCTCTCTCTCTCTCTCTCTCTCTCTCTTTATGTGAAGTATCAGAGAGTCTCTGCGAAGGCTCGAGTTTAGAAAGAAATTAACTTGGAATTATGTTCTCTTAAACGGCTGAAGAGCAACGTTACGTTTAATAACGTCATTCGTAATTGTTCTCGATCAATTTATATTGTGAAAGGGAATTGTGTTTTTAATTTAGAGCATTACAATGTAAAAAATTGAATTTTTTAGTATTGTAGTAAATTTTTAAAACTTAGTATTTATGCTCTATTATTGTTCGTATAACGTTAACATTGAGTTAACGTAAAATTTGATAGAAAATCTAATGTAAATATAAATAAGAAAATAAAACTAACAGACAGTAGGGAGAAAATGAAACTAAGAGAATTATTAATCTTATTATTAAGAAATGTCTGATTAAACATCGTCCTATTCTACTTGATACTTTATTTCAGGATAGATTATTTTACTCTAACATCAATTTATTGATGACAGACAATGAATAGATAAATATCTATCTACTGACATTGCAGGATATGATAATTATTGAATTTTAGGAAGTAAATAGGTAACGTACAGATATCTCTTACTGAAATTGTCGTATACTTCATTATTAAATTCTCCGCGGCAGGTGTGCGACTAATACTGTTCTATTCTACTTAATGCGTCGTCTAGAAGTAGAAATGGCATCAAAGAAGCTTTTGGTGACAAATAGCAAACAGACAACGTATTATAATTATAGCAAACTTGTGTCTTACTGTCTTAAACTCCACATGAAATGTAGACATCGTACCATTTTGTGTCAGGATCAGTATCAGTATGAAAGGAATTTTCAAAGAGCGAATCGATAAGCTATAACTCATAGAATTTTTTTATTATCAAAGTTTTCAAATTTCTCGCAACAAGAATGTCAAACACTGTCCTGTTCTACTTGAAAAAAATATCGAAACGAAGCTTTTATTTTTCTTAAGCAAAGAAACAAGCGGCCAAATCATATTCTATTCAATGTTCCAAACAAAATTTGCTGTTCATTGAATCAAACAAAGTTTTCTCTCCTCGGACAAGCAAATAAGTATTTATTTTCCACATCATACTTATTATTAAATATTTCTTTATTAGCGTATCAAGTATTGTCTTATTCTATTCAATATTCCAAAATTTGCTGTTCATTCACTGAAACAAACTTTTTACTCTCTTCGAATAAATAAATATTTACTGCGTGTGTGTCATAATATCTATTAAATGAAATTTTTCTCTATGAACATGACTGACCAAATACTGTTTTATTCTACTCGGATGTTCCAAGCAAAGTTCACCGTTCACTGATGTAGACGAATTTACTCTCCCCGGGCAAATAAATGAGTATCTATTGCTATTATCTATTATTAAATCCCCCCCTCTTGATGAGCGTCTGACCAAACACTATCTTGTTCTACTCAACGTTTCAAACAAAGTTGCCCGCTCACTGGTACAAACAAAGTTTTTGCTCTCCCCCCTAGGCAAACAAATAAGTATCTATTGCTCGTACCATGACATCTCTTATTGTTCGGCCCCTCTCGGAATAAGAGTGTCTAACCAGCCGCTGCGTCCCACTCCACTTAACACCGGATGCCCCGAAAGAAAAATCCAAACCGCCGATCCAAACGAAGCTTTTACTCTCCTCGGGCTCTTCCACCGGCCGAGAAGTTTCGAGCATCCACCCAATTCCCACGGATATAGGACAAAGTCCTGTCTTGCAAACCACGAACCAACTGAAACCAACCCACCGAAACTGCCATCAATCTACTACCATCTGCAACTACCAACAGCCAACGTAGAAAAGAAGACTGCCTCGGTTTCTCCTTTTTTCCTCTCTCTCTCTCTCTCTCTTTCTGTCTCTGTCTCGTTCTTTCGTTTCCATCGCGTGATCCGCCATCCATGGAATATTCCCGTTCCGATCCGAAGAAATTAATAGACGTACGTGCGGAGATATTGAACGTCAGTGTCAGAGACGGATAATAAATTTATCCGCCCGGGTAGCACGATTGCGAGGGATTATTCGGCGGCGGGTCTAACGTGGCCGCCAAGGTTCTAGTTTGCCCATGGGGTCTCTGATGTCTCCGGGGATGCCTCCTTTCCAGCGATTGGAGTGTACCTAGCGGTTTCCAGTTGAATGCAGTCTCTTTGATGAAGTACCGCGGGATACCGACGGTCGTTTGCCAGGATTACGATAATCACGAACAAAGTCTGAACTTCCGTGTTACCTGCTACAATCCTCCATTCCCCTTCGTCCCTCCCAATCCCCCCTCCACCCCTTTCCCCTTGTTCCTCTACTCCTCCTCGCGGCGTTTTCTCCATCTGTCAATATTTTATCCGAGAAATTTAATATCCGATGGCACGAATCTCGATTCTCCCCACTGTCTCTAGTTTCCGCCATTAATACTTTCCTCTCGATTGTCTGCCGGACGATATTAAAATTAAAATCGGCATCGTTCGATTCTCGTTTCGATTTATTTGCTATTATTTGCGATATCGTGGGGGGGGGGAGACGCGCGGCTGTATACGGCGGAAAGAAAACTTCGTCCATCACAGATGAATTCTACACCTTCGATTTGATGGAAATACATATAGTGCAATAAATTGACCTTGACCTTAAATTTCAATTTTTTGTATTTTTTTTTCATTTATCATTATATTCTGCTCATCATGAAGGTAAAACTTTTCGAAGGAATCACAGGCCGCAACCTAATAGTTGTTTTGCAAAATGACAAAGAAGTTTTATAATCATTTAACGTGCTAACAGCGACTTTATATTATGTAATGTTTATATTTCGAATACCAACAGTTAGTTTTATCATTTGATTATTTAGATCCACACGGACGCTGTAACTGTGATAAGTCAAATGTTGGTGAAACCTAATACGAAAATTACGTAAAATAGACATCCACGCGTTCGAAATCTTAAAGTCGCTGTTAGGACTCATGCTTCTGCAGTGTTAAATGATAAAGAAACTTGTCTGCTATTTTTCGAATGAACCATTAGGTTGCGACTTATGGTTCCTTGAAAAAGTTTATCTTCGTGATGCAAAAAAAAAAAGAAAAAAAAAGAGAAAAGTTTTGACTTTGAAATTTAATTTTGCGATTTGATTTCCATGATAGCCACGGACAAACTTTTCTTTCCACCCTGTACATCGTTCTCATTTTTCGAGTTTCACGTATTAGCAGATACACGCCGTTTTAATCTGCTTTATGCGTTTCTTCGATCGCCTGTTTACCAAGCTATCGACCGTGGGTGAAAGATTTATTTTCGGCGAGCGACAACGCGTCGGAACTGGCAGCGACGACGGAAATTCGCGCACGATAGCGTATCAGGGAGGAGTATTACAAAATGGAGTTCTCGAATTTCCATCTCGCTATGAAATATGACTCGCAAGTTACTACGTTATTTTTCGCCGTTTCCGCGATTTCTCATTTGCGAACGAGCGCGTTTTTTCAAATCTCTGTTAAAGTCGATTCGTACGTTTCTTCAATTTCCTCTTTACGCCGATTTTTTTCGTTCAAAGCTTACTAATTGCGAGCAGCCTGAAAAGTAATTTAAATTAATTCAAATGTAATTCTATCTCAAATCTCAAACTGATAATGCATCCTCCGAATCGATTGAATCGTATTAATCTTCGAACAAGAGTGACGGGATCATTTCGGTACGCAAACGGAATAATTGTTGATCATGAAATAAACATAGTGAAAACACGATTCGCAAATACGACTATATGCTGGAACAGAATCAGAAAGGTAATGGAAGGTATGTGGAAAAAAAATATACTGCTTTTAATTACTATTACATTCAAAATGCAAAACAGAGAGATTCATATCCTTTGTCGTCGCCGTATTGGAGCTTTTTCACTGTCCTAAATTAATAAACCTTATTTACATTTATTTTGAACCACGTAAGTTAATTATTCTTTTGTTACTATTTTCGCCTGCAATTTAACCTACGTAACAAACACATCTCGATTCAATTCCTTTATTTTCTCGTAGACACTCGTTCGATTTCTTACTCATCAAGCTAGATGGTTCGCGGAGGGGCGCGAAGAGTGACGACGCGTCGGGATCGGCAGCGGTGTGTTCGCATGATCGCGCGGAATCCAACGCGGATCCGTGCACGATAGCCGCCTAAGGCGCGTCGGGGATCGAGTCCATGTATAATTTAAGCTCCGTGTATCAATCGCCGAAGGGCAAGCACGGTTGGAGGAGCAATTCGCAGGGAGGAGGGGTGTCAGGGGGTAGAGAATGGGCGACTGGCTGGAGTTGCAGGCCTAGGGGATGATTTCCCGATGGGCTGGCTCCGACAAGACGCCGCGGATGCTCAACCTGACGCCCCCCCCCCAACCCCTACACTGGGCGTTTCGCTAATAAATACACGCGTTTCGCCACGGGAAATTGTCTAATCGAATTTTAACGAGGTATCATAAAGTTGGGACGACGTATCAATCTACTGTCGGAATTTGGAATTTCCCGAGTGGAAATAGACAGGTCGGTGAAAGTAGCGTTACAAAGGGAGAAGAATTACTATTTTAATTTTCTATTTTCAAACGTGCGTATTTATAAGATTTGTATTTATAGGGTTCTCTCGAAGGAAATTTAACTTCAAAATTCAGTGTCGTTTCAGAGGTTAGTAAATATACCAAATGTAAATTTGGATTTGTTGAAATTAATATCGGATGAATACGTTCACCTTCACTTTCCATAAATTTCAAACGCCAGTGCGAACATCAATATTTGTAGAAACGAAATGTAAAAGTTCTCCAAAGGAAATTTAAACATGGATAATAATTCAATAGGCAGATGAAGAATATCAATATGAAGATCGAAATTTAAATAAAAATTAATATAAATCAAACACATATATATATATATATCTGAAATTATAATAAGTTAAGTAATTAAATTATATTTATTAAGTTACATACAACAATCGTAGAATTCGTTGAATCTCCCGAAACAGAATAATCCGACAAGCAAATGAAATATACATTTCAATTCTAAAATTAAATCAACACATACTACTACTATTGACACATCAAACAAAATTGTTTAATCCAAGCCACCGAGTCCACTAACTATTTCAAACACGTTTAAACCAAATTGTTCGGCCGATCAGACAGAAAGGTGCAAACTAATCATAATTCAATGATAAAATAGAATTAGAAATCAATTTAGAGTCCCGATAAATTCCACAAATTCGGCGACAGCTGCAACAATTTTTCAACCTTCCGGAACCAAACGTCGTCCAACAAATAATAAAAAAAGAACGTCGCATCGATGCAACAACAATCAAATCAGTTTGTAAAACACTGTCACCACCGGTCGGAACAAAATTAATTGAATGCCCCGTGCCGCTAAATTCAAGCTGCTTCAAATATTTTTTTTTCAAAAACAGCCGGCCAATCGTGTTAAAAACGTGTTAAAAGGTTCAGGCAGCGTGGCGACAAATTAATCGTTAATTTCAACAAGACAAAACGAGAGAGAAGCGGAGACGAGCAGCTTTTGCGAGCGATGCTCGATAGTTAATCGGTCATGGCGACGCACTTTGCATACCGAGCCGGCCATGTAAATCGACCCTATTGCGGATATTCTATCTATCGCAAACCCGGTTTTTCATAAACATCGATCGCCCGGCCGGAAGATAATCTCGTCGGGAGTCGCTCGCATAATTTGTAGCGCTGCACACCCTCGGAATCGTTCGTACCTATATTGCAAATCGCCGATTAGATACAACTAAGGGAGGAGGGGGGGGGAGGTTATCGATCGTGCGAGGCGCGCGCGTGCTCGAGTGTCAGGATACGTGCGGCCACGTACGTCGGACGTCGTGCTCCGCTCCACCAATTTGCGGTTTCGCCTCTTTTTCGCGACTGAATGTGTGTGTGTGTGTGTCTGTGTGTGTGTGTGTCGATCGTTTCCACGCCAGGTCACTTCTTCTTGCAATTACTACACCCGCGACTGCTTGTTCCGCGACGTTTCAGGCGAAACTACTCTCTCTCTCTCACTCGCGCGCGAGAATTTCGAGGTTTCGAATCCCGTTGTTTCGGGATGTATAAAATGTCTCTACAGAGATGGACGAAAGTATTCACACACTTCTAGATGTGTATTGTAGATGATTAAGTTGAAGTTTTATTGTAATGTACGATAAAATATTTTACATTTTCTAATCATCGTTATATATATATATATATATACATACATACATACTTTGATATATATATTGTATATACTATTGTGTTGTATATATTGTTGTTATATTATATATAGTATATTGTATTTGTTGTATATGTATATACACAATATATATATATATATATATATATATATTTACGACTTCGTAAAATATTGTTGTGTATATATATATATATATATATATATATATAATCATAAATTATGTTATATTGTGATACAAATATGACATAATATTGTCAAAAAAAATTGTTACATATGTACCTTGAACTTCATGAAAAATATTTATTAATTTTTTTAAATCCTTATGACCGATAATAATTCAAATAAATAGCTTTATACAATTGATCTTCGCAAAAATTCAAGAAAGCATTTAGTCCTGTCCTTCAAAGTTTAACAAAATGATAGAACAAAAATCGTGAATGTGTAACAATTCAATTGGCCAATCACGTTTTTATGTCAGTTTCCTCAAAAATTTCCTCGACGCTTTCATGTCGCGTAAAAATTGGGAAAGCAAGGATACTGCCGCTCTTGAAAGTCGCAAAAATTCAAACGTTTCTGAAAACATTCTTTTCGCGACTAAATCTACCATGATCTTGAAGATCGAAGTCTTCTTCTTACGACGACACCCTAAAATTTGCTTTACGACCTTTTTCGTGACCATTTCATTGAACTTTGAACGTTAGGATCAAGTGCTGGGATTTTTTGAATTTTTAGCTCTGACGAAGTTATTAATTTTTTAGTTATTTGTTTAAACTATTATCGTTTCAATTGTAATGATTTATACATAGAATATTTCGATACGTATGAAAAATCGGTTATTAAATAGGAATATTTCCAGTAGAATGTCCTAGTATAATTTAGGAATTCGGTGATTTGAGATAAATTCACACGACTAAACTGTTTTCCTTTAGAGATTTGGAATTTTGTCATTTGATCAATTTAAACATGAATTTTCCGTTCCGGAGCCGAAGAATTTAAAGTTAATTTACGCAATGAAGCTTATTTCGTCTGTGAAGAGAAATTTTCCAATATAAATCTGAGAATTCGAAGAGTCTTTGAAATCATTATCTCCAGCATGAATTGAAAATTTTTTAGAATTATTATCCCTTACTTCATTCGTAATTTTTCGTGGTTTACTGTTTGATTATTTGATGAATTGTAAAATGATAATTTACAAACGCCTGTGTTAAAATTAATAGTTTCAAGTATTGATACAAGCACTGTGGTATGACAGTTAATTATAACAAAATTGAATAATTTTATGCACCGAAGGGAAGGTATCAATAGTATTACACGTAATTATCATTTATCTCGATAATTTTGTATAATAGAGCAAAGGTCAAATTATATCATACATAATTACGATAAAATTCAATAATTCTGCGCACTGATACGAAATAATATAACTTAACTATTGTTAACAATAAAACGAAATTATATCTAAGCGATTTGAATCTAAGCATAAGATTTAAAGAATTTCACAAATATTTGACTCAGTGTATTTCTGTTTAGCCATCACACAGTTTCCAAATTTCCAAATTGTTTATCCAAAGAAAAATTCTAAATTTCATTTTAGAAATAGCACATTTAACATTCTGACCAATCGTGCATTCTATTGTATAATATTGTCGATGATTAATAATTTTAACAAATTACGTGTTTGTTGAACTCTGCACAAATACCACAGAAGAAGACACTAATTGTAAGTATTGCTTTTTGATCAAATGTTCGCTCTGTATATTTTCGTATCACTCGTGCATTATTAACACACGTTCAACAGAGCGTACAAACTTGCGAATAGTGCACGTAGCTTACATTAACACGAAAATATACACTTCAGGTCGTGTATGAAATTTCAACCGGCCATTTATATACATAAGTATACACCTCAGAGAAAGAGAGAGAAGTCTTCGGACGAAATTCATTTTGACGTCGAATCTTTGGGATCTTTGCGTTCAAAGAATACAGTACGTCCACACACACACACACACGCGCGCGCGCACACAGTCCACCGGCTCTTTAAAATTCAGAAGCTCGTAGCGACCCCTTCGCTGACTCGCATTCTCAAATTCTCAATCGCCTAATATTCTAAACTCCCTCGGAGAGGTTCCCCTTCGTCGAGCGGCTGGATTCAAAAGAGACGAGCCCCTCGAACGTTATCCAACATCAAACAGGAGTCAACCGATCCCTCTACGACGAAACTAATCACGTGCTGCGTACCTAGCTATTACGCAAAAAAAGACCCGGGGACTCGGGTTCACGGGTCCCACTAATTATGGCGAGGCCGTTAGGGTAAAGCCATGGGGTCCCTCTTCCTCTTTCCTGAAGGCTGTGCTGTCGTGGTTCGACGCGACATGTTTGCGACGCTGTATCGACCATAAGTCACCAGACACTTGTTGTCAGTATACTCGTAGGGAACAGGATAAGGAACAGTAAATGGATATTAGCGAGGTGGCAAAATGAAGTTGATAATTGTTGAGCGCGAGAAAGCAAAATTTGAAAGATAATTGTATTTAAATATATATTCGTTATTACGTGTGTTACCCATTAGATAGATTTCTAGTTTAGCGGCTTTTTCTAATTTTCGCCTATTTCGCCAGCGTTTCTTTAGATGAGAGCGTTCGTTTTATCGCTAGAGGAAAAGATCAATCGAGATTGAGAAAGTTATATAGATTTTTTTTTTTTTTCTTAAACGTAGTGAAATAGCCAAAATTGTAAAAAAAGCTGCTAAATTATATACCGTTGAAGTAATAATATATCATAATAATATTTATCTAATTATTAACTTTATTGTAAATTGAGAATTCATTTAGAATAATCTGAAAATTTGCAAAAATCGGAGGGGAATGTATCTTTACGAAATTAGTCATAAATTTTGGTATTATTGTAATTTATATTTGGAATTCAACAATTGAATACATTTAATTTGCTGCGAAATTTCACAAATTTGAAAGCATTTTGCGCATATTCTTGTTATTCGTGTTATAGTAGTTTCTGTCGAAACAATTTCAAAGCAACGAATTTTCATGAAACTGATATTTCACTGCGAATGAGAGAGATTTTCAAACTAAATTTGTAGGCGATCTATTTTCGTATAAAATAACTGATGTTTTCATTACCATAATTTTTAGCGAAAATTAAACAACTTTTAGCAAAGATCCAAAGAATGACGTTACAAGCGATGCACGTTCTCATATCTTATACGATATACGCTACAATAAATCTTTCATTTCCAACGAAATTAATTAATTCGAAAGCAACAGCTTATCTTACGCTAGATGTTAAGAAACAGCTAATACGAACGAGAAAGTGTTAGGATCGGGCTATTACACGGGTTCTGCTTTAGGGCGGCACCGCTTCTGGGTTCTCCGTGGCAATTTACCAATAGGCTTTATTAAATTCCGCCACCTCCAATATGGCTGGTCGACACAGGTAACTCGATCTACTCTGACTAGTACATGAGAGAAGAGACAGAGAGAGAGAGAGAGAGAGAGAGAGAGAGTGTGTGTGTGTATGTGTGTGTTAAGGACAGGGTTTCCCTCGCGACAAACTGCTTCCGATTCCTCGCCAGGACTCACCAGCGACGATCCTGCAGATTCGCAGGGGAAACTTATTACAGCTCGATCGACTCCCTCATGAATAACATTAGGCGGCGTCATTATAAACGGATATGGCTGGGATCGTGAGAATTTCGGGAAATGGAGTTTCCTCAATGGTGAGATTGCAGCACGAATTGGCTGCGTATCGCGCGGCCGGATACAGGACGCTCGGGACACCTAGGGGGAGGAAAAAAAGTTGCTTGTTTCTCTCGTTCGCTGAGAAATCGAGACGGTATTTTCTGAATGCCTTCCTCGTAGTAATCTCCTCGATTTTCCTTTTTTAAATTTCTATTCTGTATTCTTTCTTCTTCTTTTCTTGTTTTTCTCGAAATTGAATTCGCGAATCGTTTGATTGTGTTACCTCGTTTCTGTTGTCGTTACAATACTAAGAAATTGATATGTTTTCTCCTGCGCAGTATTTTTTTAAAGATTTGTATTTTTTGAGAATACAAACTTTAGTGGTGTTACAGAAAGGAAGTTGAATATACTGCTTGTTTCTAAAAAATTATTATTTGCCAAGGAATTGACACGTTATTTATGTCCTCTTGCGACCTGTTTCGAATCTCGATTCTTCAACTTTAGAAAAACTTGTTTCACGCATTTTTGTATTTTTTAAAATCAGTCATAGCGTGTCTGAATACGTGGAAATCCAGACTAACATGAAAAGAAAGTTCTACCTAAGATCTACTTAAACGACACACTCGCTTCGATCCTTGAAAACAATAGTTCTAGAAAAATCTGTTACGAATTCACGTGTCTGCCGGTCACTTAAAGCTGTACAAAATTTCGCGTAGATCAATCGTCGTTGTTAAACCAAAGCCAAGAAAGAAATCGATCATGTTTCAGAAATGGACGACTGATTTCATCGACAGACACGTGTTCAGTTCGGCCACGTGTTCCAGAAATAACCTCGAGTTCTCGCTGTATCGACGATCGACGATTTCTCGTTGGTTCCGCGAGTTCAACGCTGATTTCTTCGAAATTATTTACGTCGGATGGGATCGAGGCCTCGACGGGGTGAAACGGATCGGCGCCACGGGACCGCTGAATCTCCCGGACGCGAAATTTCGAACGTGGCGCGTGAAACGAACGATAGTCGAAGAATCCCGGGAATCCCATAGGAGTTCGACGATGCACACCGATTTCAGGGGCCAATGAACGATCGATTACCCCTGGGAAGGCGGTGGATGCTGGCATCCGCGGCGAAGCGGATTAAAAATCGCGTTAAAACAGTCGCGGGGACTCGTTTAGGCGCGTCGATACGACTCGGTGATTAGCTCGGAGGAAGCGAGGTATATTCAATGTGGCATTCGAGCTGGAACGAAAGAAAATGAAGGAAATTAGCACGGAGATATTTGTAGAACTTTTTGTACAACTGATTAATGGGGGGAAGTTTATTGAAGCTTTCCGGTGCTTCTTTTGTTTTTTTTTTTAGATTATCGAAACTCCGTTTCATGAAAGAATGATTTGTGTTTGAAAGTACTGACTAGACTGAGGATTTTTTGTGCAAAGTTCACGCAATGAACGTAATATAAGAAGTTATATAAACTAGGACCTCGATAGAAAGTTGCTTTACGTATTAAATATTATACAGGGTGGTCTAGTAAGCCTATCTACTTTCACATGAAAAAGCTTCATCTAACAAAAATTGTTCAATAATCTTTCTTGTAATTGAGAGTTCTCAAGGTCATTTCCACGTATAACTTTCGTTGACAAAGTTTTTTCGTATTAAGAAAAAAAAAAAAAAACAAAAAAAAAAGAGATATTCAATTGTTAATTATTGGACTACAATATAATCTAGTATAATATCCAATAAAGTAATTTTCTATCGAGCTTCTAGTTTTCTACTTATATATTCTCAAAGATACGAATTTGCATTCTGCCGAAAAATTTTAGTCGTGCTACTGTCGTTTAATTACTAAACTAAATTCAACTCATGGAGAATATTCATGGCCATCAAGCTGTATTTGCACAACAATGGTGTTGCGTAGTCTGGCTATTAAATGCCACCCCCGGCGATGGACATTTACGTAACATCTGTAATCCTATGATACCCTAAGACGTACTATGTACAGAAGTACATAGGTGCAACGATACACATTGGCTACATTCATCAATTGACAACAATTTCCCATTTATGACCGAGCGTGACATTTGGGGAAATGAAATTTTCACACGTAGTTCCGGATACAACCCTAATAATCTTAGTTTCTTCGAGTCGAGTGTGTTACCATATTGAACCGCGTTGAAGAAAAATAAAACAGAGTGGATAAAACAATTGACGAAAAGCTCCAATATTTGAATTCTTTCTTTAATTGTAAGGTACGTAAATAAATAAGCTTTGCATTTTATTTAACCTGTTGATCGCCGCAGTTTTTTTAGAGACCGCCGATTTCGCACGCGAATTTTGTTTCTTGCCTTTTTTTCGAAGCAGCTCTCAAATATATCCAAAATCAAGGAAGAATATATACATATTTTTCGATTTTTTGAGCGTTAGAAAATGATTCTAAACGTCACTGTTAAGGAATAGAAATTAAATTCGCTTCTAGTTAGCGTACAGGCATGGCGCGCACGGCGATAAAGTGGTTAATAGTGATTTCTGATCACTCGAAGGTCAGTAATAATTTTTCTCGTTGAAAATACGAATTTGCATAAGAATCCGCAATCTACTCATAGCATTGTGAAATTTCACTGAAACGCTATGTTTCTTTCTTTTCTCCTGCCAGTTCGACCCTTTAAACGCTAGAACTACCAAAAGTGTGACCCCGATTGATAATTTCTGTTAGATATTTCACAAATATAAAATAATGTACTTCCTTAAATAAAAAATACATAAATAAAAGCTCGTGTACCCTGTTGTATTGTAAAGACAATATTTCTATTTCTCTCACTTCAACGTCCTCGATGGAAATTTTTTCCTTTAGTCGTCGAGTTCAGTCATTCTGATCATGTTAAGTTCGAGACGCCCCCCGGTATATATATCGACGCGAGATCGCGATCGCGAGCTCTTATAGCGCTGTTGCCAGCAGGCGCGGCAGAATCGCCCAAACGACAATTCGCAATTTCGAATCGATTCTCCCATCCATCTAACGTTTCCAGCCGACACGTCATTATCTATCACACGCAATAACGCGCCGAGGCCGGGATGGATCGGCTTTAAAGCCGCATATCCTCGTTATTATTGCCGTCGAACAATTCGCCTTGGTGGTAGGCACGGTGAAATCAGGATCGAATCTTCCGGACCAATCGCAATACCCATTAACGTGCTGGAACTCGGGGTGGATGGCGATGATCGCGGTGATGGCGGTCGCGTTGCGGTCGTCGACGACCAATCGCGCCTCTCGACGTCCCCCGCACTCGTGTCCTCGGCAAAATCCAAGGGACTATCCGGCCAGACGGACCGGAGGGTCGCCGAAAACCCCGGTTTCCCGTCCTCGCGAATTTATTACCCTGCCTGCCTGCCTCGCTTTCGAGTCTGTCGAAAAATTCACGAGTAGTCTTTCGATGTAGTTGTCAGTCTCCTGTGGCGACTTTCCCACAGGAAAGTATATACTTCGATGAAATTCCAAGGCAGGTATAGATGGATGTTCATTGACTCTCTTTCTTTCTTTATTTATTTATTTCGCTGCTTTCTTCCACGGGAGATCAGCGCGCGAATTTTTTGAAGAATCTCTATCCTTGATTACGGTTAGTCCGTTGTCCGTTTTCCGAAATACACGAGTCTCTTAACTGACCGAGCGAGTCGAGTTCCGTTTCCTAACTTCGCGAAGGTTGGACCTTGGAGTGGATGCTTCATAACGAATACCATAGAAACTATATTTCTTTCAATGGTGAACTATCCGTAAGATGACGGATAATTAAGTGCCATTGTATTTTCAATTTTAAGAAAAATGTACTTTCACTGATAAATAAATAATTTAAATATTTTTTACTTACTATAATTGGCGAGACACGATCAATTGGGATATAATTTGCACAAAGAAAAAAAAAACACTTGATTTTCACTAGGATTGCCACACAATAGATCAAATACTAAATATTAAAAAAGTTATATGCATGTTTGTTAAATTTTAAATGTTATAAATCTATAGTGTAAAAAAATACACATATATATTACACACAATGAAACTAATATTTATTTACGGTGTGGTATGCTTTGAAGTAAATAGTTGGGCAGAGTGGAATTTTACAGTTTTTGCACGCGAATTTTGTCTCTTGCCTTTTCTTTCGAATAAATCCAAAATCAACGAAGAATATATATATTTTTCGATTTTTTTAGTGATAGAAAATGATTCTATATGTCACTGTTAAGAAATCGAAATTAATTTCGCTTTTATTTAGGGTATAGGGATTGGCGCGTACTGATGCGCGCACGGCGATCAAGAGGTTAAAAACGAAATTAAATTGGTAAGTGAAATAGATAATATTTCTGTGACAAGCACACTTTTTCTAATTTTCGATTTATGTTGACTGAGGTGCTCGAAATGGAACAAGGACGAAAGTAATTATTATTTCTTTTTTCTTATTTATCTTATTTAATTATCTCAATTAATTATTCATTTATCTTATTTAATTGTCATTTCAATTCGTTTGTCTTATTTAATTACATACACGTGTAACAAGGCTATCAAGAATATCAAGTGAATTGAGATCGAATATATTCGTTCGAGCGGAGATTAGGGAATCTGGACTAACAGCTTTCTGTATTTAATCAATATTCCGGATGTGGGTAACGACCGAGCACTATCTTCTTGGTTTTGCTGCGATCTACGTAGGCCATGATGATCCATGCTATGGCTATTAAATACTCGTAACAGTACTGGTTAGCATCAGTTCAGTCTATAGAGCTAATAGCCTGTGCGGTTTTCATCTTGCATTAAACATAGCTCGTGTATTTGTATTAAATACAGATCAGTTATGCAAATATATCTTTCCCGTTGTTGACATTTTCAAATGGAATGATTGTAGAGTTTTGTTGAAAAATTAGCGTAGGATATATAATTGGGATTAAGTGATATCAGACAACCCTGAGACAACTTGAATTTTTCAAATGTACAAAAATTACTGTCAGCGATGTAATATTATCGGCTCTTTTAATAATTGGTTTACTAATTAGCGTCTTGAATCAGCGAGTTCAGAAAATTCAATAATCCAACAATAGCAAACAGTGAACAGCTCTCTCGTTAACCCAGCTTTTCTCCCAAAATACAACAATTCGTCTGTGTGAATCATGCACGTATATTGTGGAACGCTCTATTCTCAGATTTCTTCTTTTAAAATTTCGTACCTTTTTCTTTTTAAATTTCTAAATTCAAACGGATCATTATTTTTAACTGATCGATGAACCAGAAGAATTTTTGAATGGAAAGAAGAACGTGATTCAAGTATCATAGAATTTATAAATGTAAAATAAACATGATCACTGAATTATTATATTACTGTAATATACTAGTAAAACTACTAGTGACCCGCATGTGTGTCACACATACACATCTTCTCGAATTTTTTTTTAAATCATCTTTACAGTTTTCTTTGAATTCCTAAATTCAACTGGGACCACTGTTTCTAATTGATCAACAATTAGAGAAGTGATTCTTTATAGTGAAGAGAAAAAAATGTGACAAAACTTGGAGAATCTACGATCTTAGAATAGATCATTGAATTATTATCATAATTCAATATATTATTAATATAAATCTAGTACACTACTAGAACTATCAGTGTGTCACATATACATCTTCTTCTCAAATTTTTCTTAACTCGATAGCTCTCAATAAGCTTTTTCCTTGAATTTGTAAATTCAATTGAGATCATTGTTCCTAACTTATCGACAACGAGAGGAACTTCATAAAAAAAAAAAAAAGAAAAATGTGACGCATGGCTTAGAGAATCTACGAATATATAATGGATATCATAATATATTATTAATATGAATCTTCTTCTTAATGTCTCTCGCAGTCTTCATTAAATTCGTAAATTCAGACTCGGATCATTGTTACCAACTGATCGACAACTGGAGGGACTTCACTCAGTGAAAGGAAGAATATGACGCAAGAACCGGAGAATCTGCGAAACGTACAATAGATGTGACCAGTGAAAAGCTGCGCTGAAAAGAGTACAATGTAGCAATGGAGGCGGAGGCGAACGCGACGAATCGTTTGTTTCGAAGCTGCCACTCTTTTTTTCCACGCGAAATATCACTCTGTTCGACGTTCGATGCTGAATAACCGCGTCAAACGCACATCCGCTTCGAGATACGTGGCGTTTTCCCGACTTCGTTTTCCCAACCAGCCAACACACTCTCGACCCATCCATCGATTTATCGAGAGTTCGTGCACGAATTCTTCGAAAATTTTCAATGCCAAATGTCGTTTCATCTTGCATTTTTCATCCTCTTGAATTTTTACGGATTTTCAGGACGTCGCGTAAATGAAAAAAAAAAAAAAAAAATTTCAAACGAACGAGTGTGAAAACTGTTCAATCTGTAATGAGATTAATCTTTTTTTTCTATTTTTTTTGGGGGGGGGGGAGGGGGTAGAGAGTGTTGCATGGATTTTTAATGTAACTTTTTCCCAATATATTTCGTCGAAACTTTTCATTTTCGAACCAATTCTTCGCTTACGCACAGTATTTTAACAATTTACTAATTTACTAAATAATTACAAAAGATCTCACCTTAGTTTCTATCTTTTTAATTACATGTTCAAAAAAAAAAAGAAAAGAAACATAAATTTGCATAAGTATTTGCAATCGTACAATTTTAGAAAATATATTTGTTATTAACTCTTAAGCGGAGCGTTCAACTTTAAATTAAAAAATTGTATTATATTTTAAGTATTTGAAACGTCCGTGTAATATCGTTATGTCTATTATATCTATAATCTGAACTTTTATCATACAAAACCATACTTTTGAGGCGGTACGTACTATTTTACAAAACGGGGCGGTGCTTCAGAGTTAGTTTCTTAAATTAGAAATTTCCGAACAATAGTAATTGCCATGTCATAAGCGAAGAAGTATCGTGCAAACGACGGGATGATTGGCAGAAGGTGATAGGCTCACTCGCTATACCTGCCGCTATACCTCACGCGAGTCAATCTCGTGAGGGTGGTAACGAGAAATTCTGGAAACCGCCCTCATACTTCCTGATTGATCTTAACGTGTCTTCTCTTTCTCTCTCTCTCTCTCTCTTTCAGAAAGAAGTTTTTTCTAGATGAAAGTTCTAAGGAGCAAGAATCAGTTAGTCATCAAAGACAAAATTAATCATAAGAGTCAATTAATCATCCGAGTTAAAGGAACGTCAGAATCAGTTACTCAGATAGAATCAGTTTAATTCTAAACCTCAATTTAGTCAGTCAGACAGCGTCAGCGTAAAGATCAAAGGCAATCAGACTTTATTAACATTGGAATAATACTGACGAGTGAAGCATAAAATTTCCATCAGAATAGGATTTAAATAGAAAAATAAACAAAAGAAAATGGAAAATAGAGAGAATTAGAATTAAAACAGAAAATAGAGAAAGAAATTTTAAATAGAATTAATATATATTAAAATATAATGTAAAATTAAAGTAGCATTAAAATAGAAAAAAAATATATATAATGGAATTCGAAGTGCATAAGCTTTATATATATATATATATATATATATATATATACATATATATATAGTATTCCAAGCAATATATTATAATTAAAAAAAATAGAGCCTAGATAGAAAATTGTTTTATGCATCAAATATTATAAAAACTATAAATGCTTCATATATTCATATATTTCGCATTACATGCATTCTGTGTAATTTTGTATCTTTCAATTTCCTACAAATGCATAAAAGCACCTAATACACCAGAAATTCGCTATGAATGAAACATACATACTCCAACTGCTAAATTGAAAGGAGAAATCCATTAAAGAATTAATGAAAGTAAGTCGCATTGAAATAAAATTGATAAAATAATTTCGCAACAAGAGTCGGAGAATTACATCAACCACTCGAAGAGATTAATTCGCAAATTCTTCGATGCGTTTCCGCCAGGGGATCGGTAAACTCGAGGGAAATTCAATTGGCACTTGAAGAACGTTCGATTCGTGAACTTTCGAGTGGACTTCCACTCGAGTGATTTTTCAAGATCTTCTCACTTCGCGAGATACGTGTGTCAGAAGTGAGATAAAAAACACAGACACACACACACACACACATACACACAAATCACGAAGTCACTACGTTCTCTTTCTTCCGAAACCATTTGTTTGTACCATTTGGACCAAAAAAAAAAAGGGAAGGGGGAAAAAGTCCAATGTCCACCGATAAACGATTTTCGCTGTAGCAGTTATAAACGACGATGCCTGCGAATAGTTTTTGCGTGACGGACTAAATGACGAAAGCACGAGCGTAGGAGGATCCACTTCAAAGGACGAGAACTAGCAAACGAACCATCGTCGATAGTTTTTCCCCTCAATGGCACTCCGCGTCTTCCGAGTATAGTGTATAGCTCGGCTCAAAAGTTTCGCGCTGCTTTGAAGTAGAAACGCGTTGATCTCTCTTTGAGACCGTTTTCACCCTTGCGCTTGTCGGTTTTCCTTCTTTACGATGGGATCTCTGAATACCCTATTCAATAGACTTGGATAAATATCGTGATTCCACGAATTTCTTTCTCGAAGTTTCAACAAACGCTATTTTTTCTTTTTTTTCCTGTGTTCGCGATCGATGCATTTCCTTTAAAAAAAATGTACTGAAATACTGAAACAACTGGCTTAAAACTTCCACGTAGGTACGAGGTTTGATATATGAATGTGTTTGAAATACGACAATATCCGATTAAAATTAACAGACGAACTTTGTCGAAAATGGAGTTGTTAAATAATTGCTGCGATTTCATCGCGTTCAATCGTGAGTTTCATTGTAAAATGTCCCGATGGAATAACGATTAATGTAAATTTCATCGTTTCCCTTTTTTTTTTTTTTCATTACGATCCCCTCGTCAGCGGACCGCCGACGCTAATGCGATTTTACATTATTATTATTACCATCTATGAACTTTTAATGTTCGTATTATAAAACACGCTCTATTTAATTTATTTCCCGTACGCATCTCGCATTGGAAATTTCCGAAACCTTAAAATTCCCTCCCCGAAAACGCACGATCATCCGCGCTAAATTGAAACTTGCTTTCTATTTCGCGAGAGTCGGGCGTATTCCAACGAATACGAGGTTAAAGCGAACTTTTACTCGACTCGGCGGATAAGTTGAACTATATAAACGTGTTTCAAACGTATCCAATTAGCCGACTGAAGATTAAAAAAAAAAAAAAAAGAAAGAAAGAAAGGGAAAAAAGAAGAAACGAAGTTGCGCGGAGGCGTGCATTGAAAGTGGGACAAACGCGGGGCGGGGATGGTCGGCGAAACGAGCGGAATAATTCTTTTTTTCTAATTCGCAGTCAGTTCGCTTTCGAAAGGGGGCTCGTCTCACCCTGCTTTGATATTTGAATAAAGTTATCAAAGCCAGGTGTCTCGCATAAAACCCCGAGAACTCTTTTTAAAAAAAAAAAAAAAAAGGACCGTCGCGTTTTCCAGAGTCTTTCGTCGGTCTTTTTGAAACGTTCTGTACTCTCTCGCCCTCTCTCAGATTCCCTTCGACCATCCGCAAGGCCCGTCGAGTATCGCGTATCGTTGCACTCACACCCTCCCCCTCCTCGCCACTTCAACTCTTCAGCCGTGGCAAGGCGCGGGCTTAAAGCACCATCCAAAGAAAATATTAGGGTCGCCTGTCACCCCCGTATGAGCTCTCGAGCGTCGCCGGCGCTCGCCTTAAGCATCGGTGTCGCCAGCATTTACATGCACTACCCCCTCTCGTTCCTCCTTGCGACGCTTCGTCTTTCCTCTCTTCTTCCCTGCTTCCGTCTTTCAAAGCTTCGAAGACGGAGATCGTCTCGTGAGACGATGGACGGCGACGAATTGTAAATGAAATGTTACCACCCGCAGCGGCGATTATTCGCTCGCTTGTTTCGATGATCACTGCGCGCGATCTTTTCTTGTTCTCATTTTAGGAGGGACGTCTTAATTCCGTGGCCGTTTAAAAATATCGTTCCGCGTGGATGCTTGTATATCGCTGGAAACGGCGCGGCAAGAATTCCTCGCGGCATTCGAGAAGATTTATGAGTCGCTGGAGGATATATGCTCGTGTTTTGCGTATAAGTACAACTTAATACGTTACGTTTCTGTGTAACCTGATACGTTGAATTATATACGGGGTGATCCGTTTCAGCGAGGCCAGATAAATTGCCTTTTCTAATTGTATAATCACGAAAAGAATATTTTTCGCATAACATCAGTACAGTCGAAAGACCAGTAATTGGTAAGAATATTTCTTTTCCCAAGGTCCAATTTCTTTTCAAAATCAATTTGTGTTCTTTTTTTTTTCATACAACTGTGTATTTTTTTTGGTAAAAAAAAGTACGTTTAGATATGTAAAGTACGTGACCTTGAAATGATATCGATGTCAAAAAAATTTTGTTTTTTTTTTAAAGAACGACGAGCTTGGGGAAAAATATTCTTACCAGTTGTAAGGCCTTTCGATACCATCCATTTTTTTACGTTATACGAATTCGAAAAGACATTTAGGTGGTCTCACTTAAATGAACCACCCTGTATATAGTACTACGTATGACGATGCAGAAATTTAATAAAAGCAATCGTAGATAACCTAATTACAGAAATAAACGCAAGGGACGAGGTAAAAATGATGCTAAACGAAGTCGAGCGGCAAGATAAATGAAGTAAATAAACAGATAATATAAAAGGGGTGAAAAAAATTAATGAACAAAGCTGAGACGGATTCACCTGGAAAATTAATTTTCTGGATGTAGGTGAAAATACCTATTGAATCATTTCAACATTCAGTTCAACCCTCGAGTTAAAAAGTTCCTAAAAGAACTTAACACTATTCCTACCACGACCGGTCAAATGACCGTTTTTAAAATTTCGATTAGAATTTCCTATATGCAACGTAATTAAATCGACTTTAAATTTCACGACTTTCCCTCAAATATACGTATAATACATTTTTTAATATTCACTTCTTTTTTCATTGTTTATTTGTTGAGAAAAATTTGTAGTCTGTCTTAGGTACCACGACCGGTCATTTGACCGGTAAAACGATTTATATCTTTTTGTAATAGTATTCTCTCAAGGACTGAATTCCAAAACTATAAAGTCGTTACAAACGAAAGGCAATGCAGTTGTGGCAGTTGTGATTTTAGCCGAAAAAGTGCCTTCCAGGGACTGATTTACGGCACTTTCAAGTGTTTATTTGCCTGATTGGTATCCGAAGCGGTCCAAAACCTCGCATTTTCTTAAGGGCCCCATAGACGTTGAAACATGCATACGATGCATGCGTCACTGATGCAGGAATAGACTTCTAGCATTAGTTGGACAAAGAAAGTCCGTGATAATAAACCTGACATTACTATCACTGATATTGGAGCTGGAAGACGATCCGACATTTTAAAACACTCCTTTCAACTTTGGCGTTCACACGAAGAACTGAAGAATCGGTAGAGTGGAGGCAAACTGATTCTGAAACATCATCTGATGAAATCTAGGAGTTGATGCATGCATCGCAGCATGTTTCAATGTCTATGGGGGCCTTTACACCGTCTTATCTACTATGACTGCAAAATAAATAAAAAATGCGTCGAAAACGAATAAAATGTACATTATATACTTCTGACTAGAAGAAACTATATTTTTATACTGTCAAGAAGGTGTCGGTAGGAATAGTGTTAAGAAACACGGAAATTTCTTTTCAAATGAAATTTTCTACAAGTGTCAGACGTATTATTTTAGTAAGATGATACAACATATATTAATTGATGATATGTTTCAATGTCTAATAATACTTTTTCTAATTACGATAATTAGCTAAATCGTTATTCTCGGTCGTGAGGGTATCTTCAACGTAATTTCTCAGTATTACTTTCGAACGGAGAAACCAAACTTATTCGATTTAAAATAAAATTCTTATTAAAAGAGAAAGAAAAAGAAAGAAAGAGAAAGAAAACCAAACAGAAATAAAATTCACGTTGGTCAGAGATAGCCAAAAAAAACTCTCACGATGGTTGAATAAATTCAACGTATATAAATGTTTCTTTCGGAAATATCACTTTGCTCGCTTCGATATTCAAGATTAAATTCCATCAATCGAAATTGTTCGTCAGACTCATGCACGTTCTACGTATTTATATCGAAACATTATAGAAAAGTTTTCTACTTTTCCATAAACGATTTTCAAACATGCGTTTTCAATACGCAACTATAACGTTTGAAACTCGCTAGAAATAGAAATATTTCCATCTGTAAAATCCCTCGGGATCGTCTCAACTAAAAGATTTATTTTTCTTATCCAAAAATTTTTCGATCCAAGTACTCGTAAGAGAATTCTGTCGACATCCAGTTAATTCTAGTTTCCCGCACATTTCAAACAAAACGCAAATAAAGAAAAGAAAAAACAAATGTTTCACGCCTGAAAGATTTCAGTTCTTTCGAACTTCAAAGTTTTCAAGCATTCGTGTAATTCGAAAATCTTTCGCGTAAATCAGGCGATTCAGTTCATCGTTCGTTCTTTTTCTACGCACGGATTAAGATGTCAGGTTCAGTTACAGAAAGCCATTGAATTCGATTCGAGCGCGATTTCGAAAGCAAAGATTGGGAAATGCGAACGATAGCTCGACGACGTTTCGTTTATAATCAGACTTAAGAAATCACAGAAATACTCGTATTCTCTACGCGTTATACTTTATATGACTACGCAGCGCGACCGTTGTATAGCTCGCTCGATTTGCTCGGTACTCTGGATCGAATCTAATTGATCTCGCCTGCACTTCCGACTGTCTTTTATAGTCCACAGATAGCGTTTCTTGTCCTTTTGGGCGCTAAGTCGAGTTTCGTGGAAAGTCGAGTGGTCCTATTTATTTGTGTTATGATTGACCTTCGACATGGGTCCCGTAGTATTGTCGATCTTCTTTACATTTCCAGGAATCTAGCAGGTCGTAGAATGTCGACGGGTCCTGTTTACTTATTTTATGATTGGCCTTCAACATCGTACTGTCCACTTTCTTTACACACAGACGTAATCAGATTTCTCCAAAGAGACGTTGAAACGTAAGAACGAGCCGAGAGACTGAATGGTCAGTAATCGAGTGATTGTCAACGTCTTAGCATGCCGTTTGCGCGGCGTACGCTTGACAAAAGGGACTCGACTCCGTTAGAAGAGCAATGCGCCGAGAGAGAATGCGCGTACTCTTGGGGCAACGACGGGACGCGGCCGATTGTTCAACCTCGCAGCCAATGCGAGTTGCAGACCGACCGTCCTCGTTGCAAAAGCTAGTGCAAACAAGAAGCCACCGCGCGGAGAATCGCCAACGTCCAGATGTTGGCCGTTGTTTGCCAATCGGAAGAAAAGGAGGGGAGGAAGAGGGGGGGGGTTTGGGTTGGCAGAATCGGCCGGAAATTTCGGTCGGAAGTGATCCCGGCCGCGGGATTGTTTGATTTATCGCGTACGCAGACGAAAACAAGAGCCGAAGAGCGAGGTATTAATCGCGCGACAGCATGACTAGCTTGCATTCCCTTCCCTCCCCTTCGATCCGTACTTTTGTTTGTGCTGGAAATTCGCCGAAGATCGACAGTTTCGCAAGTGGGTCACAGGTAACAGGCGAGATCGACGCTCCTCCTCCATGTGGTTCGTCGAAATCGAGAATCGCTCTCTCAGTATTAATCGAGAGATCGCTAAGCGATTTCCAGCCAGAATTGAGTCCCGAGTAGTTTCGCTGTCTCGTCATTCGGCGACTTCTATCACTATCCACGATCTGGCCTCTTCGATCTTTACTGCGTCTCTCTTTCTTTTGGTTTCTTTCCTTTCTTTTTTTTTTTTTTTTTCATCATTTTTGCGGAGATTCGTTCGGAGGTAATAGAGCGATGGCAGAGTGTCACTTGACATGTAATTATTCCCTTGGAGCGAAAGGGAATCATTCGACATGCAATTTCTCTGAACTACATAGTATATTGATGAAACAATATTTTCTTTTGCAACAAGTATACGAATATTTTCGTGAGGCACAGAAATCAAGAAATGTACTAAATATGATTATAAAATATATACATATATATATATATATATACTTTTTTTATAATTATCTTTAATATTGTACTTCTAATGTATATAGTATACGTGTGTGTGTGTGTGTGTGTGTGTGTGTGTGTGTGTGTGTGTGTGTGTGTGTGTAATGTAGTGTACGATGGCATACGAAAGTATTGGGACGTTCATCACAGAAGAACTTTTATGAACATGCTGTACATTTTGAAAATTCATTAATAGTACAATAACATGATTATATTGGTAAACTTGAAAGCAATTTGAAAATGCACATGTGTATTATGAAAATTACAAGTTAAATATGTATATTACAAAAGTTACAACATACGTATATTTTGCAGAGATATGAAGTATTTAAACGTTATATATATATATATATATATATATATATATATATATATATATATATAGTGTTATTGTACGTGTTTATAAAACATTTTGAAAATTCAATAGTGCTACAATAAAACATGATTGTATTGGTAAAACTTGGAAACAATTTGAAAATGTACATGTGTATTATGAAAATTACGAGTTAATATGTATATTACAAAAGTTACAACATACGCATATTTTACAGAGATATGAAGTATTTAAACGTTACATACAGTGAGACTCAGTATTTAGTGCGATCATCGTTAACACTTATTTATAGCTACTGATGGCTTAAGATGGTTACTCATAGTGTGTATATTGAGTTAGCCAAAAATTGCGTTTTTTTCTAATAGATGAACACAATGTATATGTTAAAACTATGTAACTAACTTCACGTTAAATCGTAAATTAATTGTGCAATCTGATAATATGTTCAAGCTTATTTTAGAAAAAGAAAATGCACGATCTCTCAGTTGTTTTTATATTTTGAAGAGAAATTAATTTGCTAAATTTCATTACTGACGAGGATATCTTCTTTGTCAAAAAAGTTCTTTTTGTCAAAAGCGATAAGAACTTTTCTCAATGTGGAATCATAAAGTTGTCTGAAAGACGATAATCGAACAAGATGGTCAATAATATTAATAAAAGAATTCCCCTTTTATTTGCACAGAAGGAAACGCAGTTTTCTGCCAACCTAATATAAATATTTATAATAAATATCTCGTGATTCTTGTACAGATTTTCAGACTGAAGAATTTTGCCAAACACAGTCACACATCGGCCATCCATTATTATTACAGAATGTTTGATTTAAAATTCAAAAACACGCGTAACAAAGATTCTACTATACGACAAATGTTTAAACACTTTTAAGCGAATATCAGCCATTGTGAACGATGTAGTCGTTTCGGTTTCTTGATAACGTTATTTCATTCCCCCCCCCCTCCCTGGAAGAAGAAATTCCCGAGAAAGAGTGGCGGGGATGAAGGCAAGGGATGAAACCCTGCGAGCCGCGATTTCTGCTCGGCACGTTTGAGAGAGAGGAGAGTAACGACCATTGCCGCCATATCCTGCCGGGCAATATTGCCGCAAGCACTTTCCGATATCGATTAATGGTTTAATTCTGCTACACTGCCGGCCAACCGGTTATAAAAGGTATCGGTCCCGTACAGATCGCCGCGGCCAAAGGGACACTGCCTCTTTTCCGGTTTGATTAAATAATTAACCGGATCGTTTTTTTATCAACCTTCCTCTCGACACCCTGTAAACAGTTTAACCCTCTTCGAAGGAACACGCGCGCATACACACGCGTAGCGAATCCGCGCGCGAAAGAAGATCTCTGAAGAGATCCTTCGATCGACGATCGGCAAAGGGTTTACGTTTCATTTACAAAGTGGCGAACAACGGTCTTTCACGTCACTGGGTGGATATTATTTCATAGGAAATGTACGATTATAATACTCGTAATAACCGTGCTGTCTTAGTCGTGAAATTACGTTCCAACGGGCTCGAATCGGGGATTTATTAGCGAGCAGCAACTCTGAGAGGATTTATCGACGAATGAAATGTGAAATTTCATCTTGACCGGCAGTGAGTTTTGTACTGAGATTTTACTGACTGAAACATAACAGTTTGCATACCTACCTACAAGCATTGTGCATGTAATTAAAGATTCTATTTATTTTTATGTTTTAGAGGGTTATTTGAAACACAGAGATAACGTTAGAGATGTATGAAATCTGTCCGATTTAATTCCAGTGTTAGGTGCATCGTGGCGAGTGAATAAATAGAGAAATCGTGCAATATTTTACAATTTTCTAATCTGTTCTTTTTATTACACGAAATTTAAGGTTACGTCAAAATAACGATCTTGAAATTTTGATTTCAATTCCAGCTAAATTACGTTGAATTCAATATAAGGACGTTTTGGAATTTTCAACAGTAAACGCATGGTACGATTAAATAATACACACACACACACATATATATGTATAAAAGTTTAATAAAAGTCAAGTCGAGTTTTTAGTAATTTTCGGCAACACCGAAAATAAAATCTTGGAAATCGTCGTTTCGACGAGTTTGATTTCTACGTTTGAAAGGTAGTATTTTTTCTTTTTTAATATTACAACAATACGTCAATCTCCTCCGAAATCAAAAAAACTAAACTAGTAACTTTCAGTAATTCCAGAAATAGAAGCCTTCAACGAGTGTAATTTTTATCCAAGATAATATTTTTGAAAAACATGCAAGATTAAAACGAGACACGATTCTCGTTAAATTCAATATAATTCCAAGATGGAAAATCCGAAAACTGTTACATCGACAATTTTAATTTCCATCTTTAGAAGATGAATTTACGAACATAAATCAATATTCAGCTTGACAAATTTAGTAACTTCCAGTAATTCCAAGAACAAAAATCTTCGACTAATTTAATTTCTGTTCTTAACACTAGAACTACCGACAGTTATTTCTACCAAAATTATTTCGATTTCTAATAAATAAGAATAAAATAAAATTCATTATATTATTTCTTTAGTTATCACTGTAAAAGTCATTGCGTCATTGCGGGGGGAAAAAATTGTAACACGAAGTAGAAATTTTAAAATAAAATTGTATAAACCAGTCATTTTGACTGGTGTGGTAGTTCTAGTGTTAAAAGACAAGCAAGATTAAAACCATATATCAATCTCCTCCGTAATCAGAAACAAAAAAAAAAAAAAAGAAAAATCGTTAATTTGACAATTTCAATTTTTCACTCTTGAAAGGTAATATTTTACCAAACACGCGAGGTTAGAGCAAAGATGTATAAAACCTTCGCTGAGCGCTGAGAGACCGATCACTGTCTCCAATTTTCACAGCTGTAACTTCGCATTAGCGTCAGCAGTGGGTTCGCGGTAGCGACAGGTGGAAATTAGATTTAATTAGCGAGTCAAAGTAAAGGGTATACGTTTCGTGAGGAGAACGCGAAGGGAACGTGACAGTAAATCTTTAGATATGGCGGTGGAATTGCAGCCAATTTTCTAGGCTGCTTCTCCTCTGGCTGACCTTACTCTGACCGTCACTACTGCACTCTCGGCTAAACGTTGCATAATTGCTAATGCAACTGCGTTACGTTCGTCCGTCTCATTATTCCCGTAGGGCCGTATATATTCCCCGTTGTGGTAAATATTCGCCGTTTTGAATTAATTTTTTAGTTAATTAGTCAATGATAGAAATCGAATGTGTTCTAATTCTGATACGTTTCGCAACGATGATAAATATCTTCTGTTTAAGCAAAATACGTACGAAAGAAATTTTATTATTGCTTTCTCGTTTGCAATCTCGTGCATAAAGTTTTTTTCTTAACTATCATTTTATAAAAATTTAAGGACCATAGGAAAGTTCGAATCGAGTTGAAGTTTGAAGCTTGTTGCAAGACGAGAGTTGAAATTTTCTTTTATATCGAATAATTGACCCTTCCTCTCCAAATAAATTCTTTATAAATTCAATAAATAAATTTTGAAGTTTGAATATTTTTTTATATTTAATTTATTTCGCAATATTGATAATTGAAAATTTCAAATTATTGAATTTAACCTTTTATCAGAACAATGTAAAATTTGTTTTTTTTTATTACATACACGTTCTCGAAAAATGGACATTTATGTAGAGAGTATGAATTCACTGCATGCGTATATTATGCTACATTATATTCTTTGTATTATATTATACTACATTATGTTGCATATCTATACACACACACACACATACACACACACACACACACACACACACACACACACACACACAACACAACGAAAAATTACGAATTTCTCGTCTTCATCATTTTGGTAATTGTAGAATTCAATGTTATACCTACATCCTCTTCCATAATTGAATTAATGTTGTACTAAATAAAATAATAAAATAATACGAATTAATTGGCCAGCTGCAAGTTATAAATCATCAATATTAATAAATAACTCTGCACAGCAGTAACAAGACCAATGATAAAATAAACATGAAATAATTATCGACGTAAAATTTTCAGAAATTAAGTAATTCCATTTATTACTCTGTACATAAAATTTAAAGACGGTGAAAAAGAAGGTAATATAATCCATAACTTTTTTAACTTCTCGATTCACAAATATTATTAGTTATTCAATTTCTATATCCCTCCCTTGCAAAGAAAGTGAGTTCCAATCTAAAGAAAAACGCGATTTTCTAGTTTCCTTCGAGGATCATTCATTAATTATGAAAATTTTATTCGTCGATTTTTTACAAATTTGTGCTGTAAAAAGGAATTATAAAAATATGATAAACATCTCTTATTGTGAATTTTGTCTTGACTGTCATTGTCAAACAAATGCGAATTGATAAAGTGTGGAGCGTGTTATTTTGAACTTACACGCTTATGGGACAAAATAGAGTATACTTAATTTCTAAAAGATATTATACATTACAACAACGTTTCGCTTCACAATATCATCTAATTATTTATGTTATTTGAAATTCCTTGTTAAGGATATTTCAAAAATATTTATAAAACATTTATAGAAATAAAAATAATGGTCAGTGCATTGACTAACAAAAAAAGAAAAAAATATCTAATTCTGTTGAAAACCTTTTCAGGAAGAACATACTTTTCTTGCAAGCGTGCGACATACTAAATTATTAAATTCTTATTCTATTAAACGCAGTTAAGTGTCGACATACATTAAATACATTAAATTGAAAAGAAAATTCGAAGCTTTTATAATTCCAAGGTAGAATTATAAAAGTTTCCGAAAGTCGAAATTGCCAGTTTTCCTTCCCTCTAAACAATCACTCTAAGCATTTCTATGGATCGAAGGCTGGATCTCGGCGAATCAAAACCCACCAACCAACTCTCTCAAGCCACAAAAATTCCTGTCCGTTGAACCGTTCATGGTTCATGATCCCGTGACCCGTTGGAGCTAGTTTCCAAACTTACTTGTTGAAAGCAACCTGTTTCTCGCCGAGAGAAGCATCGAACGGAACACTCTCGCCAAGAATCACGGCGAGTCGTCGATTCGTCGCGTAAAATCTCTCTCGACGATGAACCTTGCTAAGGATCGATGAACACTGTCTGATCGATGTCTGGCTACGACTACTGGCGTGTTAACGTCGAAACACGAGCGGATCGAGAGCCAAACGTTTCCTCGTGAACCGGGCTCATAAACGTTGTCCAACCGTTTGAAAGACCTTCGGAGCGGAACGAGAGAGGAATTCGCCGTTTAACTGCTGTTGAAAACGGCCGCGCGAGAGGAAAATCGTACATCACCGGCCGCGTGCCAAAACTGCCGGGCGAAAATTAGGTCGACAGGATGTCGTTATTTTGTGTGGAAACGGGACGCGGCGTGGCGTGGCTGTGTGTATCTCACTGTCGTGATATAGCACGTATAGCACGTACGTACGTACGTACTATAGTCTGCGAAAAGAATCGTGACGCTTAAAAATTGGGGTCGGCAGAAATCTGGATGTGATACAACGAAGAGCATAACTGTAACCGACGACGATGAAAAATTGTCGATAATTTGTACTGACGTAAACTTTGTGAAAGAGGATCGTATAACTGTCCACTTGGTCTCATTTCACGAAACTTTCTACTTTGGTATGGTTGCGATATCATTTCTTCTCTTCTTTTTTTTGAAAATCAAATCCTTACTTCGTGTACGAGCGAGGATAATTTTTCCTCGAAAACTGAAAATTCCAACGTTAAGCGTGTCGTTGAGGAACATTGAGAAATTTTTTTCAGCACTAAATCCATTATTGTTTCGAAGATTGAAGTCTCCTCCTTTTTGTAACAATTTTTTGAAATTTATTGTACGATTCTTTTTTTTCACCATTTTATGGAAAGAGAAATTCCAACATTTCGTTATCTTTTAAGTTCGATGAAATGGCGAAGAGAAATCGTACAGTGAGTTTTAAGTGCTCGTTATAAAGTAAATAAAGTTCAATCTTCACGATCGTGATACATTTAATCGTGAAAACGATTTTTTAATATCTTTACACGCGTTTGAATTTTTACAATTTTCAAATAGATCGTTACATGATTCGTTTTTACGAAATTCTGTCACTTTCAATTATTAGTAATTTTTCATTGTCATTGATGCAGTTATACTCTTCACTGTACATGATTTTTGAGTTTGCTTGTCCCTCGAGCATAATTCGAAATTCGTTTCTCGCGAATCAGAAATTTCGCAATTTTTTAATAATATTCTGCCAAGTAGGATGTTTCTCACGCAAAGTTAAATTGATGAAGTTAGTGAAACGAAATTTTGTGCTGTAAATTATCTTGTGCAAGAATTAGAAATAACTTTCTGTGGAATTATAAAGAGAGGATGAATCTTACAAACAGAGAAAATTACAGTGTATTGTGTATTTTTATACAAATTTTACATCTTTGTCAGTTGTTTCGAGTACTGAAAACTGTAACAATATTCTGAAATTTATCTTGAATTATATTTGAACTGTAATTGCACTCTGCTTCGAATATGTTACTGCAATTTTCAATTTCATATACTTGAAGAATTCGCAATGCTAATCCTGTGCCGTTTAAATTACATTTTCCAAATCTCAAGCTCTCGAGTTCGAACGAAAGTCAGGGAAATTTTTCTCAAAACATCGATCTCATTCGTGCGGAACAGCATCGAGATATAAATTTCGCAGAGGACGACGGAGTTGATTACACCTATCGCTCTCTGGAATAAAAACAGATCGTAGCCTCCTTCGTGAGATTATTTTCTCTCGGTGGATCTCTCGATGAAAAACAGGCGCCCCAAGAAGAACAGAATACAATGGAGGAGCAAAGCGCAAACATCATGCATACAAATTCCAAGAAAAAAAAATCTCGATGCACGTGGCTCGTATTTGAAGTAATTTAGGAATTTCTTTTTTCCCAAACCGCATTTCAGCGAAAGATGCGTATACACACGCCAGATGTGTATATACACGCGCGGTTTCGAGGATGCCTGAGCCAAGAGAACCACAGCCAGCCGGTTACAATGAAATATTCGCGAACACACCGGCCGATTCTTCGTCTTGGCGTCGCCGATCTCGTGCGCATGGAAACGAGAACGCGACCGCCTCATGAAATATTCGGCCCGGGTGCACGTGGATAGGCGGGCCGGGGAGTTTACCGATGCTGGGGAACCTCGAGGAACATCCAGCCGCCCTTTAGGGACGTCGTAAACCCGGCTGACGTTAGTTACATTCGCGGGTACATAAAGAATGTATAGGTTTGCAGTGTCCTCTCGCTTGCCTCGGCTCGCTGCGCTGGTGGCTTCGTCGTAAAGATCACGCGGGTCAATTCTTACAAAGGGGACAAAGGAAACAGGAGACGAATCGAGAGATCGATTAACCTCTCAACCACCGTGGACCGTATTCTCGTAGGTTCTTTACTCTCTGGTGGACGGAGAAAATTTTGTGAGGGTGAAATCTCGCGAAATTTTTTTATTCTTCTCTCTTTCTCTTTTTTTTTGTTAGGAAAAGAGAAGAGAAAGTTGATTCGATCTGTGTTTGAGATTTTTTTTCACAAGATCTTCTCAAACTCAAGTTTCTTTTTATATATTTTCACGTATTGTGCATAAATAAATGTATAATCAAAAGCTTGACGTTTTCGTTACGTTTTTAAGCTTCACTTATTATAAATTGTTATAGATAGTTACAGACAGTTGTAAATAACTGATGCTTCGTGAAGTCAACGTAGTTGGAAATATAATCCGTGTTTCAATTGTTTTGAAATTTCAACAACAAACGCTCCGCAGAGTTCTCAGCCATCTAATTATTATATCTATTTATTATTTTCATCAATATATCAACTATACGAACTATTCTCTCAATATCTATTAATTATGTTAACGTTAACTTGAATTACGTTTACATACGTTGCAATAATTTTCAAGTTTTTGCTTCCGTCTGATCTGAAAGCGCTATAATAAAGTACTTTTCTCTGTCTCTTTTGACTTTAAAATATCCGAGTGATGAAATTTAATTTACCGTCTGATGATCTGAATATTTCACACTTGTTCGCCTGTTATTTAAGAATATATCAAATTTCTACATCGAATGAGAACTTATTAATCGAGTAAACTAATACGAACGATCGGTGCCACCATGTTACAACGTTAGAAACGCAAGAGAGAAAAATAAACCGATCCGGCCGATGTGTGTGTAGACTAAAAGCGATTTCTGATCGTTAGACGTGGGAAAGTAAAGCTTGATGGCCTGGATGGGTCGATTGCTCGAAGCAAAATCCGGCCTCGAATTCTGCTCCGCAGTCCGACAATCCAATCGACTGACCCTCTTTACAAAGGGAATCAATGGAACTGATTGCAAGTTCACAAGGGACGGTAGGTGAAGCCTAATAATAGTCGAATCTGGGTGATCATCATTCTGGGCGAATATCTTGCACCATATCTAACGACGAACTTCTGTCAAAACCAGGGCAAACTCGTCCTCCCGAACTGATCGATTCGAACGAACTTTCCAGAGATAAGATACTTTTTATTCAATTTCCTTCTTTCATGGGACATGGTTGACTATTTTCTACTAACTTTGATCTTTTCAAATCTGAAAACAGTATTCTTAACGCATAATCCGTCCGTCATTTCACAGACAATCACCAGCAGCCAAATGACGAAAATTCGTCATTTGTATGTTGCAGTAAATAATTGGTTGTTGTTTCGTTAAATCCGAATGAATTAAAACGTAATTTTTACCCAACGGAGATAGTTCTACGAAAAAAACTGATTTCAGCGTCAATTGCGTCGTATAAGGGTGCAAACGCAAAAAAAAAAAATATTGCAAAGTTTCTAAAGTTCAGAACAGAACTAGCTACGTATGTGACATTCCCCTTCATACTGGACACATGTTTCGAACAGTACCATTCGTCGAAGAACTATTAATTATTGATAAAATTAAAGTTTCGAAAATAATTTACTTTGTCTAATAAAATAATGAGTATGCTTTCAGTAATTCGTTTCAACTTTCTTTGTGGATTTAATTTTTATTTAACACTAGAACTACCACACCAGTCAAAATGAAATGGTTTTACAATTTTATTTTAAAATTTCTATTTCATGTTACAATTTTTTCTCCGCAATGATGCAATGACTTTTACAGTGTATAACTAAAGAAATAATATAATGAATTTTATTTTATTTTTATTTATTAAAAATCAAGATAATTTTGGTAGAAATAACTTCATCTTAACTGTCGGTAGTTCTAGTATTAACTTCAAAAAGAAAAAAATCAAAAATAAAGGTGTGTGTATATATAAATACAAATTCATTTTATTTAATTTCCCAAAATTTCACTAAAAAATATATGACTTTTTAAAAGTTAGGTTGTTTTTATACGGAGCATATCGTTCCTACAAATAGTGTCAGAAAATGCCGGCATTTGGTCAATGGCGGTGGAAATAATGCCGGACGGATATGTGTTAAAAATATAATATAACTGTGTGAATGTTTTATATCTGGTGTGTATGTTTTTGTGTAGGTAATGGTCTTTGGAAAAAATTAAAAAGAAAATTCACATAAAAATCTAACGTTCTAAATTGAAAAAAGCATTTTGTTTAAATATATTTCACGAAATGTAGCGGGGATTAAAAATCATTCGAATAAAAATGTAAAAAGCATGTTATACTTCAGTATTAGTACAAGGATTGACAAAATTAACGCTAGAACTGTCAATCACTTATTATAAGAGCTTATAAAAGCTTGTATCAAAGAAATGAAAGTGCAAGGAATAATAATACAATAAAGAACAAAACTTTTATCATTCAAAGTCATTTTAACGACCATTTTCGTATTTGTATTGTGAAATCCAAAAACTATTTAAATCCGAGCGACAGAACGACAGCTGACGTAAATTGAAAACTTACGTGAGTGAAGTGTTACGTAACGCCATATTGCGACAAATGAGTCAGAAAGAGAATGCCGAGTAAAAGAGATTTGAAAAGTTTTCACGATGATGGCTGCCCTGTCCTTTTATTCGTAGCTCGTTGGATCTACACAAATACGCAAGGTGTTTCATTTTTATCTCGGCTATTTCTATGATCAAAAATGAGAAAAAAATCTCACATAAGCATTGTAGAAAGTTAGAATAAAAACACCGAAAACGATTAAATGATTAATTTCTCATTTAGTTTAGTATGGAAATGTTGGCAATATTTAATTGTTAATTACATATTAATAATTATGTATGCATACAGTTAGCATTAATATATCGATTGTTAATTGAATAGATTTATAATTTTGGCATTTCAATAGACCATTTACGAACATTTCTATTTATACGGAATTTTTTTTGTTATTTTTAATGCCGACATCGTTTGGCGAGATAAGTATATTACATACAGGGCATCTTATTTTAATTCATCCATGCAGTTATGTATCTCCGCAACTATTCATTAAAAAAAGAAAAAGAAAAAAAAGAAAAGGAAGTATTCGAAATAAAACTTGTAATATTTCAAGACAAACATTTTATAATGACCACCAAATTTGTTTAAATGAAAATCGTTTCTTAAATCACACGATAGTGTCTAAAAAAAAATATAATCTAAATGGAAATTTGTTTTGTCTACCATATTGCAAGTATCAAAATACCTATTTTTAATTTTAAATATCCGAGTTACATGCTGAAACTCAGTAATTTAAATATTTCCACGTATTGTCAAGAATATTGCTATAAACTCTTAAATATGACGAACATCAAATTTGTCTAGGCGATGGCGTTATTATTTCTAAATCTCAACATCACCCCCACTTTCTTGAACGAAGTCACATATTTCTTCGTGCAATAATCGATGTGATCGCAACCTGAACGTTCTCTAGAAAAATTAGCTCGGGAGATATTTCAACTTTAATTTTAGAAAATCGGTCGCACGAAAGACAAAGAAACAAAAATACTGCTTTTGTCATCATGAGATCTCGCTCTCGATGCAGAACTCGAATCATCTCTCGAATAGTCAATAATTAACAGACATGAATGAAAATGAAATATTCTGCACACAATACCATGCGTTCACGTGGAAGAAGAATGCCTGACAAACGAGGAGAGAAACTTTGCTTCCTCTCGCGAGGACAAAGTCGCGATCGCAAGAGGCTGGCAGCTGCATTCTAGCTGGAAAGTTCGTTGCGGAAGGATCTGGCAAGATGAGAAAGGAAACGTCGCAGGATGCTGCAGATAATTTCTGACCTCGTTGGTATCTCCGGCTACGATTAAATTAAACGGCCACTCCTGGCACACCGAATCCACCGTTCCTCCGTTTTGATATGTGCGCGGAATGCAACAAGGTGCTCGTTCGCGAGCCGCGCCGTGTTCGACAACGCGTTCAATGGATGCCGCTATCGGCGACGCAGATTTTTCGGGGTGCTGAGAAATATCTTTTGCGAAACTATCCTCGAATTATATCTATTCAGCCTTTTCTTTGAATTATATTTATTTAATTCTATTGAATCGTATTTCTCTATCTATGAGTTATGTTTAGCATTTGCATCTCTGAAAATCACTTAATGTTTTCATTTAACCTCGGATTATGTTTATTCAGCCTTTTCTTTGAATTATATTTATTTAATTCTATTGAATCGTATTTCTCCATCTATGAGTTATGTTTAGCATTACATTTGAATCTCTGAAAATCACTTAATGTTTTCAGTTCACCTCGAATTATGTTTATTCAGCCTTTTCTTTGAATTATATTTATTTAATTCTATTGAATCGTATTTCTCTATCTATGAGTTATGTTTAGCATTGCATTTGCATCTCTGAAAATTACTTAATGTTTTCAGTTCAGTTTGTTCGATGAATGTGAATTAGAGATAATGAGATTTCTCGGGATCAAAAATATCTTTCGCAAAACTATCCTCGAATCATGTCTATTCAGCCTTCTTTTAAATTATATTTATTTAATTGTATTTATCTATCTATGAGTTATATTTAGAATTAAATAATTATATATCTGTCTGTGACTTATATTCAGAATTATATTTACATCTCTGTAAATCGCTTGTTTAGTTCAGCTTGTTCGATGAATGTGAACAAATTACGAAGCTAACTTCGAAATATATTTATTTAATTCTATGAATTGTATTTATCTGTCAACGAGTTATATTTAGAATTATATTTGCATTTTTGAAAAATCACTTAATGTTTAATTCAATTTGTGGCGATGAGATTTCTTGAGAATTGTTGGGAATTATGTTTAGCATTATATTTCTTCAACTTCAGGTTCTGTTTAGAATTGCATTTATTTATTCATGAATTGTATTTCAAACTACATTTGTATCTATTATAAATATATTATCTATATTAA
Organism: Tetragonula carbonaria; assembly: GCA_032399595.1. Classification (NCBI taxonomy): domain Eukaryota; kingdom Metazoa; phylum Arthropoda; class Insecta; order Hymenoptera; family Apidae; genus Tetragonula; species Tetragonula carbonaria. The sequence goes on from JAUCRC010000008.1 coordinate 9,463,892, forward strand.
CTTATTTGTTGATTATTTAGATTAATTTATATTCGCAATAACACCAGAATATTCGAATCATCTTAATCCAAATATTATAACAAGAGTTACTATATTTTTTTCTTTCAAATTACAATAAAGTTCTTCAAAGTCCTCTGTTGCTTGGAGTTTCTCTACTGCAAGTCTTTAATTATGCACCTTCTATCTCGCGAGCAAGTGTCGCACCTTTCCTGACCCTGTTAATTAGTCTATTTGTCATTCCTCGCAAGTTGTCCTCTCGATAGACCGTGACTATCATCACGAAGTATACCTGGTAATTACTGTGCAAGTATCACACGATATACATACTGCACAAAATTTCCTTGTTGCATAATATAATTTATTGCATAAAATTTACATTTATTTCCTCAAATGCAATTATCACGAACAGACTGCGGATTTACACATTTTTAGGAACATAATTGGAGTCTACGTAAAAATTTACCTCCATTGCTACATATTGTAAGAAATAAACCATTTCTGATATTTTATATACTTTCAAATATTATTGTCGTATTATATTCTCTACTTTTCCGCATTCAAATCTTCATTTCTCTCGCTTATTTCTGCCGTATCATTCATTCCATCTCATTTTTTATACCTGTCTGTCTTCGTCTCACTTGTTTTATTACCCAACTGTACTACATGTCATTTTTCTGCATTTTAAACATTGTCCTCGGCTCTCGTTTCAACGCGCGTTATTCTTGTACGTCATCCTTCTTCTTTCTTCTCATATAAAAGTGATTCTCCCATTCGTTCATTAAACAAATTAGGGTCTTTTTAGTAATAAATAAATTAAAGTAGCTGCGAGTAATCCGACAGAGACGATGATTCGACGCGAGAGACAGAGAGAGAGCTGAATTCGAGTTCGATCGCCAGGCGCCAAGATTTACACCGAAACTCTTTCTCAACTCGCGCCGGAAGTTGCGAGCGGAAAACGCGGCCCGCCAGCAGCGGTAAGATCCAATTCAGCTGCAGTTAAATAATTTAATAGCTCGTTTTCCCTCTCGTCGTTTGTTTATAGGTCAGCCGGAGAAACTTTTCCGCCCCCGACGAAAATTTTGACGCGTTTTTCACCGAGGTTAAATCTCTTATTTCACTTCGAGAAACGGGGTTGGAAACTGGGCGAGAACAAAGAGGAGAGAGCCGGAATCGTTAATTTTAAACGGCAGAATTATGCCGGTTTAGACCGGCTGGCACTCCAACAGCCAAAGAAACAAGCCTCGTTTCCTAGGCTCGCTCGTTTTCCATCAACGTTCTCCCTCTCCTCTCCTCTCCTCCTAGCCTCCCCGAGCGCCGAGGGCTCGAAGGAACTCGGTCGTCCTAACCTCGAAACTCGTTGGCGTTTCTTTGTTTCGTTTTCGAACTCGATTATTGACTCGTGCAATTTCGTTCGAAATGAAAAGGAGGAACGTTCGCGCGAATGCAATGAGAAGCGTAAAAAAATTGTCATAAATTAAAGTAACATAACGATCCACGATTGGTCTCATTTTAAAGCGTGAAGCTTTTATATCGATAGAGTTCGTTCTTTATCATGATTTTATATCGTTTAGGGATCGGGAAAACTGAGGATGTTCAAGGAAACATTAAAAAGTTATTTTTGTGATTAAATTCATCCATGTGGTATTGAAGATTGGAATTTCTCATCTGTAACGAGCTCGTGAAATTTGCGATACGATTTCCTTTTGTCATTTTATTAAAACTTGGAACATCAGGAAATGTAGAATTCAGAGCTGGTTGACTGGCGGTCCTTGCCCCTACTTTTCTGATCGCTACTGCTACCCCCTCCACTGTATCGATCTTTCCACGTGGAGGGGATAGCCGCTTCAAACTCGTGAGCCGCCAGTTAGCCCCTGTATAGATAACGAAATGTTAGAATTTCTTGATTTTTTGTTGTTTAACCCTAATATTCAACGTTCGATAAAATGATAGAAATAATGATAATTTTTAAGGGTTCGTTGTAAAGAGAAGACTTTAGTGTTCAAAATTTAATTACAAAAAAAAAACTTTAATGTTTCTACACACGTTTTAAAATCATCCTTACTTTTTCTACGATTATCAAGGTAGAAACTTCACGCTTTAAAACCAGACTAAGTGGATCGTAGTATGACCTTTCAGTTTCAATTAAAATCAGTTTAATTAAATTTTTTCTCCGTCATTATTATTCTTTTCGCTGTTTTGGATCGTTTGCAGAACGAATCGTAGTTTTCTATGATTGGATAGAAAACAAGGAAATAACAGTTGTTAAAATTTTCACGAAGAATATTTCTGAGAGGAAAGATAATTTGAGTGGTTGTTGGAAAATAAGGATCAGAAATGATTATGAATTGCTGCTAAAATTTTTACGAAGAACGTCTTTGAGAGGAGGTTAATTTAAGTGACTGTCCGATCTTGAAGAGATATTTCAAGAAATTCAATGAATTATTAAGCGCTCTGACTACGAATATGCAACCAGAATGTATTTACCAATAATGTAATGTAATTGAAATATTCGTGTGTTAATTAAGTTATTTCTCCATTCAGCTATTTCTGACGATTAAAATATCAATACATTTATGATAATACAATAAAATAATAATAGTTAATTCTAATAATAATGTAATAATTCATTTCATCATTCAACAATGAAAAAGTGAAATATAACTATAGTGAAAGAATCCAAAAATCCAAACATCAAAAAGTCTTCAATTCGACGAACAAAAATAGAATATATATATATATATATATATATATATATATATATATATAAATTACAGTATAATCCAACTTTCCGATCTCATATTAAAAGCAGGAAAAAAAAGAAGAAGAAATTCTCTCGGAGTAGGGGCACATACGCGAGCTCCTTTAATCGTCGAAGCATAATCCCAAAGGAACCGATCCGATAGAGCGGCCAAAGCCACACCGAGAAAGAAGTCTCAAGAAAACTCTGCATAATTCACGGTCGAGTAGTCGACAGCCACTTTGACGTCGCTAAATCTTCCCCTCGCTCGTTTTCCTACGAGCCTGCGGACCAGCCTTAATTTGTCTTGCAGAGCACGTTGCGCGCCTCAAACGCCACTTTTCCGCCCGAGCGGGCCAGCGCGCCGTGCCAAGAACACCCTAACGCGCCCGAGAAGCCTCCGCAAGGAAATCCGCTCGCATTTGCCCCGCTGCTACCCTCCACCACTGTAACGAAGAACGCTATCAGAGACACCGGAGTGGAAAGAGATCGGGCTGCTAGCGAATGTGAAAAGAGATCGAAGGTTTTTCAATTTCAGAAAAATTTCTGTTATACGACAGACAGACAGACAGAGAGAGAGAGAGAGAGAGAGAGAGAAAGAAAGAGAGAGAAATCCGTGATGATGTCTTCTCAAGGGAAAACTTAAGGAAATGATTATAAGAGGTAATCTGGGAGAATTCGTGTGTGATCAAGAAGACGTGATCCAAAAATTTGGATCACACGAAAGTTTCCAGAGTAGAGGAAAGATTTCCTTGAAGAGAAGGAAATGACTGGGGGATTTTGGAAGTTTTGAACATTCTATTATAAGAAATCGCGTTAAGATTGGAGGAATCACGTTAAAATGTGATCCAAGAATGGGGAAATCCAAAGATCCTGTAATGACAACACGAAGAGTCTTTGAAAAAAAAAAAAATGGAGAATTTTGGAGAATTTGGATTGAGGGATTTTGGAAATTTTGAACATTCTATTATAAGAAATCGCGTTAAGATTGGAGGAATCTAAGAATCTAGAGATCGAAGGATCCAAGAATCTAAAAATCACGTTAAAATGTGATCCAAGAATCATGGGGAAATCCAAAGATCCTGTAATGACAATACGAAGAGTCTTTGAAAAAAAAAATGGTGTTTGGAGAATTTTGTTGATTGAGGGATTTTGGAAATTTTGAACATTCTATTATAAGAAATCGCGTTAAGATTGGAGGAATCTAAGAATCTAGAGATCGAAGGATCCAAGAATCTAAAAATCACGTTAAAATGTGATCCAAGAATAATGGGGAAATCCAAAGATCCTGTAATGACAACATGAAGGTTTTCAAAGCGAAAAGTCTTTGAAAAAAAGAAAAAAAAATGGTGTTTGGAGAATTTTGGAAGTTTTGAATATACTACTGTAAAAAATTATATTAGAGGAATCTAGGACTCTGAAGATCCAGGAATCCAAAAATTTAAGAAACGACGTGAAAAACAATTGAGAAACTTGAAGATTTTTAGAGCGAAGAATCTGCGGAAGAAACTGGCGTTGAACGAACTTGCAAGTTTCAAAAATCCTATTAGGATGAAAAATCCGTCGTATGTTAAGAATGAAGCAACTACATTGAATTTGACAAATGATATTTTAGTCTTTAATATAAAATGTTTTATAACTCTCTCAATTGGAAACCATCTCAGTCAGTTAAATTATTGTATTCTGTTATATTCTACAATGTTCTATATATAATATGTTATCCTACAATACATTCTGTTTTGTTATATTATAGTCTGTATATATTCTATTAATTATATGATAATTAATAAACTCGAATAATATAATCTATTATGTTCTAATAGCGAGTATTCCACGTAAAGAATAAAATGTTCATATAAACGTTCGCAACAATAGATTCCAATAGCAAGCGTCCCATTTCAAGAAAATAAAATAACATTTATAATAACCATTCGCAACGATATATTCTAGTACAAATATTCATAGAATAAAACAAACACCAAACATTACATCAATATACATACTCTTGTACTGTAACATCTATTCAATTTCAGAAAACAAAATAAAACGTTCACGACGATAAGCATGTTTACAACGATATATTCCATTCAGAAAACAAACCATTCGTAACAATATAGTGACAAATATTCCATTCAGAAAACAAGACGTTTGGATTTCGCAACGAAACCAAAAATAATATATCGCCACATACGCGGCGACGATGTATCCCACAGCAACAAGAAGAAAATAAGACGTTCGATCGAAGGAATCGCTCGTCTGCCTTTCAATAAAGGAGCTTCCGCTTCAAAGAGAAATCCCCTCGTGAAATAAAAAAGCTGAGTAGAATAAAGTTCGGCGAAACCGCTCGAATCGAACAAATCACACCGAAATGGCGGCGGGACTCGCGTGGACGCGCGGCGCGCGAAGCGCAGAAAGGCGACAAGCGGCGAGAATGCTCGTGGCCGGGACCCGCCATATCTTTCTTACACCCGAACGCCGGCGAATCCCTACAAATTTATACGAACGGTTAGTTCCGGACTAGTTTCGAAGGTGGCCGAGAATCTCTCGGTCGTCTCGTCCCTTTCGCTAGGATTTCGATTCGGATCCGAAAGTTAGCTCTCAGGCTCGCTCGCTTTCGAGCCTGAAGACTCCGATGTCTCGGAAGGTTCAGGCTAGGTCGGTCGTAGGTTAAGCCGGGATAAATACAGCCTCATAACTTGCTATCCGCTCTCTCCTCCTTTCCAGAGCAAGCTGCTGCTCTCCTTCGCCTTCGCCTTCGCCTTCGCCTAGTCATTTCCGTCTCGTTTCTGTTCACTCGAACGCGAAATCGTCGGCCAGCCATCTTTCTTCCATCCACGTGCCATTCTTCCGTGAGATTTCAGATCGATGCCGCTCGGTTCGGTATTTCTCTGCCTCGGAGCTACCTTCCACTGGTCTAATTTCTCCTCGCTCTGTTCTTCTTTTGTCCAGGTAGCCGGGGCAGCTTCGTCGCGATTGTTTGCCAGACCTCGAGACTTCGATCACCTGTCCGCATCGCTGGAACTTTCCCAATGCAATCTCGCCGTGTCTCTGGCCGAAAGAAACGCGATATCTCTTCTTCCCTTGTTCGCGTTTCGAGACTTTCCACCCCATCGTCGCCTAGTTTTTATTTTCACCTCCTTTTCTTTTCTTTTTTCGTTTTTTTTTTTTTTGGCTTTCGCGAAGTCCTATCTTCACCGGAGAAGATCCTCGTAACTTCCGAATTTCTTCGATCTGGATCGCGGTTCTTTCTGTCTTGGTTTCACCCGGTTTCGAAGGAATTACCGCTTTCTCGCAGCCTCGAGCCATCGCGTTCGGATTTTCGCACGCATTCGTGGACCTTTGTTTTCTCGAAATTTCCCCTATTTTCTCTATTTTTTTTTCTTTTCTTTTCAAATCTCGGGTAATAGGATTTTTAGATCCCTCTCACAGATCCTCCACCTTAGAAAGCTTTGCGTAAATCGTTTCTTGCGACCTTGAATCATTTTCACAGTCTAACGTGCATTTCTGCGTTCTTGGATCTTTGATTTTTCCCTCATCGAACGCGATCCAACGTGATTTTTAGTCTCTTAAGCAATCGGATTTTCGGAAACTCCGCGTGAAAATGCAAACGGTTTCTTATTTGCCAAGATTCTCTATTTTAGAAAGCTTCGTGAATTCTTTGATAAAATTCTTCGTGATAAAACTAGAACGTTGTCAAAACGATCAACTTTTAATTTTTGTTTCGATACACATTTTTGACTAGACGAAGCACGTTTCCCGTATTTCGAATGCTGCGTTCGCTTCTTTCTCCTTACAAATTTCATCTCATGTTTCTCTCAACAGAAACAGGATTTAAGCATTGAAACATCTCGTAATAGATTCGCAAACTCGATCTCATCTCGACGATGATATCTTTCAATTATTGAAATTTCACGTACGCGGGGTCGAAGTTCTTCGCAAGTCAAGGATCCAACAGATTAATCTTACCTAATTTCCTTCGTTCGGAAACGATTCAACAGAACAACGTCCAAGTATTTATAACTTCGCTAACGCGGGATTAAATTCTCTAAAGTCGTATTCTCGTTGACGAGTGTCAACTCGCCAAAATGTCACGTGTAATTTATTTCCACGTAACGAAGTTACGTTCTTTCAAACGCTTCGACGATTCGAAGTCGAGCGACTTCGAGGACAACTTGAAGTACTACAATCTCAACGGAGGAGATGGAGAAACTTGTAAAGCTTGCAAGTGAGGCGTCTTGTGAAACAAGCAGCTCTGTACATCTCGGTGGAAAATCGCTGGCACACACTTCGGAGGCCAGCTCGCGAGACAAACAGGCCGTTTGTAATAATATGCGTGCGCACGTTCGCCTCGTAACTCGAGGGACACGCGTGCAAACCAACGATGGTGGCTGCTGCCTGTGTTTACCAGTCGATCGATCCTAATTATCAAGAATCGTAATTTCATGAGCCGAGGACTGGCTCGCCGGTCGCTCGATAATAGCCAGCCTACAAGATTACGAGAACTTTAATAGCTCAGCATCCCGTTAATCCATTTAGCCTCGAAGCCGGTCATCAACGATCTCGCCGAATCACCTTTGCCCTTCGATCCCTCGTCCCTTTGATTCGCGGGACAATTATCGGGAAACTCGAGGGAACGTCGTTCGTAGCGAATTTATTCGTAAAATACGTGACAAAAAATATTTTGAATGTTTTTCTTTTTTAATTTCAATCATCGACGAAGTGACTACTCGAAAGATTCTGAAAGCTTAGCTGTCTCTGTCGAATGTTAGTACATTATACATAGTAATTGTGATTATCGTGTGAAAGACAAGAGATTCTTATGTTCGTGTCATCTTCATCCTTCGCGCGACAATTATCGGGAAACTCGAGGGAACGTCGTTCGTAGCGAATTTATTCGTAAAATACGTAACAAAAAATATTTTGAATGTCTTTTTTATTAATTTCAATTATCGACGAAGTGGCTATACTTCGTTGTTCGCGTTGTTCAACTCGAAAGATTCTGAAAGCTTAGCTGTCTCTGTCGAATGTGTACATTTTACATAGTAATTGTGATTATCGTATTCGTGTGAAAGACAAGAGATTCTTACGTCTCGACTAAATATCTACTAAATTAATAATTTTCTTTCTCGGCATAGATCAACAAGATCTTAATAGAGAATATGATTCGAGACCCAAATATTTAAACTTCGTGCACGCAGAAATAAACTTACATCTTTATCATTATAATTGGAGGAACGACAATTCTATTTTAATTAATTTATCAAAAATAAATGATACGTTCAAATTTAAATTGTATATCAATTCACATTTATGTTTTTATCATTGAAATTTAATTAATTATTTTAATTATACAAAATAGCTTATTATAATATTGATTGAATCGAAAGAATATATCACTGAAAGGAAGTACAAGCAGCCTTGAAATTTCGAAAATTCCTCCATTTACAAAAGAATCATATTATAATTCCCTCTGTGTTACTCAAACGTCTACTGTGAAAAAATTTTTTTCATATTTTCAAAAACAACAGAATCACTTGAAACGTAGATTGCAGTTATCGGTCCATCTTATATTTTGCATTTACAATGTATTTAATTAATAACTTCTTTTTTCAGCCAGATTAAATAGCTACAATTAAATGGCTGCAATAACATTTCCCTTTTATTATACAAGCTCATAAAGCTTCTGGTTAATTTGCTACGCAACAGTTGCCGAAACACGCGTATTTCGTTTCGTAAAATTGCATTTACCGCTGCGAGACGATAAGCAGATTGCAGATACTTACGCGTATTTCGCGTAACAAATATTACTCTGAGCGAATTCTACCGAATACTACTACAATTGAGGCAAGCCTAGGCAGAATGCTGTTTTATTTAATTAAATACTGCAAAGAGCATTACACTTTAAACATTTTACGCATCGCTGCTTACAATGTACATCTTTCGAGAATCTGTCTGTCGCGAAACTGCCGTGAAAACAGTGTAAAATTCAACGCAGACGGACCTGTGTTAATTCAGTTCAACAACAACAAATTCTATTATAAACGTTCTATTATAAGAAATCGCGTTAAGATTGGATGAACCTAAGAATCTAGAGATCGAAAGATCGAAGAATCTAAAAATCACGTTAAAATGTGATCCAAGAATCATGGGGAAATCCAAAGATCCCGTAATGACAACACGAAGAGTCTTTGAAAAAAAAAAAAATGGTGTTTGGAGAATTTTGATGGGGGGATTTTGGAAGTTTTGAACATTCTATTGTAAGAAATCGCGTTAAGATTGGAGGAATCTAAGAATCTAGAGATCGAAGGATCTAACGTTAAAATGTGATCCAAGAACAATGGGGAAATCCAAAGATTCTGTAATGACAACACGAAGGTTTTCAAAGCGAAGAGTCTTTGAAAAAAAGAAGAAAAAAATGGTGTTTGGAGAATTTTGGAAGTTTTGAACATGTAAGAAATCGCATTAAAATTGGAGGAATCTAACAATCTAAAGATCGAAGGATCCAAGAATCTAAAAATCACGTTAAAATGTGATCCAAGAATCATAGGGAAATCCAAAGATCACGAAGGTTTTCAAAGCGAAGAGCCTTTGAAAAAAAAAGAAAGAAATGGTATTTGAAAAATTTTAATTGGGGGATGTTGAAAGTTTTGAACATTGTATTCTAAGAAATTGCGTTAAGATTGCAGGAATCTAAGGATCCAGAGATCGAAGTAAAATTCAACGCAGACGGACCTGTGTTAATTCAGTTCGACAACGACAAATATACAACGACGTGCACCCAGAACACCATTTTTTCTCGTTCCCCAGCTTTCTGTGTTTTATTTCCCCGAAATAAAACTTCATCTTTATTAATCATCGCGCGTGATCTATTCACGGCTATCCATATACCGATCCTAACGATCCCATTTCCCATGGACCTCCATCTGTTCCCATCGATTCTCGTTCGCTGTTCACAGGGGGGGGGGGGAATCTGCACGGCGTCCCGTCACTCGTGGAATGGGAACTGATCGCGAAGGGACGATGGCAACGTATTTCTACTAAAATGGACAGGGCCGAGAAAGCTATGGCGTGAAAGCCAGAGAGAGAGAGAGGATTCGCTCCGATCGGCAGCAATTTTGCTAATTTCGCTGAATTACGCAAAACGATTGGGGAACGACGAGTCCCCCCTTCAGTCTCGTTACGCGGCCACTCGATAACGATATCGATATCGACGCTGTCGCGATAACACGCTGCGCGCCACCACTCGTTCAACCCTCGTTTGTCCATCTCGCTTTTCCAACGAGCGCGGCGAACAAAACGGTTTTAGAGAACAGGTGGAGAGAGAGAGAGAGAGAGAGAGGACGAGTTGTGTCTACAGGGAGGCAAATGATCGTAAAAGGGTGACCTTGTCGCATTCGACACGACGGAATTAACAGACGAAGGGTGGGAATCAAGCTAGAGATCGACTGAAAATGCTGGTGTTGCAAATGATGAAACACGCGCGAACAATGCGATCCAATGCGTTTAATCTTTAGGATTAAGCACTGTGTTCAACCGTGTTTTTTTTCATTCTGATCAATTTGATTCTAACCTCCGTCCCTTGTGTCGATTAATCATTTATGTCGATTTGACACATTTTTCTTATAGTGCCAGTGTGCTTTCTAGTTTCATTATTTTCAACGTGTATATATATATCGATATTTTTTGACATATAACATACAACTGAACGTATAACATATAATTGTACATTCGACGTTTTTGATTGTAAAACATTCTATCGGAGTTGCAAATAATACACGCTCTCGAATTTCTTTGTCTTTTAGTTATTATTAAGATGTGTATATCATTTGTAGTTTTCGAAACATAATTAAAACAAATAATCATAATGTTAAGCTCGAGAAAATAAAATCACGATGCGAAATTGATTTATGACGGTGACTTGTACGTATATACGTGAGAGTAAAATTTCTGTGAATTTTACATGTAATTGGATGTAGAAATTTTTTTATTTAAACTATAAAAACCCATTATTGTCAATAAAAAAAGTTTGTATCAATTGTTTATCATCCCGTCAATTTGGCACCAATGGACAAGTTTAAGAAAATGAGACGAATGATTTAAGATTGATGTAGAGTTACTGTGCTAATAATTTAAATATCATTTAGCAGCTTGTTTCTCTAAATTGTATCTCCCAATGTCAGAAAAATAGTTGTAATTTATATAACACCTGTCCTTTCCTTTTTAAAAATTTTTTTTCACGAATTTCTCACACCGAGCACGTGTACGTGGATTCTGAGAATACATGTATCGCAGGCGAGGCATATACACTGATTTAGGTGGTTTTATTCGTGATTATATTCGAACAGCCTCATGTTTCTTCGCTTCTCTGCTTCTAGTTTCCCTTAGATTTTTTTTCTACTTATTTATTTACTTCGGTACTTTAATATTAGTCACAGAAGGTAATTATATGTGTGTGCGTGTGTAATAAGTCTATATATATATATATATATATAGATATAATATATAATTAGTCTGCATATCTGTTAAATTTCAAACATTTAAGACAAAATTGTACATTTCTTTCCCCGTTTTAAACGTGAGACCGAGCGTGTTACTATAGATATTTTTACATGCTAAGAATTGTATTTCTTTATATCTTTACATCTTCGAATGTTGTCCATAAATGAAGAAACATCCGCAGTCTACACGTAACATCTTTATAACTGTCTGTGCTGAAAATTTTAATACTAATTGTAATTGCGTACCGTGCACTCACGACTAACGCGTTTGGTGCACTACGTGCAACCTAATTTGTAATTATGCAATATATATATATATATATAAATCACGTTTCGTGATTTTTTGCTTATGTCTTCCAGCAAATAAATATAACAAAGCGTTCGAAGCTAAAAAACGTAAATAGCTTTAGCGTAAATAAATTAGTGACTGTAAAGTTAGCCAATTAATAAATAAAGTTTATTTTACCTATTAAATATTAAGTTTGTCCATAATGCTGTGCACAAATTTCCTTAGATTCTCCAAATTTGTAAAATCTAAACGGAAGAAAAAAAATAGTGACGAGAAAAAAATATTAAGCGAATCCTTAGAATTTCCTTTCAATTCAAGCGAATTGATAGAATAATATTAAAAAAAAAAATGATAGAAATTTATAACAATGATCTACGACAACCCATAAAAATAGAGAAATTATTTTAATAGAGTGTTGTCTTAATAGTAAGCTCATTCTCTAGTTTTCATCCCTCGATTATCAATTTGGCACGTTTCTCTTTATAGAATGTAAGATCATGATAGAAAAATTGAATTACAAAATGATCTGAGAATAAATTGTACGCATCTGAATAAAAATTCAGTCAATTTACTGTAGATAAAAGAATTTGTAAATTTAGCTATTGATGTTTCCATTAATTAATTAATCCCGACCACTAAGAGACAAAATTGAAACAAAAAAAAAAAAGAAAAAAAGAAGATTACCAATGAATTTTCTTAGTAAATATTTGGCATTTTATAAAAAAGAGAAAAAATATAAATTCCCCAAATTATATAAAATCCTGCCTTCAAACATTTGAAATCCAACAGATGCGTATGTTCTACGATGACTGGCTGGTGTATAAATATATCCAAACATCATCCCGCACGAGTAACATCTCGCATAAATAACCTCGAGAAACGAGAGAAAAAGAAGAAAAAAAAAGAAAAAAAGGAAGAGCAATCGAAATTATTCGTGTCACCTTCCGTTCGACACTGTCGCCAAACCGTGGCGGAAACACTCTGCTTGCCACGCTCTGATTTCCTCTCTGGATCGGATCGTTAAACTGTCAGAGATACCGAGAAGCAGCAGAAGGACGAAACGCGTTTTCCGGGATCGGGAGGCAGCGGATCGCGAGCTCAACTGCGGAACCGGGTCAGAACAGAGGCCAGAGAATCGAGAGTGAAAATAACCGCGAGTCGTAATCCTCTGGCGCCATGAGTCACCGTCAAAGCTATTATTCGCTCCGGAGGAATCGGCGCGAGCATTCCGGATCGAGTCGCGCGGCTCGCCTGGCGAAATAAGGTGACTCCGTGCCTTCGAATTCGCGTGCTAGCGTTTCGATCATTTCCGCGAGAACAAAGAAGAAATCTACGTAGTATCGTAGATAGTTGTTAAGTTATAACCTGTAGTTGTAGTTGTCACATATTCCTAGATGGATAATGTTTGCTGATCGTAAAAGCAATGAAAAGATACCCGTTAATCGAACTGCTGAAAAATCACAGACAACAATGAAAAAGCCAACAAAATAAAAATATAAACGCCACAAGAAAAGGGTGACTCGAGAACAAGCTAACATGCTCAAAGCATTATTTATATATATCTTATTTATATATCTTATTCAATTTTCATTTGCATCATATTTTGTTATTATTCTCTTTTCTTATTTAATTCTCTCTTTGCATTTTTTATATACAAAGCATACGTCGTGTCGATTTTCAAATTTAAATCGGACACGCGTAACGTGAGAATTCTCAGTTCTAAAAATATGATATAACGCAGTACACACGGTACTATAACAGTAATAACTGAATTTTTATAATTTATATTAAATTGATCGATGAAATTTGCTTTTGTGAAATACCAGTGAAGAAAACAGACAATTTCTGAATGAGAAAACAATAATAATAAAAACAAGCACGCGCTTGACAGAATAATTTTACCAAAATAATCCAATCATATTTCCATGGAACGCAGGGCTAACAAGAATTTCAAAATGTTTTACAATAATATTGCACGTGTCGAAATATTTTTGTTGGCCGCGAAACGTTTTGACACAGAAAGCGGAAAGAATCCGGGATCTGATCGATTCTGTTTCGAGTCCACGAAATATTCAAAGAGCAACGTAGCGAGAACAAGCGGCCTCGTTTTTCATCGTGGCTCCGCTGGCTTCTTCGTTGGCAAGCTTTTAAATACTTCACCGGACTAAAAGCATCGCGAAAACGAGCCGCCGCGTCGCGCCGTTTTCCCGATGCAGCCTTCGAACTTTGACTCGGTTTCTTGGAACTTCTAATTACCCTAAATTTAGGTATCTGCTCTATCGCTCTAACTTCTGCGACTACGCTTGAATGTAAATATAAATCGACGTCGAGAGTAGTTGTATAAAGTAATTGTGTGTGTTTTTTCTAACAGATGTGACTAACTTTGTTTTAAACCGCGAATTCATTACACATTGTGTAATCTGATACGATGATCAGCGAAAGACTTGAGTTAGGAAAAGGAAACGCACGATTTTGTTAACGATTTCGTTGATTTCAAAATGAAAAGTCGAAGAGGATTTTCGTCGTATTTCGCAAGGATACCTCTCAAAAATGGGAAAAAATTTGCTGTGCAAGCTCGTAAAAAGTTATCTGACAAATTGCGACAGTGATTCAGAATTTATGCTTGCTGAATTTCACCACTGATGATCGAATTTTTGGAAAAAGATAAGACAACTTTTGAGGAACAAAGTTACTTGAAAAATGACGACGAAAGACAATTTATCAATATAAAAATATATTAATATATTAATAAAGTTTTCGTTTCTCGCGAACAATTCGTCTTTCATTTCAACCTAATGATTACGTTTCTCTACGGATGGTAGCGTTTCGTTAATTAATTTATGAGAAACGCCTAAAAGTAATTGCTTTATACACTACTCTGTTTGTAAATATTTAAGGAACTTACTGATACTCGTGCAAGATTAATCAGTGAGAATTTTGTCTAGCCAGAGATTCAAATTGTATGTGACAGAATGTAGGAAACCTACCTGCAACAGTCAAAGAAAAACAATGGATTAGTAATTTAAGATATCAAAAATTTGTCATGGGTCTAATTTATGAAATAATAATAATAATATATATACATATATTTTTTTCAATATATTATAATAATTTATAATTGTATTTAAATGAATATTAACGACGCAGACTTTGATTATTGCTACGAATTTTACACGTTTTACTAGTACCATTCTTTTGTATCAAACATTAAGCTTGACAATTAAAACAAACGAAATTGCCATTGACGAAAAATTATGAAATTATGACAGCTCGTTAATCGTCAGATTATTGTCACTCAGATCAATCGTAATAATTCGTCAGCCCATCAATTCGAAAGAAACATCTCAAAGAAATCACTGAATCTCAAAACTGAGAGACAGATTTTCTTATTTCGCTATCCCACTTTCGCATCTTACCGTAATGTTTCTCATTTCTCATTGAAATAATTTTCTATTTTTTTTTTTTGCATGTACAAATATTACACGCGTAAAATTTGCAAAGAAAGGGAAACAATCAAACACTGTAATTCCCTCTATCAGCAGAAATAGAAATGGACTCGCAAAGTTTCGAATCGCAGCTAGCACAAACGCGATAAGAACCCCCTCACTCCTCTCTCTCTCTCTCTCTCTCTCTTGTCTTCTCAGCGAAGACTAACAATTGATATCGTTAAAAGCTGGCGGAGATTGCATGAAACACAATGTTTGCAGGTGGGTTGAATCGCGCAGCAGCTCGGGGCGATCCGAAAAGAAGGAAAGACCGGTTTCGCGTCCGTGCGCCCTTTGAACCAGACAAAACGGAAGCACAGTGCTCTCGCCTCTTCCGTCCGCGTCTCTCCCCTTTGACGAGTTCATCGTGGAAAGAAGCCACAAAGGAAAATGGGACGTTAATCAATTATCGAGCCTTCCCGAACCCTTTGGAATCCTCTTTCGACTTTGGTCTCTTGATCGTTGATCGATGCGTGGTCGATGCTCGATCGCCAAACGTTTCTTTGAAGATCTAAGGTTTTTCGCTTGTCCCGCGAACGTTTTCAATTACCACGAGCGTCGAAGACACTCGGCTCGATCCTCCCCAATGATCGGGCTCGGGGAAATCTTTCTTATTTGAGGGGAGGCGGGAAAAATTCTTTCGGCTCGGCGTTATTAAGTGCATCGATTAAAAATCGGCAAATACTCGGGTCCAATTTCCCTTTAATTTATGGTTAACCTTGTAACAAATTGACAGTAATTATATTCGTAGGGTGGTGTATTTACCGTATTAATTATTTTGATTGTAACAATTTATAAATTTGTACTTTATATATATATATATATATATATATATATATTTATAAATTTGTACTTTATATATATATATTTATATATATATTTATTCTTATACATATATTTATTCTTATACATATAAGAATAAAAAATGATTAAATTTATGAAATTTAATCATTTCTAATTTTTTGTTTGAAACGTAATTTATTTCTTAGTATCCCGTGCGATTTTTCATCGAAATCGCTGGATATCTGTGACAAAATTCGATTTCACTGTTATCATCATGTACACTGCCACTTAAAAGTCTTAGGACTTACTTTTATTTTTAATGTTCATGTACTTCATGTATGTATGTTTTATAAAATATTTTATAATACAATATAAAATATTAACAGAGTCTCTATCGTACAAAGTATGCTTTATGTTTATTGTACGTGTTCATTGCAAGTGCAATAATTTATACTGTACTTATATCGTGTAACTTATATTGCAAATATTCTATTCATTCGTATATAATTTATAATTTGTATTATACAAATATAGTACTTGTCCTAAGATTTCTCAGGGGAACTGTCATATTACTTACACTTAGGACAAAGTTAAGCAATTACGCTAAATATTATGATCCGTTGCTGTACAACAATTTGAGAAACAAAATTGTCACGCAAAGTAACACCAGTCGGTATCAGTATTAACGATAAAAGTTTCCACTGATCTTAAACAGAAACGATAGAAACCAATTGATACAATGTAAAATCATTTTCAAGAACATCGGACAAATTGTCGAAGTGAGTGCTTAATTTTTTATTTGACGCTTTAAATATGAGACGAAGCGAATTTTCGTTACGAAGTTACGTCAGTTTCAATTATTGACAATTTTTTTATAATCATTGGTCCAACTTCGACTGTTATCGTTCGAATGACTATGTCGTATTGTTCCTACAGCATCGGCTAAAGCGTGCAGATGCTTACAACAGTACGACTGATCCTTTTGAATAAACCACGAGCGAATAATTCGCGTGCACGAATGCAAACTGGAGCTTTTTCTCCGTAAGATTCCACGTTGCGGACGCAGTTGTGTAAACGACCGCAACTTAATCGTCAGGGAGACTCTACGCAGCATCTTTTTTCATCCGGTCCAATTACGAGTCCAATTTGTTCACGGCGACATAATTGCGTCGCCTGAATCCCGAGAAAATTCGAAACCATATCTCCACGTCTCTTTTTTCTTTTTTTTTTTTTTTCTCTCCACGTGACGACTTAAACCTACGTTTATTAGATCCTTTCTTATTAGGTGAACCTGTGGCCAGGTGACTAAAACCAGTGACAATGATCGCTGAATTGCGACGTTTATGTTAAATTTACATTCTCGCGTACATCATGAAAATGTTTGTAATTAAACTTCCTGGTTCCATTGGACCGAAGGTTTTGGTAACAAAAGTACGTTTGTATTTTTCTATGGAAAATGACTAGGCTGATTGATTTTTAAACTACGTATATATTGGAAATGAATACGCAACATGCGACCATTTAAAGATAGCTGTGAAAAATATAGGAACAAAGCTATATGTTTTTAGTGGAAAATTACTCGCACGGATTGACCTTTGAACCACGTGTAAACGAAATCAATAGGCATACATGTCTCATCTTTCGCTATGGCTATTTTAAAAGAATTACGAGAAATAATCCAAAAAAATCCAAACCGTCAACGGATTATAATATTGAGTGAATTTCTAAAGAATTCAATATAAAAAAAATCCAAATTGTCAACGAATTATTGTATCGAACAATCGAATATTTATATCGAATTATTATATCAAAATCATCTCTGAAGGATTATCATTCCGAGTAATGTATATTTTGAATATTCGAATTTCTACGCATTACGCGCATTTCTATGAGTGTTCGCATAATTTTCTTGCAAATCTCCCACAAAAATGCGCAAAAATCCACAGTCTGACGATAATGTGTTTCGAATGTACGAATTACACGAATGTAGAACCAATGAATATTACTGTGGAACGAGCTAATTTCCAGAGATTTTCAAGATCGCAGATCGCCGGAGACAAGATCCTTGAATTCGTGGTTTATTGCAGGGGGAAGGGGAAAGCAACCCTTTGCCAAGAGGTGAAAGTGCATCCACAGAGAGAGAAACCTTCGAGATAGGAATCGGACCAGTAGGTTTTATTTTATCGATCGACCAGTCTCGGTAGATATCGGCCGGCGAGATCACCCCTCTAATTGCCAAAGAAACGTTCTTCCCGTTAAACCGTCCGACACCTTAATTGCCATCGGCCGGAGAATCTTTCCCCGGTGGATTTTCTTTTTAAGTCGTCGACTTCTAATGTCGAATCGAATAGCCGTCTTCTGTCTGGGATCGTGGTTAAAAACAGGATGAAAAGGATGGTGTTTGTTCGTTCTTTCTTTCCTTCTTTTTTTTCTTTCTTTCTTTCTTTCTCTTTCGTCTATTTTTCCACCTTGTTTTTCCTCTCTTTTCTTTCCCTCTTCCTTCGGTTTGTTGTTTTCCTCTCTCTTTCTTTCCTTCCTTGTTTCCCTTGAAATAAATTTCTTTCTTTTTCTCCTTTTGCTCTCCACTTTTTACCTCTTTTTCCTACTCGATAGTTCCTATCCCCCCCTCTTTTTCTTTTCTTTCTTTTAAGTAAATTTCCCTTCTGTTAAATTCTTGTTTTCTTCCTTTTCTAATTATCCCTTATTTTGTTCCTTTCCGTGCTACTTTTTTTTTTTGTTCCTCGCCTGTTTCCTTTCGCCTCTTCGTTCTTCTCATTATACTTCTCGTTTTTTTCTACGTATCGTCTCCTTCTTTTCAATGATTTCTCCTTCTTTCTTTCATTATCTTTCTTCTTCTCCCTCTTTTTTTTCTATCTTCTTATTTTCTTTTTATCTTTTCTCCTTTCTTTCTAGAGTTTCTTTCCCCCTTTGCTCTTTCTTATTTCTTCAAAAGGAACAGAGAAATTCAAATACTTCGTGCAAATACACAGGGAACATATCACAATTAAAAATACTTCATTATACTCTCGTTTCTATGCATATATCCCTTATTACCTTCAACAATCTCCCTTTGTTTCCTTCGTTTCTTTATTTTATCTTTCTTATATATATATATTTTTTTTTTATTTCTTTCACCCTTTTCTCTCTACGTTTCCCACTTTCCTATTGTACTTTTTTTTGTCCCTTCTTTTCTCCCCTTCCTTCAAATGAAAGTTGAAATCGCTGTTCAAAATACGAGAAACACCGCCGTCGCGTTACGCATTGTCGCTAACAGTGATCGTAACTTTCGCCGAAAGAAATACGCTAATTGTGTTGTTAACCGGTTGCAGGCAGGAAGAAGGGATTGTTTCTCGATTTGCGAGATAATAGAGCCGCTTAACCGGGCGGAATAATATCGTTTCCCTACCATAATTATATCCGCGTGTTTCTCCGCGGGGAAACGAACGGGCTCGCAACCGGTTAACAACGAGTCCAGCCTACGATCCTCGAAAAGGATAATTTACCGCGGACCGTCTGCAGCGAATTACTTTCCCCGGGAAGAGGAGAGTTGTCTCTTCGCTCTTTCCTGGATCATCTCCAGCTACCTGGAAAGCCAACCGTGAAAGCGCCCATGCATCTAGAACGCTGTTTTCTCGTTAAAAATCTTCCTGCTCCCTCCCTTCCCATTTAACAAAAACAGACCCAATTTCCTCGCTGAAAGCCAAGTTACTTCTTCATCCTTTGTTCCTTTTCGTTCGCTGATTTCAGCGGAATTGTAAGTCTGTGTTTGATCGTTCTCTCTCAGACGGGGGGAGAAAAAACGACGAGATTTCGTATCCGCTTGTACCTTTAACA
Organism: Tetragonula carbonaria; assembly: GCA_032399595.1. Taxonomy (NCBI): domain Eukaryota; kingdom Metazoa; phylum Arthropoda; class Insecta; order Hymenoptera; family Apidae; genus Tetragonula; species Tetragonula carbonaria. Next base: position 9,483,518 of record JAUCRC010000008.1, read on the forward strand.
ATTTCTTTAATTGGAGACGATCGAACGAGAAGACAAACAAGGTGAAAAAAAGAAAAAGAAATACGTGGAAAAATCAAGAATACAGGAGGAAAATATGAACACGAAATTTCCTCACGCGGCGTGTGACTTTTTTTTCTTTTCCAGGCGGCTGAGAAGGTGGGGAGAGAGGGGGGAATCGAGTTTGAAAGTTTGTCGAGTATGCTTGATTCTCTTGCCGCGAGCGACGCGACCGGAGATCTATTTAGTTTGTTCTATTTAGTTTGTTAATTTCATTGCGGTTAGTATCCTTACGACGCGCGTGTATATACAAAATTTAAATTTCGCTTGTGCTTTTGTTTCGGGGAAAAAATATGAAAATTTCTCGTGGCTCGGGGGGATTAAACTTTGGCTAATTCTATATACCGGACAGGAGGTTACGCATGAAAATAAATATTGTAGAAGAAAAAAAGATCGCGGAGTAGAATTTTTTCGCAGGACGATCAGTTAGCTTCCCGAGGATATTAATTTTCGTGGAAGGAGAAACTTCGAACTGGAAAAGTATTCGAGATTCAATTGATCAAATGTGAATCATTATCGGTCGTTGAATTGCTCAATTTTACTAGCCAGAGACAATTGTTTGAAAAATGTGCAACTTTCGCAAGTCTATTTGGTGAAAAGACATCTCGTAAATAATCAGAAATTTCAATACGAATTTTACAGAATAAGATCAGTCGTTGTAAAGAGGAGATTCAATCTTCGAGACCATAGTGGATACAGTTATGAACAAAATTTTTTATCGTTTTTAGAGGCGTATGAATTTTTACAATTTTCTAAGAAAAAAATATCTTCTCACCCGCTGCACGATGTAAAATCATCATGAAAAAGAAAGAACGAACTGTCAAAGGCAGAGGTCTTTAAAACAAGATCAAGTAGACAGTTATATTTAAATTATCAACAATGTTTCAGTTATGCTCTTCACTGTATGTTATATCCAAGAAAAAAAAAAAAGAAAAAAAGAGAAATTCAAATTCAATCTTCTGAAAAACGAAGCTTCACGTGAAAATAAAATTTTATTCCACATATATATATATATATATATATATATATATATATCGGATCTTGTTTTTCTCCACACGTGGAATCACCTCTTCTCGCCTCTTTGCCAAACTGTTTAAAAGGACGGAACGCTTCCATTCGATTTTACGAAACAAACAAACTGCTGGCTATTTTTTACCTGGCTCCGATTCTCGATTCTCTCGACCAAGTTTCGCCCCTGTTCCCCGAGTCGATGAATTATTCATTTCATTCGGCGAGATTACGCGCACCGAGTGAAACTGCAGCAGAGGCGGCATAACAGGGAGGAGGATGACCGAGCCGTGCAATCGTCGCGAATACGCTTTACGAATACGCTTCTAATTGCTTCTTCCTACGTGGCGAATTTTCACGGCTGTGCAAACAAGTGCACTGGGAAGAGGAAGACGCGTCGCGCGCGGAATTTCGCGCGCAATGGCTGCGTAATCATCGTCGTCTCTCGGCGAGGACCCATTAATGTTGAGATCCATTACTCTGAACGTTCTTCAAATTTTCAAACGAGTTCAGCTTGAAATCTCTTTACGCGTTTTTCTATCTAATTTTCAACACGAACAATCGAACGAGTTCGAACATCTCGATTTTTTGTAGTGACATTAACTTTCGATGAAGATTGTCTTTTGACAATGTATAGTAATCTAAATTTCCTGTAATAAATTTGAATTTTCTTTACGCGATACGTCTATGTAATTTCTATGCATTTTTGAATATGGGCGACAGTTTGAATATTTGGATTTCTGTGATAATATTGTATTCTAGATGCTCGACAGATTTAATTCACCGAACTAAATTTTTTTACGATGAATTTCAACTTTTTTTTCATGCATTTCTCCTTCTACCTTTTAGTACGAACAATCGAAATTCAAATATTTGGATTTTTATAGTAATGCTAACTTTTGTGAGACTGTCTTTTGAATGTACAAAATAAATGCTTCATAGAATTCAAATTCTTTGTGATAATTTTAAATTTTAAATTTCTTTTGTGATGCATTTTTCTTTTAAACATTTGGATTTTTGTAGGAATATCTTTTGCGATAGCAAATGCCAAACCTTTCCTACTTGATGAACTTTTCAATGTTCATGCATTAAAATTTCATTTGAAATTTCACATGGTGTCTTGAATTCTTGAATCTTTCTAGCAACATATTTTCTAGAAAATACATCGCGTGATAATCTTGTTCGGATGTTTGATAGTAACTGTGTGTAAAGACCACGAAGATGAGCCTGTCAGGATATTAATCTTTTTCGTAATCTTTGCACGCAAGAATGAAGAATATTTCCTTCGCAATTATTTTTCATTCTATTTCGTCTTTTTTCTTTTTTTTTTTTATACGCTGGAGTTTCAAATGCTCCGATTAATACCGTAATATTTCGTAAGCAAAGCGTGTAATAATGAAGGAAGCGGATGTTTAGGATGTTCACAGTATTAGAGTCACGAAGAAGATTTATTACTTCCAGGATATCCATCTTCCTTACGTGCTCCACGCGAGATGGAAAATATTTCACTTCTTTTCCTTTTGCTATTATTTTTCATTAAATTCTCATGTTTTTTCGTCGAATTGCCAAATCATGCAGTAAGTTACCAATGATTTGGAACTCAATGACGATCTGAAATCGGGCGAATTTAATTCGAAGATATTAATTTAAGAAACGAGAGCAACTTCACTTCCATTGGGAGTTTACTTTTTGTTGTTCGATAGTGAGCAGCGCAGACTACAATAATACAACGAGAAAACGAGTCTGAAAATAAAACTGCATCCTCGAGATTTTTCCAACGCTATAATGCAAGAATTTCTGTACGAATCGATAAGTTTTCGCAAAATGAATATCGCGAAATTATCAGATCAAGTAATTAATTAACATCGATTGATTTCTCTGTAAAAACTGTCCCGATCAACGTCACAATATCCCAGAAGAAAAGAGTGTAATAACTCTGAGGAAGCGAGTGTTTACGATGTTTCAGAATTTCCTCCAGATCGGATAAAGAAAAAAAGAAGAAAAAGAGGGGGGAGGGGGAGAGAAAAGAGAGAAAGGTGGAGAGAAGAGCGCGAACGAATTGGTTGGAGAGGCTCTCCAGGAGAGAATGGAGAAATCAATAGCAACCGCGATGGGGCACGCCAGCACGCGGCGAATTGTACGCGAATTCTGAACAATGGCTATTGATTGCGCGAAAGAAATTGGCGAGTGTCGAATATTCCATCAGAGAAACAGTCCATCATCGAATGGCATGAATGCCCGTGATTTCTCACCTTCTTTCATACATTCATCGATCCGCGATCAATTACATGCTACCCCCATTAACGAGCAACTCGAAGAATACGTCTTGATCCTTTGCTTTATAATAATATTCCGCTCGCATTCGCCGTTGCGCGTGTTTCAAGCTTCTCGATTAATATGATCGAGACTGATCATATTATCGAGACAGGTGAAAAGTTAAGCAGCCATGTTTCGACCTGTATTGAACTGATATCAACTGCTTAGAAGATAATTAGTTGATTTTAGAAATATATATATATATATATATATTTATTTATTTATTTGAAGATATTTGGACATTTCAGAATTAAGTTACCAGGAATTCAATATCAACTCGTACAGTTTTTAAAAGAATAACAAGTCTAAAGTATTCGATCATTTGGACAACGTTATTTATTAAGTAGACTAGAATAAAGAAATATCGAGGATGCCGAGAATGCATCGGAATATAGAGAAATATGGAAAATAGAGAACGGAAATATAACTTTTCTAATTCTTTTAAAAATTTCCCACTATTTCAGGTTTCGAAAAATTCGATCGACTGCATATTGAAAGAATCCCGCGAATTCCTCTAAACTGCGAAATCGCACGAAGATCCGCCGTTTGTTAATAAATTCGGCGTCAAAACGACAGCATTCGAATTTTATAGATTCCACCGATTCAGAAATTCTGCTGATCTTCCAACTCTTCGAAAGTTAATATGTAAAGTGACGTGTAATGCATATAATAATAATAATACTGAAACAGTATAATAATAATAATACTGGTAAATTTGTTCTAAATTAGTTGAACGTCAAAGCTCGCATTAACTCGCCAGATCTTCGGCAGTCTGGCGACAATGATATCGCGACGTATAACATCGGACAGACCCGGAGCCACAAATCCAATCACTCGCCCATGCCTTCCCACTAACCTATTCGAGCCTGTCCTATATATCGAATATCGATCGAACCTGGCCGTCGAGGTCGTCTTCTGAAAGAAATCGTCGCGGTTCTCCGGGTTCTCCATTGTTCCCTCGCCCTTTTGCCAAAAAAATTTTCACCGGGACAGGACCGTCCCACGGGACGGATTATATTTCTCCTCGCTCACGGAGAAGAGGCGCGCTCGCGTGTGTGCGTTTCGAAACGTGTCTATCAATCTCTCCCGCTTGTGAGCTCAACGTGTCGTCGGTGACGATGACGGGCTACACGAGCCCGTGTGGCTGTGCAACCGTTGCCTGACAATTATTATAAAAAATGACGCCGGGCTCCAGGTGTCTTCTCGATGGATACGCTTCGTCCTTTCGCTTCGTCCGCGTCAATCCGCCGCCGTGGCGTCAAATTTCTCGGATAAAGGGCGTTACGTCGGCCGAGTAGTGGTGGGTGCAAGGTTTTGACAGATAAGGTCACAGCTGGGCGAATTGCTCGAATTTCTCCGGACAAGCGTGTATTTTATTCGAACATCCCTGTCACGATTACTCGTTACGAATCACTTTCTTCGTTTGTTAGTTATTTGTGGCTACTCGAACAATAGTTATCTCTTCTGATAATTCAGTAGTATTTGTCCGAGTAGTGTTCATTGGTATTCATTCGAATAATTTAATTTAGTATACATTCGAGTGATTCATTAATACTTGCACGAATAATTCATTAGAATTTATTGGAATAATTTATTGGAATATCTGTTTGGGTAATTCATTGGTATTTGTACGAAGAATTCAGTGTTGTTTAATTCAATAAACGTATTGGTGTTTACTCGAATAATTCGTCGATATTTACTCGAATAATCTAGTATCGTTTGTTCGAGAAATTCAGTATTGTACATTCGAATAATTCGTTAGCAACTATTAGACTAATTCGTTCATTTGAATAATTCAAGAATCGTTTGTTTGAGTAGTTCAGTATCGTTCACTCGAGCAATGCATCATAATTTATTCGAATAATTAGTTAATATTTATTCAAATAAATCATTAATACTTGCACGAATAATTCACTGACATTCATTCGAATAATTCGTTAGTATTTGTTCGAGTAATTCATTGGTATGCATTCGAATAATTCAATATTATTTACTGGTGTAATTCATTACAAATTATTCGAATAGTCTAATACTATTCGCTCGAACATTCAGTTCATCGTTGTGATAATTTCGAATTTTTCAAGCCATTATAATAACTACAATAACAATTTATTATATATTACACAATACATTTATAATTATAACAATTTGAATAATTTTTCGAACTTATTGTTCGAGCGTACTGGTGAAAACTTATTCGAATACTGGCATCAAAGACCCTCGCGTATCGCTCCATTTTATGAGGAGTTATTTCAACCCTAAGAAACGAATCTTGAGCATTGAATTCCGTTTGGATTGATAAATACATATTGAACTTGATCCTATCACTGGTTGCGAATGCTTTTAAAAGTTCGCGTCTCTTCGAGGAGACCTACTATCGGGGTCTCGATAGAGAAAGTTCCCAGGGAAGTAGCGATCGATCTGACCCAAAGTCGACCCGTTGGAAAATTTGCCACATTTTTCCAAACGATTCCTCCGCAGAGTAAGCTTTATAACGTTAAAAGCTACTTCGGGGCGACAGTATCGTCGACTATATCATATTATTTTAGTAATTTATTTCCTTTCGTATGAAAGCGTATCGATCGATCTCTCTCTCTCGCTCTCTCTCGTTCTTTCTTCTCCTCCGTTTCGCAGAAATGTTCCATTCTTTTGCTTGAATTCAACAACGTCTCACAAAAGATTATTCGAAAATGGGCAAAGAAGATTGCACTATCATTTTTAAAGTTTTATGCGTGTGATTTTTACCTCTCGAGATTAATGCACAACCTACGACGTATTTATTTCGTATGCATCGTCGCAAAATCAAACACTTTGAATTCATAACGCTACAAACTTACACTCCTTCGTTGGAAGTTTATATTTACTCCAAAATCGAACGAAAGTCGTCTGCATTGTAATAATTCATTCAATTGGACAATATGTAATAGTGACGTTGCTGACAATTTTATCTGAAAATCTACGCAGTCTACGGTAAATAAGAAATGTCCTTCCAAGTTTGAAGAGGCGCATACATATATTGTTTTATTTTATATTCGTATTTTTATATTCGTTCCCAACACGATAGCAAACAGATATGATCCCGGTGCCATTCAAATTTCCAACTGTTTCACCGTATTCGCACGCAATTCCCGCGTGAAGATCCTTCATTCGCGAATATCCGGCTATCCCCTAAAAATAATACACAAAATAGCCCCGGAGATAATGCGCAAAATACACAAAAAATTTTTCGCGAACGAACGTCCCGAAATATTTTCACGAAGCAGCGTCTATGACGTTTATCGTCGATCGATGTACAACGGCAGAATAAATAAACGAAGGATATAAAGGGACGGTAAAAATGATTACACACACACATATGCACACATACACACGCGTGCACACGCACGTTTTACATCGTGTCTGCCGCCGTGTTCCTCCATTCGAAATATGTTTGTCCTTCGGCTGTTTTCGCTGTCTCCGTTTCCCTTTGTCTCCGTTCGTTTCGCTTTATGCTTCGATCGTTGTAATTATCTCGACAGAGCCTGTCTCTGATGATAATGGTACCGTTGGACCATTGCAACGACAAAAAGAGACACAAACAGACAGAGACAGAGACAGAGAGAGAGAGAGAGAGAGAGAACAGCGATGATTTAAAATGGAAAATTCAAACCGAGCCAAAGCCTATGACGCTTGTAACCTTATTAATACGCTCGACGAAGCGATTTTCATTAAGCTAATCCGAAAATATATGAGCGGGGCCGCGACGAATAAAGCGCGAAAATTGGTCGACTGTGGCTGGTCGGTCGCGCGGGTCAACGCGTGAGAGGGACGAGAAGGAGCCGAGAGAAAGGGATGAAACGCGCACGCGGGATGGCGGCGAGTGAAATATACAAAACCGGGAAATCAAATTCAAGCTCGCGACTGTCGTCTACTGGATAAACTGTTCCATAAACAAGCGAATCGACACGACATTATTTTCGGGCAAGCCGTAGATCTTCTCTGTGTAAGGGAGAGGAGGGAGGAGGGGGTGGGCTTTTTGGGATTGCTCTCTGTTACCAATCGGATGCGCGCTGTTTGAAAAAATACCGAACGTGAGAGGGAATGTCGAACATTTGTAAAAGTGTCCATCGACAGCGAAGTTTGTTGCTTCTGTGGAATAATTGTGTTGATCCTTTTTTCTCAGTTTTTCTTTTTCCTTCTTTCGAAACGTTCTTTCGACCGTACGCAGATTGTGTTGGATTCCAAAGTTCAGTTTTTTTCAAGAGTATATTTAGCTTATTGGCGCGTGCAGGGGACGCAGAAGACAATCAGTGTAAGTTATTTTACATTGAAAATTATATTTGTCAGAATCTTCATTTCATGATAAATAGTATAGTTGTAATATCGTGATAATTATATTAAAATGACTAATTCGTAACTGTTCCCTGTTGGCTGATGACTTTCAACAACAGAAGGATATTTGCGTGGCATGAATAATAAAAATAATAAATCTCTAAATAATAATTCTAAAAAGACAGGATAATAAATCATTGTTAGACAGCGGATTTTTATGGAAGTTTATGACTTTTTCGAGAAACTTGTTTTATTCGCTATAAGTTCACTCACAACGAGCATGATATTTTGGATATTTTATATATTCTGCACATCCTGCTTTCCATATAAATTTCTTATAAATCCACGATCTAATCATTACAATTTAAACGACAATGATTAAAAATTAAATACATAGATGTATTAGAGTATTAATTTTGATTTTAAAACGAAATATCTTCGAGCAATCATAAAATTGAAATATCTTCTTTGAATTAAAATATCTTTCAAGCAGTTGTGCAATTTGTGAAAAAAAAAGAAACGAAACTGAAATCAAAGAAAACAATTGTAGAATTCCGAGTATTAAATAAATCTTGAATTTGAATTTGGATTTATATATCTAGGAGAATGAGTAACAAATAACAGACGAAATCAATCTAATTCTCAAGCTTGTGAAGAGCAAAATGCGTCTCGAGAAGAAATAACTCACACGTGTTAATTTATACTTAATTTATACTATACACTTTCGGCTTGCTACTCGATACTAGTTCGAAGAACTCGGGCAAAGTAAACTACGATTATCTTGAAAAGTGAACTATAAGTAAACTACGCGCAAAGTAAGGTAAACTAAAAAGCAAACTACCAAGTAAACTACGACTCTCTTGAAAGCGTACGCGAACCAAGACTTACAGCATACGTGCGCGCTGTTATCTATAAGTATTCGGATGATACTTTACAAGTATTAGAACAAACGCGATGTTTAACGGTGAAATAAGATGATGAATCTGACAGATCGTTAGAGATTGTCGTTACTTTGGATATTTGCTGATTTTTAGTGGAAAAATACAGAAAGAATACACGTAATAATTATAATATATAATTCAAAATAATTCGTCTATCTATCTATCTTCGTCCATAACCTGATAATGATCTACAAAAGGATACAACTCTGACGACTACTTATTATTTCGTATATATTTATCATTTTTATTTCACTTTCAATTTTTAATCTCAATAAATTTATTTCAACAAATAAAATATTAAATTTAGAAAAAGAAAGTTACATTTGAATTCCACTTGGTTTTAACCTAATTTCAAAATTTATATCGCCATTTTCTATGTTATACTTTTAAAATTAGATTATTATTTCCAATCGTAATCCAAAATAATTATTAACATTTAACAGACGAAACAAATTCCTATCAACGTCCATAAACTGATAACGATCCACGAAAGGGTACAACTGAATATTTGACGACTACTCTAATTACAATTATTTCGTATATATTTATCATTTTTATTTCACTTTCAATTTTTAATCTCAATAAATTTATATCAACAAATAAAATATTAAATTTAGAAAAAGAAAGTTCCATTTGAATTCCACTTGGTTTTAACCTAATTTCAAAATTTATATCGCCATTTTCTATGTTATACTTTTAAAATTAGATTATTATTTCCAATCGTAATCCAAAATAATTATTAACATTTAACAGACGAAACAAATTCCTATCAACGTCCATAAACTGATAACGATCCACGAAAGGGTACAACTGAATATTTGACGACTACTCTAATTACAATTATTTCGTATATATTTATCATTTTTATTTCACTTTCAATTTTTAATCTCAATAAATTTATATCAACAAATAAAATATTAAATTTAGAAAAAGAAAGTTCCATTTGAATTCCACTTGGTTTTAACCTAATTTCAAAATTTATATCGCCATTTTCTATGTTATACTTTTAAAATTAGATTATTATTTCCAATCGTAATCCAAAATAATTATTAACATTTAACAGACGAAACAAATTCCTATCATCGTCCGTAAACTGATAACGATCCACGAAAGGATCTGAATATCTGACGACTACTCTGTAACACTCTGAATTCTGTCGGACGTTGATTGAAGTGCCTTCGTCACGATCAACCGTCGAAAGCTACCACGGATGACAAATCGTCTCGAAACTGTTCGGAAAAAAGGGCTGCTCCCCTTGTAAATCGCGTGTTCCAATTCTTCCTCAGGCTGCGCCAGATTCTCCAGAATCATGGCTGAAATAACGAATTTTCACCGTAGTTTCACGTTCTCTCTCTCCCGCGTTTCTATTTCGTTCTGCCGAACAAACAACGCGCGCGACGCTCACCAGGTGCACCAGGTGGTGCCGGTTGTCCCGTGGTCGGTGTAAACAAGCCAACTTCGCGATACAACTGCCATGGTAATTTTGCTACGGTCCCGTGATGCACGATTTTCAACGGAACAAAGAGGTTGAGGGCGAGAGAGAAACGAGGGAGATGCAAAAGGGCGGGAGGGACGGAAACGACGAGTTTTCCATCCCCCTGGCCGCCTATTATTTTCGCGTAAACGAGCGGAATTTGTCGATCTGTCCGCGGATCTCGCATTCCGGCCACGAGAACAACCTCTGGCCAACTCCGTGTTCGACGGAAAAAATTTCGAGTTGAACCTGGGAGAACTGAGAGGCGACGATTCGAAGAAGACGAAGGGAGAATTTTCAGGGACGCGCATTCGTTCGAGAAGAATCCGACACGAGGGGGAGTTTCTCGACGAGAGTTGAGGCACGTTTCTCTGCGGTTTCAACGAATAGGAAAGAATAGGAACGAGGACGAGGGCGAATTTCATCGTGTCGCGTTTTTTCCAAACGTTTATTTCTTTTTCTTTTATATTTTCAGACATAAGACGAACGATAATGGACGGTGTACAGCTCAATGATAACACGATAAAGTACAACATAATTGTTAATTTCCCTTGAAAAGCTTAACACGGTGACAACGCAGTGAAAAATATTACAATAATATTTAAATATACGATTGACGTGGACACGAAATGAACAAAGTGACTAATGATACGATGTTTCAATTCTTTCCCAGTTATAGCATTTTATTCGTTATGAAAACGTAACGATTTTTAACCGATTTGTCTTTTAGATTGCGGTGAAACTATTAGTTTGAGAAATATTTTAATCTCGAGTCGTGTGAAACTGTCTCATTGACTTCCACGAAATGGATTTTATAAAATTGAAATTAAAGTATCTATCTCTTCCTAGTAGACTAATAAAAAATTCTCGCAGTGGAGAAATTCTTGTGGGGAATCAGTCGGGCAGTATCGATTAATGAGTCAAAAAAAGTATATTGCATTTAAAAAACTGAATTGTGGCCTTTACATCTTGATAAAAAATGAAAAATAACAACAGAACGATTACGGTAAAATCTGTTCCCCCGAAAACCATGCAATTTCACATTAACACTATTCCTACCGACACTTCACGTATGCCTATTCCTGCGACCGGTCTTCAGCACAACTTATATTCTTTAATATAGAATGAAGATAAAAACCAATTTGACAGTATAAAAATATATAGTTTCTTCTAGTCAGAAGTATATAATGTACATTTTATTCGTTTTCGACGCATTTTTTATTTATTTTGCAGTCATAGTAGATAAGACGGTGTAAAGGCATAGACGTTGTAACATGCTGCGATGCATGCATCAACTCCTAGGTTTCATGAAACATCAGGTGATGTTTCAGAATCAGTTTGCCTCCACTCTACCGATTCTTCAGTTCTTCGTGTGAACGCCAAAGTTGAAACGAGTGTTTTAAAATGTCGGATCGTCTTCCAGCTCCAATATCAGTGATAGTAATGTCAGTTTAATTATCACGGACTTTCTTTGTCCAACTAATGCTAGAAGTCTATTCCTGCATCAGTGACGCATGCATCGTATGCATATTTCAACGTCTATGGGGCCCTTAAGAAAATCCGAGGTTCTGGACCGCTTCGGATACCAATCAGGCAAATAAACACTTGAAAGTGCCGTAAATCAGTCCCTGGAACACACTTTTTCGGCTAAAATCACAACTGCCACAACTGCATTGCCTTCCGTTTGTAACGACTTTATAGTTTCGGAATTCAGTTCTTGAGAGAATACTATTACGAAAAGATATAAATCGTTTTACCGGTCAAATGACCGGTCGTGGTACGTAAGACAGACTACAAATTTTTCTCAACAAATAAACAATGAAAAAAGAAGTGAATATTGAAAAATGTATTATACGTATATTTGAGGGAAAGTCGTGAAGTTTAAAGTCGATTTAATTATACGTTGTATATAGGAAATTCTAATCGAAATCGAAAAACGGTCGTGGTAAGAATAGTGTTAAAACATATTTTCGCACTTTCAACGAGGAAAGAATTTCTTCTAGAGAAACAAGCGTGTATAGGAATAAATTGGACATACTGTATTTAGACTTGGTAACCTTTTAAACTAATAGTTGCTATTTTTTTTTTTTTATAAAATAGAATAAAAATAGACACCTTGACTGGTGTATAAAAAAAGACCTTGAAATGCTATCACTTACGAACAAACAGATTCCACCGAAATTCGAAATGCCTTCTCCCACAAAACGTAGCAAGACTCGTCCTTTTCGAATAACGAACAGTTCAGAAGGTAATTTCACATTAATGCCTCAGACACGCCGGTTTTCGTTTGATTAACCTCGCGAATCGAAAGAACAAACATAATCGGATTCGTCTGGCGGCCGGAGGAGGGAAGCGCAACCGAGAGGCCTCGTTATTTACCTCGTTCCAACTTTCAAGATTTTCTTTTCTCTTTCCCCCTCCTTCCCATCGGCGCGATCCGAAGTAGGATCGTAAATAAAAGAAACGCCAAGGGTCGACTGACTTTCTTTATTGTACGTTCTTCAATTAAAGAAGCCTCGAGACGAGGTCGAGCCCTCCGCCAGTCCACGGGAAATTTATTTGTCAGTTAAAGGTACCAGAACCGACCAATTACGAAGGGAACACGTCGATTGGCTTACCAACACCGATTCCAACTGCCCCTAATCCCCTCCCCCACCCTCGCCGCTGCCGCGTCGTCCACGATACCACGTGAAAATATTACGGAATCGACCGTAAGGCGTCGAGCCTTTTCCTTTCGTCGAACACCGGGGACCCAGACTCGATTGTTGCGGATACAGGGGCAATTTGTTCGACTTTTATCGGCTATTTCGTTTCGATTTATAGTCTCCCCCTGATGGACTTGATGGACTCGCCCCTTGTTATCCGAAAACGAGCATAGATTTTAATTTCGCTTCCTCAACCAGCCCTTAAGATCGGAGCCTTATGGCAACGGTTCTAACTTACGCAGAAATAGAACGAAGTTGTAATCGAAATTTTTAGTGTCTTTAACACTAAAACTACCACACCAGTCAAAATGACTGGTTTATACAATTTCATTTTAAAATTTCTATTTCATGTTACAACTTTTTTTCCGCAACGATGCAGTGACTTTTACAGTGATAATTAAAGAAATAATATAATGAATTTTATTTTATTTTTATTTATTAGAAATCAAAATAATTTTGATAGAAATAACTTCGTCTTAACTGTCGGTAGTTCTAGTGTTGATATTGAAAATTTTTTTTTTCTACCGCTCTTTTTGTACCATCGACGATCCAAATTGTACGTACAGTTCAATTGTTTCGATTTTTTGTTCATTCTTCAATTCGGTTGTATTCGGACGAACGCTCGAACAATCGAATCCGTCAACGTGATTTCACATGGATTTTATTGTTTTACAATTGCAACGGGAAGACGAGACGGAAAGGTATGTTTTATTAATATCGAGCACCCGTTTCAGTAAAATCGATTTACCTCGACCGTTTATTGTCGTTTGAATTATAACGATTCGTATATGGAATATCTCGACGCGCATTGAATTCGACTTTTCAGAAACACAGATTTATTTATTATTGTGAGTTCATCATTTATCAACGAGAACGTGCAGACTTTCTTTTGAACAAAGTTTAGTATTAGTTAAGTTTAGTATCTCATTTGGACTTATATCTATTTATAAAGAGTTCTAGTATTGGTAAATTTTCTACAACTTTCTCGAAAATTGACACTAAGCTTGAATCGCGTGTACGAAGACTACGAATTATTCACGTTCAAACGTGCAAACCTACGAGATAGAAACACAGATAGAAAAGCAGAAAATTCCGTGGCGAAACGGAGGGAGCAAAGTAAAGACGGATCAATCGAGCGGGCTTCTGAAAATCCGTCGGAACTCGCGATCGTGGCGGAAAGGAGGGTGAATTCGACTTTCGAGCGTCTTCATCGGCGGTTACGAGGCTTCCTTCGGACCGGGACGATAAATTTTCGCTCCGGTTACGTGATTAATTGAATCTCGAAAGTAACGTCTGATATCAGACGGAGGGTGAGTGAGAGCGACCACTTAACGATCCTTCCCCTCCCTCCTTTTTGCCACCCCCTCCCCGCGTTCCGGCCTTAGGGTTTGAATATTCCGAGCTTTCATTAATTGACCAAGATATCCGCGTGCAGATTAAATTGGCCCGTGCGCGCGAGAAAGTGAATTGCAAATCTCATAAACCCAGAGGAGCGATGGCAGGGGAGGGGAGGGGAGGGGGTGACACCCGGCGTGTCCCGAGATGGAAATTATCTTCGTTCGATGGGGTCGAGCGGGGCCTGGTGGCTCGTTAGACTTCGCCATTATCTGCGACTCTCTGTTACCCGCACGTTGACTTCAGCTCATCTTGCCGATCGTGAGACGTGCTGCGTGCTCGACCAGTTAACGAAATTGACTCTCACGGATCTCGAGGAACCGGACCTTAACACCACTTGATCGCCATGCGCGCCAGTTCTTGGTATCCAAAATAAAAGCGAGATTAATTTCGATTTCTTAACGGTGACATCTAGAATCATTTTCTAACACTGAAAGAATCGAAAAATACGTATATTCTTCCATGATTTTGGATATATTCGAAAGCTGCTTCGAAAAAAAAAAAGGCAAGAAACAAAATTCGCATGCGAAAACTGTAAAATTCCACTCTGCCCAACTACTTGCTTCAAAGCATTCCACATCCAAGATAAATATTAGCTTCATTGCGTATGATATATATTTGTATTTTTCACACTATAACATTGTAACATTTCGAATTTAACAAACGTGCATATAACTTTTTTAATCTTTTTAATATTTAGTATTTGATCTATCGTGTGGCAACCCTAGTGAAAATCAAGTGTCCTTTTTTTTGTGCAAATTACATCCTAATTGATTTGTGGCTCGCTAATTGTGTAAGTAAAAAATATATAAATTATTTATTTATTAGTAAAAGTATATTTTTTAAAAATTGAATATACGCGGCGATCTAACGTCCGGTTTTTAAAAAGACTGCGACGATCAAGAGGTTAAACCTAGGTGAAAGGAATCGACTATCAATTGGAAAATTTCACGTGGAGAATCGACCGAGTTACTTGAAACGTGTCAATTTTCGTTCCATTTATGTTTTATGATTTTGGACAAAGATTGCGATCGTTGTTGATCGTTGATCTTCTGGTTTTAACGTTACGTTGCGATGAATTTAACACGAGATAATTGAAGTGAAATGCGAATGTTTCAGGAATATAAAGCGCTATAAATTGAAGAAATCGAATGATACTTCACAAAGAACAAAGAAACGGTGAAATGCTGATATTTTATGTTAAACAGTTATATTGTAAAATTTTGTTAGCAAATATATTGAAATAGCGAAGATAAAAAATGAAAATAAGAGTTCAGCTTTTTGAGAAAAATGCGACGAGAAAGTTGATAAAATTCTATGGAAGCTAAATATAGAATTATTTGAACAGGCAATATTCTCAATATTAATACGAGAAATAATATTTTGAAAATGGGAATGAAGAAAACACGTGTTATCAAAACCAAATACGTATGTAGACAATTTTGATAAAATAGTGAATCTTAAAATTGCCTCTCTATAGAGAACAGAAAATATCTATATTTTTCGGGGAAATTAAATTAAATTTAATTCCAAATGCATGTTCAAACTTTCAATACTTTATTTATTTACATAACAAATATCTTGATTTCTTGCTTTATATTTTAAAATTTAAAACTTCTGTTTCTCTGGAGAAAATGTAAATTAAATTTTTTCGGAAAATTGAATTTAATCCTAAATATACGACGTGGAAAGTGAATCAGGAATTTTCTTATGAAAAAACAAGTCGAAAATGTAGAATAATTATTTTTTTCAAGACTTCATTTTCAAGGGAATTTAATTTAAAAATTTATCGAGTATACTTCAAAACTGGCTACTTCCAGACGCGTTAGAAAAGAATAACTAATGAGAAGTTATTCTACATGCAAGAATAGGTCAAAAATGTAGAATAAAATTTTTTTATTTGAAGCTTCATTTTCAAAGAAATTTGAATACGTTAAAAATTGCTTTGGTATTCGATAAATTTTCAAAATCGACTTGCTCGAAAACGAGGCCTCGAACTTACTTTTTCCATGAGGAATCATTCCCTGATTTATTTTCCACGTGCTGCAGAACACCCTGTATATTCAAATTTGCATAACAAATAAAGCATAATATCAAAATAATTAATAATTATCGACAATTAATAATTATCATGATCGTAATCATCTTGTATAGCAAATAAAGCGTAACACCATAATCATCACTAATCATAAATAATATCACAATCGTAATCACCAATAATATCATAATTATAAATACAATAATCATCATTATTATTCAACCGAATAAAAAATTATTCGCCTAAACTAAACGATACGATTAAAAATTCCTGAAGTCGCACGTAATCGCACCGCCGAGGGTGAAAATTCTATCTGACGAAAAGGAGAAAAGAAAAAAAAAAAGAAAAGAAAGAAAAAGAAAGAAAAAAGGTAGAAAGTAAACGTCTGTAAGGCATCTGTCTCGATTAGACGCGTTGGTCGATCGTAAATTAATCAACAGGGAGGATAATCGATCGTAAATTAATTAAACGACGGGCGAGGAGGAACACGAGCCGGTCTTACGTGCTCGAGACGTTACGGGATCGTTAATAACGCGTGTGTCCGCGTGGTACACTCGCGACTTCGAGTCGATACGCGGGGAGGGGCGACGCGCGTTAACCGCGACAGAATCGTCCTCTCGTCGTCCGGGAGAAACTTCATTTCCCAGATAATGAATCGGCCACGGAACGCGAAACCACCCTCTATCAGAACTTCGTGCAGCGGTTCTTTAATTCGATTACAGCCGTACATTTGTCAGAGGGGAAATAATTTATCAGCCGCGAGAAGTTTTGTTGCCGCGAGAGGTGGAATGTTGCCGCGAGTTACTCGCGAGAGGGTGAGAAGAGACAGAGAGAGAGAGAGAGAGAGAGAGGGAAAAAAAAGAAAAGAAAAGAAGAAGAGGAAGAATAGGAAGGGGAGAGGATTGGAAGCGGAGCGGTGGTTTCCGGCGCCCCCCATCCCCCGGCTTCTGGTGGCGTTCTGAGAACGCCGAGAATTTTTAAGTGGACGAGATAACTTATTACGAGCCTCTCTCCGCTTGTTATTATTTCAACCTCTTGGTTGGCTTGCGCCGAACGAGTCTGTTTAAGAATGAAACGCGAGTGCCGTTTCCGCTCCTCGCTCTCTATCTCTCTCCCTCTCTCTCTCTCTCTCTGTTTGAGAAACTACGTTCTGCTGCTTTCCTCTTCCTCTTCGTCGTTGTATCGTATTCAATTTGAAAATATTTGAAACGAATGTATGTACACGACTAGGACTTTCTGCGAAATGGATAAAGTACGTGCGCGTGAAGAGCGTGACTGCGCCCCGACGACAATGAAAAATTGTCGACAATCTAAACTGATGTAAAGACAGATCATCCCTTGATCTCTGATTTTAAAGCGCGAGACAAGTCTCCACTTTTTGGAGTTCGTTTCTTTTTTTTTTCTCGAAAACGACGTTGCCTTGCATCGTGCAGTAAGTGGGAAGAAGTGAGGATTTTTTTTTTCTCGAAAATTGATGGAAATTCAAACGTGCGTGAGAACGTTAAAAAATTGCTTTCGTAACTACATCTATTACATTGCACTTTGAATGTTAGATAGAAATTCAAGAATTTCTAGCATTTTTAATAAAAAAAAATCTAATAAAAAAAAAACTCGTACAGCGAATTTGAAGGGTTTGCAAAGGGAAAATTTCAGTCTTCGAAACTACAGTAGATTTAATTATGAAAAATCTCTTTCACTGTTTCTACACGCGTTTGAATTTTTATAATTTCCCAGAATAAAATATCCTCAGTTTTCCATCCGGTATGTAAAATTATCTTCGAAAGGAGTTAGCTTCGCGATTGTCAAGGTAGAAGTTTTACCTTTTAAAATAAGATCAAGTGGATCGTTTTAAAAGGATTCTTTGTTACAAAGTTATATTATAGTTTAAATTATCGACAATTTTTCATTGTCATGTCTCCGCTTTATACCTAGTGAAGCAATTCTTAATATAATTAGAATTTAACAAAAATTTAATACAACAAGTTAATATTTTTATTGGCAATATATCGAATTTTCGTAGTCATACGTAGTAGCGAATTATACCAAAGCTAACATAACTAGAATCAATTAATTGTTGCAGTATGTTTGAAATGCAATATGAAAAGTTTCAGTTTCAGTGAAGGGTTAGGTTGTTCTCAAGATCGCTGTCAACATGAATATGCATTTCTGATTACATTGATAATACATAAATTGATCCTTCCTGAAACTCGGAAGAATATATTTTCCCTTTTCTGTTCTTGAAACGCGGAGCCAGTAATATAATATAACGGCGGAAACAAATCCCACTTCAACTACGTTCATGAATACATGAATTTCCATACATATTCATACGTTACTTGCAACAAATTCCTGAGGAATATCGAAATGCAAATTCAAACAAATGAAACCAGAAAAAAACTCGAGATCCATAAGTAGAAAAGATATATGGTGACTTAAGAAGACTTGTGTTTGCTTATTTTTCCATTTTTCCGTTTGCTATGTCAAAATTAAATGAACATGAGCTGACGCGATACTAGTATTCTAATTTAGCATCCTAAAAAGAAATCAATGATTTTAAATCAATCAGTGTTGGTTGACTTTAAAAATCATTGATCAGAGGAAGATAAAACTCGTTGCTGCCAGGGATATTAATTGATCAAGGAAAATTAAGGACATATTTTAATATCGTTAAAAATTGAATGGATGTGATAGTATATTATACATAAGGAAGTATTATACAGAGTGAATCACATAGATGGAATCATGTAAATAACTCCGTTGTTTTTAGAGAAGTGAATAGATTTTTTTTAATAAAAGTGCCAAATTACAGAATTGAGAATGAAAATTTCTGGCATCCTGAACTAGACCAGTACCTTTTTTTTTATGGAGAATGTCGATTGATCTATATCGATTAGTGGATAAATATATAAGTGGAGGGATTTAGAATATATATATATAAAATAGAAGTGAAAGCTTCTACATCCTTCGACTTATGAAAAAGAAAGTCATTACTATCATATTTGAATATTATATTCAGTCACTGAGTCACTTTTATCAACAAAGTTTATCACGTTTCTAAAAACAACGAAGTTATTTAGGTGATTTATCTAATTGGCCCATTCTGTATTATATTATATATTACACATCAAGATTCAAGATCGAAGCATTAGAAATTAGAAATAAAATATTTTTTCGCACTCCTCAACATTCTTCGTTCAACAGTAAACGACGTTCATCTTATTTTGATATATCAAGAAATTCTCTCATAACCTCGAAACCAAAAAATTCCCTCAAAAAAACAAAAAAAAAACTAGAAATGAAATTTTCATACGTCCAGACGTAGAAAATCACACCTTTTCGAACCTGTTTCTCAGCAACCTTCATTCCCGATTGCTCTCCCCGTCGCCGTAAAATGAACGCGTGATTTCGTATTTGTATTATTCACGAAAATCTTCGCTTCGTTGCGTGGTGGGGGGGCCATCGTCGTGCGAATTCCACGATCCGTGTTCCATTTCACGAGTGTCGGAACGGCCGAATAGAGGTTAATTCGAGAATTCGAAACCGGCGTGGATCGAGAGGCGGAGAATGAATACGCTCGAGAGGCTGGAACCACGGCAGCGCGCGAGCAATTCCGCATCGTCAAGCAAATTGCATGCTTGTTGACGTCACGTCCGTTTCCGTCGTTGGCCGATTGTTACTGCTTTTCAATGATAGCCGCCTGTTCACCGGTGTTCGCCGTTCACCGATCAGGCAATGCCGCACCCTCGCTTCCGATCCCTCGCGCTCTCGCTTTTTTATTTTCACCTGCTTATTTCACCTGCGGTTTGCCACTTCCCGCCAGCTGCCTCCGTCTCCTTTCGCGAAAATTCTTCTCCGACTGACTCTCGCTTATTCAGAAGGATGAAACGCAGATTTCTCTTTGAAAAATATTTCGTTGGTTAAATATGTAGTTAACTTTCTTTGACCTTCGTGTCTAGAAGGATTTCGTACATTCGACAGGAAAATAATTGGAATTCGATGAAAGAATATACATGCAGACGTTTTTCCCTTCGGACAATGTTTGCACAACGTTGTGCAACATTATTGTAGCATCTACGTGTTAATAAATTATGACTACAGAGATTTGCAAAGGTATAGAAATAAAACGCCGATTCTTTTCAAAAAAAAAAAAAAGACTTCGTTGAGAATAATCAATATCCTCCACGAGCGTGTATGATAATAAAAAAGTTTAACATAGACGGTATAAAAATGCAGAATTTTAGAAAAAAAAAAAATAAAAGAATTTAATATGTCTCTTGGAGCAATGACTACGAAAAATGGTTCTGCTACGAAAAATGTGTTCTATTTATTACAACATCTACGTATTAATAAATCATGATCACAAAAATGAAATTAAATTATAATTAACAAACGTGCTAAAATATTCCTAAAAGTATTTAATATGTTCAAAATAAAATATAAATTAAGAAAGAAAAAAAATATTTCATTGGAAAATAGTAAAGATCCTTTATAAACGTCCTCTTAAAATACTTTCGAAAGAATTTCATATGTTCGACGATAAAAACAAAATTGGAAAGATATCCAAAAATAATTAACATGCCGCATAGAAATGTCGGAGAGAATACACAATTTCCACACTTTCATTCAACATCTAAAAATATAATTACACATCCAGGAAATATGCAATTTCCATGACATCCTCCGTCCTCATAACCAAAACGCTTTACATCCAGAAATAATTAGCATCATCCACAGAGACACGTGCCTTGCTCAACATCCAAAAATAATTAACATCGTCCTAGAACACGTTCCAGAAAATAAACACACAGCATCCGTCCCTCATAAACGAGTCCGTAATTCCGCCATCTGTGATGCGATAATTCCATGGAAATGAAATGGCGGACGGGGGACAAAGCGTAAGGGAACGCTCGTAGTTGGAACCGATAATCGCCTGGATTCATCGTAATATTCGTAGGAATATCCGGGGAAACCACGGGATAGGCCACGGATGTGCGTGATTTTCGGAAAATCCACGGATCGCGGACAACGCGGGGCGAATAAACTGGAACTCGAAATAGCGTGGATTTGCGCAACGCTGGGACCCCGACCTCTTGACAAATCTGCCGCGCGCGAAAACCGAACCGCGCGATCGCGGTCCCGGCGTAATCCCGGCGTGTAAGCCGCGATTAAATTTGTTTGTCGTGGCCGTCGCGCTGCCAGCCGAATCCCCCCCGCCGACCGTCTAACTAAACACTATTAGAGAGAAAGGGAATCTACCCTGGCGAATCTGTTCGATTTTATTAGAGTTTCGTCGAACCCTTTCAAGCGACGTGCGTGCGATTCTAAACTTTTGTATAAAAAATGGCAGATGTTTTTGGGAGAAGGTACAAGTTTTTTCGTTGTACGAGGACAGTATAAATATAAATTATATTTCGTAACTTCTTCGGTTCCGATAATTTCGTAGAATTTATCCGCTGGACGGAAAAACTGTTTCAAAAGCTGTCAAATATGATGGCAAAATCAACTCACAGTCTTATTTTAACAGTCAATTTATATCTTGCGTCGTCCATCCGAAAAAAGAATAAATCTAAAGGTAGGTGTAATTTTTATACAATTTCTTTTAAACTTTTCACATTCGATTATAGTACATATTTTTTTTATAAGATGTGTTAAACATTAAGTTACAAACATTAAGTTAAGTGGGTTATATCATACTTTTTGCTAAATATTAAGTCACACCACTGTAAGTAAATCGTACTTTTCGTATCGTAGAGCAGATTCTTCCAACAGGTCTGACCTCGCAATGTCCTATTCCACTTGTTCTCAAGCAAAGTAGACTCTACAATTAAAGGGAATCTCAACAAAATTTCCACCGTCGCTCGAATGAATTTCATTCGACATTAATTTCACATAAATGCATGATCAACGTTCGGAAAACAGAATTCCTCCCCACCTTCCACGGACTACGACAATTCGTTTGATAGTTTGTAAAACACATAGTACTACATCAATGTTTATGCCGAACGTTCAAACAAATAGCAGAAAGTATTTTCACGTCGCGTTGCGTTTTCCCCCAAATTTGTTTCGCAAAGCTGTGACAAGAGGGGCAAGGGGGTGGATCGAAAGCACATCCATTTTGAAAATTGAACCCTCCCCCCTCCGGTGTTGGCTTGGCCATTATTATGTCGTTCGATTTCACCCGGAAGTCGCTTTCACAAGCCGGTATATATCCCCATCGTGCGCTCAAGGCGCAAAGTCGAGGCGGCTCTCCCTCTTTTCACCATCTTCGAACGTTTCAACAGACGAGGCGGTGGCAACCACGTTTCATTTCTTCCGTTCGACTTTTCCTCCTTCGAGGCCTCTGAGCCTCGTTTTTCGGTCGCGGTCGACGCAACAGAGCAAATGGCAACGCCAGCCACTCCTCCAAGCCGATCTATCGGCGAGTTTCAATCTCGGCGGTTTTTAAGTCACGGCTCGTGCCCTCCCGTAACACCTACGTGACGTTTTCGGGTTTCGAAATTTACGAGAATCTGCGGCTGAATCGAGAGCCGTTCGCGCGAAATCCGGGAGAAATTCTTCCTCCGTTTCTCGTTGGCATGATTAAACGACGAGGCAGATCTGTTTTAAAAATAACATTACGCTTCACGTTTTTTTTTCCCCCTCGGCAGTAGACCATTGTCTCTCTTCTTCAATAATATTTTTCGTCGTTATTTCTTCAATAATATTATTCATCGTTAGTCGTTGCATACGACTGAAAAATGAGTTTGATCTTGACGATCAATTTGAGCTTGGAAAGGTATTCGAGATTTTTCGAGAGCAAAAGTTTGATTTCTATTAAAATTATTGATGAGAGGTGTATCGATTTTTAACAGCTTTCGTTACACGTGTTTGATAAAAGACATAACTCCAGACAGCTGGAGTTACTGTAAACTTGTTGAAAATAAGTTTCATAATTTTTAAAAGAATCTTTTTGATCTTGAAGATTGAACATGTTTCTAAAGTCCATTATGGGCAAATTTCGTCGTCTGTTTTAGTTATATGGGATCTTTTTATTGTAACATTAATTCTTTATGCAATAATAATCAATAATAATGTTTCGTAAATAATAAGGACACTCTAATGAATCATAATTTAATTTCAAGTTAATGTAAAATCACGTTTCTAGACACGTGACGTTCCAAGGATTACTGATATTTACGATCTACGTGTTATTTTGAAATATTTTAATCCTGACAAAAATGACAAACAGTTCTATATTCTGACAGAGTTAAAATGAAGATTAACAATTCTTAATTCTATCATAACACGAGTAGACTTTAACATTGTACACAATCTTCTTTCATTCACAATACAACAACAACTCGCTGAATATATTGTACAAAATGTTTCATTTTAATCTAAATAACAACTGTTTGTTATTCGACAAATGTTTCAAATACAGTTTATTCTATTTCGATGAAATAGTATAGTTATTGGTTTGTTTCTAAATGGACGCGTAAATGAGATACGAAATTATTATTTTTTTAAATGAAGTCGTGTAATTTTTTTACATCAGTCGATACAGCAAGTCGTTTCCTATAAAAGTTGTTAGTTTATATGTGTCGAAAAACTATTGGTTTATATTAAATCATATTAATTTAATAAAACCTATGCACGAAAGGCAAGAATAGCACGAAGATAGAAAATACTGCCCTCGTCCATTCTCTTTCATTTTCACGACAAATTTCATTTCACAAAAAATTAAAGTTAAAATATCTCCAAAACTAATAGTTTTTCGACACGCGTAGGTTAATATCTTTTGCAGAGAAACGACGCATTGCATCGACTGACGTAAAAAAAGAGTTACGTGACATAAAAAATAATAATTGATCTTCGTATCTCGCGTGTCAAACAAATTACGCTACAATACTGTCTCCATTCAAACACAAATTGTATTTGAAACTATAACCATAACTATACTAGATTACTGCCGCGTCGAAATAGAATAAATTGTATTTCAAATATCCTGCAAACAACGAACAGTTATGAAGATAATCGCGTTTATAGATTAAAGCTGTGCATCCAGTATATTCGCTGTCATACTGTGAATAAGAAAAGATAATACCGTTACGATCATCACGTAGAACATCGAGGTCTATAAACGAATTTTTTCGAACGACGAAGAGTTACGAAAACAATTGCATTCGCAAATTAAAACAGGTCTATCCTGTTACAAGTACAGAGTGTGCTAAAAATCACATCCTACTAAAATAAATCTGTAATTCTTTTTATTATATATTTTCCTTAATTTCTTTTTTTTTACAGACTAAATATACAAAAAATAATTCTTATTATAAATAAATATAACGCCGAAAGAAAGAATTAAAATAGCGATATTTTATTTCGAAAGTCAGAGAAGTGTTTCTCAAATGAAATTTAGAGGATTTGCCGGACCTGACGGCTCAACAAGCAACAAAGTTTAGCACAATTCAGAAAATAACATTTGAATCGAAATAGCGGCAATACTGAAGTACGGAGAACGCGCGTTAAAAGGAGCACGAACTTGCGAATGCTCTGGCGGTCAACAGTTGAAAGAAATTTGAATTTAAATGAAAACATAATGGAAAAATCACGTTTGAACTTAAGTTTAATTTAAAATTAATAAAATTAGTTTTTTTCTCATATTTTGATTACTTCAAACTTAAATTTAATTTAAACTTAAACGTTTGAACTTAAGTTTAATTTAAAATTAATAAAATTACTTTTTTTCTTATATTTTGATGTTTGAACTTGAATTTAAATTAAACTTAAACGTTTGAACTTAAGTTTAATTTAAAATTAATAAAATTAGTTTTTTTTTCTTATATTTTGATGTTTGAATTTAAATTTATTTTAAACTTAAACGTTTGAACTTAAGTTTAATTTAAAATTAATAAAATTACTTTTTTTCTTATATTTTGATGTTTGAACTTGAATTTAATTCGAACTTAAACGTTTGAACTTAAATTTAATTTAAAATTAATAAAATTAGTTTTTTGCTTACATTTTGATGTTTTATTAAAAAAAAAGAAAAAATAAGAAGGAACTTTTGGCCCACCCTGTGCAACAGTCATACATGAGTACACACCGACACGTTTCAATCGCAACACATCGCAGCACGCCGGACTCCGAGAAACACCCTTGTTCAAGGTTACATTCCATAACCTTGAACAAGGGAGGCTTCTTACATAAACATGAGCGCGGAGTCATCTAACGCTGGCATTAACCAAGAGCCAAGCGGGCGACCTTTCACCTCGCGCTCCACGTTCGACGATCCCGTGCACAACCGTCGTCTTTCCAGCGAACCAAAACAGCTGGCGCTGTGGAATCTCGAGGATGTTCGGAAAATCGCGCTGGCCCGTCAGATTACGGCCGAGTCCGAGACAGCCGAGCCGAGCCGAGCCGAGTGAAATTAAACGGCAGACGGCGGTGTCTGTTTCCTGCGGGGTTTCGAGATGCACCGCGGGACACCCCGCGCCGCTGATCTTCTCTCGTTTCGACGAGATCCCTCTTATCCGAGCCGGTCGAGGACACACACCTCGAGGCACAACACCCCTCCCGCCGCTGTTGCTCTTCGCAGTCGCGAGACGAAGTTGTCTCGCGTCGGTAATAAGGCGCTACCGAGGAGGCTCGTTTGCCTCCAACCCCTCGAGATTTTTATTTCAGCCTCGTCCTCGAGATTACCGTCTGGCCCCTGTTGGCTCGTCGAGACTTCCGGTCGACGCTTTCCTCCGTCCGGAGTATATCTAGACACGTGCATTTCTTTTTCTTGTAAAGAAGAGCTCGCGACTCGCTTGGAAACGAGTTGATTCGTCGATCACGCCGCTCTGTTAGACGCTGGAGTCCACATCATCGCCGGAATCGACTGGAATGTAAAACTAGTAAACGGGCAAGCAGAGAGCGCGGGATTTTGTTTATGGAATATACGTGTTTTACACGTGTATTGTGAAATATCTCGTTTATCTTTGTAATATACGGCACGAGGTTTCACTTACGTGTAGTGATGACAGTTTACGAAAAGTCACTCGAATCTTCAAATGTTTGGGAAATCTTTAACACTAGAACTACTGACAGTTAAGACGAAATTATTTCTACCAAAATTATTTCGATTTCTAGTAAATAAAAATAAAATAAAATTCGTTATATTATTTCTTTAGTTATCACTGTAAAAGTCATTGCATCATTGCGGGGAAAAAAATTGTAACGTGAAATAGAAATTTTAAAATAAAACTGTAAAACCAGTCATTTTGACTGGTGTGGTAGTTCTAGTGTTAAAAAAATATTCCAAGCTGATTTCGATGATTATTTCTGCGGGGCAGATTTCAGATTTTACTCAGAGTTGACTTTACTGTAAACTCGTAGTTACTTTGTTTGAAGTTTATTTTACTTTATTAATTGTATGTTGCAAACTGTCGTGTGAAGTTCACAAAGATTTTATAATGATAGTGGTCGCGAATGGTTTCTGTTTTAAATTTACAGAATTGTTCATAAGGCGATACCATACTAGAGAGTTTCTACTTTTCCTTCAGAGGCGAAATATATTGATTTCTACATACTTTCTAAAATATATTAATTTCTCGTAGTTGCAAATATTTTGTTGTCTAAAATCCAAATACTTCTAGATATTCTCTAATCTTCAATTTATTTCATATTGGTTTTCAACATAGAAGATCGTAGTTTCGAATTAATTTTACAGACTTTGACAATATAAAAGATTGCACGTTCTTTCAAATTAATCTTCGTATAGTTTCGAAGTAATAAGATACAATCTGGAATTCATTATTTGTTATTTTAATTAAACCTTCAGTTAGCCTGAAATTGATTCTCAAATAGTTTCGCAATATGAAATGTATATTGTTTCGAATTAATCTTCCTGTAGCATCTTAGTAACAAGGTACAATTTGGAATTCATTATTCGTTATTTCAATCAATCCTTTAGTTAGTCTGAAATTGATTTTCAAATAGTTGCACAATTACAAAGCATTATATGTAATCTCAAATTAATCTTCTTGTAGTTTCATGGTATCTTGGCAACAGGATACAATTTGGAATTTGTTATTCATTTAATCAAACCTTTAATTAGTTTGAAATTGATTCACGACATAGCTTCACGACATAAGAAATTACATGTAGTTTGAATTTAATACTTTTATATTGTTCCATGCAATACTTACAAATTAATCTTCCTGCAGTTCGCTTGAAATTCATTATTCGTTATTTTCAATCAAACTTATAGTTAATATCAAATTGGTTTTCAAAATAGTTGCTATACATAGTTTCAACCTGGTCTTCGTTTCGTAACGCCTTAATAATAAAATATAATTTTAAATCAGTAAAATATTGATCAACCGTAGAAAATTCGATTCAAGATCATTCAAGGTCCACAAAATGAAGAAAGGAAAAAAAGAAAGAAAAAGAAAAAGGAAAGGAGAGGCATTGTAATGGCCGAAACAGATCTATCAAGATTTTCAAGGAGGGGTGGGACAATTTTTGGGAAAGGACGATCCAATCAAGCGAAATGAAATTCTCTGGTTTTCGTGGATACCGCGTAATCGAGGTATCCGTCGACAATAACGGCCCGGGAAACGTTTCACCCGACGAAGAAACCCATTTTCCCCGGAGGTCTCGAGAAAAGCAGACGAAACGCAACCCAGGAAGAAGGAAGCAAACGCGAGTAGACGTGGCGGAAAAATTCCAAGGCCACGTTCCGTTCCATCGTCCGCTCGTCTCGGAAACGCAACGCGGAAATATCTTCGCGAAAGGTCGCGCCCTTTCGCAGGAAAGAAGGAAGCCGTGCGTGGACCACCAGAGAGAAAGTAAAAAGGGGGAGAAAGCTGCAACCGTGGCCAATCAACGTCCGCGTCGAGTCTCCCCCGTGGTGGCAGACGCGTCCACGTTCAGGACACCACACGGCTGAAATAACGTAATAAGGTATAATTTTATTTTCCTCTATATATCGTCACGTCCGAACGCCGGACGTCCGTCTAATTTTATTTCACGCGGCAGAATTTCGCCGTTAGGCCCCTGCCCTCGTGCGACGACCGACTTCAACGTCGATCGTGTCAACTTCTGCGAGGACGTGCGCGCGAGAAAAATAATTTCCCCGGAATATTGGAGAATTAGAGAGAGAATTGGGAGGGAGGAGGGGACAAAGGAACAAACAAGGTACAAGCGATGTCTCTTTATGGTAAATGAACGCGTTGCGGATTTTTATTTTTGGGGAATTGGCGTCTTTGAGTTGAAAATATATACGTGCGAAATTCAATGGAAGTATACAGGATGGTCCTGTGAAACGATGTCGTCTAAATATTTTTTCAAACTGTGTGCGATGATATAAAAGATATTTTTCTCCTAACATGATCATATAATCGACATAAGAAATTTTTTCCCAGAGTTTTCAATGATGTTCTTCTTCATGCAACTGTGCATCGTGTAAGAGATAGTGAAATAAATGAAATATTTAAAATAAAACTTTTCTTTTGAGATGTTGATGTTTCTTAGTTGAGAATTAATTAATTAATTAATTAATTGGATATTAATGTATTCAATATCAACATGTTGATTGCGATGGCGTTTGTCCAATCCAGTGTTATTTTTCGAAATAATCGAAATCTGATAAGTTTCATTGACTAAAATAATATTAAATATAATAATACTATATTTCAGAGTATATTTCGTACTCTATATATATATATATATATATATATATATATATATATATATATATATATATATATATATATATATATATATATATATATATATATGTGTGTGTGTGTGTGTGTGTGTGTGTGTATCAATCTGCATATAAAATTAATAATTTAATAAAAAAATTTTGTTACATATCGTGATGTATTAATTACCAGCTCGATACACTGGCGCGTACAGGTAACATCCGCCATGTTAAAAATGACGAGAAGCGTGACGACAGAGAGAGAGAGAGAGAGCGGCTGCTGCGCTGAAACTTCGCGCAGAGCGGCAAATAAAATCTACTTGGCGGTAATAAAATCAACCGGCGAAACTTTACGATTATAGATTACCAAGAGGAAGCCGGGAGGGGTCGTAAACGAGTCGGCTAACAAGTTCCCAACTAAATTCCAGACGATACAACAATCATGAACGCATCGAGCAAGGCCTGGGCGGGGAGGAAAGAGCAACGTCTGCCGAGGCTAAGGAAATAACATGATACTGGCAAGAACAAGCTCGCCATTTCCGCTCGGTGGACCCATTAACGTTCCGTAGCGTAAGAAGAAGCAGAGGATGTAGAAGAAGAAGACGACAACGACGACAACGACGACGAGGAGGAGGAAGAAGAAGAAGCCTTGGAACGAGTGGTAGGAAGCCGGTAAAAGCGACGAAATGCGAAATTAACTGGGAACTCTTCGTTGCCGGGTCGCTGGGTAAGTGGAGGGCCGAGCCTTGGCCGGGTGGGGGTTGGGGATTGGGGGGGAGAAGTCACTTTGAAAGTCAAATAAAGTTTTAAATTCTTAAACACTTTATTGCGCTGGCCATTTAAATTTGAATATCATTCGATTACGCTGCCACCTTGGCTGCTTCTGCCCGTCAGAACACCGCATTCAAATTTAATCTCTCTTCTCGGGGCCCCCCGCTCCGACGACCGAAGCTTCCTTTATCGATGCTTCCTGTCCTTCATCTCGTCGAACGTGTGTGCGCGCGTGTGTGTGTGTGTGTGTGTGAGATAGCGCTTGTCGATAACCGGCGTCGTGATTTTTAGGTATCGTGATTCAGATCTATTCCGAAAATTCAAATCTGGATCGAGATTAAATAGATTGAAATTATAGTGCAGCGCAACTATAATGTAATGTACTATCCTCTATTAAATCGAATACAATGCAACTACGTACAAAGTTTACAACACGAAAAGATCAATTATAAAGCTGTAATATAACTTAGGTTATAAGCCTAATAAAGAAAATGAGCAAAAATTTATAACTTTAAAAAAGATTAGTTATAAAACTTTATAAGTCTAATTTGCTAATTTTATTACGGAATAATTTCTGTCTGTATGCATACTTCGTCGAGAAAATAAAGCAAAAGGTTCCTAATGTAACGAATTTCTATATAAACGAGAAATAAATTGTTTCATTCACAATGTAAGAAGGAGAGAAAAAGTTAATTGCAGTTAAAACAAAACTTTTCTCGTTGGAGATTAATCTCTGGACAGAACGTTTTTCAATTGAGACGAATTGAAAAATTTTGCGCATTTTGCCCATCTCTCTGTACTTTATCCTGTAAAGATAATATGTTATAAAACATCTTGTTAAAATGTGAATAAATAGAATTAACTAATTACGAGATTACGATCTTGTTAAAATAAATCTTGTTGAAATGTACAGTAAATAAGATAAACTACGAAGTAACAAGAATATTGAATATCGCCCGTGATTTGCTATCGCGTGCAACAGCACTTTGTTAGAAACAAAATAATCGCAAGCGCGTTTCAATAATAATTTATTTCGATATTGTTCGAAAGCAAGATAGCTCGTCGTTATTTAGTTTTCCACACTTTACGACCGAATAAACTTGGAACATGTTATAATAAAAAGAGAGTCTGGCCACGACGGTGACGAACACAGTACTCTTCTGGTAAGAGCACTTATGTCTGAACTCTCAGCCTTTCAGACTCGAAAAGATCACGATTCCCTAAGAGCAATTCCTAAGAAATACATCGATTCGTTAGATGACAGATTTCACGCGTTTTGTCTTGCACAGAGACCTCGAATAAGACTGTGAAAATTCTCATCTCGAAACGAGGTCAGAAACTTTGTTAGAAACAAAATAATCGCAAGCGCGTTTCAATAATAATTTATTTCGATATTGTTCGAAAGCAAGATAGCTCGTCGTTATTTAGTTTTCCACACTTTACGACCGAATAAACTTGGAACATGTTATAATAAAAAGAGAGTCTGGCCACGACGGTGACGAACACAGTACTCTTCTGGTAAGAGCACTTATGTCTGAACTCTCAGCCTTTCAGACTCGAAAAGATCACGATTCCCTAAGAGCAATTCCTAAGAAATACATCGATTCGTTAGATGACAGATTTCACGCGTTTTGTCTTGCACAGAGACCTCGAATAAGACTGTGAAAATTCTCATCTCGAAACGAGGTCAGAAAGGGTTAAATAGCGAGCAGTGGTCGTTGTGTGGTTAAACCACACCTATAGTTTGCAGGCGTTTGTGTACAATCTCGCGCGGGAAACCGCGTTTAGAGTTACAGGAAAGAGTGAATGGTATCCTGGAAGGATAGTTCGCGCTCGGAGAAAGGGTCGGTTAAGGGTAAACTCCAAGTTCGCCCCCGGTATTTTCCTTCCGATTTGTTCGCAAACACGCAGGCTGTTTCGCTCGAGTTCGAAACGTTCGCTCGCAACGGGTCGAAAATATTTTCTTGATTTTCCATCGTGCGGAACACTTGAGACCAACTCGAGGCATTTTTCATTTTTTCTCATTTGAAAAAAATTCCTCTCTTTCTATATATCTCGGAATCGTCGATTCTCGTTTACCGAATTCCTCTGCAAGTGCTCGTTGCTAACAAGAAAATTTGACGTCCAAGGGCAGATACCAAGGTGGAATATTTTTACAATTGAAATTCGACCAGCCACGATGATTAGCTACGTCATTCGTATATTCTAATTTCTATAATCGCTAGATTCACTTGTCTTCGAACTGCGAAAATCTGTTTCTTTGGATTAACCACTGTTTTGTCCGTTTCTTTTTAGCATTTATCGCTTCCGGTCAAATTGACCGGTTTCAAACGTTTGCGTACAATTTCTTATATACAACGTTATCATCACATTGCTATTTATTTTTACGATTTTTCTTAAAATATGTATTTTTTCTTGAGGAATATATGTAGCCTGTTCTACCTATCGCGATCGGTTATATTCACCGCTTGAAAAATTTATGATATTTACTTTTCTAAAATTGTACGATCGAGAAAACTTCACGAGAAAGACTGTCTGAATCGTGGCGTTATCAAATTACGCACGTGGTAACAATGTTTCGTTGCAAGATTATGCGCAGATTTCGGTGACACGATTCTATAAGTATAAAAGTTCTAAAGTGTTTTCGTTTGCATTACAAGTGCAAATTTGAAGAAAGGAAAAGTAAGTCCGCAATACTTTGACGTGAATTTTGCATTTCGTATTTAGTGTATTATTTCGTGGCGAATATTTGTTTTCCTAGAGAATGTCAAGATATTCGAAAAAATATGAGGTTGTTGGGAAAAAATAATTAACGTAGACGAAGAGTGTTCGGATGTCGATGAACAAAAACATTCCAAAATTGAAAATAAGATTGGAAAAAGATGGAATTTGAAAATCGTTTGAAAAAATCAGTCCGAGATTCATTATACTTGAAATATTATTTATAATACGATTTTGAATATCGCTTATAAAACGATGAAACGTGAAATTCACGAAAGTGTTTGAACACTTATCACGAAAGAGTTTTTATGTACTTTTGCATAAAGTGTCTTGAAATTTGATTAAAATTCTAAACGAAACACCATGAACGTTCCTCATTCTAAATGTGTCCCCTTCGAGACAAAGTAAAAAAAATAAGAAGAACAAACAAGTAAGCTTGAAACATTTTTCGATTACGAGCAGCTTAGGAGATAATCGCGTGGAACATCCTTTCAAATGCGACACCCTGTGTATATCCGCAAACAATTCCCGCAAACGTTCGAATACTTTCACGAGCAACTGTATTTAACAATTCCCCGCCATACTCCAAACAATTCGGAAGTTAATCCGAATAATTAAACCTTGTAACCGATCGTCACTCCGCTAGAAACACACTCTGCCAGCACACGCTGGCAAACTCGCGGGGGCGAAACTCTCGCCACGCGGCGCGTCGACTATGACCGCGCGTCTCTATTACACCGAGATTCCCTTCCATGAAATCTAAATAGCATAACAGATGAAATTGCACCGACGTATATACATCATACGTTGTTACATCTGCATTTCAAATGGGCGTCGGGAAAGTTTTCAACGGGCATCAGGCGTAATGTGGCGAAAGAAGAGAAAAAGAAAAAAAAAACAGAAGAAGAAAAAGAGGAAAAAATTGGAAAAAAAAGAAAGATGAAGGAAGAAGATTGAAGCGGAGGCATCCCACTCTCGAAATGGATTGCCGGGCAGGCAGACCGCGGACCGTTTTTAATCCGTTTTTCTCGTACGACGCGCCCCGTTACGATAGCACCGGAGAGCCAGGCAACGTTTCGCTATTTCGTTCTTTCTTTTTCCTTTTTTTTCCTTTTATTTTTTTTTTTTTTTTTTTTTTTGAGCCTCCCGTCCGCACCAACACACAACGTCGACTTACGTTCCGCGTCCCGCGCGAATATTTTTGTCGGCGATGCGGAATTTTTAAAAACATCGAAAGCTCCTCTCGCGAGTCATCCTTTGCCGCTCGTTTGCACGCCACGCGAATGCATTTGCGGCACGTCCGCCGCGAAAAAATAAAGCGGCCACTCCTCTTCGCGCGGACCTCGTCAAACGAAAAATCAGTCAAAATTACTATCCTCTTTTTCCTTTTTCTTTTTTTTCTTTTTTTAATACACCGCGATTTCGAGTTCGTTAACCTGTGTTCGCGATCGCGAAGGGGTAAGGTAAATTTCGCTGAAAACGTACAAGTTAGTGGTTAATTAGGGGTTAATTGGAAACTACAGTCACTGCGGACTCGACGATCTCGAAATTTCAAGCGGAGAAATGGAAAAATAGACAGTTTGAGAGCTTCTGCCTTTTCTCTGTAATATTTATGTACTGAAAAAACTGTTTGCACGCTCGATGAAGAATTATCGATATTTTAACCCTCTGTACTCTCGAGTGTGACTCAGTTTCCATCACAGGCACTCGACAATTTTTAAGTTGCCAGTTAAATTCCCAAATATACATATATATATATTTTTTTGGGGGGGGGAGGGGCAATTTAACTGGCAACTTAAAAATTGTCGAGTCCCTGTGATGAAAACTGAGTTATTATATATTTACTTCAGTTATTATACATATAAATACTTCAGTTTTATATAGAAAACTTCAGTTTTATATATATACATATATATATATATACACATGTATATATATATATGTGATAACTGAAAAATAATTCAGAGTGCAAAAGGTAAACTACAACTTCTAACTAATTGTAAGGAAAGGATCGTGCAACGATCTCAGCTCACTTAGGCTCGTTTTAAATGTTCTACTTTTAACACAGTAGCCGCTTTTTCATCACTTTGACAACAGATAAGTAAAGATATTCTTCTTCTCGGAATGTTTGCAAATTCAATTATTTCTGTGGATTCTGAAAAATTTTTTTCCGTAACTCAACAGTTCATTGTGATTTTCAATGTTCCTCTCTCTGCAACGATCCCTTAAAATTTGTCGTACGATACCTTTCTCACGAAATTACGAGAGTTTAAAGCGTCGACAATTTTCTACGAACACTCATGCATCTACTGCATGAATCGTTTCTTTTGCATCGAATTGAAATTGTTGTTCAAATTTAAGTTCAGAGCTGTTGTTTTGTATTGAGTTTGAAAATTGGAAACTCCAGTTCGAAATGTCTGCAATTTTTCAATCAATTGTACGAATATTTCATATACGTCTATTCTACAGCGATCGTTCTTCGCGCTTTTTTGATTATTTCAGACTCTCTTTCAATCTCTGGATCTCGCGATGTTCTTTTATATCACGCAATATTATATTCCCATAATATTTTTATAAATTACGATTAACCCAATGAGGAACGCTGCGAATGTCAATAATCTACAAAATTATCAGCTATAATGTAATATAAAAATTGTAACACTGTAGTGCAATATTAACAACAAATTAATGTAATATTTAATTACATCTATTACACTTAACATTAATTACATTAATCGCAATAAAATTATACTTTACACTAAATAAATAAATTCAAAATGAGCTACAACATTATATTAAATATTTCACTTTTGTTCTTTTTTTTCAAATGTAATCTCTTTAAACTCTAACACCCTGAGAACGAATTATACAATATTTTCTTACCAACTTTCTTTCTGTCCCTCACTACGTAATATGCACACACACACACACACGCAAACATAATGATCTTACGTTATAGACTCGACGCGAGTAACAACTCTCTCCGTCCTTACCCTTTCGTTCGTCAACGTTTGTTAATAACCGCGAAACGAAGAAAAAAGAAATGAATGTACAACGACGGCGACGACGTGGTCCAGTGGACACACCCAGGTTCGGGTAATTCCTGTTGAAATGCAAATACGTTTTGAGTAATGCAATTTCACGTTACGTAAGGTGTTTCCGGGGACGCAAACGCCGCCGGTGAGAATTCCGCGAAAATAATCCCGGAACGCTGTATAAATAGAGTCGGCCCGCTCTCTGCACACTCTCCCCCTCACCACCCCCCGTTCCATAACAAAATTTTCAATTACGCGTTTGAAGAACTGCGCAACGGGTTCTGATTTTGTTCTATCTCGCGCCGCCGATTCTTTCTCTCTTTTGCCCCCTTTTCCTCACTCCTCTTTCACTCCCCACTCTTGTTTCTCTCGTCTATCTCTTCAACCTTTACAGGATTTTCTCCTGGCTCTTTTTTGAGATTTTTACTTCGCCTTTTGCTCGTCGACGATACGTGGCACACTATCGTTCGTAAATACTGGGATGATTAAATCAATTTGTATCACATTCATTGTGATTGTTAATTGTAGGGTAATTTTCATGGTGCAAATCCCACGTGCAAAAGGAAGAAATAATACTCTTTCGTTGACACATTTAACTTTAATCGATTTTCTTCGTTTTTATTTAATATTAATATATTTATTATATGTGTTTAATACGTTATAATACGTTATAATATTAATATATAGTATTAATATATTTATTATATGTATAGTATAATAATATTATATACGTTAATATGTATTATACGTTATAATACTAATATATAATATTAATATATTATATGTATTTAATATTCTATTCTATACTGTTTCATAAGTTGCAAAATATGTTGACTAACAGAAAACTTTTACCGTCCCTTTATTGCATTTATAAAGATGGGAATTATTCGTGTCTCGAATGTGTCAAACAAACTTCCCGTTCCCGATAAAATCGTGTCTGATGATGTAATAAAAATCGATGCAAAGGAGCAAACAATAAATTTTTACCCCACGCGTGATACATATTGCAGCATTGAAATCATTGTTATTGTAACTTTCAATTCGTGATTGCCCAATTAAATCACACCTCGACGGAAATAAACGGACAGTCCAGATACTTCTGAGAGTCAGTGTAACTGGTCCTGCATATTTTTTCTTCCCACCCTTTCCGCAACTTTCGCAGACAGCGCCATAAAATATGCAACGCGCCTAGCCTCCGGCGAGCACCGTCTAGCTCGGGCAAATTGGATTTCCCAAAAAATAGCCGCGGACTGTTTTCGACTCTTCATACACGTTTTCTTGTCTCGTTCGACCCCCTACGGCCGCGCCGTTTCACGAACAGGCTGCGTGCATTCTCCCACCCCTTCGCGAGCTTGTTAGACGGAACGAATCTGCCCCTTCCCCCCGACGTTCTCAAGCACGTTCCAGCCAGGACCAGAAAGAAAATTGGCTTCCCTTCGAATGCAAACGATTGGACCCTCACCCATCGGAAGAGAAAACGCAGGCCCAGTTTTTTTTCTTTTTTTTTTTTTTTTTTTTTTTTAATTTTGAAAGCCGGATAGTTTTTTCGTGTTTGCCGAGTCGAGTCGAAATTGTAATTAAAAATGTTGTTTGTTGAAAGATTGAAATGTTGAGGAAAATAATTATCGTAACGTTTATCAACATTTAATTAATGTTATATCATAATTCTAGATCATACCACACAGAGAAGTGAGTCCTATTCACAGAAGTAGCAATAATTACAAGATCATCACCCATCAAAAGACACAGATTTCTCGTAAAATCAAGATCTTATTTTAGTAGATCAAAATCTCCAGTCAATCGTACTAGATCATCAACGATAAGGAGATCCTCAAGGAGACATAAATCTCTTGAGAGATCATCATACAGATCCTCAACAGAGACAATGTCTAGAAAAGTATCATCATGCGCTGAATCGGTGTCATCTTACAACTATGTCAATAAGCACAAAGATATCTACAAAAGAAAAGTCAGGTAATTAGGTACATTAGGGAGCTCATCTTCCTAAGAAACTTTAAATAAAAATAAAAGCTTAACGCGAAATCGAAATTAATGCGTTTTATTCAACTCTGAATTCCATGATCACACAAACTTTCTAATTAAAGAAAAGAAAAAGAAACGCCCTTAACAAGTTAATCGAACGACGCTGCCACGCTCCCTCTTTCCCAATTTTAATCACGAACCTAATTATACATTCTCTTAACTGGCACCTCCAGTTTTAACTGTTGCCGCCGTTTCGTTCGCACGAAAGCAACGAAAAAGGTTAACGCGATCCTGAAGTAGTAACCAAGGGGTTTCGCGGACTCGTGGAAACGAAGAACGTAACAGGGTGGAACGAGCAGGCAAGAAGACAAGTTTTTAAGCAAAGAACGAGTCTGCCTACGCTTGATTAAGCCAAAAGTATCAACAGGGTGAATGTGAAAGGCGCAGAGGGTGTAGAGTCGCGCGCAAGCCCCGTAATCGGCGAGAAGGGATGAAATTGAAAGAACGAAACCCTCGCGCTGCCCGAAAGAGAAAGGTTGTCCAAGCATCGAGACAGCCTTTCTCGCGGGGGGGGGGGTCTTCCATTCGTCTGATGTTTGCTCCGCTCTTTTGTTCCCTCGCGTCCCTCTCCCCCTCCCCTACCCATTTTGTGACCTCTTTGTGCGTTTGTATGACGAAAGATGGAGGACTTTGG
Source organism: Tetragonula carbonaria (assembly GCA_032399595.1). NCBI lineage: Eukaryota > Metazoa > Arthropoda > Insecta > Hymenoptera > Apidae > Tetragonula > Tetragonula carbonaria. The sequence continues at coordinate 9,521,637 of JAUCRC010000008.1, forward strand.
GACCGAGTGGCTTCCCGAACGACGCGATGCGTCTCCTCTGGTGATACAAACCGAGGGGAATTCGAAAATAAACAAGGGATGTAAGTATGGAATTGAACGATCGCATGCAATCATCGTCGAGTGCTTTCGTCGTGATTATTTTTTAGAAGCTAGGGTACCTACGTACTTTCGGTGAGAATCGAGGGTGAATCAATGGGAATGAGACGACAATTCGGAAAGTGAAACTGTACGATTTTCTTCCGACTTTTGGTAATTTTATTTTCTGACTCGTCATCGACGATTACGTGATTAAATTAACTAGATGAAAATATGGAATTGAATGATTGTTGCAATCTTCGTCGTGGTTTTTTGAACGTTCATTATGAATTCAGTGAAAAATCGAAGGTGAACCACTGAGAATAAAATGGCAATCGGTCGTGATTTTTGAACGTTCATTATAAATTCAATAAAAAATCGAAGGTGAACCAATTCGGTAAGAATCGAGTTTTTTTCCAATTTTAGTTTTGAATATTCATCGTAAATAAATTAATATTCATTACAAGTAAATTAGTTGTTAATAAATAAATTATAATATTCATTATAAATTCAGTGAAAAATCGAGGGTCACTGCGAATGAGGTGACAATTTGCGAAAGATTCAGGCAGATGAAATAAACAATTTTCTTCCGACTTTAATTAATGTCATTAACAATTACGTGACACTTTTATTTGATAAAAATATAGAATCGAATGGTCGTTGCAATCATAGTCGAATGTTTCTGCCGTGATTTTTCGAAGTGAGAAAAAATCAAAGAAATAAAGGTACATCATTAATATCATTTCTTACCTTCGTCTTTGAAATTCGCATTCACGCATTTAATTTCAATATGTGCAATATTTAACAGATAAGACTAATCCCTGTTTCCAAGTTTCATACCTCTACTCCTCTTTGTAAAAAAAAGAAAAAAATGAAATTTCGTGAGCTAATTATTGAATCCAATCATTGAAACGAATCGTTTCCAATAGTTATAACGAATGTCTCCTACTTTCGCGATCGGAATCGCAGCGAGAACATTCTCTTGCCCCTCTCTCGTCGTTTCAAAATTGTATTGTCTCGCATAAATGATTCCCCCCTCGGTCGAAGCCCGTCGTTTCGCTGGCCCGCCTTTTCTTCGAGCATCCCGTGAAAATTGGCCGGCAATTCCCGCGAAATCCCGACCGACTTTCCAGTGATAACACTCGACGAGAGACGATAAACGATAAACGCTCGACTCGCCAATCAACGGATCGACGCGCGCCGATGGAAAATTATACCGGGGAGTAGGGGAAGGGCCGCCGCGCGCGATCGTAAATTCAGCGTGCACTATACCGTGGCAACGTGACCAAAATTGCGAGCAAATTACCAACGGCAATGACGCGTTCCGCTCGGCTCCGCGTCGCGGCTCACCGTTTCCCGTTTTATTAGATAACTTCTCCTATAAACGGCCGCCCGCCGCCCGTTTTCGCCTCGATATATTTATTATGATTTCGCACAGCCGTGCAGCTGCAGAGGGGAGGGGGAAGGGAGAAGGGGACCCGCGGTTGGCCGAGAACGCCATTGCGCAGCCTGCTCGAGGGTGCAACGGAGCGAGCGAGCAACGAAAGGTCGCGAATGCTCGCGAACTGGAAATCCAACTGCCGCTAGCTAATTTTCTCCTCTTTTCGTCTCTGTGATTCTCTCGTTTCGTTTTGCAAACTGCCAGCGTTCGCTTCTTCGCGGTTCGCGAACTGACCCCCCCCCCGGGGTTGTTCCGTTTCCGAAATCGTCGAATTTTCGAACGAACACGTTGTGTCTCGCCTCGTCGCGATGAGACAGACGATGCTCGAGAAGAGTTGAGAAATTCGCAGGAACGAGAAACCTAACCTAAACCAGATGAAATCTTGGATATGTCTCGTTTTATCCTAGCTTTAGATTGAAAAAAAGGAAAAAACAGAGATTGGCTTTGGTCATCCACGACGCGAATATCTCTCTCGTTTCCCATTTCTGGATGACAAGTCGCGTAGTCGAGATTTTAGATAGTCGTTCGACGAAATTTTTGACTCGACGAGAGTAGATGTTGATTTTATAATAGTCATCGAGATCGCGACGGACTTGACTCACGGGTGAGAAATTCTCACGTTCACGATTCGAAGTTAACGCCATGATCTGAATTATTGATGTTTCGAATCACTGTTCGATTTTGTTGTTAAAATTTTAATAACGAATATGTCCAAATAAGACACTAATACACTTGTCTTTGAACATACAGCGAGGAACATAATTGTATCGATAACAATGAAAAATTTCAACTGATATAATTTTAAAATATATAATTATAATTTTAAAATATAATTTTAATATAAATTAAAATATAATTTTATATATAATTTAAATATATAATATATATATAAATATATTAATATAAATAATATAAATAATATAAATATAAATTAATATTAATATAAATTAATATAAATATATATATAAATATATTAATATAATTTTATATATAATTTAAATATAATTTTAAAATATATAATTTTAAAATATACATACTGATATAATTTTAAAAATAGATCATACAGCGATCCGCTTGGTGTCATTTTAAAGAGCGGAGGTCTTTCATTTTCTATTTCGATGGCCGTGATAGTTCGTTTCCTCTGAAGATGATTTTACATCACGTAACGGTGTCGAAAATTGTGAAAATTCAAACGCGTGTAAAAATATTAAAAATTTCTTTTCCACGACTATATCGACCATCGTTTTGAAGATTGAAGTTTCCCATTCACAATTATCGTCTAAAACTTGCCTCGCAATTTTTTCTTTACTGTTTTATCGAATGTCGAATGTCAGGGTTAAACGACAAAAATTCAAGAAATTCCAACGTTTCGTCATCCGACGCTAATGTTTCAAATTCAATAAAATATTGAAAAAAATCTCAGCGAGTTTTAATAGGTCGTCGTAAAGAAAAAGAATTTCAATCTTCGAGATCTCATTCTAGATTTAGTCTTAGGAAAAAATTTTTTAACGCGTTTGAATTTCTACAATTTTTCCCACCCGCTACCTGATGTGAAATCATTTCCCGAAAGAACAAACTCACGACCGTCAGAGTACAAGCTTCATGCTTTAAAATGAGACCAAGTGGATCGTCACGTGAGCATTTTATTTTACGAAATTATATCAGTTTAAATTGTCGACAATTTTACATAATCAATGGTACATTGGTATGCTCTTCACTATATGCCTTTTGATACATTCATTCAAAATTCAAATTATATTAAATTCACATAAAAATATATCGAACCTTCCTCGAGCCTTTGACAAGTAAATCGATTACGTTATTATTGATTGTAACATTGTCTACACGATATTCTTAATACTTAAATGATTAACAGAGAAGTTCGTCGTTAAATCGAGTGTGAAAAGATTATTCGAAGAAACTTACGGCCTGTTTCTATAAAAAATTCCCTCAAACGCGAAAATTGAAGAAGAAAAACCAGAACGAAGTGTCGATAAACGAAATGAAAGAGGGGACTGGTTACTCGAAACCGGGCGACCAGCTAATCGGCCCAGATGGCCCGTAAGATCGACCCAGCCGCCTAATCGCGAGCTAATTCAAAGTTATCTCGACGAGAGTCGTCTAGTTAGCATAGAGAGGCGATTATTTGCGGAATACGACGCCGACGTCGAACTATTCCGGCGACAGGGACGAAAGAAGCACGCGTGGGACGCTCGGTTAAAGAGGGGCGGGGGGGCACCACCGGGCCATCCCGTGGAGGGTCGTTGAGGAAGTCGTTAGACTGAGAGAGTAGGCGAGTGGAACGTGGAAAATTTAAATTCGGTTAGTTGACGAGGGCGCGAGAGATAAATACGATGGAATAGTTGACGAGAGAACGGGAAAGGAAACGGGGAAATATGAGGGAAAAAGCGTGGTAGGCAGATCGAAAAAAGACAGAAGGGGGCAAAAAAAAAACACGAGAGAGAGATCGGTGAGAGAGTAAATGAAACAGTTAGCACGACTGGGTTGCTAGAAATAATAAAATACTAATTAAGTATACGTGAGAGAAATCAACAGGACAATGAAAGAGAGTGAAACGTGGAAGGGAGAAGATGAACGAAAAATATGAAAGACAAGCCGGAAACTGAAACTGAAATTAAACGAAAGCGGAACAATTGAACTAGAAATTAGGAAAGTCTAACTGGTCGAAGCACGCGACAGAGAAGAAAAATCGATAAAAAAAAGAAATTCACGAGAAACGTGAAAGAGAAAATCGAAAAGCGCGAACGAAAAAATCAGTGGAGACACGAAAGAGAAATGAAAAAAAGAGAGAAGAGGAGAGGAAACGGGGAGTAAACGAAATTGGACCAATTGAATTAGAAGCTAAAAAATCCCAATTCGACTAGTCGATTAAAGCACGCGACAAAGGGGAAAGATCAAAGAGAACAAAAAAAAAAAAAGAAAAAAGAAAATCTTGGAAAACGCGAAAGAGAAGAAACAAACGAAAGATCGGGAAACTCGTGCGAAGGAAACCTCGAAACGGGAGAGAATAAATGAAATCAAAACTGAATTTAAAATTCCATTAGTCGGCCAAGGTGCAACAAAGGGAAAAAGATTAAAAAAAGACTGAAAAAAATCGCGAGAAACACGGAAGAGAAATTGATCTAAAAGAGAGAGAGAGAGAGAGAGAGAGAGAGAAACAAAAGTTACAAAAAGAAAAAAGAAAAAAAAATATGAGAAAGAAATCCAGAAAAAGAGCAGAACAAGAAAACAAGAATTAAGTGAAATGAGTGACGTTAGAACGAAATGTGGATTGTAACTATCTTCTCAGAAGTTACAGTCAAAATAGTTCTGGTTCTAATGGTTCCGCTGAATCCGAAGCAACGCTTCCAGAACCTTTGCAGTTGAACGATACGTTATTCGTCCGGTTACGAGGTACTTGCGAACTGAATGTATCTAAAATATACGTACTATTACCAGAGTTGATAGTGTCCGCGCCATCGTCCAGTATCATCCTCGATATATTCACTAACGTTCGGGTTAATAGCTACTGTACTGGCCATTGCGGCTACGTAATGTTCCAAGGATACCAAAAAAGAATTGCTAAGTACGTCGTATCCGTTGTTCAAGAGCTACGAAGAAGATTCACGAAAGGAATGTAGATTCTGTTGTTGATTTTCTGATGTGATTAGAAGAACAAATAATATTTTTAATATTAATAATATATTATATTCTCTCAAATAATATTCTCTTGACGAAGTGATTGAGATTAATCAATTATGATATAACAATATAATGTAACATAATATATATTTAATATGATATTTATAATAATTTATAATATTATAATATTATAGAAATCAATATTGTATAAATACATTATAAATTAATATTGTTATTATATTGTATATTTAATATATTCAAAATATATCATAATATAAAATTCATACGATGGCAGACAAATACGTGGATCAACAGAGAAAAGAAACAGAGAAGAGTATCTCAGCAGAAAAAATAGTGTATAACTTTGTTAGAATACTATCTTGTACACAATTGCACGCATATGCAACCCGGCTAATAGACTGTGCAATAAAAATAACTACTTCTCCACTTCTCAGTTTGTGCTGCTTATTGTATAATTCTTTTCTGTTCACTATCTCACTGCATTTACATAACGCGCCGTGTTTATTCGTTCGATTTATCTTCTATCCTAAACATTATATCATACTCCTAACTTTATTATTTTCATCTGTTACTTGTAGTTACTACATTTATCTATTATTATCTTCGTCTTCCGCTTAGCTTGTTGTCTACCACTGTAATTATTAGATTTAGTATATCAATTGATCAATATGCCAATGCGCTCATCTTATTTATCTTTAATATTATTTATCTCCGAATATTGTCCTCGGTTTCGGTTTGACCTTTCTCCCGTTTACTTTAATTTAAATAAATTAAAACTTCCTTGTACCGTGTATCTATCATCACTCTCGAGTTCGGTGACTCGTTCATCGATCCTTATAATATCCAATCTTAGGCTAATTCGTGAACACTTCTCGAACGTTTTCTAAACTTCGACCAATCGCGACGGGCCGAGAGATGTTCGCGCGATCCTCTGCTATCTTCCGTGAAACATCACCGTCTGCGGAGCAATCTCAGACAGTCGTGCAATTATTCAAGAGCAACAACCACGGATCCGGCGAAACCGTTTATTGCAACAATCTGCGTTCCCGGCCGTGCGATAGATCAAGCCCAGGCTACCTGGATCTCGACTAAGAGATCACCGTGATTTCCACTGGAGGGCTGAGATCAACGACTACGTAGGATCGTAGTCGTTGGCCGCAATCTCGCGGGCTTCCGCTATGTTGTTGCCAACGTGTGCGTGATGTAAAATTACGGGGAGAGACGTTTCCAGAGAGAGAGAGAGATTCCGTCGTAAACGTGCAGGTAGAATTAATACATTAAACAGAGAGAGAGGGGGGGGGGGTTCAAGAACTATGCATAGTTGGCTGCGTGTAGATATGGTTATGAGCGCGTGCGGTTCGAAATTGGTTACATGCATCAGGAGGTGGTTGCAACACCAGCGCGTTGCTCCGGCGTCTTCCATTCTCTTCGTCTCTCTCTCTCTCTCTCTCTCTCTCTTTGTGCGACGCACGATAATACCGCCCCTCCTTGCCGGTATCGATTAAGCATTATCTCTTAACTATAACGCCCGGTGGAAACCAACGTTCCTCGTTAGCCTACTCGAGCTCACCTTTGTATAGCGCGGCCGAGTCTCCTTCGCTTGGAAATCGAGACAGTCCCGCGAGACAGTCGGCCAGATTCCTGTCGTAAGAGAGACAGCATCACGCGAGCCGAATTCACCGAGACTCGCTATCGATAAACCCCATTGAACGTACATTCTCGTCTGAACGGCTCGCGTTGATTGGGTCTACCTCCATTCTCTCTCCCTCTCTCTCTCTCTCTCTCTCTCTCGGTAATTAGAGACGTTCGGTTTTGCCGCTTGGGGGAGAATTAATAACAGGATTCGCGGGATACGTGCGAATTACTTGCAACCACTTTCGGGGATTGAAAGATTTTTGAAAGCGACGAGAGACGAAGCTCGTCGTGAAAGATCGGGAATCGAGATTAGCAGGTTGTTTTCGTTTTCAAAGGAATTCTGTCCAAACTTGAATGTTTCGTATCAAAGAAAAGAAAATGTATATATATATATATATATATATATATATATCAAAGAAATATATTATATATTATGTATTATGTATTATGTATTATATATTATATATTTTATATATTATATATATCAAAGAAACGAAAATGTATATATATATAAAATGTGTATATATATATATACACATATATATAAAATATATATATATATATATTTTATATATATATATATATCTGTTTTTGTGAAATTTTTATGGAAAGAAATACTGCATCTTTGAATACAGTATACTCGTTACAAATATCGAGGACTTTCAATAACTTTAACAAACAAACTCGTCTGTTCCTCTGACAGAGAAATTTTCATTTTCATACAAGTTCTGGAATTTTTATGGAAAGAAGCGTTGCACAACAGCGTGCAACTCATGGAACAGATGGTTTAGAATCTGTTATAACAAAAGTTCCATGGAAAAAAGTTATTTCAAAACGTTTAATTAAAAATCCACTTTTATATTCGAATAGCATTTCAGTACTCGCTACAAATATCGAGGACTTTTTTCTAGTAATTTTGACGAACAAATTTGTCTGCTCCCGCGGCAGAAAAATTTTCATTTTTACGTATTGCAACTTCTATTCTTTTTGAAACTTTTATTTAAAAAAAAAAACATTTATTTACAAGTCAACTTATAAATCTTTATTGTAAAACAAATAATATGTTTATTTACAAGTCTCACGCGGACTGCACAACGTAAGAACATTTTCCGAAGAAACTGTTTAAACGTATTCCTCAACTTTTTTTCGATCGCTGGTAAAAAATTCATTTCGAGGAAAGGATATTTGGAAATGAAAATTCATTTGACAAGAATTCATATTTATAAACGAAATTCCGCCATACGGAAGAATTCCATTCGCCTGTACTTCATTTATTTGAAGCGAAAATTTTAATCAATGCCCGATTAAACGAACTCCCTCCGGTCGAATTCACTTATTTCAATCTGAACTTCAATTGTACGAATGAAAAATCGCTGGCAGAGGGTAGAATCAACCTGGATTCCAATTATTACAAACTATTTGTCCCAAACGTGCAATTTATGCAAATGAAGTTTTCCTGTTACTTCCACGATATTAACACTAGAACTGCCACACCAGTCAAAATGACCGGTTTTACAATTTTATTTTAAAATTTCTATTTCACGTTACAGTCTTTTTCCCCGCAATGATGCAATGACTTTCACAGTGATAACCAAAGAAATAATATAATGAATTTTATTTTATCTTTATTTATTAAAAATCAAAATAATTTTGGTTGAAATCACTTCGTCTTAACTGTCGGTAGTTCTAGTGTTAAAGGATCATTTCTATTAAACATGCAGAACAAAACGAACAATTGCTGTTCTGGAGTAAAGAAAAACTAGGAACGCGAAATGTTACTTTGAAAAAAAATCATTAAACACAAGAAGGCGAAACTTTGTTACGAATGGATCGAGAAAGTTTGAGAGAGAGAGCGCTGGTACTTTACTTGAAATTTAAAAATTATTAAAACCTGTGAACCACCAAAAATATTCTTATCGATATCGACCCAGTGCTTGCATCGACACTTTTTTCGGGACACTTTTTCACTCGCTTATTCACTCCAAGGGCAAACTCCATCTATTAGGTCGTGTCACATGAAATATCGGATTTCTGTTCGTTTGAGCGTCGATTTGTTTCCGTTGTTATTCTTTGATGGGATATCGTTTGGTATTTTTGGACAGCTTGTTACATTCTGCATTCAGCAGAAAGCTGTTTTTTTAATGAATTTTCGATTTTATTGTTCTTTTCTAAACGAGCCTTTACGAAAAATCGTCGATATTTTAAACTGTCAGAATTTCGTGAAACAAACTCATATATATATATATATATATATATATATATATATATATATATATATAAGAATCCAGCTGGATTGTATGTTGTATGCAAAAATGATTCAAAACAACGAATAAATTCCGCTTGTTATAAATCCGAATTTAAGTAAGTAAAATCTGATCGTGATTCACGAACGACGAACAAATGAATGAACATTTAACTCGCGATTAGTAAACTTGTTAGAACTTTGTGTTTGGGCATCCAACAATACAGCCATAACGATAAAGTTTTTGTTTCTCAATAAAATAAAATTCGTTTGCACGCAGAAAGGAAACCTAATATAGCGACCTAACGCTGTTTAATTGAAGAACTTGAGCCTCTTCTCGCGAAGGAACCTTCAATTGCCTCAAATATAGAAATCACCGGATCTGTTCTGGCACCGATCGAGGCGCTCAAACCACGCGAAAGAAGAAAGAAGAACCGCAGGAAGCTTTTCACAGGCTGGTGAATCTGTGTCGCGAATCGGGTGTGCCTGGCACGCACTCGAATTTCGTTTCCACTCTGGCGAACAGTTTTCCCTCTGGTCTCAAGGCAGATCTTATCTAGCGTGTTCGTTCGTCGTTGTGCTCAGTGGGTCGAGTGGAGCACGGTTAAGAGGACCTCGTTTATGTATAATAAGCTCAGGTTAGGTATCCACGTCTCTTCTAGGCACCACTTAAGTACGACTCATCCTCTCCTCTCTCTCTCTCTCTCTCACACACACACACACACACACACACACACACACACACACACACACACACACAGTCTCTGTCTGTTTCTGTGTCTTGTTTCGGCCAGAACGAAGACCCGAACGAAGAGATACAGAGAAGAGAGGCCGTGAGATCTCGCCGTGAAGAGGCCCTTTAACGAATAGACCATAAGCACGAGCACTCGGAAGGAATAATTTTAGCTTCGGGTGACGTCGATGCTCCCACGAGCACGTGCCATCGGACCTGCTAGCGAAATTTCCCTCCACGGCCGAGATGGTGATTTCCTCGAGAACTGCTCCACGTCTTCTGTTTTAGCGTAGACAGACAGACAGCTGGCCCGCTGCCAGCTTTTTATTCGTTAAATAGTAAATACGGAAGGATAGAAATAATATCCAATAATTTCCACTTATTGCTAGCTTTTTGATTTGATTTTCGTCTGCGTTGCATTCGATCTCGATCGTCTTAAGACGTTTCCAAGGATCGTTCAACCTCTTAGCTGTCGCGCTGCTTTTGAAAGTGTGTATCTAAATATACTGTGTCGCTATAACGACCTGATGATGATTATACTCGTCAGATACACGAGAGAGTAAGGAAATACAACTAGTTGGAAATCAATAATTTAATTTAATTAATATTGATAGCAAATATCCAATAATGATTTTCACTTGTTGTTAGCTTAGATTAAAAATAATAAGGTATTGAAAATGGTAGCGAAAATTTAGAAATTGGATTAAGTCCACGTTCAAATGGAATTTTTTTTTCCAAGTTTAATAATTTGTTTATTGATTAATTAGTTTGTTCAAATTAGAGATTAGACCTGAATTGATTAATATAGTAATAAAAAATAAAATTATAGATATACCATCTTATTGAAATTTTTTAATTGGAAATTAAATGTAATTTATTATACTATATATATATATGTGTGTGTGTGTGTGTGTGTAATTTTATTAGATTAATACGTAATAGAAGGAATAAAGGAATTAAGAAGAGTTTAAAAAGTATTTAGGAACGATGTAAAAACGGACTAGTCAAGTCTAGTCTCAAAATATTTTAAAATGTCTAAAATTTACAAATATGTTTCACCTTTCGCGAAAAATTTAATTGAAGTAGCAAACTATAATCACTTTTCTCGTATACTCGCCATTCACAGCTAAGAGGTTAACGATCCACAAACGGGACTCCTCGGTTTCTATTTACTTTGAAAACTTCACTCGCGAAACACACTTGCTCTCCGGCAAATTAAAATCTGATAAAATGAAGTAAACTCGCAGACTGGTGAATGTGTTCAAATTTCAATAATTAAAAATGCTGATTTTGAAATGTTAATTCATTAACATTTCAACCCGAGGCAAACATTTCATTATTCGACTGTCCCTCGGTGATAATAATCTTCTTAATTCTTTGGACCAACGAGAATCTTCGTAAAAAGGTTAGATTAAAATACGATTAAAAAAATTAATTAGACTGTACAGTATCATTGTACAAATAGATTACATAAATTCATAAATTACATCAAAAGGGAATTGGTAAGTAAAACACAATAAATAGGAAAAATTTGACACAAATTAACAGTAACATAAAGATTAGATTAAAACACGATTAAAAAAATGAATTGCATTATACAATATTATTGTATAAATAGATCAGATAAACGTTTTATTATTAGATTCTCTCTTCGATTTTTCGAACCAACGAGGACCATGAAAGATCAAATTAAAATGCGACTGAAGAAATACATCAGACTGTACGTATTTGTACATATTACAAATAGATTGAATAAATTCATCAAATCAGATTAAAAGATTAGATAGATATTCGTAGATTAGATTAAAACATCAGCAAGTAAAATGCAAAATTGAATTCCAATAATTCCGGCATGAATTACTGTTGTCATCTACGATCTACGTCTACCTCCAATCAGTCGATTAACGTTGAAAGACACGTTTTTTTTCTTTTTTTTTTTTTTAGCCTCATTTTCAGTAATCCCCGCTGGACGAATCGGCAAACGATACGAATCGGTGAATAGGGGACAAACGAGAGCGAAGGAAAGTCGAAATTCGCCGAGTGGTCGACTAGATTCGACCCGCCGTTCGAAAGAACCGGTGGATTTGAATTCCTACTGGATGGGGATTATCGGCCGGTCCCCGAAGAAAAACGAACCATTCGCGGGATTAGAATTCCGCTCGGTGGAAGCTTGCTCGAGAGAAGAAGAGAGCGAGCCCGACCGCCATTTCGGTCGGATTTGAATTCAGCTCGAGCTTCGCGCGGGGGTTAAACCGCGGGGAGGGGAGAAAAAATCGACTTCGGACTCATTCCTGTCACCCTCGACGGGAGAAAATTCTACCTTCGCGTTTTTCCATCGACGTTGTCCTGTTTCTTTTTTCTCTTCCCCTCCCCCCTCCTCTTTTCTTCTTCGTTCGTTCGTTGGACTCTCTCGAAGTTCTACGATTTTCTCCCTCTCATTCTCCCCGCACGGTCTTCGCGATGCTGCGAACATTTTTCCGGGCAACGTCAGTAACAGCTTCATGGTGTTTTCATGCATCGTGAAAATACGTAAGCTCCTCCCTTTCGTCCTCCCCCCCCCCGCCGTGGCTCTCCTCTTCAGATTTCATAATTCAACGCGACCGGCTGCGATCGAAGCGCGAGCTCGTTTATTTTTTATCGCGTTCGATTATCCATCGTCCTCGTTTTTTTTTTCTTTTTCTTCCGGTTTTCACCGCTGCTTTCTCGATCTCCTCCTCGCCTCGTATGTACGTTGAATTATTAATTCGATGTCGCTAATGTCAACGTTACCTCTCCTTTTTTTTCTCCCTTTTTTTGCTTGTCTTTTTTTTTTTTTATTCCTTACGGTGATTAATGGCCCCTAGCGATCGTTTGTCGGCTAGACGTAACGACGAACGCGTTGTTTTCGTTATTCGTGCGCGGCCGATACAATTTATTATTCGAATGTCTGCACACTTTCACGGCAGAAAGAGTTTTCGATCGAGTCTTCGAAAGTATTGAAAAAAAAAAAAAAAAGAAACACTCGAGGTGTAATATTCCGTCGTATCTGTTTGAAAATAAATTTGAAAATAAATTTCGATTCAAATCACGTGACGAGAAATTTCGTAATTTCCGAATCTCTCGCGAGTAATTTATATTTCGTTCATTTTTCTGCAAGATTTAAACAAGTCATACTTTCGTTTCAAAATCAACGATATTATCCATCGAAAATAAATATTTTCGTCATGGAGTAACACGCGGTTGTGTGTTTTTCAAATTATACAAATTATCCTGCTCGATATAAAATATTTCTCCAATAAAAAATCCTACGGTCGACACTTGATGATATATTAAATTATTATACAACAGGGTCTAGAAATTGAAAGAAAAAAATCATACTAATTTACTCACGACATTCGATCACGTACAATTCTTCTTTTTTCACTTTCAACCGTTTATAAGCTACAAGTATTAATATTTACCGTTTGTGGTATCGATCTGTATTTGAGATCTCTGCATTCGACTAGACTCTTTTATTGTTTCTTTTCAAGACGATCAGTGGTTTCATTCAACATCCCAGCTCTTTAATCTTGCCAACATCTACGTATCTAGCAGATTTTTAAGAACTTCACAAACCTTCACGGTGCTTAGGTACTCTCTTTCTCAGATTTTAATGACAGCGAATTCCTAACTTAGAATAACATTGATTTTTTCCCACCTCTTTGCTATTTTAGAACAAAAGTTCGTGGAATTTCAAAGCTTTGTATTTGCATTATCTCTCTGTTATTCTTATACGTCTGTATTTTCTTGGTGTTGTGCCTATTTCAGCATATTCGTCTTTTGTTTCTAATTGATATATTATTCTCGTAAAATGATGAATAATAATAACGATAATAACACGTAACACATATCGTAAGCCTTACAGTGAACCTAATTATCTTTATCCACATACAATATGTAAATCGTTGAAATTCAATAATTTCGGGCAAGTATACTTACCAGAAATCATCGAAGTTAACACTAGAACTACCACACCAGTCAAAATGACTGGTTTTACAATTTTATTTTAAAATTTCTATTTCATGTTACAATTTTTTCCCCCCGCAACGATGCAATGACTTTTACAGTGATAACTAAAGATATAATAATATAATGAATTTTATTTTATTTTTATTTATTAGAAATCAAAATAATTTTTTGGTTGAAATAACTTCGTCTTAACTGTCGGTAGTTCTAGTGTTAAGCAACGATGCTCTGACACACGCATACTCAAAAAAAAATAAGAAAAAAAAATGTGACAAAAATTTGATCCCTCTTCCTTATTTCCCACGTTTCGATTTTTCTCTCAGTTATGCTACAGTACCTCTGCCTCCTCTCCTTTGAAAGTTTAAACGGTGGAGACTGTTCGAGCAAAGCTTGCATTCGAGGTTTCATTGAACCTTCGCGAAGTCCCAAAAGCCTCGTCGACGAGACAGCTTCCCGGATTCGTTCGTTCGCGGAACGAGGGGAGAGACGACGACCTCGTCGCTGTATCCCGTAAAGGCGACAAACACGGGAAGGGTTTCATAAGGGCTCGCGTAAGTCGACATTTCACCTCCTCCCCTAACTGTGCTTTCACTCTCCGAGGCGAGTAAAATCAAAATATGAACAGACTCCGGGGCATCGAGAGTGTGAAAAACCTGACGGAGGGATCGGGATATCTCGCGTTGCGTCGATAGTCGTTCGAAAGCTTTCAAGGGTTCTCCCTGTCGATGACGTTCTCCGCGCAGTCGAGGTTTATCGATCCCGAGTGAGTGGAAATTCCGATTCTGATGCGGGACCAGTTAGTTCATCGTTCATTATCGCGAGACGCGAGAATGAATTGTTGTTTGTCATTCGGCGAAAAAAAAAAAAAACAAAAACAGAAATGGAGTTAAATGTTCGTCAAATCGATCTGGTTTGAACGAGTAAGAGATCGCTCATGGGACTTGATAGGGAGCTTTGCTTCATTTCAGGAAACTTGAGAGAATATACCGATTCGATTTGATTGTAATTGAATGACAAAAGTATGTAACAAGATGTATGTAATGAAGTTATTGAAATAATTCAACGAAACAGGGGGATATATTCAACATCGCATCGTAGAGGTTTCGTTTAAGAAATTTGAGAGAATATACTAATTTGATTTGATCAGATATTTCAGCTTGATAAGTAATTCAATAATAAAACGACAGTAATGAAGTTATCGAAGTATCAAGAATTTTCTCTAGATTCTTTTTCTCAATTATGTGCAAGATTGTGCGATATTACATGACGTAGTATGATATAGAGTTCGATACTGTATGATAATGTGAAAGAATGTGTTCGAGTGTTCTTAATTTTAGAAAAAAATTTAAAGAACAAATTATACTAACTTATGAAAATCATTGCTATCTAATCGTAAGATGCACTGACAGATATTCACAAACACTCGACTTCTCCGGTGATCTATTTTTCAACGATCTATTATTTTTCGTGATTCTCTGAATTTTTCATCCACTAAGGACAAGCTCAACTCAATTTCATTTGCTCTCTTTCTCTCAATCATTTTTTAATATTCATTATCTATCTTCCTCCTAGATTCTATGATTTTATGAAATTGGACTTTTACTCGTTTTTGAAACCGAAACTTTTAACCAAATGAATCGGAATCTGAATGGAAATGGAAATTTCCACTTTGGGTTGAATTTCGTTTCGTACGTTTTTTGCACATCTCGTGCATTGTTTCACAGTTTCCTCCAAGACTTCGATAAATGCATAAAGATCCGCATAAATATCGTGACTTGCTCGGCCTTGACGGATTGATTTGACTCGTCGATCAAGCTGATCGGCTCCACCACTTTCACATCCAACCAAGTTTCTAAGCTTTCCAAAGTGAACGAGCATCCACAATGCTTTCGCTGACTAATTCTAAGCGCGATGGTCACTTAACTCGAGGTAGGGAGCAGCTGTTCGCGAAATTAACTGCAACACGCGGAAAATGTCCCCGTTGAAAATCATTCGCGGATCGGGCGGGATGGATCGTAATACGCAATATCGCGCAAAGAAAGGAAAATAAAGCGGATCGAGGAGAAAATAAAACAGCGGGACGACCTCTCGGTGCGCAGAAGGAAGAGGGAGGGAGAGATATATAATAATAGCGATCTGCGCGCTATGTTCGCAGGAAATGCCGTTATGAATTTTATGCTTATCGATCCGTGGGATATTGCTAATAAAAAGTACCGGCGCTATCACTCCGAGCGAGCGTCGTTCGCTGCCATTGTTCGTCTGATTTCCGACTGTTGTTCGTAACCAGAGCCATCCGCGAGTCCGGCCGTTTCACTTTTCATGGCCGCTCGTCACTCTCTGCGATCGATCTACAGTGATAACGGCTACAGTGTGTCTCCGCTTCGATTTCCAGCGGGGAAATCCGTGTCTCGCGATCTTTACGCGGCAATGAGTCACGAGTGTTACTCTTGCATCAATTCTCTGATGGCGCGGTTACGTGATACATGTACACAGAGAAAAATTTGTCCGCGGCTATCATAAGGTGAATTCTACACCTTCGATTTGATGGAGATACAAAGAATCTGCCGTAACATTGAATTTGGAAGTTTTTTTCCCTTTCTTCTTTTGCATTGTATTCCACTCATCACGAAGGTAAAATTTCATTTCTCTCTTCACATTTCTCTGCAGCGTGTCCCACCTGTACCGGGGTGTTTCATTTTCAACACCCGGAACCCGAGTCAAGCTTATGGCCCTCGAGATTGGCTGCACACGTTGTGCAATAATTGTGAAACAGTTTAATGATAATGTATGTTAAGATAATGTATGGAGAGTGTGAAGGAGAAAGAGAAAGAGAAAAAGAATGAATGGCAAGTACGCAAGTCGAGGAAATGTATGAACAGTGTGAACTTGGGCGTTGAATAATGTGATTTGGGTTTTGAATAATGTGAACAATGTGGCTTACAACGTTGAACAATGCGAACAGTGTTGGATTTGAGTGTTGAATAATGTGAACAACGTGAATTGGAACGTTGAACAATGTGAATAGTGTGAATTTGGGCGTTGAATAATCTGAACAATGTGAATTAGAATGTTGAACAATGTGATCAATATGAATAAGAACCATGAACAATGTGAGCAGTGTTGGGTTTAAGTGTTGAATAATGTGAACAACGTGAATTGGAACGTTTAACAGTGTGAACAGTGTGAATTTGGGCGTTCAATAATGTGAACAATGTGAATAAGAACGATGAACAATGTGAACAATGTTGGATTTGAGTGTTGAATAATGTGAACAATGTAAATTAGAATATTGAACAATGCGAACAGTGTTGGATTTGAGTGTTGAATAATGTGAACAATGTAAATCACAACGTCGAACAATGTGAACAGTGTTGGGTTTAAGTGTTGAACAATGTGAACAACGTGAATTGGAACGTTTAACAATATGAACGATGTGAATTCAGTTATTGAATAGAGTAGTATCGGTGTAGATAGTATCTGATCGTTGAATGAAGAACAGTGTGAAATCACGTAGAAAATCATAGATAAATTCTACACCTTCGATGTGATGGAAATACAAAGAATCTGACGTAAAATTGAATTTGAAAGTTTATTTTCTTTCGTTTTTTTTTACATTGTATTCGTCTCATCACGAAAGTTAAACTTTTCCAAGAAATTATTAGTGAATCAGTGTACCATAAAATGCATCCGTCTTCGTCAGAACCTTTACGGATCCGACTTTCAAAATCGAGTAGAATTTGCAGCAAGTAAGTGTTAGTGAATGTCTTTTAGAAAATGTATGGTTTACGGACGGAGCGACATTTACCAATCGCGGTAATGCCAATTTATGGAATTATTACATTACAATAATGATAAATTATTGGATCAATTCACTGGACGATTTCCGATGAGATGAATTAATTCGTCGCAAAACGTTTGCAGAAATTACAAGGTATATTTAAAATAGTGTTTCAGTATCGTTTCTTCGATTTATGAAATCGATCGGACTAGTTTCACTGGATTAAATATAAAATAACAGAGATTTCTCTGAGAAATTTCTTTTCTGCCTTTATAATTCAAAATAAAATACTTATTATTATTATTATAGATATTTTCAGAACTGATTGTAGAACTAAGTATACCAAATAATCGCAACATCCAACAGATATTTCAAAAGTTACCTATCTCAAACACAGACTCTACACTTCACCGTACTTAACAATTCAGAGTAGTTTCGTAAAAAGTCTCGTTTTGCAAACTTTGTTAATGTATAATATACGAAGCACTTTTTAAGATGTGAAAGTCTGGTTTCCGGCACTCGGGGAACAGGGAGTGTTAAGGCGTATAGCAATATATATTTCGTTTTAAGCCAGGTTTATGACGCGCGAACGTGACTTCCGCGCTTATATTTCATTTATTTTCGAGTCTTTGAGAATTGTTTTTTATAGACATTTCGAGCCTTGAGGATTTTTTTTATAGACATTTCGTTCAGTTCACAGCCAGGAGAGTTTTTCGTTTTCTTCTTTTACGGAATTAACGGAGAATTCGAAGTTCTCCGCTTGCGACTCAATTACAATTGACGCGTCGAAAACTCGAACCTCATGGGACCGACTGGTACTCTAACTTTGGCATTTTCTTTTAATTTAGATGACGCGTATGTTGTTTCAATATCCTGTGTGACATGTGAGCGTTGCCAATGTTGAAGAAATTAATCTTTTTTCATTGATCGGTGCTCGATTATTTATTGAAAATTAATAGAATGTTTACTCAGTGCTCAAGCATTTATCAAAAATAAATAAACTGTAACTTATTCCTCATGCAAGAGAATAGATCTTCACGCCTTAACATTTTGAAATCATGGAATTTTTCTCACCGTTTGCAATATTTGCTCAATCCATCAAAGCGATGATTGATTAAAAATTTAATTGTATTTAAATGCTAATCTTATTACATTTTGTATCACTTATTTAAATTTAACTAGTTTATTTATATCTCAATACTAATATTATCTGCGTAATATTTAAATAGCCAAATTTCTTGAATGGAGACACAGTGAAAAAATATTAAGCGAATCTCTAGAACCCGAACCTCTAAAACCTTCGTAACCGAAATATTAGAGAATAAAATTTAATGGTATAAATTCATTGGGAAGAATTGCAAATGACATATTACGTTGGTTCTTAATGAGTTAACCTTAGTGAAATATACATTCAATTTTCCAATTACCGCATCACAGAATCTGTGCTACAATCATAAATTTCATAAATTTATCTTTTACAGCAGATTTTTAATCGCTTTCTATCGAGAGTCTCTGTTTTTCTTTTTTTTTTTTTTAAGAGCTACAGCTTGCACGAAGATCCACGGTAAGTTAAAATATACAAGTTAAAAATATTAAGATATCGTTATTAAAAATTTTCAAGAAATCTAACCTTCGTATCGAAATTTACACATTATTACACTATTTAATCGTCGTTTGATCGTGACAAATTCAACGTCCAACCGAGCTTCGTAACTTGCTCAGCCCCGTGTTACAATCGTCGATCGTTGGAACAACAGAGCAATCCTCTTCAGCGATTGTAACAATCTACTCTCTGTCCTTTTCGCTGTTTTAAAAGTCACGAGGCGCGACCGAGACCGAGCTAAGCGCGCGAGGATCACCGACGACGCAACGCAGAGGAAAACGAGCGGGAACCGTTCTCAGAAGGAAATGGCCTTGCGTTGAATGAAACTCGGCAATCGCGTTGCCCCCCCCCCCCCTGAAGAAACTCGCCAGCTGAAGATTCGTTTCTTAACTAAGTCAACAACACGGGGGAATGGCACTCGAGGCAAGGAAACGGAACGGTTAGACAAGAACATCGACCACGAACATTGGCGCGAGAGAGCGTCGTCGATGCTCCACGAACGAAGAGGACGCTCCTCTGGATAGTCGCGAGCACGAATATATACGTCCTGTGTCTGTACACCCGCCACCTTTCTCCTTCCTGTCTTCTTCACTCCGTTTTCCCTTCATCTATTCCCTTTCTCTTCTTCTCTTTTTTCTCCATCTTTTCTTCTCTCTGTCGTTCCTCGCTCCGCCTTGTTCAGCCCGCGACGTAATGGAACTTCCAACTAGAACAGGCCGAGAGTTCGACCTGTCGCCGAGGGAAAACGCGAGATTTACACAACGTCACCGAGATGAGTTCCAAAGGCAGTTAATGTACCAGTAACCCTTTAAAGGTTCCACCAGTGCCCCTTTTCTCAGGTAGCTGCTTCTTGTGTATGTATCTTGGCTCAAAAGGCCCCTTGCCTCGAAACGAGACATTCGACGAAGCTCTTTGAATTATGGATATACAAACGGCGAAGGAGAGAGAAGAAGGATGGAATACCTTCTCGTCTTTGACGATCACGGTTTGCCAATTAAATGCTGCATCAGCTCCTCCTCCTCCCCCCGCTGTTCCTGCCCGTTTCACTCGTTGCGATTTTTATTCTTTGCCTGTTCGACGCGTGGCCGATAGACAATCGCGTACAATCGGGGCGGAATTGCTTAATTCTTCTCGTCGAGAATTCAGAAGCTGCGTTCCTTTTTAAACGGGAAAATTGGCGGAATTAATTAGACGTTCAAGACGTTTGGCGGAGGATCTGGGTCAGTAGAGTTCAATGTCTCTGACTGGTGGGTTGTTCTTTGTATGACAAGTCGCGGAGAATTTCTTTCCGGCTCGATCCGACTTGGAAAAATTCGCGAAATTTGATAGTAATTGTTAGACTAGCAGAAGAATTCAGTGGTTCTGTGTATTTGATTCTCAATCATTGAGAAATTCATTTTTTTTTAGATGTAATTTAGGAAAATTCAATGCCTTTGAGTGTTGGTTACTTTTTGTGTAGTAGATCGCAGACAATTTCTTTATATCTGATTTGGAAAAATTTTGCGGTGATCGTTGGACTAATAGGAGAATGTGGTTTTGTATAATATGTATAATATGTATAATATATATTTATAATATATATATAATATGTTTTGTATAATATGTATAATCAATTATCATATTATATGTATAATATGTATAATCAATTATCATTAATTATAGATATGTGTAATTTAATTTATGTGATTTTGTATAATCAGTGGTTTTGTATTTTGCATTTAGCAATAGAAAAGTTCAGCGAATGCTTGAATTTCACGTGACATGATGTACAGAATTATTTTTAGATTCGATTTACAAACATTTAGAAAGTTGAATTGATAGGCTATCTTCTTTTTATATTGACTGAAAATCGAATAGAATTAATTAGATGCTCACAGAGTTTACACTATATTGCGAATAAATCTAGATCAATTCGGTGACTTTGAATATCTTGTTCTTTTTTTCACGTTTTCTAGTTTGCAAAGATAATTCAGAATAAGGTACAGAATCTAGCAATGGACGGTAACCTTTAGTTTGCAGAGAATTCTACTTCACGTGCTAAAATTAAACCTCCTTTTAGAAGAAAAATTATAAAAATAGAACCAATCAAAAAATGGGACGTAAAAGGATTCCTTTAACACTCGTTACTTTGATCCTTCAGTTTTCAACAAGTATGAACTATTATGTTACTATCAACTGTTATGTTACGTCATGACATAATGAAATACAATAGTTTACAGATTCTAGTAGATTTCAATTTACCAATTTTCACTAGTTTTTAATTAATTCTCCTCCAACGCAATCAATTTTAATTAACTCTCCTCCAAATTAATCCCCCATTGCTGTCGCACCGAAATAACGAATAAAATATAATCAACAATTAAAATTTACATCATTATATCGTACGTTTAATTACAAAGTAACAAAATAAAAAAAAAGGACAACAACGCGTACAACTTTTCTACGTACGAATTTCAAAAAATAAATTCATTTCATATCGAGCATATAATTTTCCACGCTCCACCGGCAAAATTTCCGAGCTGCGAAAAATCGAACCCACGCGGATGGTGGCGGTCTCTGCTTTTCGAAAATTTGCGGAATTAATTAGACGCTCGAGGCGTTTTGAACACACGCGAACGAGAATCTGGGATCAAAGCTAAGACATCCAACGATCAATCACTTTGATTTTTATTTTTATTTTCCCGTCTTTGAAGCGTCTTCGTTTCCACGCAGGCGAAGTGCCTTCGTTTTTCACGCTTCCTTGGAATATCTTAATTGCCAATTGCAATATTCCGAGACGATGACGAATTCGAAGAGATAAGAGGAATCTGGGTCGATCCTCTCTCATCCGTGGCGATGTTATTTCACGTGGTGCGGTGAAACCACAGACACGGTGAGATATCATCCGAGTTTCTTCTCTAATATCTTAATCCTTTGCGCTCCAAACTATTTTTCAATTATTTTTTTTTTTTTTTTTTGGCGATTTAACTGGCAATTTAAAAATATCGAATGTAACTCAACACGGTAAGAGCTCCTGTGATAAAAACTGATGTCGAGTCACACTCGACAAAGGAGTGCAAAGGATTAACAATGGAACCACTTGACCAAAATGGTCAAGATGACCAATTTATGACTTTCGTTAGAAATTTTACAGATGTAAAACAGCGATATTTCCAGTGATTCGAATAATTTCTCATGAGATGTATAAACGAGAGCTTTTGTACTCCGTCGTGTCGTAAAGTTATTCTGTTTCGTTCACTTCGACGTCTCTAATGAAAATTTTATGTTTCAATCGTCGGTTGTTCGAGTGTTAGAACCCGTTTGCGCTGACAACTGGTTCACGCGTGACCAAATCGTTGCTTTCTTATTGATCTCGTCGGAACGATATCACTAATTCCAAGTTCACTGTCGCCTTTCAATTTTAACACTGAACGTACCAAGCGGGGTCAAACGATCCATTTTCAAAATTTACTTTAAAATCGTACATTCATTGCTATTTCTTTCGCTAATCTGACTTTCTGTAAAATCTTATATTAATCTGATTACTCAATTTCTCGCTTTCTGTTTTTCTCCTAGCTTATTTTTTTACCGAGAAAAATTCTTTGCATACCTTATGTACCGCGAGGGGTCATTCGACCCCTTACGAAATTTACGTATTTTTCTGACTGAATTTATAAATCAAAACCAACGAAAAAAATTACGATACTAAGTTCGAGACGTAAATGCGTCAAAACCAAAAACAATAGAAAGCAAACACCCACGAACAGTTAGTTATTATAATAAGACTAAATTTGGCGTCGACGTGGTTGACCAAAATGGCGCGAAAACACAGCGTCAAATCCAAATGCAATAGACGGCCTGTGCACGCATTCTTCAATATCCTGGATTTAGTTGGAAACAATGCATGGATACTCTATCGGGAAACAACTGGAATGAAAGATATCAAGAACATCGTTTCCTGTTACAATTAGCAGATGAACCAGTCACAGAATATCACGAATTTCTTGAACAAGGAAAGGAAAACCTACAACAAGGAACATCAAGCAACCCAAACAATATTTCCCAATCACGAAGAAAATGCCGAATAAGATTGTGCACTCGTAATAAAACCACTCAAACTTGCATAATTTGCAAATAATTTGTCTGCGGACAAATGTACGAAGGAGAAACCAGTCATATGTAAAAAGTGCAATTAATTAATTATTTTTTTCATTTAAATAAAAATATATGTTTGATTATTTTATTAGAAACCAGAAGTCATGTTGCGAATGATTTCCTTTAATAAATTAAGAATTTCTTTCCAAAAATCAACGTTCATTCATAAGGGGTCGAATGACCCCTTATGGTAAGATAGGTATATGTAAAATGCCGGTACGTTTAGTGTT
This sequence comes from Tetragonula carbonaria, assembly GCA_032399595.1. Lineage (NCBI taxonomy): Eukaryota > Metazoa > Arthropoda > Insecta > Hymenoptera > Apidae > Tetragonula > Tetragonula carbonaria. The sequence goes on from JAUCRC010000008.1 coordinate 9,545,155, forward strand.
AAAATAAGGGTAGAAATTACAAAGAAGTAATATCATTAACAAGTATATTACTTCACGTAAATTTTGTCATAGAAATTTCAATTCATGCATATACACTTGCACAGCATTTGAAGATCTATACAGAAGAAGAAGCAACTCACAGGAGAGCACACTCTTTTACATTCTCTTTTTACATTTCACGAAGATTCCCCGTTAAATATCAAGGGATTACGTTTGACGAGCTCGTTTTAATGAAGCCTTCAATCGTCACAGTTTTGATTTCCATCGAGATGGATGCTTAATGCGGGACACGGGCACAGAAGATCAAAGATGTGAAGCTTTAGAACCGAGTCGATGACGGTGCTTGACATACCCAGCCCCCGAGAGTGGAAGTTGACGGTGAAGCAACAGGTCCAGCCGCGAATAAAAAATCATCAGGATGATTCGCGAATGTTGTATTCGTACTTCGAAACTTCGTATCAGGATTCTTTGACAGCTGCGAAATTCCCAATGTTTGTTTCATCCAATCCTGGCAAGTTCGTACTTCTTTACGATAAAAATGAAATTTCAATGCATTATTATTGCGTAATAATACATGTATGTAATTTATTTAGATGTTCGTTAACGCTCACGCATACGAGATATTGTTCATTTCAATTTATTAACAATATCTTTAGTCATCTACTAAGTTTTATTTATCTTACAGACACAGTGAATGCTCGCGCTCAAAAGTAGGGAAAAAGCACATTGAATGTCAAATTCGTGTCCAATGAAAATATTAAATTATATCAAATTCACATCGAATAAGAACATTTATATGCAACAGGAGGTACAAGATATTTTATTGTAAATTCTAGAAATTTCGAATAATTGGAATATCTGTTTAATTTTCTTCACACGAAGAAAAGTCCGACGAGATGTGACTAAACCACGAGTTAAAAAAACCTGTTCCATTCGATTTGAACAACTTGGGAATACGAGTGGTAATTTCAATTGACAATTCTTGTAAGTTCAAAATAACGTAACTAATTAATCTAACATAAAAACAGATGAAATCACGTGCTGTTAAAATTTCATCTTAAAAAAAAAAAAAAAAAAAATCAACAACGTGGGTGCTTGAAGTTCATTGTGAAAGGAAAGTGAACGATTTGAGGAACAATGCGCGTTAGGGGACCTACCGTTCGCATTAACGTCGGCGATTTTAAGCTACTTCGATGCCTCGATGGAGATTCGACGCTGACGAACAGAAAGCGACAGACTGCGGCTTCCGATTATATAACCGAGGGGAACGATTGTTTAAACTCGGCTTCGATTCCCGTTTTAACTGGAAAGAGCCGCGCGCCGTTTACTCTTCCGGGAGTAAAGCGAATAAAGGGAATACCCCGCTGGGGAGGTTTCGTTATTATGATTATGATATCGGATTCTGGTCCACGTCTGTTCCTCTTTATTTGCCTTGCTCGCCGACTCTCTACGCGTATAACGTGGAAAGTGGCCTGCCCCCCCCCCGCGATCCCAAACTTCCCGTAGGAATTCCGATATGCGAAACATGCGCCGCGTATTTAGCATTCTGCTACGTCGTATCGCTGATTCGAACGTGATTAAAAAAAAAAAAAATAATAATAAACAAAAAAAAAAGAATAAGATGAAGAAAACGACGACTCGTGGAAATATTTCAATACTTGAAGAAATTTTACAATTTTCGGATGTTCGGTAATTAATTTGTAAAATATCGAACGAAGTTTCTCGCACACGCGGAGAGGTAATTGTAAGCTTTCGCTGGACGAATTTTCTTCGAAGAGTAATTTTTATCCTTGTCGTCGGTTCAGCGATATGTTACGAGACGATTGCAATTAGATCGCGAATTTCTATGCAATTTTGCATCCTTGCCTATGTAACTAAATAAATAAGTGTAAAGAAAATTTGATTTATCTCTCAAATATCGTAAGTATTTTATATTCTGCAGATATAATTGCACCATGTCATACTATATTATTATATCGTATCATGTCGTAACATCTTACATTATTGTATTATGTTACATCATATTACATCGCGACACTGTATCATATTATATTACTGTATCACACACACACACTTCTTAAATATACTTTTAAAATTCAATGCAAACCATTTTTCTTTGCAAAAAGACATTTAAAAAAAAGACAAAATTAACTTCAATTTTCGACATTGTGTATAATATATACACAATCCTAAACGTTTCGGAAGCTCCAAGTCTTCCGAAACTATTCAACCATCAGTTGTTCAGCCATCAGAATACATATGAATTTGAATTTCTAACCGATTTATTTTCGAATCTCGCCACGTTACTTTCACTAAACGCACCGTGTCTTGTAAAATCTCCAAGACACAGACACAGCATGTTCGCAAGTTCGTTCTACGCCGTGATGGCAGGTAACTCAATCAAACGTCACGATTCGTGTAATCCCATCAGAAATGCACCCTTTCCGAGAGGCAACTTTTCGCGCGGGTGTCGATGTACAAATTTCGAGGATGAATTCGTCGTAACGAGAGCATCGTTTCCTGCATATTTTACGCGCGCGGGGAAACATCATCAGCGACGACGGAAGGGTGGGATACGTGTGTGTATAGCGTGGCCGTGATGAGAGAGGAATTCGCCAAGGGTAGCGACTCCAGGGATCCTAGGTTGCGCCTCTGCACATAAATACAGAGTAGCGCGATGCCTATCAACAATTCATCGCTATTATTACAGCCCTCTCTGAACGACACGGTGCAACAAGCCGCGGAGTTTCTCTCTTCTCACTTGGCAGAGACAGAGAGAGATCTCGTTGGATAGGTAAACAGAATGTAGAAAGAGAGAGAGAGAGAGAGAGAAAATGAGAGGGATGAAGGAATGAAAAGACAAAATAGATGGATAGATGCGATAAAGAGAAAGAGAGAAAGACAAAGAGAGAGAGGGGAAACAGAGAAGAAAGTAAAGAACACGTCTACTACCCCTGAAGAAAAGACTGCTCAACTAACGCTCAACAACTATGAGATCTGCCAGCAACCATCGCCGATCTCTAATCTACATCTTTAATGATACAGTTCATCGCCAATGTCCAAACTCCACGCAAGTTTTCCAAAGCAACCCTTCCAAGGTAAAAGGGACTCTTTTATTACTTACCACGAACGAGGGTTGAGGGCGAATCTCTAGAATTGAGAATCAATCACCCTTTGGAATTCTCACTCAGAACCGCCCTTTGAATTTCAATGGTTCAATTCAAACGCGCACGCGTTGAAATTGAAAGAATATTTCAAGCATGGGAAAATTTCTAGGGAAAGAATATGGAAGCTTCATCACATCCGGGTGTGACATCATTACAATTTCCAATTGTAAATGATGTAATTCACATTTACAACTCGATTTATAATAATATAGTTAATATTGATATTTACGATATTCTTAACCGAGGATAGAGCTTGAATATTTAAATTATAAATATGTACGATACTAATATTTTATTATATACTGTATACATTTACGTGAATATATTTATTACACGCTATTATAATTTACTTCTATAATCTATTTCTAAACATCTTCGTTTCATATTTTCAACGTTCGAATATCGATTTTTGGGAAATTCTTCCTGCCAGCGAGAAATGAGAAAAACTTCATCACCAGAGAAAGGAAACATGTGGGATAAAGAATCTCCTATTCCAGTTGATCCCTTTGTTCGTCTATGCTACCCTACTTTATTTTATTCCGCTAATCTACCTCGCTGCAACAAACGGATCTCCCTCACGGCTGTAATCGCTGTAATTTTTAATATCCGTAATCCGCAAATTACCGCGAATTAACAACGAAAACCGCCGTTTGGAACTGGCACAAATACGAGAGATTAACACTCTAAATTGCAACAGATAATATCGAACGGGCAGTGCTTCTTACGATAATCCCTTCCGGGGATTGCGTTTCGAATGTTTATTCCGCGAGCCGCAATTACACGCCGCAAATTTAATTTAATTAAAACTGTAATTTACGCGTCGGCGATTAATACGCAACCAACGAATACGATATATATCCCTCTCCAACTTACGTAAGAGAGCTTTTATTCCCGGCCGGGAATTTATCGTTCCCGTTTCCGGCAAGTTTGCAGTTTAATTATTTACATCGATTCCACGTGCCCGATAAAACAAGATTAACGCTATCACCGCGATACTCGAACCCTGTACACGCTGTTGTCATTTGCCTCTCGGGGCAAACTTGCCCGATCTCTGTCCGCTGTTCGTGAAAAAGCGGGGGCAAAAAAAAAAAAAAAAAAGAAAAAGGAAAAAATAACTCGAAGAGGACTGGATGATTCTCAAATGAGCCGCGAGCCTCGCGTAATTAACGAGCCTTTTCTTTCATTTCGGCCGATCGAATTCGAAATCGATACGAGGTATATAAGTGGACGAGGCAAAGCAATTCGACTATTCTCGCGATCAAACGTAAGCCTCTTAACATTGCTGTTCCATTTCCTGCCGCTAAGTACCGACATTGAACTCACCCAACTAGATTCATTGAATTTTCTTCTCTCTCTTTCTCTTTCTTCTTGTTTCTTTAACGTTGTTCTACGATGTCTAATGACTAAAAATGGGGTCGTGCGAGAATTCGAGCGAAATTTACATGTCAAACTTGATTTGTACGCGAATCTGAATACAATGCACAGTTGAACTATACATGATGAAACTTGATGAAATTTCATACAATAAATTTGAATGAAAATGTATACATTCCATACGTGTAATAATGTTCTATTGTACACAATTGAAATTACATATTAAACTATATATTAAATTTTACATTAAACTCGAAATGAAGAATGTATACGATGAACTTGATGAAATGCATTGTACATTGAACTTGACAAAATATATAATTGTATATATTCAACTATATATATTGAATGAAATATATATATACATTTTACTAAACTCGATAAAATGTAAATTTAGTGTATACATACTGAACTATACATTGAACAATGAAATGTATAATATACATAATATAATATATTCAATGTGATAAACTTGATAAAATGTATGTATTCTATAATATATATTGAACTTTGTACACTGAATGACAATGATGTATGTACATTGAACTTGGCTATATGATGTATATACATTGAACTTGAATATAGATATATTAAATATGATAAACTTGATAAAATGTATATATTCTACAATATATATTGAACTTTGTACACTGAATGACAATGATGTATATACATTGAACTTGGCTACATGATGTATATACATTGAACTTGAATATACGTATATTTAATATGATAAACTTGATAAAATGTATATATTCTAGAATATATATTGAACTCTGTACACTGAATGACAATGATGTATATACATCGAACTTGGCTATATGATGTATATACATTGAACTTGAATATACATATATTCAATATGATAAAATGTATATATTCTAGAATTATATTGAACTTTGTACTTTGTACTGAATAACAATGATGTATATACATTGAACTTGGCTTATATATAAATGTACTCATTGTACACATAAATACATTGTAAATACACTCACCGAAATAAAGTACAAATTTCGAATTGTATTCGAAAATTATGAAATCGAACTTGACTCGGATTCGTAAGTATAGTAAGTTGGACTTGATCCCACCGCTGCTAACAGTTCCTCGAATGACATCGACAAGTCGAGGGGGAGAACGAGCGAACAAAAGTCCGATATCGGACACGAGTTCCAGTGAAAATACATCGATTTCGTGGATTTCAACTTCTAATTTATTTAAGAGAAATTCGTTTTTCCTTTTTTCCCCCTCCCCCCGTCTCTGTCGGATGAGGAGTGTGTTTTCCGAAATCGAATCCATTAGACTCGCAACGCTCCTTCTCTCTCTCTCTCTCTCTCTCTCGACGATTCATTTATTGTTAGAGCGCAAGAGATAGAAAAACGAGCAAAATGAACTTCGACATTTTACAGTTCGAAACTTCCGATAATTCTGGTGCGCGGGCGCAGAAACAGTGCGACAGTTTCCTGAATAAATTTCCCAGCAGAAATTTTATCGCCGCTTTTTCGCCCGCATACTGAAGCGAAACTGCCGATAGGTTTGCCCCGAATTATCATACCCGCGAACACCCGCAAACTTTATCCAAATCCCTTTTACCTCTAAGAGAAATGTTTTTAGCCCTCGGCTGTCCATTACTGGGTCGTTTCGGTCCACTTTCGACGAAACTGAGGAACCAACGGGAAAGACGTGTTAATTACAAGACTTTGTTTCCATAGTTTTTGCCGAGGTATCGTAATTACGTAGTTTAGTAGCTTCTCTCGATTGTTCTTGCTAGAAATCAATCTTCTCTCTCTTTTTTTTCTTTTCAAGGAATTAACGAGAAAAGTATGAGAATAATGAGATTATTATTTTACTAAGAGAGATTTTTGTTCGAATCCCTTCGTAATTTACAATGTTCGACATTCGTCGAAATATATATATATATATATATATATATATATATATATATATATATATATTAAAGGTTGAACTTTGACAAATCAGTGAATCGAAGCCTCTAAATCTTTAAATTTGAAACGAGCGTTCCTGATTTCTTTCGAAAAACTGTCAAACTGCCAAAAAGTGTCAGTTTCAGCGTAGAACGAACGTCTAAAGACCCTAACCTCACTTTTATAAATATCTAACGTTAAATGGACGAAACTGGAAGGGAATTAAATTTCGGGGATTCACCCTCGTTCCCCGGTATCGTCGAATAACTTTGACAAACATTGCCAACAGTTCGCCTTGTCCCTCTAACTCAGGAGTCACCAAACTACGGCCCGTCGACAGTACTTGAATTTGCGTGAAATTCGGATATGTGCACGCTAGGTCTGATGTAACTATCATTTTGTTTGTAACGTCGCTTTCTTTGATAACTTTTTCAGTAAATAAATATGTTGGTTGTCCTTGTTTTTTGTGCATTGCATGCCACTCACCCGTGATTAACACGGAATGCTGAACTTAGTTTAGTGATCATGCGGCCCGCGCTCGTCATTTTGTCAACTATGTGGCCCCCACTGTGAAAAAAGTTTGGTCACCTTTGCTCTAACTGGCCGTCGAGCGACGAGAAACGATTCGTTCGCAACAGAAATGCAAAAAGGACAAGAAAATGACTAACAAGGGCTAACTCGCTCCCGAGAAGAAAGAAGGAAGATCAAGGTGACAATTAACGCGAAAATATCGGGCTAGCCTCGTCTTTGTTCCCGCATTCAAATCGTCGTAATTATTCAGAGGGAATACCATGCCAGGCAGTCAGAGGAGGAGAAAGGGAGAAGGGGCGCTGAATTCGACTAATGGGCCGTGCTCCGGATACAATTTCTAATGCCTGGCTGACCTGACCTCGGTCGAAACACTTTGCCGGATGTCCTTCCATGAGGCGGACCAGGAACAGATGCGTCATAATTTATGTGCCGTAGCTCCGAGCAATAATATTTTCATGCAAATTCCCGTGCCGGTCCACTGACATCTTTCCCCCGTTTTATGCTAGATTCACGGATACTTAAGTAATTTCTCCTGTCGTTGGTGAATACCGCACCGAATCATCCAGCTCCGTGATCGTTTCGCCGAACTGAAGAAAACTGTCTGACAAAATTATCGTTCGTCAGATAATCCGAGGACAAAGTTATAGGTACTGTGATTTCTTCAGGAAAAACAACGTGAAAGGTATTTCGACAAGGGGGAAATTCAACAATGTGCAACAGCGCGAGGAAATTGAATTCAGTTCAATGATGAGAACAAGGAGAGGAATTTGATATTGACAACTTTTTACAATTTCACCAACGAAGAAAATTCAACAGTGAAGCAACGAGGAATAATAACATAAAATGTTACAATCGTTTAGAATTCTGCAATGAAAAACAAGAAGGAAATTCAATAATGAGCGACAATTTATTTTAAAAAAAAGAGGAAATTTGAAGCTCGAGAAGATGAAGCGGATTTTCTAATATGTATTCTACATATCGCCGATTCCATTAGATTTTTAAAAACTATAAAATTTGATGGAAAGAAATTTTCTTAATTTCGTACTTTACACAACTTCAAAAGTGTGCACTTGTAGAGGAGAAACTTTTGGTCACAGAGAACGGAAGAATTTTCGAAATCGAGTGGATTTATTTGCGCCAAAAAAAGTTCATAGAAAACTAGAATATTTCTAATCATTTTCAAATCCGTAGTAACGAATTAAAATCGATAGACGAATCATGCGTAATGCGAATTATGATATTATAATATTATACATCATACTATTAAAATATTTAATTATATATATATATATATATATATATATATATATATTATATGTATAAATTAGAATCTTATTATAGCATAATTATAATATTATATACATAAATTAGAATTTATCGCCGATTCAAAACGAAGCAGGTCGAAGAGCACAAGAGACAAACGTAGCCGCGACGAAAAACGCGATTGGCATGATGGACGTAGGCGGCCATTAATAACGCATATCCGTCCGACATTATTTGTACCGCCATTGACCAAATGTCGGCATTTTTTGACACTATTTGTAAAAACGATATGCTCTATGTAAAAACAACCTAACTTTTAAAAAGTCATATATTTTTCAGTGAAATTTTGGGAAATGAAATAAAATGAATTTGTATTTATATATACACCTTTATTTTTGATTTTTCTTTCTTTCTCAAGTTAAATAAAAATTAAATCCACAAAAAAAGTTGAAACGAATTACTGAAAATGTACTCGTTATTTTATTAGACAAAGTAAATTATTTTCGAAACTTTAATTTTATCAATAATTAATAGTTCTTCGACGAATGGTACTGTTCGAAACATGTTCCAGTATGAAAGGGAATGTTGCAAAAGTCACACACGTAATTAGTTCTACATTTTCTGTTGTGAACTTTACAAACTTTGCAATATTTTAAAGGATGTTTTGTCTTTCCTGCAGGCACTATCAAAATTAGATTTTAAAAGATCTTCAATGTTATCACTAGAGACTCACAATCAGATAAATTGTCTGCACATATTTCTTTTTCGTTCTCTAAAGTCTAAAGATTTACTTTATTATTTGATTTTGATAAAAATAGGTTAAGAAAATTAACAGTGATATCCCTGAAATTTCTCAAATATCCGAACACCCAAGTGCTTAAACTTTAAATAAACTTCTATACGCAGTACCGACTAATACGTTCTTAAATTAATTTCTTTTTTTTGCGTTTGCACCCTTGTACGACGCAACGGAAGCTGAAATCAGTTTTTTTCGTAGAATTATCTCTGTTTGGTAAAAATTACGTTTTAATTTATTCGGATTCAACGAAACAACAATCGATTATTTACTGCAATATACAAATGACGAATTTTCATATTTTGGCTGCTGGTGACTGTCTGTGAAATGACGGATATGTGTCAATTAGTCGAAATTACTAAGCTTTGGAGTTTCGATTTTCATTTCCTCCGCGATTCTCGCGATTCCCGGCGACGACGTCACGCTTGGAAAAATTTTGTTTGCCGCGCGAACAGTGTCACCGGTTCAATTCTTATGCAAATGATCGCCGGGACGATCCCATCTGAGGGAGCAATCTTTGCGAATTTCATGCGGCGCGTACACGCCGCGGGAATCGTGCATTAAACTTTCCTCATCGCGGCACTTCCCGCTTTAAATCTTTGAGCCCGGAGAGAGCCCGCAACCGCCAATCTTAACAGCTACGAGTCGATATTCATTTCCGAAGTAACGTTAATAAAATCAAAAGTCTCGTGTAATGAGGAGGATAATCGTCGTTGAAATGCAGACACGAAGAGCCACGGCGTTTGGAATTGAAGATGGCGTTCCAAGGAATTGTAAATTATTTCCACGCGATTTGATTTGACACTGAATCAGAGAACGATTGCCAACGAAACGTTGCCAAATGATTTTTACATTGCTTCAAACATCGCTTTCACGCGAGAGAAATTGTTACCAAGTTGAACTACAAATTTATCAGCGCAAACCTTATTCAGCTAATCGCTATAATTAGGAAAATACATTATCTCCCTCGTTTCCGGCAATCGTCGAGGGCAAACTTTACGTCTCGGCTTCGTTCAAACACTCTTCAAACACTGTTCATTTTTTGACATTCGCCGTTCATTGCGTGAATAATACAATTTTTTAATTGCATATAGACCGTGTGCACGCCTAATGTGTACTTAACATACATGCGTATTTTTATTTTATAAAACAACCGAACAAGTTTCTTCTTTAAAAGAATTCCATTTCCGTCACAGCGAATAAGATAAAGAAAGAAAAAAAAGTGAAGAAGGAAGAGAATTTTTTTTTAGTAATAAAACATCATGTTCCGACAGAGAGTTGCACAGTTTGAAATAATCATCGTGAGTCCACCATCGCGAACACGCAAACACTCCAGTTACAAACGTTTAATAACCATCTATTTAATTCACGCGAAAATTAGTCGGTTGCCTGGCTAATTTTCGCAGAAGACCCGACAACTCGGCGGCGGCCTAACGCCAGGCGAAATTTCGACGCGTTCGTTTTCGCGGCGGCGCGGCCATATTCGAGGCACGTAGCGAACAGACTACTTCAGGCTACGAGGATCAAACTCTATCCTCGAGAGAAGCTGGTGGGACGATCCCCCGCCGCGAAAACGAACGCGAAAGAGGCGGGAAAACCGGGATCCTAGAGACGATCATAGGAGAAATTCTCGCACGAGCCGCGAAAACCGTGCTCGCTTTATAACGCTACATTAACCGGCAATCTTCTCGCCTGATGCACCAAGGCGATGGTATCCGTCTTGGTTCCTCCCCTTCGTCGCGCAGCGTCGATAAAACTTTTAATTGCTCTCGCGTCGCCAAGAGAAATAGAGAGAGAGAGAGAGAGAGAGAGAGAGAGAGAAAGGTATTCCGTGAAATCCGTGCCGTTTGGTCAATTTGCCCTTTCGATCGCGATCCTTCGTTTTTGAGCGAGTTGCGTTCAATTAACGTTACCAAACGCGAATCGATTCACGTCGCACGTAAGTGCCAAGTTCCCTCTCTGTCTGAATAAACGAGAAATTTCTAATTCTACAGAGCGAATAGAAAAAAAGAGAATTCGTAAATTCCAGGATAGATGGTACTCGCAAGGAAAAAAAGAAAATTTTAACAAACGTGGATCGAAAAATTACATCAACAGTGTCAAAGTTATAAATTTCGATTGAAATTTCTTCGCTTTGAAAGCTACTATACTATACGTGTAAATAGTGGTTTACCTTATAATTTCTTCTTATTTCTGATTACAGGAATCAGTTTTCTACGTTATCTCTTCTCCTTTCGTTTCTACGCATACTTCGTATTAAAGAATTATGTACTCTCTCATAGATTCTCGGATGTGTTCTAACTTTTTTCTAAGCATTCTAACCAAAACGAAAGATTTATAACTTTGATTATAATTATTAATTTTTCGACCCATGTTTATTAGGGTTTTCTTCCGTGTTTCGGCGAGTATTATCTAACCTTTTCAGTTACAAACGCTTTTTTCTATTCACCCTGTATAATTACGTTTTCGAGAATTAATTCTCGATTGGATTCCGTTATATTTTTATTTCCGATTCCCAAACCAAGAGACTGGAACGATGATCCTTTGCTTTGTAGTGAACGTATTGTTTAATTAAAACGAGTCGTACTTGATATAGGTTCATCGAGAATGAAAATCGGAGATTCTGTTTTTTTCTTTTTAAGTGAAGGAGGAAAATGCTAATTTTCCTTGTTCCCTTTTCGCTACCCACTTCGCGCATTGAGAAACTTATTCCCTCAATCGAGAATCCGAATCTTCGTTTCTAATTATGAGCTGCATCCAATTAACGAAAATTAAACGTGATCGCGTAACGAAGAAAATGGAAAAACTTGTTCATCCAAATTAACGGAATTTCTAGTTTTATGTAAAATCATGATAGACTTGATGTTTTCGTACTTTCAACATGTTGGATCCATCGTTTTATAAAATTACAATTTAATTCAATTAATACAGGCTTACATGGCCATTCTACTGCGAGAAAGCTAAAAACTGTTCCTCTTCTTCATTCTTGCATTAAATAAGGAAGATTCTAGTCTCGCTTAAATTCTGCTTTGTAAAATTTGTTCCCTCGATGCGAAGGATACCATCCTCTGTTTCTGAGCGAGTTGCATCCAATTAACGCAAATTAAACATTATGTAAATCAATTCGGAATTGCTCGTCGCGTTACGAAGAAAATTAAAAACTAGTCCCTCGGGTAGCAACCCTTCGTTTTATAGTGAGTTACATTTAATTAGTACAAGTTGCTCGTTACGTAAATTGTCTGAAAACTGTTCGCCCTGTTGCAAAGAATATAATAAAATTCCTTGTTAATTTTCAATAAATTCATTTCCACCTAATACGTAAAAATCAGCGATTGTAGGACGGATTTAACGATTTCCCGATTTTCCATCGTGGTTTGAAATTAATTTTTTGGATAATCAATTAATCCAACGGCAAAATTTCGTTGTTTATTCAATGAAGAGCATAATTGATGAAAAACTGTCATAGCTTTGTAAAAAGAATCATTGTCCAATATTATTAAATAAAGAATTAGATGACCAAGTCAGAAAATTAGGATTTCCTGAATCTTTGGCATTTAATCTTCGATATTCGAAATTCAATTAAATAATTATACTGGAAATTCTAAGGAAATAGAGAACATTCATTCGTCATTCTTCGAAAATGATTATATTATAGATTTCGATACAAAAGTTGGACACAATTCAGATTTTTTTACAATTTTCGAGAAAAAGTACGTTTCGCCAGAGTAGAAATGTTATATAGGGTGGGTCAGAAATTTCTTCCCACCAATTCTTTTTTAATAAAATAACAAAATATAAGAAAAAGACTAATTTCATTAATTTCAAACTAAACTTAGGTAACAAACATAAATACTTTAATCTGTAATAAAAAAAAAAAAAGAAATACATAATATAAGAATTTATTTTAGGAGGAAGTAATTTTTCGCCCACTCTATACTTTAACAATAAGATCAAACGGATTGTTATATAACACTTTCTAACGAAACTGTAACAATTTAAATAATCGATAATTTTTCATCATCAACAGTTGAATGATGCTCTTCGAAAATTTCATACGAAAAAAATATATGAATATAAATATAAAAAAAAAAGAATATGAGAGAATTCATCACCAGCCAACGTTCCCAACAACAAGCGACTTTCCATTTTTCATCTAATCAACCTACAAAGTCAACAATCAACAATCGCGATGTTTACAAGAGAACACACAGCCCGAAATTAGCTTAGTCCTCAAACAAAATTCCTCTGTTTATATGGCAAAAAATAGGAAAATTATAAACCAAGAGAGCGAAAGAGAGAGAGAGAGAGAGAGAGAGAGGTTCGCCAGACGTTGCTCCGAAAACGGCTGATTTTTCCCCGGCTGAGTTTCCACCGTATTTTTCGCGGGAGTGGCGCGCTCGATTTCATGAATAAATTGCGAGACGGGAGAGAAGAAAGGGGGAGAGGGAGTTGCGCCCAGACGGCGAAACCAGGTGCGAGCAAACAAACCGGCTAACATCAGAAAACAATCTTTCGTCGAGCGGGCTCGCGGTTTTCCTGTTAACCAATAACGCGGGCCCGGAGATCGCGATAGATAGAGAAAGAGAGAGAGAGAAAGAGAGGGGATGGCAATTGCGGAGAGAAGCTTAAATTATGCAAAGTGGCTCGATAACTCAACTTCCTTGCCTTCGACTTCTCCGGGACCCAACAACTCGCCTAGCCTTTGCTTAATATTTCTTTTAAAAGTTCCAACCGAGCCAACCGCTTGCTTGGGGTTGCGTTCGCCGTTGCCCCTTGCCTCTGAGGAACCACTTTCACTTGGCACAGCCTCGTTCAACGCTCCGCCGCCCGAGGTTTGCGCTCGTTTGTTTCAAAAGCTCGGCCCCGGAGAGCTCGGACGGAAGTGATAGGAAACGGAAGAGGAAACGCCGAGAAACGATCGACGAAGGCGGAGGTGGAGGAATCCAAGTTCGAAGGTTTCCTGGTTGACGTTTTGCTAACGTTTCGATTAACCTCTCAGCTGAATCTCGCGTGAATTAATTGCCGAATAAACACGATTTTACAGCAAAAATCTCGTCTCCTTTCACGTGCTTAACTGACGCAAATCACAATATTAATATAAATTAACGCGGACAATATGTTACAATACTGTCGCTATCAATCAATATAAATAACACGCTAGAATATTATCGCAATACTGCAATTAAATGCAAATTGCATTTACAACATGTAAACACAAACGTGGATGTAACGACGCTTCATGTGCATCAGCCTGATAAAGTCAACCGAGCGAAAGATTGTTGAAACAAGTAAAACGAAGAAGTTCAATCGAATCAACTCGATCGACCAGGAAATAGTTACCTAGGATTTTCACTCGAGCAGCACCTCGATTTCGCACCTCGAGTTCGTAAAATGTTTACAACGAGCTGACGAGGGAGATCGCTTTTGATCGTGAACACGAAGAAGGGAAACGTAGCTACAGCCAAGCTCGGCCTCCTCTCCGAGAGGAGAGATGCCACAAGAGAGACTTGGCGAAGAATGTTAACGACCCCGGACCGAAACTCATCCCCTTCGAAACCCAGACAGAAAGATGTTAATCGCGAATTTTAGTGGACCTTCGAACACGGTCAGTGTACCCGAGGCTCCGCGGGGACGGGTCTAATTAAAACTCGCCGTTTAACTTGGAATTTCAAGTCGCGTGTACTGAAAGGAGCCGAGGGATAGTTAGAGAAGAAGATACACACAGAAGAGTGGACCGGAAGGGGAGATGAGTCTGTTGAAACAAACCTCGTTAGGTCCTGCAATTATTCTTTCGGGTGTTTGTAGTGTGAAATATAAAGAAGAAACGAAAATGCGTGTCTATTGGATCTGACTTATTATTACGATCATTCTCGAGTCGTTAAGGATAAATTCGGCCCAACTATTGATTGACACTTTCACGGTTTTCTTACGTAATTTCTTTCGAAATACGTGAATTGAAGTTTCATAAACATTATTATTACGCTGGAATTTCTGGAATATAGAGAATTGTGAAATATAGAGAAAAAATAAGAAGATGTACAACTGTTGGATCATTTGAGATGAAACAACCTGATACTTGATGAAATTTTTCCACACTTCTTGATAATAACGTAAATGAAAATTTTATTCAATAAATTCAATGATGTTTATGGTCAGTACTGTTATTATTACGTTATCTCTGGGATAATTTTACTGAATGTTCATAATGTGAAACATAAACAAGAATATGTTGATTCTAACTAGATCTACTAGATCATTTAAGATGACACATCTTGATGAAATTATAGTTATAATATAATTGTCTCGAAAATTACATTAATTGAAGTTTTAGTCAATGAATAATTCAATGGTATTTTTGTTCGATATATAAAAACCAATTATCATTATCACGTTATTTCTGGAATAATTTCATTGAATGCCTATAGTATGAAATATAAAAAAGAAACAATACGTAAATATTGATTTTAATTTTTAGATCCTTTGAGGTGAAACTTACGTAGTTTCCTTGATAATTGATGCTACTCGAAGCTTTGTTCGATAAATTCAATAAATGCGATTTGATCATCGCATACAATCAAAGATACAAACAAAGTATGTATGTATGTATCATTTAACAATACCTTTACTCGTCAAATTCTGCATGACTTGAGACAATTATGAAATTCGTCTATTCAACTATTCGTAAATTCTACTATTTTATTTTGAATTTACATTCCTCTATTATTCGTAAATTCGACTATTTTATTTCGAAATTTGGGAATGATCGATTGAAGCTGGATTGAAGCTATTTTTTATTTCTTATTTTTATTTATCTTTATCTCGATTATCTTTCATTTCTCAAGGTTATTTTCGTTTTCGATTGTCCTCCAATCGAAAAGAATCAACGAAATTAATCACATTGTTCTCTTGAAATGATTCTCGCTTCTGCGATAACTTGCAGAGGAACAAGGTGCTCGAAATTCACGCGGAAGAGCGTAATTAAAAAAAGGTGAAACGAAGTACACGGACGAGGTTTTACGACTTTAATTTTACGACTGGTTAACGAACCGGCTGGTTGAAAGAAACGATCAACGAGGCATCGAGAGCAACCTGCGCAATCCTAGTCTATCGATTGCGCCTAAATCCAGGTGTCTAACTTTCAAAGTAAATTCTCCGATGTAACGTGTTGCGCGAACTGTTGGTCGGTTGCTTTCAGTACACGGAAACAGCGTCGGCAAATGGAGCAAGTCCAGCTTTATACTTGTTAGCGGCATTGGCGAAGATCCCAAAGACTACTCGCCGTTAGGCAAGTTACTTCGCTCGTTTCTACCTATGTGACTCGCACACACACGCAACACCTTTCGGATAATAGCCTCATTTTCAAGAAATGTCTCGCGCATGGGCGTGCACAAGATAGTGAACCAAGACACCATTTGAACGCTTGTTACAGAATAAATTTTTAAGAAATTCACCCTAGGATTAAACTATCTGCGACTCCTTTTTTTCTCAGTAAATTTTTGCGTCATTTGATGTTTTTCTCGACCAACGTCGCGAGAATTAAAAGAATAATGACAATCAGTTTTATAATAATTCCGTGTATTTAACTTTTAAGAAATTCACTAAATTTACATTTAGCACTAAGCCACCTGTAACTTCTTTTAGTAAGCTTTCATTTCATTAGATTTCCCTCGACTAATATTATAAACATATAAAAGAGGGAGATAAATAAATTTTGTAATAATTTCACGTGTAAAGTTCGAAACGACATTTTCAAGATCGAGCTATCTACGCTTTTTTCCTTAGAAAAGTTTCTTTACTCGTTAGATGATTTTTGGTTAATATTGTCAATGTATAAAAAATAAACGTGAAAAAGAAAACAAATTTTATAACAATTTCATATCTTAAATTTAAGGTGGAACTTGCAAGTAGCCTTCCGCGATTGCAATCAAAAAGAAGAATGAGACATAGTACTACACAAATGTTCATTTATATATGTACAAGGAAATACTTTTTTCAAGTATCATCAGAATATAAAGAATTAGAGAATAAAATTAAAAAAGAGAAAATTATACCGTGCTTCTTCTGGAAAACATACTTCCTTAAGTTCACTTTCTTACACGTGCTTACTATGTTTATTACATCCGTTGGAATATTTTCTTCTGTCTAAATTTCTAAATTCGAACGAAAAGAAACATTTGATCGAGATTTCTGATCTAATGTTACAAGATTTTCATTATGCAAAATTATTTATGACAATCAATCGTCCATGGCATTAGTAATATTTAGTGATACTATTAAACACACGATAAAATCTTAAAAACATTAGCGATGAATAATTTTTTATAAACATTGTAAAGTATCACGTGGGGAAATATCTTGCGAATATCAGAGCGAGAAACCCCAAGTTTCACAAGAAAATTTGTAAATTTCAATTTCGAAAAAATTATTCTGACAAACGTAACAAGCACCGGTACGTTTTCAATAAGTATGTCACACGTAGACGTGGCATACCTACGCAGGTACATACGTAGGTACATAATAATACATAAGTGCGTACATGCGATTCGGATTTTTTCTTTCTAGAACGCGAGTATCTGTAATGATACGTTTCGCTCGAAGGAAACGACACGGTAAAGAGCTCGAAGGATTAAACGGAAATCGGATATGAATAATCCGCGTGACGCGAAACGCCAACGACATTTTGTTTTCTCCCTTTTTGCCCCACGTAGATTTTCCCTCGGATGCTGAAATGCATCTAGTGTCTACGATCGATTCTCGGATTACGTACTCATGTATTTACTCGACTGTATTACTGGTTTTCGCGATTAAACGTCGCTCGCCAATGCTTATATATCTCTCAGCTCTGAACACGCGTCTCTTTTCTCCCCTTTTATCGGTGAACACACACAACGCCCTCCTCCTCGCACGCCCCTCCCCCCTGTCGTGCCGTTTCTCCCCTTGTTCTCTGCACAATTTTTCTTCCACACGCCCTCGGAGATAACTTCTCCACTTATCTCTTCCTTTTCTCCCCCCATGACTTGTACCTCGTGCAGATAATAATCCATACGCGTTCTTTCATCTTGGCAGGGACATTCTCTTCTTTAACTGAGTTGTCGTAGAGAAACTTTGACAACTCCCCAAATTTTTTTTTTTTAATTCGAATTGAATATAAAATTATTCATACGTCTTGATAGGAGCTTTCTCTTCTTTAACTGAGTTGTCGTAGAGAAACTTTGACACCTCCCCAATTTTTTTTTTTTTAATTCGAATTGAATATAAAATGATTCATACGTCTTGGTAAAGACCTTCTCTTTTTTAACTGAGTTGTCGTAGAAAAACTGTGACACCTCCCCAATTTCTTTTTTTTTTTTTTTTTTAATTCAAATTGAATATAAAATTATTCATACGTCTTGATAGGGGCTTTCTCTTCTTTAACTGAGTTGTCGTAGAGAAACTTTGACACCTCTCCAATTGTTTTTTTTTTTTTTAATTCGAATTGAATATAAAATTATTCATACGTCTCCTTTCACTTTAGTAGAGATCTTTTGCCTTCTTTAATTGAGTCGTTGTAGAAAAACTTTGACTGCGCCAATTTCTTTTTTTTATTGTTTTATTTCAAGACAAGTTGAATATAAAATGATATATATATATATACATAATATACGTTCTCTTCTTTCATTGAGTCATTGTAAAAAAACTTTGATTTTCATTTTTTTTTTTTTTTGATACTTCTTTGTTACTTTAATTAAATAAAAAATAATTTGTACGTATCCTTGCATTTTAGTAACGATTTTTCATTATAAGTCACAAATAAAATGAAAAATTGTTCTAAATGTACTCTTCCATTTTAGTACGGATCTTTCTGCTTCAATCGTGTCATTAGAGAAGAACTTTGATATTTCCTTGACTTTTTTCCCCTTTTAATTCAAGTTCTATACGTATTTCTTTTTTTCACTTTATCAAAAGCTTCCCTTCTCTAATCCGAGAAAAACTTTGTCTTGTTGACATTTTTTTCCCCCCTTTTAACCTTCGAATCAAATACAAATCAAATAGAAAGTGATCTGTCACATTCATTGGGAGATCTTCTCTCCTTGCAATTGAAAGTCCATTTGATTTTCCAAATTTTTTGCTTTCTCCTTTTCGCTCCGAGTCGAAGAATACCCGGTAAACAAGATGATCGAACTACTCTCTGTTCAAGTCAGGTGCAATTGATGGAAAGCCGAGTACAGTTTTTGTTCAACCTGGTACGTACACGCGTTTGCGCTATACATTTTCGCCTGACAACTAGCTTTCCAATTTGCCGAGATTGCCGGGCGAAATGCCAGGGCAAATTGCAATAATTGGCGGCACCATGCGAACATTGAAACGTAATTTTTATTTCTCTCTCTCTCTCTCTCTCTCTCTCTCTGTCTCTCGTTCTAGCAAATTACATTTCCAGTATGTCCGTGTTCGATTCGAGCCCGCTGAAAAACAGAGGGAAAAATTTTTAACGCTGCCCGGTCTGGTCTCGCCGTCGATATCAACGAATCGAACCGGTTTCGCGACGCGCACCGACAGATAACCTGGTTAATCGTCGATACGAAATTCTATCCGCGTCCCGTTAAATCGTCACTGATAGTCTGCTTTCCATCACCATCGATAGTTATATACCTTCGCGAGTTATATACGAGCACGGTCAGCCAACGTGTGAAAGTTTCACAAGACATTTACTGCCGTGGTGGTTTCCTCGACTCTTGGACAGGCAAATCTTAGGGTCGTTAAAAATAAAAATAATACTTTTTTTTCAATCACCGAGAAGGTGATTCTAGCGTGAAAAAAAAAAGAAAAACGAGTTCGAAAGGAAGGGTAATAAAATCCTCCGATAGGGGAAAAGAAGAAAAATCGTACTGCAAAGTTCTAAGGGAAAACCTCGATGTTCAAAATGATGGTGAATCCAGTGTCGCGAGAAGAAATATTCAATGTTTCCAAAGACGTTTGAATTCCCCTTATTTTCTAAGATGATTCTGAACAGAAAAAGAAACCATCAAGTCGCGCGAGACAAGATCTCGAGAAATTTGATTTCGAAACAAAAGGGTTAAAAAAATGTCTCGAAAATGATGATCGATTCTTCTTAGATTCAACCGGTGCAATTTGCGCAATTAAGGACATTTCATTTGACATATATATATAAATTTCTATGCGCAATCATAACTCCTACGATGATCGTAGACCGCACGTATTTTATTGAAATAATCTCTACACGACTGAACGAGCAACCGAAAAATCGACGAGTAAAAAAAATGTCACGTGCAAATTCGCTGAAAATGCGTATGGAAACTGTTATGCGTCGAGTCAACATTAAAACGGTGAGAAGGTGGGGTGGGGAGAAGACACCCGAGAGAGAGAGGAGGGCGAAAACATTTTAAAGCAATGCCTATGATGGTAATGGAGGAACACGGTGAACGGGACGAGTGAAACGGTAGAACCATCAAATGGTCGACCGGAGAAAGGTATTTGAATAATTTCACAGGAAATTAGCGCTTGACACCGGTTGCTCTTTCACCTTTGAACCTGGAACCGCGCGTACCAGAAATTCACAAACGGATCCGGATTTACTGGCGGGGAGGCGGGGAGGGGGGAGTAAAGCGCGGCAAATTCTATAAAATCACTGGGCATCTACGAAATTACACATTCCACGGGGGGATATGGCTGACAGGTAACTGGATATTCTTGTGACCGTTCCTCCGCGGCGCGAGAGACTCTCTGGCCATTTTAGATCCACCTTTAGAAATTCTCTGACTAATTGCATCTCTATTCCCGTCTATCACTCGGCTGCTTAATTTAATTTATTAAGTTAATTTGAATATTCCTGTTAATTTTCAATATCAATATATTTCAATATCAATGTATCTGTTGTTATAATCGTTTGCACGTAGTTGTTCACGAGACAAAACATTCAAAGTTCGAATTCTGAAACTTTAACAATAATGGAAATTCTTAATGGAATCTTGTGACCAATCCTTCCCCTATTCTCAATTTCTCCATTCTCGATCATCTCTCCAAATCACTGTTTGAATTCATTGATTTTAATAATTCTTGTTGATGTATTAAGTTCTCGATTATATTTGCATTAAATATTCTATCGTATTTTGTTCACAAGTCAGGTTTAAACTTCGAAATTTTAATAATAAAATACTTGTTAACGGAACCTTGTGACCAATCCTTCCTTCATTTTTCCACTTTGTCAATTTTATTCCTGTTTTTAAGTTCTTAACTATGTTTGCATCACAATGTATCGAGTTCTATTGTATTTTTTGTTTACAAGGTGTACCATTACTTTTCCAGTAGATTCCACAAGCGAGAGTAAGAAAAAAAAGTCCAATTATTTATTTATGCACGACAGTTCCAAAAGGGAACTCAGACCTCAGTTCAAAAATCTTGGACTGATTCAATATTCATGAGAGATAATAAAAATTTTTAAATTACATTTTTTTGATACATAAAGTATATATACTGTTTAATTTCTTCAGTTTCGAGACAAGATTTCAGTTTCGGCAGAAGAAATTCTAATTCTTACTTCGCTTTAGTATTTCACGATAAGATTTCACTAAAAAAAGAAAAAAGAAAAAAACAAGAACGACGAAAAACATTCCTCTTTAAAATTATTTTAAAGATTCTCCAAAAACAAATTTTACGGGGATACGAGTTTATCCTGTTTATCCTCGTGTACTTCCCAAATACAAAATCCCAACCTGTTAATTATTTCCTTGACAATTCGAATCAACTACCTGGTTCCTGGCAAAAAAAAAAAAAAAAAAAAACCACGAGGTGTCTGACGCTTGCGAGGAGGAAACGTACTCACGAAACAGAATTTCTCGCTCTCGACTCCTACCCGGAAGCCACCACATCGCGTTCTCTCTTTCTCCCCCTCTCCCCGCCCCTATATCGTCAACGATTATTTTCCTCGCGTTTCGTCGTTCGCGATTAACCTCTCGCCGAGGCTGAACTCGCCGAGGCTGAATTAGCACGATGAACGTTCAGCACAGCCAAAGAAGAAATCGCACGTGCGACTCCGCGGTGGAAGAAAAAGAGGATGACGAGAAGCGAGAAGGAGGGGGAAGACGGTAAATAAATTGGACGGACGAGGAAGGCGAGACGCGTGCATAAAGAAAAGAAAGAAAAAAAAAAGAAGAAGAAGAAGAAGGAGAAGAAGAAGAAGAAGAGAAAATAGAAAAGAAAGAAGACACGAAGGTGGAGATAAAACGGAACGAGAGAGACGCGGAGGGTGCACGACAATGCGTAGTCGAAGCGGTGAGCTTGAGGGCTCGCGTTTATTAAATCAACAAAAGCCCCACGGGGGATGGTTTTCAGACGCGAGTAGTACATCTGCTACAGAAAGCTTTCCGTCGTACGCTCACCTCCCCCTGCTCTTTATCTCTTTCCCTCTCTCTCTCTCAGTCGTCGTACACTCCTCTCTATTTATTTATCTGCCTCTATCCTGCCGCCCATTGTGGCTTGTCCGTTGCCCGCGCTCGCGATAATGACAGCAAGGGAAACTGCATATTCAAGGGGAATGTACGCGCGAGAGGGTGGGCTTCGTTTCACAGACTGTCGCGTACCTAAAATCTGACTAATTTTAAAGCAAACCGACCCGTGCCCGAACGGCGACCGGATCAAACTATGAACGTCGATCTCGTCTCCGTCTTCTTCGTACGAAGAATTTATTACGATAATAATTTACGCGATAATATATATGTTGATATATAATAAAATCAATTCGTTTCTCGTTTATTGGCCAACGACGATTTCGATTAACTTCGACACTCATATTCATATCAATTGATTGTGACAATTCAATCTCCAATTTTCGAGGGATTTTTTCATTTAACTAATTTCGTAAAATAAATCGATGTTTTTCTTGTTTCTGTTATATATTATTCGCTGATGACTGGTTTGATTTTAATATATATATATAATATTAAATAATATATATATAAATAAATAAATAATAATATAATAAATAATACAAATAATATATATATAATAATAATATATATATATATATTAAATCGATTTTTTTCTTGTTTCTGTTATGATATTATTCGTTGAATATCGCTATGTATATATATAAATTATTATTATATTAATTATATTAAAATATATATATATATAATGGCACAAAATAATATTTTATATATAATATATGTACTATACAGATATATTAATAAATAAATAATAATAAAATATATTTATATGTTGTTCGTCAACATGCTTCAATGTTTAACCATGGTTAAATTCTCCGAAATTTGAACTCGGAATTCCACGTGCCGTAGCTGAACCGTAACTAATTTTGAAATAAATTTTAAAATAAAGCAATCAAGATACGGTGGATATTACCGTATCTTGAAACTATAAATTAGACGAAACGTTAATCGTCTCCGAGGGATTTGAAAGCCGTTTGTCTCTCGTTTCCACCTGTTTTATCTTCGTTGGTCAATTGAATCTCCCGATTTCACGTTCGAGAGTCTCTCGATCCCTCTCTTTCTCTACAGCTTTTCAAAAATCTACGACATCCGTCTGGAACCGGTTGTTTCTAAGCTCATCGATCGTTTCGCGTGCTCGGAGTGATACATCTGCTCCGATTTTGCGATTCGAAGCGAATCTAACGAGTAAGTCTGAAAGTCTATTAATTTGAAACGACGAACGAAATCGCTCGCATTACGTATTCTACTTTCAATTTTGAGATTCTCAATTCTTCGTCTTGCATTTATACCAGTTTCGTTCGAAATTTTATTATTCGTTGAACAATTGTTGCCAGACTGGTCACTCAATCAATTTCACAAATTCCTCTTGATTCTTCAGCAATAAGCTGACTTTGATTTATCTATTTTTTTGAAACTTTATTTCGAATCGTTTTTTCTCTGCGTTTTTCTATTTTCAATTTTTCGAATTCTCCATCCGGGCGAGTATACAATTTTTATTTTTTTCTCCTTCAATTCTGTGGACGTTTAACAGTAAACGAACCAAGCGGGGTCAGACGACCCATTTTCAAAATTTACTTCAAAATCGTACATTCATTGTTATTTCTTTCGCTAATCTGACTTTCTGTAAATCCTGTATATTATCTGATTATTCAATTTTTCGCTTTCTGTTTTTCTCTTAGCTTATTTTTTTTTTACCGAGAAAAATTCTTTGCATACCTTACGAAATTTACGTATTTTTCTGACTGAATTTATAGATCAAAACCAACGAAAAAAGTTACGATACTAAGTTTAAGACATAAACCAAAAACAATGGAAAGCGAATACCCGAAACAATTAGTTATTATAATAAGACTAAATTTGGCGTCGACGTGGTTGATCAAAATGGCGCGAAAACACAGCGTCAAATTCAAATGCAATAGACGGCCTGTGCACGTATTCTTCAATATCCTGGATTTAGCATGGATACCCTATCCATGGGAAACAACTGGGATAAAGATATCAAGACAGCGTTTCCTGTTACAATTAGCAGATGAACCAGTCACAGAGTATCACGAATTTCTTGAAGAACGAAAAGAAAACCTAGGAACAAGGAACATCAAGCAGCCCAAGAAAATGTCGAATAAGATTGAGCACGGGTAATAAAACCACTCGAACTTGCATAATTTGCAAAAAAATTTGTCTGCGGACAAATGTACGAAGGAGAAACCAGTCATATGTAAAAAGTGCAATTAATTGATTTTTTTTTCATTTAAATAAAAATATACGTTTGATTATTTTATTAGAACTCAGAAGTTATGCTGCGAATTATTTCCTTCGATAAATTAGGAATTTCTTTCTAAAAATCAACGTTCATTCATAACCACTTGATCGCCGTGCGCGCCAGTCCCTGTACCCTAAATAAAAGCGAAATTAATTCCGATTTCTTAACGGAGACATCTAGAATCATTTTCTAACACTAAAAAAAATCGAAAAATATATATATTCTTCCTTGATTTTGGATTTATTCGAAAGCTGCTTCAAAAAAAAAAAAAAAAAAAAAAAGGCAAGGAACAAAATTCGCGCGAGAAAACTGTAAAATTCCACTCTGCCCAACTACTTGCTTCCACACCCAAGATAAATATTAATTTTATCGTGTATAGTATGTACTTGTATTTTTTTAGACTATAATATTGTAACATTTCAAATTTAACAAACGTGCATGTAACTTTTTTAATCTTTTTAATATTTAGCATTTGATCTATTGTGTGGCAACCCTAGTGAAAATCAAGCGTCTTCTTTTTGTGCAAATTATATCCTAATTGATTGTGACTAACTAATTACGTAAGTAAAAAATATTTAAATTATTTATTTATTAGTAGAAGTACAATTTTTTTAAAATTGAAAATACGCGGCTAGCTGATGCGCGGTCTTTGAAATACGCGGCGATCAAGAGGATTAAGGGGTCAAATGACCTCTTATGGTGAGACAGGTACATGTAAAATGCCGGTACGTTTTTAGTGTTAACTCACTGTATCTCGTTTAGTGTTGATTTACTGTACCTCGCAATCGTCGACAATTCCAATAATCGAGAATTCCCTCAAACGCGAACAGGTCCACTGTGTTTGGCTGGCAAAATCTCTCTCATTACGATCGCCGAAGAGAAGATGTAGAAGCTTCTTACGGACGTAAACGACGTAAACGACGTGGATCGAGATGGTCTAAAAAGATGAATCAACGGCAGAGCGAGCCGATCGCTCGAAGAAGAACTGAAGGGGTGAAGGGGGCTTAATGCGTCTGACGTTCGAGGAGACTCGTTAAGACGGATAGAACGAGCCAGATGGGAGAGATCCTTATTATCGAGGTTGAAAATATTGGAACGCTCCTCGTCCGCTATCACCTCGCATTATCACTTTTTTTTAAACCCTTTTTTTATCTCCTCGGCCGTTTCGTTTCTCGCTGCTGTTTCCTTTATTCTGTTACAGATAGATTTTCGAACCAGACGTTTGTACGAAATGTAACACTATGATAACGATTTAAAGCGATTCCAAGGCGAACACATACTTGCAAATATTTACGAAATACGTACTGTAAATAAATTTTAAATATGCACTTTACAAAATAACTGCTGTCATTTGCAAAATAACTGCTCTATTAGAACATTTTTTCGAAAAACTGAAACAAAACATACTATCGTGAAATGTATTTGTATTGTACATATATGTGCCTCTTCAAAAATAGAAATCACGTGTTACCGTGATAATTTAAACATAATGCATTGAACAAAACATACGGGACGCACGTGCGTAACGTTGAAGAATTATTCAAACGTGTATGTCATGCAAAATATGCGCCAAAGTAAACTACTCGAAATCTCTATTCAACCCTAGACTATCATTTTGCATGAATATACGCGGTGTAATCACGGTTAAATGTGTCTTGCAAATCTGTTCTTCTGTAAAGTACATAAACTGTATCCATGAAAAATAACCCAGTGATTCATTACATGGGTATAAAATGAACAAACGCGTCTATTAATAAGAATGAATACTTCAGAATACTTTCACGGGATAAAAGGATGAATAATTGCTTTATTAAAACATTTCGGGGGACGCGTTCGTGCATTTCCATCAAGCAGCTTCACCCTGTTTCGTAACGATATTCTTGCACGATGTGTTCGTAAAGAATTATCCATGAATCATCGTGTATGAAGTGTTATTAATTAAAATTTAAAAGCACGTTTAACAACAGCTTGAAATATCCCCCGAGCATGAAAGGAACAAATAATTAAATCGAACACACACATCGCTCTATTTTTATAAAACGTCCTCCCATGTGTCCGTAAAGAAATTATCTATGAATCGTCATGCATTATACAAATAAATGCGTTCACTGATACAAATAATATTCCAAAGTATCTTGAGAGCACAGACGAACAGGTAATCGCTTCGTTAAAATATTCCAAAGGATCGAAACAAAATATATCCCGTCGTTCTATTTTATAAAATACATTATATTTTTATATTATATTATACTACATGTTGTTCAAAAAAAAAATCATCATGTATAAAATAAACAGGTACATTTACTGATAAAAATAATATTCCGAAATACTTTTAAAGAAAAAAGAGAATAATTGCTTTGTTTAAAATATTCCAAAGAATCGAAACAAAATATACCCCGTCATTCTATTTTATAAAATACATTGTATGCGTTATATTTTTATATTATATTATATTATATTATACTACGTGCGTTGTTCAAAAAAAAAAAATCATCATGTATAAAATAAACAGGTACTGATAAAAATAATATTCCGAAATACTCCTAAAGAAAAAAGAGAATAATCGCTTTGTTAAAATATTCCAAAGAATCGAAACAAAATATACTCCGTCGTTCTATTTCATAAAATACATTATATGCGTTATATTTTTATATTATATTATATTATATTATACTACGTGCGTTGTTCAAAAAAAAAACCATCATGTATAAAATAAACAGGTATATTTACTGATAACAATAATACTCCGAAATACTTTTAAAGAAAAAAGAGAATAATTGCTTTGTTTAAAATATTCCAAAGGATCGAAACAAAATATACTCCGTCATTCTATTTTTATAAGATATATTATACACGCGTAAAAGACTCACGTATAAAATGAACAGATGCATTTACTGACAAAAACAACAGTCAGAGAAATAGTCTTTTGAAGGGGGAAAAAAAAGAAACGAACAACTACTCTATCAAAACGTTCCAGAGAATCGAAACGAAATATCAAAGACAGACACGTTCGTACGTTCGCGATCCGATCGTGCACGAAGAAACGCGAAAACGCCGGTCTCGGCGAAAAAATCGACGCGCGGGGCTGATTGCTCGATTAAAGAAATCAGCGAGGCTTGTTAACCGGAGCGAGAAAGAAGCGGGAAGGCGGAAGAAGAAGCGGACGACAAGCGGAGCGCAATTACAAAACAGCTAGATGCCCCGGAAAGATGTAGCGCTTTGACACGAGCCGACGAGCAGAGGAACGCCGTGCTATTCATATTACCTGGAATTTCAATTCCGACGACTTCGCCTTTAATTAACCGCGAGGGCTTGATAAACGCGATGGTGACCGGTCGCGTTGGAAAACCAGCCTTTGTTTCTCCTCTTATTTTTCTTTCTCTTGCTTTTCGATTGCGCCAGTTGACGCGCAACTGCAGAGAGCCGCGAGTATCTCGACGAGTATCAAAAGAGAAAAGAAACGAATTAACGAAGAACACAGCAGGGAGAAATCCTTTTTGAAAAAGCCCTTTCAATTTTTGCATCGCGAAAACGATTCGAAACACGTGAGAATTCTAGCGTACTCTCGCGGAGAGTCAGTTAAATTGCGACAAAGAGAAAATTGGTAAGATGTATATACTAGAATCGTTATTCTCCTCGTCGAGAGTTTATACGACCCGAAATATCGTATGAAATATTATATTAAACGTTGTAGAAAATATTCTGTTATATTTCGACAAATACACTTATTAAAATATATGTAGCTTTTGAATATACGGCTTTAACATCCAATGTAATTTTACGACCTTTTTTTTCTATGAATAAAGATATGTGACAACGTAACAAGGGTTAGAGGGTTAAATTAATCCATTCTAAGTTTGTCTCAATGATACATCAACTCGAGCAAACAGGAATAGAGCCGAGGAATCTCGTGGACCAAAAATTGCCCAACGATGTTTTTCTCGCCCACGCCGCTTGTCATGCCGTTTAGTACTTCCGGCTCTTGAATCGAAGGGAGACCAACCACAGAACGAACACGCAGTTATGATATACCTCTCGCCTAGTGTTTTCTTAGAGTTCGAAATAGAAACGGACAGTTCCTCTTCCGTAAAGAAAAACTTTTTCCACAGAGATCTTTAATCCAGGAAAACTGTATCAACGATCAGCGAGTCCGATCGAGTTTCTCGATAAAGGGAAATACAATCGCAATATTTCAACGTGGAGTATTTTCAAGCTGTAAGTGGAATTGGACGGTCTCACTTTTATACACTCATTGTAAATTAAAAAAAAAGGAAAGAAATCTATTCAACGATCCACGAGGGAACGATCAATTTTTTTTTTTAGACAAACGAAAGAACAGTTACAATAATCCACGACGTGGAACTCAAATTATTAGTAGAAACGGACCATATTCCGTCAGACGGATTCACCACATATTGGAAAGTAATTTTAGATGAAAGAAGAAACAGCTGCGATATGTAACACTTCTTGTTGAATATTCTCGCGTTGTAAGTAGAGTTGGACGACGTCTTGTCAGACCATAAATTGAAAGCCGACTATTCGAAAGATCGACGAGGATGATCAACTTTCCGGCAAACAAAAAAATATATGAAATAAAAAAAAAAAAGCTATAATGCGCGACACCGAGTCGTAAGTAGAATTGGACAATATCTTGGTAGATACTTTTAATCGCAACTTAAAACTCAATTATTACAACAATCTGCGGATTTCCCAAATGAACGAAAGAACAATTGCAAAAACAATTTTCGTCGCGGAATATTCTCGAGTCGTGAGTAGAATTGGACAGTGCCCTGTCAGACACGTCGTATTTCAACCTAAAGCTCAATTATTACAACGATAATCAATCCGCGATAATCGATTTTCTAAATGAACGAAAAGACGAAATTGCGAAACCAATTCTCGGGAATATATCGCGAATCGTAAGTAGCCCAATCAAAATCAAGTTTTTTTCCAAAGAAACACGCGAAACGAGAGGAACAACTCCGCGAAGTATCCTCCGAAGTTGCAAGTGGAATCGCGTAGCAACTGGTCAGACGCTCCTCGATCAAAGTCCAGCCATCTGCGAGTCTATGATCGATTTTCTGCGCGAAGCAAAAAAAAAAGAAAAAAACAGTATTTAAAAAACAAAGGAGAAAAAAAAGAAAAGAGAAAGAAAAAAAAAGAACGAAGAGGGGTTAGAAATATTTCACGCGGGGGAGGGGGGAGGGGGGGCCGAGGAAAATGGACGACCCGGGGAAAATTAAACGGGGGAGACAAGCACGCGGCACGCGGATATATCAGCGTCGCGAAACGCGCCGCTAAGTGCATCATTTTTTCCCGATTCTGTTGCTTTTCAGCAACGTCGATTCGGGCGCAGCTGGTACACGGAAGGAGAGAGAGAGAGAGAGAGAGTGAGAGGAGAAAACGGGAGCAAAACGAAAGAAGCCCGAGTCTCTCTCGGTTCATGCTAAAAATACCTCTCCTCCTCTTTACCTACGCCCGTTTCGCTCTCGGGCACACCCTGAGTCTCTCTCTCTCTCTCTCTTACACACACTCTTTCTTTCCCTTTCCACGTGTCTCCGCAAGCTGGCTGCTCGACTCTTCGCTCTATGCTCTCGTCTCTCTGTCCTTCCGCTTCGCGCTAGCTCCAAACCGTCGCTCTCCGGCTATAAATAAAAAAAGAAACGAGAGAGAGAGAGAGAGAGGGAGGGAGAGAAAAAGAAAGGAAAAAAAATAACGAGAACGAGCGTACGCGCTGCGGGTGTCTCGAGAGAAGAATAATTAGAAGCGGCTCTTGGAGTGCCCGCAGAAGAGAAAACTCTTCGGTCTAAAGCGTTCTCTCTCTCTTCTCTTCCCTCATCTCGACTCCTCTCGTCTTTCTTCTCCACGCCGCGGTGTCGTCTTCCTCTGCGCGACCTCTTGCGTCGCCGTGTGCGTCTAGCATGTTCCCTCGCGTCGTCAAAGATTTCCTCCATCCAAAGACCCACGCGTGAATATGCGATGAGCCTTTTCGTCGGCAGCCGGAGTTCAACCACTCGAGAAACCCGCGCGCCGCGCCGTCAAGCGCGTTTCGCAACGCGGATTAAAGCTCGCGGAGGGAAACTCGCCCGTTTCGATTTTTTTTTATTTTCTTTTTTTCTTTTTTTTTTTCTTTTTTTTTTGGACCTTTCCATTCCGTGATTCTGGAACGGCTCGATGGATAAACGGCAGGTTGAAGAGGATCGATCCGAAGCGAATGATCCGGGAGAAATGAAACGGGTGTTTTGTTTAATAAGGATTTGAGAAGAAGAACGCGCACGGTATTCACCGGTTCCGAAAGCTTGGAAAACTTTAATCGAACCTTTTCAGTCAGATTTTCTCTCGAAATATTTGCCCCTCGCGCCGCTGTCTGCCGTTTTATTATCCTCGGCTATTTATTTGTACTCCGCGCTCGTATATTTTTCTGTCTCTCCTTCTAACTCGCTCGCCCATTTATTTACTCTGTTTCTCGCTCGATTTAGACACTCGTTAGGGAGATTTCAGCACCTTCGTTTCAGAATGTCGAATCCATACTCTAGGGCCATTATGTTCCATGTTCTATGTATTCCTTCTGTTTATCTTTCAGTTATTTATTCATTTGTCCGTTTCAATCTGTGCGCGTCCCTCTGTTTTTCATTCTTTCTTCTCTGATCAGTCTTTCTTCTCTGAAGAACCATGCGTTGTTCTCAATCGAATGTCCTCCGTCTTATTTATCATTTATTTATCCTGTCCTCTTTCGCGCGGTTATCTCCTCTTGAACAGTCGCACGCTTCAAATTAAATATTTCTCCGTTCGTAGCAATCTTCCGTGATTTTGATACGCCGAGTGAAAATCCTCTTCCACTCACACCAGCTATTGTGTGTGTGTGTGTGTGTGTGTGTGTGTGTGTGTGTGTGGAATGAAATTATTTCTTTCAAGCGCGGCTATCGATCAAGCACACCGCGATGAAAGATTCCATCGCATCGATCCCGGTTAAATAAACGCTGGCCACGAATCGGGAGGATGTTTTATTCGGGAGGATTTTAATTCCTGTGTAGAAAGAGAAAGAGAGAGAGAGAGAGCGGCTCGCGTATATCTGGCAACGAGAATCCCTTGAATTCGCTTGAACGAAATATCCCAGGCTAATGCAAAAGCTGGCTTCCATCTGACCAAGACAATATCTCGAGGGTTGCAGCAATACTCTACGTGACTGTCGATATTTCCACTTCGATCGCGATATTAGATTGCACGCACTAACGTTCTTATCGTCGCAGCGCCTCAATCGCGCGGATCGCGACGAGCAAAACTGTACACGCGCACGTGGAATTTCAAGAGTGAAATGAAATTTATGTAAATTGTGATTTTATTGTATAAATTACATATATATACGTGTATATAATGAATAATTTATACGAATTAATATAAATTTTATCGAGCACGTAGAGTACAAAGAAAAAGAAAATATGTACCTGACTTTCTAGAAAAAAATTATGACCTTCCGTTACCGTCGTTATTCTAAATGTAAATTGTTTTCACGAAGTTTCAGTTTTCCACCGCGGCCAATTTAAACGAAAAGTTGCCGGTATTTTCATTTGAAAAATGACCATGTAACAGTCTACTTAGCCTCGCTGTACTTTTCGAATTCTTTTGAACTTCAGTGAAACCGAAACACTCGATTGATTGTTCAACTTTCTACACAGGTAACTCTCCTATAACACGATAGATAGGTTCCTAGAAAATGTCGTGTTGCGTGAGACCCAGAGCCAGTACAAAAACTGGGGGTTACGTTCCGAAAACTTATTACTATAAAAACAAACATTTTTTTCTCTTTTAATTCCATATAAGCAACTTAATTTTTATTAGAAATATAAATGTATGTATAACACAAAACGAAAAGAAACGAAAAATATTATCTTCACTTAGTGCGACCTTAATTTAATGAATTTCTTCTTCCTCGTCATTGCTCAGACACAATCAAACGAGAACGTTTTTTTGCACTTTATCCTTTTAGATATGGCGGCACTTTCTGAAACATTGTATCTCTGAGCCGCGAATGGCGTGTAAACTGTGCATGACATCGGAATACAGTTACAAATGAATAAATTATAATTTGTTTATACATTTTCATCTAAAGCCACTACAGTTTATTCTACTCCTTCCCGTCATTATTTTAAGGTAATTTAGTTTTTAAATGTGTTAAACAAAAATCATGTTATCTAGTGCTGCAGAAGTACAGTGTTGTACAAAGGTTTTCGCAATTTTTTTTTTATCTTGTGTCAGAGCGAAACCGTGTTGCAAGATGCCGTGTTATAGGAGGGTTACCTGTACTTGAAAACTCGAAAACTTCGTAATTATCGTAGAAATAAAATAATCTCCGAGACCGATCCTTCATTTGTGAATTATCAATGTAACTTCGTGTTAATAATTATCATGCCGTGGAATGAAAACAAATAACAAATAACAAAGTAACAGTCTCTGAAGCCGATGTAATTATTCCCAAGGAATACACGTACATTTTCTGTATGCTGCGTGTAGCTAAATAAAAGCTGCACGTTTACTTGATTTTCAATTTTACAAATTCTCGTTTCATCAATTTGCTCTTCGTTCAATGAAGTTCAATTGGCTTGACCCAAGTGATCCCATGTATCGGGTAAAATTTTCACAAAACAACCGCCGTCCCCTAATACCTAAATCTTCGTACAAATCGCGTCGAGAAATATCCGAATCCGAGTGCTCGTTCACGGGAGCTTAAAAACCGACAGAAAGAAACGAAGAGAATGAAGGAACGAAGAAAGGGAGAGAGAAAAAAAAAAGAAGAGACCGAAGCCGAGGAAGGAAGAGAAAAAGAAATCGAATTAAGTGTAGCAGACCAGGGATTGCAGGGAGGAAAACAACGGCGAACGCCGGTGCCGATTTTACGATTTCTCGGGGCGAAGGAAAACGAGAGAGAGAGAGAAAGAGAGAGAGAGAGAGGAAGAAAAGAGCAACTCGCTTCTCCATTGTGGAGGTGGGGACGAAGATCGAGAGATGGAACCGACGATCTGGATGCGAATTCCATTCCATTAGTCGCCCGTTAACGATCGAACGTGCCCGCTCGTCTGTATACGTAGGATATATCCTGGGAAGGTTTTCTCGTCCGAGGTTCTGCGGAATGCAGAAAGCAGAGAGAAATAGACAGACAAAGAGAGAGAGAGAGAGAGAGAGAGAGAGAAATCCTCCCTCGATATGCTGGAAATGCTCGTCGCACGACGAATCGTCGTAAAGGATTTTCGATTACGTTTATTCGTAGCCCTTGTTCGCCACCTTCGGTTTCCAGGTTCGAACCGCCCTCTTTTTTACTTTCTCGCACCTCTTTCTTTTTATTTCCCCATGTTTATCGCCAGCCGTGTACACGAATGCCAGCACCTTCTATTTATTTTCTCCCTTCTGGTGTCTTTCCACCGAAGGGGCACACAGAGAGAGAGAGAGAGGGAGAGAGGGAGAGAGAGGAAACGCGACCCAGTTCTACCGACTTCTTCCTCAAACGTTTCTTTTAATTGCTCCGTGCAATTCGAGGGAAAGAACACAGAGGGAAGAAGAGCTTTGCAGATCGTGGCAAAAGTTTTGCAAGGCACAGAGGCACGCAAGTGGTCACGGACGCCAGTGGTCAGACACAGTACACTGCAGTTAGAACAATGTAGTGAACGTATGTATATATCGCATCAAGCATCCTGAGGATAAATCTGGCGAGCGTATGCTCGTACATGAATATCAGGATACTCGCGGAGAATCAACGACATTTGAAAAATTGTTTGTCAAAGTGTTTTTTTAGAACGTTTAAAAATTGTTACTACATCAACTTGCTGCACCAGGAGTTGATGTAATAATCTTGTCAATTTGATGCAACGATTAATCAATTTGTTTGTTGTTCATTGGCGAGCAAGTTCGGTTTGATTAATTTCGATAGTTTATATTGTTATTGATTTGCCAATTCGGTCTCTGATTTCGGACATGCGATTATCAGGAATGATAATCAGTTGTTTATAAATTTAAATTATCTACATTCACACATACGTACAGACATACATATACAATGTAGAGTGTTCACGGAGTTTACCATCGTAGTGTTTTCACGTTTATTTATTTATTTATTTTAGACATCGATTGTATTTAAGATTCGACAACTCTTTCAAAAGAAGCATAGGACTGTCGCTTCTCGACTTACGCTATAGTGTTATAAAATATCGTATTATAAAATACACGTACGCGACACAATCTGTGACAAGTATCGAGTATTATAGCAATAAAGGTGTCCCGAAAGTGTTTCGAGCAACAGCGTGTGTGTCACAAATATACATACGTGTAAGTAGTAATACGTGTGAATCACATCTAACAACAGAGAAATTCGCCACGCAAGCGACGACCTTCAATTTTCTTCATAGTATAAAAATTCATACCGTAATATCCGCCGCAATTTACGGAAAGATCGCGGCGATTTTTCCCGACGGAAGTATCGCGGCCGGGCGATTTTTAACACGCGAGACTCCAAACACGCCGCGCGCACGAGAGACCGAAGCCAATTCGAATTTCGAAATCGCATCCTTCGGGAGAACGTCGGGGGTTTAACGAACACGGATGGCGGGAAACTCGACGATTCGCGAATTCTTCCTTTCGAGCGTAAATAATTCTTCCTCTCGCATTCCCCGCCGTCTCTCTTTTCTCTTTCCTCCGTTCTCCGGTCCCGTGACCTCCAATCCTTAAACCAGTGGTGAACAACTCATGTCTCCGTGTATCACACACACACACGCCATTCAACTTCTTTTTTTTTTCTTCTATGGAGTTTAGCGTCGCACCGACTACGAGATCATTAGCGACGATCTTGAGATTTAGATATACGAGCAAGTGTTTGTACATTTGAAATATTTTAATATTTTCTGGATCGATGTCGTCTTTGATGTTTGAATTTATTATATGTCTCCGTCTTTTGAGCCTTTGTGTGACACTCATGGAGAATGTGGGAGGAATTTGGGTTAACGGGTTACATACGGATTACGGTGCAGTTTTCTTTTTACTAGGTTTCGTATATCAGTTTAGCATGTCCAGTTCTTAGGTGAATATTGTTCCTTCTCTTCTGTCGCTATTGTTTGGTATTTGTTCGATATCGTTTATGTAAATGCATGCTTTTAACTACGGTCCGGGTACGTTTTTACCTACGGTTCGTTTTTTCATTATTTCTTTTTTTTTTTTTGCAGTGGTTGATCTGATCTTCACAGGGGGATTGAAATGTATTTGTGTTTGCCGGTAGATGAAAGGCTTATTTTGCTTTTCGTTTCATTCTACTCTTTAGTGAACTGGAATCCAGATAACGGCGGCTATGGTCGATCGTGATGTAGCATTCAACTATTTAGCGAAGATTAAACATTTGGTTTATATTATATATATATATATATATATATATTCATTTATTTATATTTTATATTTTTTATATTATATTTATATTTATATTATATATATATATGTATGTATGTATGTATGTATGTATGTATGTATGTATGTATGTATGTATGTATGTATGTAATATCGTATGTCGTTGTTAAGCTATAACCTGTAGTTATTATATCTTTAGTTGCATTCAATTACAACAGATGGCTTGTAATGTAAAGAAATGCGCTGAAAGAGAAAGAAAGTATGAATGTGTCGCGAAAAGTGCGACGTATCGTGGGGCGTTTTTTCCTTTTGAAAAAAGAGAAAGTCGAGCGACGTGGAATGGAAGTCACGAATTCGAGTCGTGAAAAAACGTCGAGAGAGTTATTTAAAAAGAGTTGATTGCGTTGTTGATCCGTGTTCTTTGTCTAATTATCTATTGTTTTGTCACTAACGTTGTTATTAAATAAATATCATTTATATTTTGTCTCTACATGTCTGTCTATCTATCTGTCTATCTCTATGTCTCCCTCCCTCTCTTTCTCTCTCTCTCGCGTGCGCGCTAGCAAAATCCACCACTCCGATCGGTGGCCACGAGTCGAAAGTGCGAAACCGCGCGGAGTTACGAGGC
Organism: Tetragonula carbonaria; assembly: GCA_032399595.1. Lineage (NCBI taxonomy): Eukaryota > Metazoa > Arthropoda > Insecta > Hymenoptera > Apidae > Tetragonula > Tetragonula carbonaria. The sequence continues at coordinate 9,581,923 of JAUCRC010000008.1, forward strand.
GCCAGGAAAATTTATAGACCGTCAGGGAGCCGCGACACCTGTTCCCGCGACACGCGTTGCTATCTGAAATATTTCCCTTGTTTATGGACCGACTGCAAACAGTCACCTTTCACCTCTCTATCCCCCCATCACCCCCACCCCCGCGTGAATCGCGGCCATCAACAGAAGTGAAAGAGAAATTTCTTGTTCAACGCGGCGAGGATTGCGTCGCGATTGAAACGATCTCGAATGAATTTTACAGTGTGCCAAGCGGGCTCCGTGGAATTTCACGTCCCGTGGAATTCTCAGCAAAGTCAGAACGAGCGAAAGAAACGCTTGACGATTTATTTAACGTCATAATAAATTATAATAAATATTATTCATGAAGAAATCGTTATGATACGCGATACGCGATACGTGATACATTATACGTGATATCTGATACCTGATACGTAACGCGTGATACCTGATACCTGATACGTGGTACCTGACACATGACACGTGATACCTAATACTTGATACATTATACGTGATACCTGATGCTTGATGCGTAACCTGATACCTGATATGTAATACCTGACCATGACACGTGATACGTGATACCTAATACCTGATACATAATAACTGATACGTGATACTTGGTACCTGATACGTGATACATGATACCTGATATCTGATACATGATACATGATGCCTGATACATGATACCTGATACATGATATATTAGGCGGAGAGAGATGGAGGTGGCAAGTTATTCGTATTCGGTTCTTACAAAAATTACAGCAAATGGAAGAAACTAATGGCATCGAAATTAATGTCAAAATCGTCTTGATTTTCTTAAAAAATTCTACTTGAACTTATGTGTTAAAATTGAAAAAAGAATATCTGTTATAAAATATATTTATTCTTAAAAAAGAACATCTGTTTTTTGTGAAATTTATATAGGAAGAAGTGTTTCGTTTTAAAAACACTTTCAAACAGTATTGTCATGAAATAGATATTTCAGAATCTCTGTACTAAAACTTCTGGAAATAAGTTATTTCAGAACATCTAATTAAAAATCTATTTACAGTATTTTCAATATTTGCTGCAACAACTTTTTTTAACATTGACGAACAAATTATTCGTTCCTCCGACAGAAAGACTTTTATTTTCATATTTTCAACAAGTCCTAATCTGTCTGAAAGTTTTGTTTGTCCGTTCTCATCAGGTACTTGTAATAATAAGAACATTTTTCGAGAAATTTTCACGATTTCAAGTAGAACATACTTAAAAATTCCCAAACTTGTTCGATCCCTGGTCTTGCGTGATTTAACATTTGACGTGATTATTCTGGGTGACAGATAAATCATTATCGTACGATGGAATTATTTCGGGAGGAATTATTATTTTAAGGAGAGATTTATTTCATGTATCATCGAAGAATTTCCATGTAATTTAATATTTAATGTGATTTATGTGGATGTTGGATAAATAGTGTTGTACGACAATCATTTAGGTCGAAATTATAATTTCAGAGGAAGATAAATCAATTTCTTGTGAACACAATTATAGTTTATACGGTTTTTTCCCTTTTTACGTAATTCAATATTTGGTCTAACGCTTTTTAAAAATTTTCATTTAATTTCATCGGTGTAGATTCGAAATTTCATTTACTGTCCTTCCCTTGGATCTGCACTCTAATTACTTTCTATGTTTTCCCAGCATTGAATTTATTTGAAATTTAATTACCAACTGTTGCTTGTTTTTCCCCATATTTCATTCTCTTCATTCGAAATAAAGTGGCCCGTTTTTACTCGCGAATTAGTGAAATATTTTCTTTGCCAGAGATAACTTATTTCGCGTATATATTTTTATATAATTTCTTTTTTCTTCTTTGTATCGCCTTTCATAGAACGTGTCCGCACAAAAACAGAATCGTAATTGACTACCGACAGATTCGTCTGCTTTCAACATCGGACGAATTAAACGGGTCGAACTACGATAAATAATAATTATTTGCAGAAGGAACAATAATTATCTGCCAATATTGCGAAATTAATTCTTAACTCTATCTTTCATTTCTCGAAGAAGGAAATCGTAATGAAAACGTTGCAAATTTGTGGAAATCTCTCATTTTTTAGTGATAAATTCCAATTTTATGAATGTTATGAAATGTTATTTATTTGTAAGAGAAAATTCACGTGTATTGTCACATTATCAATGTTACAAGGAAATAATTTTTAAATCTACCAGCGCTTCCATTTCTTTCTTATAAAAGTGACTGTAACAAAAATCCAAATTTAAAGAATTTAAAGAAGCATCCATTTTCATTTACTGACCTATTTTCATTTAGAAGCAGCCTTTAGCAAATCATTGAAATCAATTTTTCAACACGCTGACCGCACTTTTACGTTTTGTCAAAAATATCTAACTTCTATTACAGTGAAATACGAAATTTCATCTGGCAATATCATCTGCTGTTAAAATTCACTGTTAATGATATTCATCTCATTTTAATTACTCTGAAATATTTATAGTGACACTATCGTAGCAGTCAACATGATAACTTTCATCTCTTCTCCAAAAAAAAAAAAAAAATGTAAAATACACGAGTCTACATTTCTCTCTCTCTCTTTCTTTAGACGACTAGCTAGGAGAGTCCTAAATAAGCGCGATAGGATCGTACCGGTATTGCCCGCGAGATTCGATATATCGTAAGACGCGGGAGAGACTAGCGACGCCACGTCGTTGCGAACGACTCTCGCGACGGAAACGACGAGTCCTCGTCGTACTCGTCGACGTCCGATAATTTCCAACTTCTCCAATTATCGTTTCTCACGCCGGCTGCGAATGGAGGTCGAAGAGAATAAACGTAGGGAATGGCGTGTTCGTTCCGTTGGCTGACGTTGCTCGAAATGCGCCGCCGCTCAGGAAAATAAGTATTCGCAGCCGATCGTCGAGAAACCGCGCGCAGCGAATTTTGCACGCGAGACCGATCTCGCGAATTTGATCGAAACCGGAACGCCTTGTTTCGCAAGGTTAATTGATTTCCTCAGAGATTTCGAACGTATTTCTGCGTTTTATTCGGCGATGTGCGTTTGCAGTGCGTTGACGCGGAGAAAAATTTGAACAACGAATAGTGAATAATTTAGAATAAATTTGGTAAACTCTAAACGAATAATTTTAGAATAATTTACTTTGAGCTAGTCATCTCTAACACTGGATAGAAAATAATTCAATTTAAATACAAACTTGGAAAGTGACTCGACGATTAAGAGAAGCGATCGATATTTAACATTTTCTCATTCGATTCAGGATCCAATTTAGCTCGATACAGGATAGAAAAAGATTTCTCGAAGAAATATTCGATTTAATTTAAATACATTGAACTACAACAATTTAATTCAGGTTAAATTAGACAGGAAGGTGATTCGATGCTAGATAAAAAAAAGATTCAATTCGAGGTTGGGTTTAATTGTTTCGATTCAATATCCAGCTCCGATATACAGAACAGAAAGAGATTCCGATAGATTTCAAGAATCTCGTTGCATGATAATGCTTATGAATAAACTGCGCTCTTGCAACAAGTTTAATTAACGCAAGATAATAAGCGTACGAAGCGCGTCATAATTTACAAAAGAAACTTAGAAGGGGAAAAAACCGTACAAAATAAAATATTTCTTTGTTTAAATTCTGCTTCGTTAGTCACGTCTGATAATCCGTGCCTCAACAAAGGGTAACATTACAACACTGAACAACGATATTCATGAAATTTCAAGATTTAACATATCATTCAACGTTTTAAGATTCAATGGAAGTATAAAATTTATTATTGTTATATCGACCGAATTATCTCCGAATTTTTCTTCGCGCTTTACACGCGAAACACACGGTGTTTCGAAGGACATATCGCACATTAAAATCGACTGACTCACCGATCAGCTTGCCGAACTGTGCCGGTGGCTTCCATTCCGGATAGTGACGTGGAAATCGCGCCCTCGACCAGTAAGTCCTTAAAGTGACTTTGTACAGCGCCAGTTTATCCTGTTTGTCCTCTTTCTCCTGTCTATCCTGGCCGAACGATCCACATTGCGCGACCACGAACAGTAGCCGCGTTCCTAGCAGTAGTAACAGCAGCGTCGAGCACTGCAGCCACGTCCCGTGAAGCATCTGAAGAGTCACAAAGAAAAATTAATTTCTCACAACGCGACAATATGTAATTTTCACGATAGAGTTCAACTAAATTGTAATAAAATTATTATTATTATATATATTGTAAATCATCATCATCATCATCATCATCATCATCATTATTATTATTATTATTATTATTATTATTATTATTATCATGATCCTTTTGTAAATTGTAATCATCATTATTACATAGTACAATAGTATTGTAAATTATTATATGAAATGGGTATTGTATATTATTGCGCAAACAAAATTATAGTAGAATTATTATGATTATAATATTGTAAATTATTATTACTACATTATTATAATTATAATACCTTTTTGAATTGTCATTATCATTATTGTTACATTATTACATTATTGTAATCACAATCCTTTTATAAATTATAATTAATAATAAATTATTATTATTATTATTGTTATAATCATAACAATAATCCTTTTATAAATTATAATCATCATTATTACATAGTACAATAGTATTATAAATTATTATATGAAATAAGTATTGTATATTAGTGTGCAAACAAAACTATAAATTGCTACTTGTAAAATAATATTATTGTAAATTGTTATGTAATTGTATTATAAAAGTTGTTGTTACAATTGCTATTATAATTATAAATTATAGGAAAATACACGTAAAACATTTTATTCGCACAAAAGATACTGCGATGGATAGTGATGATGTTCCAGTATCAAGAGCTTAAGAGAATATTTTTTTCTTTTTTCACCCTCATCGGCATGAACATTTTTTCGTTTTACATAGGAGGATCCATTGTGTAAAAACGAGACCGTTATTTACGTTTAATTTGATTGTACATTCATACGTTTGCCAAAACTCTCAACCTCTTGGCTAAGCCTCCAATCAAACTAAAGGCGTCCAATAGTTGTAGCGAACCTCGCTCGAATCAGACGTAAGTGAACTCTAATTCAACAATTGCACCTTCCCTCAGCCATATTATACTTAAACAGTTTGAGCGATTGTTTTACAATTGTTTCATTTGTGAAATTTCACTTGACGAAAGGGTGTGATAATAAATTGATCAGTAAAAAGATCACAAAGTGTGTAGTGCGTAGAAGACAAGTATAACAGAAGAAGGGAGATGCATTACGAATGAAAGAAATGTGACGTAGGATTATTGTATTGTTTCGAATGATATCTAACCGGACTATTAGATACGTTATGAAATAAATAAAGCTCAAAGTTACTGTTAAATTTTTAGCGTCGACAATCCAATACACAGAATACGAATAAATAAATAAACACTGGTTCAATGTAGCGCAATTCAGCGTTCTGATCATTTCAATAGACTTTCGGAGAAATGCACGCTGACGAAAAATTTCGTCAGCGATTGAACTTCTTGAACCGTATCAAAGTCTACCGTTAGCCAAAGAGTTAATCTTCCCTCTCTATAGCAAGCATCATCTTAAACGAACAAGTCTTCAAGTCACTCGAAAATTCAAACACCCTGTCCACGACATATCAATTGTGCGTGTCTGAAAAGCGAGATACCGATATAACCTGAAATTTACTCGAAGGTAGTTACAAATTTTCGTAATTTTCCACGCGGATCGTGGAAAATTTACAGATGGTCGTCCAATATTCCGCGCGAGGGTTGGAAAATTTAGAGAGAGCAGAGCCTGCATTCGCCGGAGAAGGAGCACAGAGTTATGCAGACACAACGAAGTGAAATCACACTTGGTCGTACAGTTCGACGAGCGACGTGAATTTCCGACCGGTGGTTTAAAGCCCGGCGATCTTTCAATCGCAGGGCTCGATCAATCGGCGAGGGCTCTCCCGATACCAGTTGCAATTACATCCTGCCCGAACGAGTTGTCTACAGGTCCCGGGAACTTGGTATTATGCTCCCATTTCCCTACATACACGACGCATACGTACAAGGCAAATTCGTACCAGCGAATCGTGCGCGCAGCACAGGGTGTCCCGTTCGACACGAGCAAGTCCCATCCTTTATTATCCACCGAAACAACACGACCAACGCGAGTTACACGCGAGAAAGGGGGAGAAAGAGGGGATAATGTCGCGTCATTAACCAAACCGCAAATAATCACTACAGACGCTTGTTTCCCCGCTCCTAATTGCTATAACTTGGGTGAATCTCTCTCAATGAAATGTTCGTTGGCTGCAATAATCGCTCGGCGAATCAGAAAAGCCGAAAAAGCTGGTGAAACGCAGTTGAAAATGGTCTGTTACACGAGTCCATAGAAGCGTAGTGTAAAATCTGGGGAGGCGAGGGGATTTTTCGGCTTTTCCGAATCCGCCGGCACCGGTGGTTTAATAATGAACACTCGCCGAACACACTCGTCTCGGCTCGTCGAATGAATAGGACACATTGTATAGGCGGAATGATTGCAGATAGAAGCGCAGGTACGAGGTTAAAACGGCGTTTTGGAAGGCAGGCTCGGATGCTATCGCAGAGGCATCGGTATGTAACGACAGCCGCCCCCCCCCCCGCGGTGTTTACATATGCAGATTCGCGAGTGTACTCAAAATTCAAATCGCATTCGAATCGCTGCCGATCGGACGCGATGCTCGTTCAAATTTCACGGCGCGCGCCGCTGTCCGCGCGTGTGATTTTACGCCAGACCGCGGCAATCCTGCCTACTACCGACATATCGATGCAAATGCCCCCGTGAATTTTCCATTAATTACACTTTTGTTGGACACAATTGTTGAACAGTCCAAGTCGACTCGAACGAGCCGCGCCGGCACGCTTTCGGCTTTAATCGAGAGCAAGCCTCATTGTGGAAGACAATCGTCTTGCAACATTTAAAATGGAACTGGAAATATATTTTGGAGAGATTGAGAGCTTCTGGGAGTATGTTTTGATTCTTTGGTTGTTTCTAATATATAGTTATCTATAGATTTTCACTATTACACTTCTGTTGGAATAATTATTCGTCCAAGTACTCGAACGACACGCTTTTGTTTTTAATCGAGAGCAAGCCTCATTGTAGAAGACGATCGTCTTGCAACATTTAAAAGGGAATTGTTAATTTACAGAAAAAAGTGTTGCAGGTACTTTTCAGAGCTGGCGTAGATTTCGTAAGGTTTTTCGGAATTGCAAATATATTTTGGAGAGATTGAGAGCATCTGGGAGTATGTTTTGATTCTTTGGTTGTTTCTAATATATAGTTATCTATAGATTTTCACTATTACACTTCTGTTGGATTTTGAATTGAAAATTCTCGCGGAAACGAAAGTTACTGTGTAAAAAAAATTGCACTCTAAACTTTTGACTTATTTTTCCCAAGAACAATAATAGTTATTTGTTTCCGACTAGTTCAGAATTAGCTATTTATTTAATTACTTAAATTTAATTAGCTATTTATTTAATTATTTAAATTCAATTACGCTCTTCATTCTTTCGAAAACTTAGCTGAAAAAAAAGCCTTAAGTGAAAAAAATCGGTTACATTCGCGGCTTTAAAACTCGATGTTGAATGTCTAGGAATTGAAATTAGTTTAGTAGGTATATCCCAGTTGTTTTTTTTAACATTTGTATAAGTTATTTATTAGCAGTGTTCGGCGTTCATCTGCATTTATAGCTTGTTTTTTTGCAAAAACCTTTGTTTGTTTACCTGGCTGGCACAGTGACCGAAAATTAATTTCCACGCAAATGTTGCAAATTGTGTCAATTTGCATTCATCAACAATGAGTCTTTTAGAATGTGACGTTTTATAAATTGATAAATTTAATACTCGCGCTCCGATTTAACACGGAGATCATAAGTTGCAAGAGACACTTTTAATAATTTTATGTTGTTGGGTTTTCTTGTTACCGCCAAAAAAGAAATTTGCGCAATAATCGCTAAATTATAAATTTACAATTCGTCTCTCGACCCGCAAAGTTAAAAAACATCTCAATCATCTCTTCTCTGTGTATAAAATTACCATAGTTGATTTTTCAAAATTTACAAAACAGTTACAACAATAATAATTAAGAAATATAAGCACGATATCTGATATCGAGTTACTAACGACATGTTCGTAACGACGGGTAATTTCCAGAGAATATAGATAATTCCCCAAAAAAATGTCTACGTTTTCATAGAATTCACACGTGTAATATGCATTGTTCCTTTCAATTAGAAACATTCGACTTTGCGCAAACAAACTCAAAGAGAAACAAATTTTATTACACATGTGAAACATGCAAGAAGTTAATTCCGAAATCTACTATGGGGAGATCACTCATCAAAAATTTCTACCGAATCTACAATCTGATGAAACACAAAGCCCCGTGAACAATTGTTACACGTCGTTTCAAAATTCAACCGCCCGTTAACGCGCATCGGAGCGTTCGAAACGAGAAATGTTGTCCCATCAAAACAAAAGAAGTCAAAAAAAAAAAAAAGAAAAAAGAAAAAAAAATAAAATAACGAAAAAGAGAACGTGGAATTTTTTTTCTCTTTTCTTTCTTTTTTTTGCAAAAGAATTCCAGAGCTATTCTACGTTGTTGTTTTTTTCAATTACGTTCTCCAAAACGAATGGCAAAGCTAACAGTCGCGTCTGTGCGCGTTCGCGTTTGTTAACAATGCAAAAAAATGAAACCCCGCGAACGGAATCGAATACCCATAGTTTCATTATGCGACGTGGCATCATTTGCCCCGTTAAATCGTTCTCGCCTCGTGTCCCTTGTATCGAAAGTTTATGGAAAAAATAAAAAGAAAAAAACGAATAATCCGTCCGATTAAAAAGCGGAGTAATTTCTTTCTTTTCTGTTTCTTTTTTTTGTTTTTTCTTTCTTTTCTTTTTCCCAGAAGTCGAGCCTGGATTCGAGGCTGGTGAAATATTCAAAATACACGAATATATACACACACTGTCAGACGCAAAATCGCGAACGTTTTCCCCGGCAAAGTGAAAACACGCGGTGAAAATTTACGAGGCGAATGGCGAAGGTTCTACAGGAAATTTCAATCGTTCGTTCGAAATATTTCGCGGAAATATATTTTTTCAATTTTCCCCGAAAACCGAAAAAACGTAATTACGATTTTCTCGTGTCCTTGTTGTTTCTTGCTTTATTTTTTTCTTTCCTCTCCTCTCTTTCTTTTCCATTATTTTCCACTCGATGAAGCTCCTGAAACGAGGACGTGGAAAACTGACGAAACGGCGGCCCCATATTTGCGAGGATTATTTATTCGGTAGAAAATTTCGAAGTCGGAGCGAACAATGCGCAATTTGTCCATAGCGCGCCGTTTCGATGTTTTAATTATTGAAAAAGATAAAGCATATCGCCGGTGTTTACCATCCACTCGCGAAAAACTTTTTCAATCTCGTGCGAAATAGTAGGATGACGTTGTTTAAACATCGTAATCGAGCCGTGATTAAATAACTTTGGTAAGGCTAACTAGTCGAATAAAATCGCCAACTTTTCGTACGAAAAACCCATGTCCGAATTCTCTTTCGAAAGCTGTCTACATTTGAATTCAAATACTTTTAAACATCGTACGTACGTTATATGTATACATATATATTCTTATATATATGCGTGATATTCTTGTAGGTTAGTGCTCCATATTTTAACACTTTACCGACCGGTAGCCTATTAATCGTCTATTACTTACCACTATCGGTCGGTAAAGTGTTGATATCGTATAATAATATATTTATATATTTTAACACTTTACCGACCGGTAATATCGTATATTAATATATATAAATATATTATTATACGATATTAACACTTTACCGACCGGTAGCCTATCAATCGTCTATTACTTACCGCTATCGGTCGGTAAAGTGTTAAATTATATTCAGAATGAATTTATCCTATTCGTTGCCAAAAAGTTTGCCACTAAACGAATGAAATGTTTGTATTCGTGATATATTACGTGTGTGTGTGTGTGTGTGTGTGTGTGTGTAATCTACAGAAGTATAATTTAACTATTTTGTATAATACAATGTATGATACAACTATAGTAGCATAGATTGTTTTAAAACTTTTATAAATTACATATTTATTTACATTTTCGTATGTCGATGTGACAATAAACGAAGTACGCCATGTTCAAAACCGATATTGAGAATTATCGTTCAGCAATAGAATCAGGTTTAATTATTATACTTATAGATAGCGGTTCGAGTAGCTTGTAGAAAACTTTCTACAGACATATTAAGTGACATCAAATTAAATTGAAATTATAATTAAAATCAATTTAATTACAATTAATTAAAATCGTATAAAAGGTATATCACGCGTATATATATTACACGCGGCGACGAATGAAGCCTGAAATCGAGAATCCATTTAATTGAATCACAATTGTTTAACGACCGGGATCAAGTTCAATGTGCAACTACTTGTGTGTATTATTGTATCTGAATATTCGTCGAAGCTTTCTGCGAATAAACTGCGTACGAAACACATATTGCATATAGCACACGATCTGCGATACCTGTGCGATCACACGTATAAAAATGGCATGGATCGTTTTAAAAAAAAAAACCGGCGGGATCTTTTTATCTGTCACGGTGGCGCAGGTAGCGAAAGTTTGAAACGAGTTGGCTGGCGTGTTAATTTGCTTCACAAACACAAATAACTCGAGTAACCGAGCGGCTGGCGTATTAACACAACTCGTTAACGAACCGCGTACGTCCGGAAGTTTCGCGTTTTCCCGCCGACAACCCGCTGCCAAATCAGAGAGAGAACTCGGTAATTACTTTCCCACTAAGAAACTGAAATAAAACCGACTCTGGGATGTCTTCGAAATGCGCGTCTCTGCTCGGACGTTTGTCAATCGCCAGCGGCAATCCCTTTTTTTCTTCCAGAGGGACGTCTCGCTCTATGTACACGCGAGTAATAATACGTTCGGTCCAGGGACTGCCAACTACAAAATCACACTGAAAAGTTTTTAATTCTTCTTACACGCACGTGAGTCCTCTTTTCTTAACTAATTGAATTTTCGCTTCTTGCGCGCGAAACTTTCCCCTTCTCCCCCAAATAAATAATAAACTTAAATAAGATGAATTTGATCATTTATTTTGAAAGTGGTACAAGTCCATTCTTTTTCCTTTTTTTTTTTTTTTTTTTTTTGAAATATCAAAGTGTTTGCGTTCGCAACTTCATCTAGCAACAAAAATTCAATTGATTAAGACGAACTGGATACCTTAAGATTTTAGGTTGATTAAATAAATAAACGGCTTGTATCGAAGTAATTTCTCTCGATTTTCTCAAAAAATGGACTTGGAGAATTTCAAAATCGTGTCGAATTTTGTGCAATTTATTTCTCTGGAAATAAAAAAGGATAAATTGCTCCTTATGTTTTCAAGCGTACTTATCACTTATTATTGTCAATATTATTTGTAACCACAATGTTGTTATCAATATTAGCAGTAATTTACAAAAATTACAAATGTTTCAACGAATTTACTGACAAAGTCTAGTTACATTACGATGATTGAAGATTGTGTGATGAAAAATGAAGCGAGTGGATACATTATATTACTGTCAGTGTATCGTTAGGAGAATGACAATGGCAACCATTAAGAGTCGAAGAACTGCCTCGGAATCTTTTTTTTTCAATACGAGGAAAAAGGAAAATGTAACAGGACGGTCATACTTCTTAAAATAATATATATATATATATAATATCTCATTAAATCTATGCCACATACGACAATACAATAGGATTGCACGTTATAATAAATTGAAAGACGTGACGGAAAAATTATAACGCAATAGCTTCATAATGTCCGGTTCTTATCAAAACTCTTGGTGTTATTTTCCTTTAAAAAGTTACTATCAAACGTATCGATTCACCTGTCTCTGGAAGATTAATCCAACATCGATAACGAAAAAAAAAAGAAAAAAGAAGAAAAATTCTCTCTCGTGTTTCTGCGAGTAAAAATCACGTTTAAAAATCGGCGGTGATCACGAAGCTGACGATTATTGAATGCAAAAATCGGATTCCACGTTATTAAAAATATTCATTGAACGCTAATTATCCAGCTAATGAAAGAACGAAAATGATAATGAAACTCTTCCCAGCGGGAGGTTCAAATTAAAACGCGACCTCTGATAAATCGAGCGATAATCGCTACGCGCTGATTAAAAATAATTTCCCCTCCGCGGGGTACGAATTACAAAGGTCTCGCTGCAGCGTGAACAGAAAACAGATCTAAGTGCGATACGAAGTGTCGTTTATTCAAATAAACGACAACTGGAATTTCCTCGGAACGTAGTACAACATTCAGAGTACAACTACCGCGTGTTTTTTTGATTTACAATTAGTGCACGACAATGAATTTTCTTACAGTGCAAAGGTCAAGATTCCATTTTATTCCGTAATTTGTAGTTATCATAAACGAATTGCTTCGAATTCGTCGTTAAAAGAAAATTAATTTCATCAATAATTTACAACACAAAAGCGATGATGATATTCGACAAAATATGCTTCACAGCCTTTAACTTTTAATTTTCACCCTTTCAATGATTGCCGATAAAAAAGGAAATATATTTATGCCAAATTTAATAAAAAAAAATGTTGGTGCTTTTTCCTAACGACCAGCTAGTACCATTATTTGAGTTTTGTAAAAGTCGTCAATTCTGAAATTAAGAAATTATTAGAACGAAGTTGGTACCATTTTTTTTTTCTTTCTAAGATTATTTACGTATTAAAAAATCGTTGGAGTGAAAATGAGATACGCGTTTCGTTGTTTGAACAAACATCTAAATAGAACATGAAGAAACATCTAAATAGAAAATAGAAAATTTTAATACGTGCAGGAAAGTCATGCGAACAGTCTAGTTATTCGCGACAACTGAAATAACGGGTTGGACCATTTATAGAGAATGTTAAAGCGAAAGAATGTAGCAAATATTCAAAGCGCGTTTCCGTGGCATTCGCTACGTGAAACAATTCTCCGCCAAGGTTCCATCTCTTGAACTGCAGTTCCAAAAATGAACGAATTTGCATGAGAACCCGAGAATCTATTTGTAACATTCCTCTCAAATAATTTCCTTAATATAATTTCACGATGAATCTGCTGCCCTTCAATAGTGACTAACAATTAAATCTCTCAGAAATCTCTAATTGACCAGCTTCTTTCGCAGATTTCTCAATGATCCCGATAATAATCGTCGACGCGTCGAACTATTAATTCTTTCCGACAGTTGGCTGTAGGCGTTGTGAAATCCTGGTGATCGTTCATCCATTTGACACGGAACATTTCGAGTTTATTTTTCCAAAAAATTGCGCGCAAATTGGTCGAGTGTTCCTTTGTTGCGTATTAATTGTAAAAATGAAAACTCAAAACGGGCATTCTCGACATATTTTGTCGTTCTGTTCTAAAGAAGGAAAAAATAACGTAAGACGAGATAGCTCGTCATAGAACTTCAAAATGGTGACGTACAGATATAATGACGTAAAATATCAAAATATTTAATTAACATTCAAAATATGACGTACAGATAGATTTAAAAGTAATCGATCGTAGATTTAAATGTAAAGATCGTATCCTTCGACATGTCTCTCATTTGAGTGCTCGTTTTGATAAATTAGCTCCGCAGTTAAAGGATCGAAAAGAAAAATCTTTGATTCCGATGACGATATCGAAAGGCCAGGACTTTTTGAGCGCGGAATTATAAAAAGAAAACTATCAGAAAGACGGCAAGAAATAGTGAATTAAAATGGTCAATACATTGTTCGATAAAGTTGTCCATTAATATAAGAAAGTCTTGCGTTATTTACCAAGGAAAAAACTGCACGGATTTGACACGTTGGTCAACAAGATGGGATATCATCACGCAAATTTGGAAGAGGAATTCTTCCAGCACGGAAGAATTAGAGACCGCGACTTATTTTCGCCAGCCAGAAGATGACGCTCGTCCCTTTGCATTATTCATAGATCCGGGAACGTTTTCGCGCGACGAAATAGACGAAAGTAGAGAGACCGCGTTGTATCGCAGCAACAGTAAAATTGTACGTCGTTCACCGGACAGAGAAGAAGAAGCCCTGCGTCTGTGGACTCGCGTTCACCCCTGGACCGAAATCTGCCTTCTTCCTCTCTTCTCACGCTCTTCTTCTTCTTCCTTTGCCTCGTATTTTTTCGTCACATTTCATTTTGCGTTTCATTACCCTCCGCCACGCTGGAAAACCACCTCGCAGCAGGCAGCGTGCACACGAGAGCCGGATTTCGCTTACGTGTCTCCGGCCGTTTGTCTCTCGGCACCGTTGACCCAATTTCCGGCCCTCGACTCGCAACTTACACCGAGCCAGAGAACGTTCGACGGAACGCTGGAAAAATCCCAGCAACGAAAACAGCTCGAATTTATCATCCGACGTTTGTCTCTAATTCATCTCGGGACGAGTCACGATTCGTTCGCTCGTTTCTGAATCTGAATCAACAACGTCAAGGGAGAGGGAGAGCCATCGAGCGTCGCGTAATAGCCATGCTGGGAAACTTATTATACTTTGGGTACACCCCGGATGATAAATGGCACGCGTTGGAGAATATTGCCACGACGATTTCTTTCACGATTTCGTTTGCTCTCCGTTTGCCGCCTGTTTTATTCGCGAATGTGTACACGCGCGGTGGCTTACGAAGATGTTTGAACGCCTGAGAATGGGTGCGATACGTCTCTCGTGACGTGCGAAATATGAAGGCTACCCCTGCGGGGGTGGAAGCACGCAGTTTATATTTGATTTTTATACTGATGGGCTTGCTGAATGATGATTAAAATAGGATGACGACTCGTCGAAGCTTCGTGCAAAGCGCGAGTAAACAGAGTAATTACACGATAGTTTGATATTTTTTTAAACGTTCGAAACAGTTCAGAAAATGATGTACCAGATGATGTGAAAACTAGTCGACGATTTATCACGGTCATCATTTTAATATGAAACGAAACGTGGCTTGAGTCTAGATATCTAAATATTTAAAAGTAATGAAATTATCAAATGATCCAATTGTGCCTATATTTCGCGACTACCTGTAAAATCCTACCTCTTTAAATCGTAGATTTTTTAAAAAAAGACAAAAGCTGTTCTAAGAAATGAATTGAAAATGAATTTTGCAACGACTCCTTTTTGCAAATTCGAATGTTTAGACACGTAATACTCGGAAGTACGGATTCGAAAAAATTTTGACAAAATCGAAACTTTTGTGGAACGATTGTTTTGTACTTACAATGTGTATAGTGTGATTAAAAAAATTATAGATAATTTCACACTCGTGAAATCCATGGAAATTTATAAAAGGCCAATTTTGCAGCAACTCTTACAAATTTAATCACTCTGTGGTAGTTGCAACCACCCTATGTACATAGGTAAATACTCAAATAATCGAACACTGAAAATAAACTCAACGAAACGGAATCACGCTCGTAAAAAGCGCCGACTGTTTTTCTTTTTTTTTTTTTTTATCTCAGTAGCAGTTAGCTCCGATCGCGGAAATCGTTCTCTGCCGCGCAATCGGAAACTAATCCCACGGATAATCGCGCAAATCGAAGAGGAAATCTCGCGTGTACGCGCGATACCGCGCGATTACCTTGGCGAACAAACGAACCGATATGATCCCACGACCAGCAAGTTTTCTAGTAAGCAACAAGTTGTCGTGAACGCGATTACTTGTTGGCTCGTAAATAATGAAAAGCAGCTGCCACGTCTCTCTCTCTCTCTCTCTCTTCTTGCCTCGTTGTTGGCCAGGTGGAAATTTTACATAAATTTAAACGCGATGGTTGCGCGAGGCTCTATCTGGTTGCGCGCGGACTTCCGGGAGACAACGATGCTTCCCGAACGAACCCGGCGAATAAAACGAAAAATTCTGGCACCATTCTGTCGGTCATAAAACGATCGAGGGAACGTGCATTCGTACGCTCGTCGAAACACGCTGCTCCACAAGCTCGGTCCCCCCTCTGACAACTTATGCGATATCGTCAGCGTTATTTCACAGTGGTCTCTGACTTTGAGAAATGTAACGATAGTAAAAACGAAATCGTAAATCGACACGATTGAAAAGGACCGCGGCGAATTGACCGTTTGAATCGTTATCTAAAAATTTGTTAGACTGTCACTATCGATTTTTAGATAAAAACTACACTTCCACGCCAGATGGGATTATTTCATCTCGGTGGTGTCGATATTTAAATTGTATTTATGATTTAAACGGGTTCATGTATTTTTTTTTTTTTAATGTAAAATTGATAGTGGTAAGCATATATATATGTTTTATAATGAAGCCATCAACGACGGCGAAATAAATTATTCGCTGTTCCAGCGCGCGTTAAACGTTGATTTTTATTCAATAAGGGATATTTTGAATAAACGAAATTAAACACAGTCGATCTTTACTTAAATTAATTAATTATCACTGACGATGATTATAAATTTCGACGAAATCATCCTCCTTGATAAAACTCGAAATTTTTCTCCACGTGTCGATCGGATTTCTACGATTTCACGTTTCAAATTTCATGAATTCAAGTGTGAATTTACTGAAATGAAAATTTCTCTCACCTGCCGTACCTTGTAACTCTACCTCTGCACATTCTGTATATTTTTATATATATATATTACCATGTGCATTCTTACGTCGGTTATAAGCCGCGATGCACATAAAAATTTCGAAATACCTCCGGACATATGTTCATCCGCCGACAAACAGGCAGCCGAGATCCGAATAAAACGCGAACGAAAAAAAGAAAAGAGGGAGGGAGAGGGTCAAGACCGAAGATAGGTTATGCTCTCGAAGAAGAAAGTTAACGACTCGTCGAAAGAAAACCAAGAGGACCAAGTTTTTTCGCCTCCCTTTCCGTATACTTTTAAAACACGCCCCCCCCTCCCGCTCCTGCCCCAGGTCGAAAGTGGAAGCGGTCGAGATCGGTCCGGCTCGTCGTCGATCCGCGTCGCGAGTCGAACTTTTGTAACAGATTCGAGGGATGAAGCTCTCTCCTGGAATCCGATTGAAATTGAATATCCAGAGTACGCGCGAAAGAACGAGAGAAAGAGAGAGAGAGAGAGAGACAGGAAGTAGTGACCTGGTCGCTTCTCTCGCGCCCTCGTCGACGTCTCACTTTATTATTGCCCCGACTACACGGCAGACGGGTTGGTTATTCACCCTCACTCCACCCCCTCGTTGTAAATCCTGCTTCGAGCGGTAAGTCTAACCGAAAAACTTTCCCGGCCTTTTTATTCAAACATTATTTAAAGCGATGTGCCGCACAGCACGGCAAGTATCGTTCCCTTTTTTCTTCCGGCTCTCTCGAAGAATTCGGCAGAGACCGATCGAAACCGTTTCTTTCCGTGTAACTTTTCAAGGGAACTTTCGATCCACGAATTGGTAGAAGAGAAATTTCGTTATTTTGATTATAAGTGGTTGCTTCGTAACGTTGACTCGCACTTTCATTTTTTGTCGTTTGCGACAACATAGTTGGAGGATAAATTTAATAGCGACGATGTTGCATAAACTTTCTCCGTTTTCCAGGGAAACATTCAAATGCGGAATGTTCTGACGATTTGATTTTTGTGTAAACATTCTTGCACTCGTTATCAGTATCGTTGTAATTACTGAGTCAATTTAATTAGTAAAATCAATTTTTTCTTGTCTATATATATATTGATTTTACTGATTAAATTGAATGACAAAATCAGTAACAACACGATCGTCAGAGTTAATCAAGATGCACAATAATCGAAAATGATATACATATATATTGTTACTGATTTTGTAATTCAATTTCAAAGTTTGTTCCTTCTCTTCAGCCGGCTACATTAGAATCGAAGATTCCAACTGATTAATCTAACTTAAATTATCAAGTCAGTAGAATTAAAAGTGCATAACAGCAAATGTATCGCCAGTAAATGACTCGGCGATTATTACGATTAAATTACGATTTCAACCACTTTCTTTCCCTCCGGTTTTCCTGAATTTTTTTAAATCTTCGCGGAGTTTGCAGTCAGTCATTCAACAACGATTGCGCGCAATTGTCCATGACATATGGATATAATATATCGTACGTTCGTGAAATGAAAAGATACGTTGAAGGGTGAACGAACACGAATAATCGTGGACAGGCTGTTGGATGGAAGAATTAACGATGATAACTATTAATTAATACATTCTCGATAATTAAATGGGGAAATGGTAATGAGAGCCGCAATGGAGCGTTACACTCCGAAGCGAATATATAATTTTCAGTAGGGAAATAATTGATTGAGCATCGATTAATAAGCATGTTAACATGAAATCGAACGCCTGTTATATACCTAGTGAAAAATATCGAGATAGATGGTTTGACTGGTGAATGCATATTAAAGTTATAAGCACACTGTGTCGCTAATATCGTTGTATCAACGAGCAAAATGATCAATCGCTGTTCACGATGCACATTAACCTGACACTCGCGGAAATTCATTGAAACTCAACTCCGAAGCTCTCCTCTCGATTACTTGACATTTCTCCCAACAAATTGTTCTACCTCCCTGTCACGTTCGATAGTATCTTAGAATTTAACAATCAATTATGAGTATTAGCATGTACGATGAACTGATACAAAAAGACTGATTCATCGGGAAGAAACAAAATCAAAGTGAGCTTCACAAGCTCGTGTAATAAGGATAATAAATCGATGGCGATTGCGAACATTTTGAAATGGAGCATTAATAACAATTGATTCTATCGATTGTAAATTTATCCTTATCTCACGACAGATAACTACAAGTTATATTTTTTGTAATTATCTGTCAACTGAAGTCTCAAATAACGCGTGCGCAATATTTTTCGATTGACTACTCTCGCGGAAAATATACGAAAATACACTTATCGCAGGAAACTTTTGAATCGTTAAACAACTCGAAATTTTATTAATACCGTAATAACGAGGCGTGACTGGTCGCTATATTGATAAAGTTTGAAGCTAATCTAAAAATGTATGTAGAAATTAGAATTTAACAGCCATTTTTAACATATAACAGAACGAGTACTAAAAATGATTTCAATTAATATTGAACGTTGTGATTGTATTGTGCAAATTTTGAAGTACTTTCACGACGCTAAACAGCCTTCTACGTGTACTTTCGAATTCGTTCCGAACTTCACCGATATAATCACGAGAGTCGAGCTCTTCGCGCATTGCTAATGAAGTTTCAAAATGTTTCTTACAACACACACGTTTATTATGTTCGTAGAACGTTTCTACAAGTGTTCATGAATACTTTGGCGAACAACTTTAACTAACAAAGTTTGTCCATTAAACCCTGGAATATCCTACATAGACACGTCCTTCGAACCACTCGTGCCTCTTTTTTTCTTTTTCCACTACGAAAAGCTCGATCAGCCTGGTTCCTCAACGGAGGACAATCGAGGAAAACGTTCTCGCGACATTCTCGTGTACTGGAATTCTCGTGTATTAAAAAACTGGGGCAATTACGCCTCGAGCAGCTATGAAAATTACTGCGAAAACCGATTTTTACACTCGGAACTCTCGGGAACGGGGGAAAGGCGGGGAAAAAAAGGGAATGTTACTCCGTAAGCTGAGCCACCGTGCAATTATGCGAAAAAAAAAAGTCTCGAAAATTGCAAGTGGAGGTATCGGGTCGTTAACGGTTTTTCTAGGGTTGCCCGCTTTTGTTGGAGCCTTCGAGTTCAGAGAGCTGCCTCATACGCGACGATAATGCGGTAAATTGTCTAACTATAGAGTCTATTGACAGAGGCATGCACGTAGGATGGCCCAATTGGGGCATAATTGTTTCAGGTTACAAACCTCCGGTAACAAATCCACAAATCTACCGCAGAACACCACGCGCTCCCGTGCATTTTCGGTATTCGCTCGTATTTCGTCTAATGGCATTCATTACTGGTGTTATTATTTCTCCTTTCGAGATTGTGCTTTCTATCTTTTTTACGCACTTACGCGAGGTGACATATTATCTAGAGATAATAAATAGATTAGATCTGAGAAACATAAGAACTAATAAAATTTGTCAGTCGTGCTGACAGAGCGACGAAACAGAAATTTTGCACAGATCAGACTCTTCTTTTTTTTTTTTTTTTTCAAAGTGCTATATCTCGCGTAACTTTCGCGATTGAAATTCGAACGTATCATAATTTAATAACTTTCGAATTAACAACACTGAACTACTTTTCATTACTAAATTTCGAATAATTTCATTAATTTCCCTTTCTCCCTGAAAGAGAAAATTTCTTAGTCTCGAAGATACAAAATTCCCAATGAAAAAATTCGTAAACCTATCAAGTGAAGTTTTTAAAATTCTAAATCTCTGAAATCTTCTGACGAAATTTCTAAAATATCGTAATATATGTTTAATCAGAAAACCAAACAAGAAGAACAAGCTTAGACTGACAATTGAGCTTTTAAAACTCCCTTCCTGTAAAAAAAAACGAATACCCTTTCCTGTGGTTTTTGTGTATAACAACCTAATGCGTATCACGTAAAGCTACTGTTTAATACAAACAGGATTTGCTGTCTGTGGTTACGAGAGGATTGAAAGACTCACAAGTCGTAAAAGGAAACATATCAGCTTCTACGTTTGCGACCACGTAGTCTCTATTATGCGTATTTAAATTCTCCCTGTTTATTATATGTTAGATATCGCGTCAACTAATCTACAGAAGCAAATTTCCAAGGATATTATTATAAAAACGAAAATATCGCGCACAGATACAAAAACATCCACGTCGCTTTTCGACAATTCTTGGAAATAACCGAGTTGGAATAGAAGTCGGAAGTCAACAACCCGTGTAACATATGTACCTAATAATATTCGTATAAATCTATATTCTTATGGATATGAATTATCTATATTCTTATGGAAAGAATTTAAGAAATAGAGTTCAAGCAAGGATTTGTAACGAGTACGGTTTATGGCTCGAAATCAGATGAAAATTAAGGAATATTGCTTTGGAGGCTCCGTTCCAAAAGTCAAGTTTGATTAACTTTCAAAATTGGATCGATTGGATTGGAAGAGTGTTGTACTATATGTAAAGAGAGATTCTAACGGAATGAAATTTTCCTGTTTGAAGGAAATCTCCGATTTACAAGAAAATTTTTGCTAAGAATACACTACACGCGTATTGGAAACATCCGGTACGCAATTTCCGTATTCCTTACTTCCACATCTTATTTACTCGCATACCACATTTGCAGCTCTCACTAAATTCCCCGCAAAGTGCCAAATGCACAAGCGCTCGTACTTCAAAATGCCAAATGCACGAGCTCGTACTTTCGTAAGTGGTAGAACCAAAACCATTATTCGTCATTTGAATTCTCACCATAGTGCGCGATGCTTGACGTTTGCTTGGCTCGTCGCTGCTCCTTCCCTCCGAGAAGGACGAAGAGTGTCAGTGGCGTAGGACGTGGCGAGGAACACAACTCACATATCACACACAGACATCACGGGGGGCGAGGGGGGGAATACTTGTGGTCGAACGTCGCAAGGATTGCTGCCCGTCAGAGGGACGTTGTTGCTTTCGTTGGTAAAAAAAAAAACGAACGTGGCACGGGGGGGAGGACACGTAATGGCGCGAGATTGCTTCTCAGGCCGTCGTCGGAGCGTTCCACGAACCGCGAATTCACGCGAGTTACCGGCCGCGAGGCAACGAAAGCGGGAGAGAGAAAGAGAGCGATATATATGGAAAGGCGGACGCACAGACACGGCAGACGCACGAATTTGGTCGCGCGTACGAGCCACGAGAACGAAAAGGGGAAGGAGAGCTTCTCACGTTTCACGGCACGGCTCACGCACGGATCACTGACAGCATCTAACACGATGCTTTTAGCTCGAGGGTTGCCGCGATACTGCGAGCATCGCGCTACTCGGCGCTCGACTCGTGCGCCGTGTAGTTGCTTGCTTACTGACCGCTGCTCCCATTGGCTGGAGCGTTCGCGCCGAGCGCTCTCATTGGCGCGTTCGAAGCCACGGCTGCGCAGTGCGCCCATCTGAAACTTGGTGAAACGCGACGGAGAATATATCATTCGGATAAATAATATTTTCTTTCTTTTTTCTTGTTTTTTTTGTTCTTTTTTTTTTTTTAATAAAAAGTACAATGGCTCGTGTTAACGATTCGCGTCGCTGCACGAAAGATGCCTCTTTTCTTTGCTCAGTTCGCGCAACGTAACGCAGAGGGAAGCAGAGTTCTGTAAAATGAAATTGTAGATCTGTCTGCAGGTAATTGTAAATGTTTCTATAACGGCGGTACACTACATTCGAGAGTGTAATTCCCCGGGCACAATTATAACACTAGTTGCCGCCCAACTCCCTTCATTGCCGACGCTGTTACGCTTCTGTTTTCAATTCATTTGTTGAATTGACTCTCTTTAATTCATAATTAAGAGAATTAAAAAATTAAAAAATAAAATTAATTTAATTAATTCTTACGTTTCGTTCGACCGCAGATTCTTGTCGTCTGTGAAGCAGTTTCATTCGGTCTTATCAATCAAGTCGATATTACATTTACGTTACCTTCGTATCGTAATTTCTGTATTCGTGAAAGCACGTAGAATCGTAAGCGCGAAAACGGTGAACGATTTGACAGAAGCAAAAAGAGGAGCGGCAGTTTCCCCGCTGAGATTACAAGATCGATGCTACAGACCCAAAGAATCGGATAACGTTGTTCAACGAAATACCAAGTTACCTCGATCGTTTTTCACGTCAACCACTTAATCGAAATTACCGAACCTAACACAAATGAGTGGCAAGAGGTAAAGAGAAACGCTGGACACGTTGATCTTGATTTGCAAATATTTCGTGATAGCAATCGGTGATACGATCTACCCAACGATGATTGAGTTCGGTCGCTGCAAACCGATTCGCCGTTTAGTGCGAAACGATCGTAAATACACTTGGGCTGGCGTGCAATCGCGCGGCAGATTCAATATGCAGAACAATGCACAGAAACGGGCGAGAACGAGAATAAATCTCTTTCAAGAGGAAACCGGCAACGTCGTGGAAGTGTCTCGGCCGAAGTTCGCGGACAAAGGACATTTGTTTTACTTTCATCGATCTTATCCTTTCGCGCGGATGTTCGGAAAGAAAATTTAGATCACAAAGTTAGCGTCGAACAACGCTTGTCGTTCCGTTTTTTACTAGCAGAGAGCTGAAAGAGAAGAGAAAGAGAAAGGGAGGAAAAGGCCGTCGAACGATTCACGTGACTTTGGACAGTGAGGATGTACTTGCCTCAGTTGGAAGCGAAACTTTTGTTCGCGAAATGCTCCTCTTTTTGTTTGTACCAGCCATTCCTTCTTCTTTTTTTTCTTTCTTTCTTTTTCTTTCCTTCTTTCTTTCTTTCTTTCTTTCTTTCTTTCTTTCTTTCCTTACCTTCCCTTGTTCTTTTTCTTCTCTTTTAAATGAGAATCAACCATTCGACCCAGCCTCATTAATTCTTTTCTTTCTCGCCAGGAAAAACTTGTATCCGCGACTCGCGTCTCTTCTCTGTTTCTTTTCCGTTATCCCGTCCACTGGTCCTCTCATTTTTCATTCGTCGCTCGGAGGAAAGTGCACTTTAGCCATGTCACCTGTAGACAAAGATACAAAGGAATATTCCGTGCGTCTGCGAATATCACGTAGCCGGGCCACTGGAATATTTCATGCGGTACCATGAGTGTATGCCATTGCTCTCAGATCCGTGTTTGCATCCTGGCCGAACACGTGGCAAGCTCTAGCTTCCCATATAGAAGCGTAACACGACGAACTAACCAGCTGGGATGCACGACACAGCTGATGGAAATTCATGCATGCTTATTTATGTAAAAATTTCTCAATAATTTGTAGGCTAGCTAGAAAATTCAAACGGATTTCGTTCCCATCCTCGACGCCAGCGATGAGATCAAGCGTGTCGCGAGTAGTTTCATACGTTGACCAACTGAATTCGGATCATCTGTTCTGAGAAATAAAAGAACCTACTACCAACAGCAAGCGAAGATTGAGAAAAACATTGACGAACAGATTTTTCTTTTTTTTTTTTAAATTCCAGATACAGATTGCAATACCATTTTACAGTTACATCTAGAAAGATTTTAATACAACCCTCCGTAAATACACGCGTGTCTTCTATGGGGGAAAAAATGTGGCATTAAAAAATGAAATGTTATCGCGTGTATTTTTCGAACTTTTCAGATAAATTTTATAATATTTTCCAAAAGTCCGTAATGATAGCGGAAGGCAAACAAATGTATTATTCAACTCGACGGTCGTAATTTATTTAACTTGATGCAGAAGCCGACAGAACTTTTGCATCCACATAATACATATTGAACTTGTTTCCCGCCACCAGCGGCATAGGACACACAAAAATATCTCCTCTTTATCGATTCGTTCGTTCCTTGTTTTTCGCTAAAACGAGAAAACCTCTTCCGTTTCGAGTATATGCTATTCGACGATAGGATCTCGAAAAGTAATACGTACATAGAAGGGGCGGATCATTTGCTTTAAAGCTCGCTGCGTGAAAGTAAACAACACTTTCTTCGGTGTAATTCTACGAACGATAACGCGCCGGAATGGTCGCGCGACGTTAGTACTAATGAGATCCAGTGAAATGTAATTATTTCAGCAAGCTGACTGTCTCTCTCTCTCTCTCTCTGTTTTTCTCTTTTTTGCATCGAATCGCTCGATATACACCTGTGTTCCGAGTTGTATTTGCAAGCGAGTCCAGCGAACTGAAATACTGCGCGCGAAACGAAACCCATCATAGCTGAATATAAATCTCAGCTCGATTCAACTCTTTGCCTGTCTTGCACATCACACTTACGCGATATGCGCGACGAGTTTGATGTACGCTTGATGCACGTCATGTACGACGAACAGTTGCTTCAATGTAGAAAATATACTGGAAGCGTGTGGTTAATTCTGGCAAAAAAACTAGACAGACAAAGGAATTTAATTCAGAAACGAAGCGACACGAGCGAATGAATACGCTTTTTCAAACGCTTCGTTTCTCCCAATGAGACATTAACCGACAGTGACAATCATAATGGATTAAATTGATTAACTTATTGATTAGCTTATTTCGTGACTACGTACGTACAAATTTATACCTCTATATAAACGCGGCTAAAGAAGCTTTATCAAAACGGAAGTTTGTATTCATATAATGATGTTTAGATATTTCACATTTTTTGCAGTTTTCTTTTCTTTTTTTTTCTTTTTTTTTTTTGCATTTTCATACCTGAAAATTTTTCTCAGTCTACTTATGAATTTCATATCATCAATTGGCTATCGCAATCCGATAGGAAATTGGCAAATATGAAATATCGCACGAAATGCAAAGTGTTGCAACGTTATGTACAGTCAATACTGTTTGTATACGAATCTTGTTCAATAGGATTATCAATAACGCAATTTGGAAAAAATTCAATTGACTTTTCATACGATTTGTTTCAACCTACCCACGATTTAAACGGTGATTTAGCTTTATTCGAAAACGCGGGCTAATCTATGTTTTTTTTTTTTAATATAAATTCATAGTATTAATTTATTTCAATAAGCTGTATTATTGCGCACAAAAATTGTGATATTCGTTCTTTCGACACTAAACCGAGATAACATAACGCGAAATCACTCGCTGAATATATTTCGGACAGAGAATTACTCTTTCGAATATTTAAGTGACCTCAACTTTTCTTCCAATACCACATTTTTGATTGTACAGTGATATTTTTTCCAACACATTGTACATTGTTCCATATCTCTCCAACATGAATTAAAATATACTAAGTCCTCTCGAAATGAATTTCTCTTTCAACAGCGAAATATAATACACTCGAGTTTGAAAGAAATCTTAAATTCCGACGGATCAAAAAAAAAAAAAAGAATTATATCCAAATTTTCAAAATTTTTCAAATCGAATAACACTCTTAAAAATCACACAGATGAAACACGTGCGTCACTACGTCTATAAACTATCTAAAAATTTGTTTCGAGTACGCAATTGATTCGTTAACATTTCACGGATGTATTTCATAGTAGATTTCATTCTTCTCTAACTACATTTCCAATTTTCGTCCATTTCTTTTTTTTTCTTTTTTTTTTTTTTGCGCGCGCGCGAAATAGCAAACGCGATCATTCGCAGACAGATTACTCAGGCTGTAGGGCAAACTTTATCACCTGGTTGGACGATAGGCAGCTTATCGAATTCCGTTCGAATGATGGATTATCGGCCGCGTAACACGAAATTCATCTTGAACGAGTATCTCACGGCGCGCGATGAATTATCGATACATACTCGGGACATACCTACTTGCAGGTATCTACGACACAGGTTGAGCCTATATCGTTCGCCGGGTGATAGATGAGCAGAACCTAAAACCGAATGATACTCTCGAAAACTCGACGATCGAGCAATCAAGACGCGACGTCATTCGACGCACCGATTCGCCTCGATTCGTTACGCGGATCGGTTTGAGACGCGTTGTGAACGAGAAATGTGTCATCGAGACTGGATACACTGTGTGGCGAGAGATTGATAATGCAATAGGAACGCATCGTGTAACTTGGAAATTACATATTCGCACACAATCGTCGCCCGGAAGAGCATTCGTACACTCGCCATGGAAAAATTTTTATTCATGCAGGGTAGTCTAATGAAAATCAGCGTTTGAATATCTTCGCATTGTTTCGAAGAATACGAAGATACTTCATTAACAAAAGTTGCTCAGTACAGAGAAGGTTATAATACGATAATAGTAATTTTTTTTCAGAGCTGGAAAGGTTTTGGAGCTTCCAAGATTACCTCTAGTTTTTTAAATGAAATTATATTTTGATCAATGAAGCTCGACATTCTATATAAAAAAAATATTAAACAATATTGTAAAATCTATTACATGACAGACGAGAACAATATGAATACAAGAATACCATTCCTCGTCTTTCATACGATAAGTTTTGCAAAACTAAATTAATATATATAATATAATATAATATAATATTAATATATATAATATAATATAGCTTTAATACTTTTTTTAAGCTGCATCGATTAACTAATTGAAAAATATTATAATTACGTTTGGCGATGATTTTAAAATCTCCAAAACCTTATCAGCTACAAAAAAATTATTACTATTGGCCAATTCTTATTGGACCGTATATTACATCTAATCTATAAAACGTTTCATTAACTCTCTAATGAGACACGAGTGACATGATTTACAGATTTTTATATAAAAATATATGATATATAAAAAAGATATATAGTATGAAAAAATATATAAAATATTTGAAGTATAATAATATATATAGATTTTTATAATATTTGATACTTAAAATAATTTTTTCTAGCCACAGTTTTATACATGTATTGCTTCACTATTGTGTTTCATCTATCACTATAATTTATTGTTATAATAATAAATAATAATATGATTAAGATATGATTATGATAATGTAGAGTTAAAAATACGAAGTTGTCAAATCGCATACTTATCTATGCGAAATTACATCTTTCATCTACACAGAGTCTCAATTCTGTTGCGTTCTTTCAATTATTCTCGATCTGATTTTCCTTCTTTATCGCAACAAAAACAAACTCATCATACATCATTAATGTCGTTGAAATTGCGACCTGAATCATCGTTGAACACGCATAACTTCCTATTTCAATCCTACGCCAGACACTTCTGAGAATATAAAAATGTTATTAAATCCACGCTAAAAGTATCTGAAAATCAAGATGTCCGAAATTCCATGGCCGCCAACGGAGTTGGCCGTTAGCTTTCGCGCGAAATCGACAAACGTCAACATCGACAATCGTTATGCGTTCAAACAAACTATCACAGTCCGAAGTTCCGAGCTTGAAATCCTTAAACGGAACAATTTCTTTCCTGCTGCGCATTTAGAGATCACTTCACGGATCGTGGTAGTAAACCGATTCTCAAAACTTCGATCCGTGGCTTATCGCATTTCTCCTCTCTTCACGCTCGATAGCGAACGATAACGATAAACGATACGAACGTTCGAGACGCGCGGAGATCGACTTCACAGCTGCGCCTCTGCAACTCGGCGACATGAATCGTCGAATATCTACGAAATTGCCAAAAAAAAAAAAAAAAAAAAACGTTTCATTATTTCCCTTTAGAATTTCCTTGTGGCTGTCGAACATATATAGCTTATAGATATCGCGTTCGAAGCAATCGCGAAACGTTCTCCGAGGAGCCATTCGTTATAATCGAACGGAAAGGAAATTTTGGTAAGAATTTGTCGGTGAAGTAAACCCGAAGGAATATCGTGAAACATTTTTGTATTTTTTCCCCCCTTGCACAGTAATTTATTAATTAATGGTACAAGTTCTATTTACCATTTCGAAATGTACTGTTTTCGACTCTCTTCGGTCAATTTGAAATATCAAATTGATTATCTCGTAAAAGCTTGCTTAAAAATACATTTTCAGTGGGGAAAAAGGAATTTCGAATATTTCAATACTTTCGAATATTTCATGGTAGATAGAATATCGTAATTCGGAAGGGCGACGTGATATTTTGATTATCTGAATGAATCGTGATATAATCAAATATGCTGTTTGTAATTTTAATGTCACACGAGAAGAGATAATTATTTCGCAAGTGTTTTTTAAATGAAAATTTAACAATTTCTACGACAATTTCTACTCTCCGTTCTCAATCTTTTTTACGGGGGATTACCCCCGAAATTTTCCGTTAATCGATATTCCAATAATCGGGATTCTAGTATATCGGCGATCTGACAAGTGGAAATTTATAGGTTATAAATCTCTTTTTTTTACAACTTTACAATTCTATATCAAACGGGGTTATAGAATAATTTATAAAATTTATCCACGACCTGATATAAATGTTCCATTATATTTCCCTTTAATACACATTATCGCCCCAATATTAATAAATTTATCAATTTTTGGTTTCCATTTATATTTACATAAACTTGTTGGAAGACAAATAATATTCATATAACTGGAGTTCATGTCACTTCAGTTTACTTCCTTCAACACGCACTTAATCACCCCCTATGTTAATAAATTTATCAATTTTTAGTTTCCATTTATATTTACATAAACCCTGAACATCGGGAGACAAATAATTCATAGATAGAACTGAAGTACATTGACATAATAAAAATCCATTGATTCTGCCACAATGATTTCACTTAAAGGAGCAGACTTCACATTCAACTATCAAGATTTCATTCAAACGAGCATTGTGTAAAATTTGATTAACAAATAGACTTCATACAAAAAACGAAGTTCTACCTCTCCGTTCAAACTCAAAAACCGTGCGAAACGCCGCGCAAAGTAACGAAGATTACTAATAAGGAATATTAATAACGATGAACCAGAGCGACATCGAGCTAAACCACACGACAACCAGGTAACTAATCTCCATTCATCATTTTCACTTTTCCTCAGGTCGCCGCGCGCACCTGAAAACCTTCAACCCCTTTAACAAAGGTTTACCAACCTGTTCCTCAAGAAATCTGTTATCACGGGCCGCAGCAAGAACACAATGAACACGCCGTAATCCCGGTTCGTTGTCCCCTTATTATCAAAGCGGTGTCGCGGCAGTTCTCCCGATGAAATTACCTAGCCCACGACCAAGTTATACGACGGGCGACCATAATTTTCTTCCAGGCAATTGGACCGCCTCGCATTACGCCCCCCCCCCCCCCATTTCTGTCTAGCGTCCCTTCTTTTTCCACCGTTGCCACCTGCCAGCGCATTCCCCTTTTTCCACCTTTCTCCGGCGACCTCGTCCTCGAGTCGTGGCTTGCTGGCTCTCGCCTCCTCCTCTCCTCCCGAGGGAAAGTCAATGTCAGTGGCTGGCTTCGTTCGTCCCTCGACCCCTTCGCCCCCTTCTGCCTCATGGTCACAGCAGCCGCTTCGTTCCTTTACGAAGGCTTTACAAAAGAAAAAAAAAAAAAAAAGAAAGAAAGAAGTATCTCGTGAGAGATTCAGACGATTTTCATCGGTGACGCGTGTTTCTGCGGAATCCTGGCGTTTCCCCCTAACGCCGAGCGAGAGGATTCCCACGCGCACGAACGACTACGAAAATCGTCTGTTTCGCGACGCAGGACGCCAAAAACACGCGCGCGAACGGAATACGCGAATACGGTCGATTTTAATTGCTTAATGGCTAGCTCGTGGAGTTAAGTCGAGCGAGGGGGAAAACTCGTTGTTTTATTCGTGTTCGATTACCAGCGGAGGGTAAGAGAGATTAAAGGGATGGGGTGGGAGATTTGCACTGTCGCGCGCGAGAAAGGCCTCGGCGTGATCCGGTTCTTTTTGAAGTACACATGATTTACATAGAAAACATTATTATTCATCGGTTCATACAATGATATATCAATTGTTGTTCGCGTTAAGTGCCAATGTGTAACTAAGATTCTGTTCAGGAGGAATATTAATATATTTTATAATAATAGAATCTCGTTGTCAGTGATAAAAGTACGTTTAGAAGTTGTATATTTCTTACATGTACTAATTAAAATTCATTACAAGAGTGTCTATAATATTAAACGATATTAATATAATTAAAGATATTAAATATTAGAGATATTAAAGATATTAAAGATATTAAATATTAGAGATATTAAAGATATTAAAGATATTAAATATTAGAGATATTAAAGATATTAAAGATATTATAATTAAAGATATTAAATATTAGAGATATTAAAGATATTATAATTAAAGATATTAAATATTAGAGATATTAAAGATATTAAATATTAAAGATATTAAATATATTAATATAATTAAAGATATTAATATAATATAAAGATATAATTAATATAAAGATATAATATCTTTTAATATTATATCTTTTAATATTATAGACACTCTTGTAATGAATTTTAATTAGTACGTGTAAGAAATATATTCAACTTCTAAACGTACTTCTATCACTGACAACGAGATTGAATTCTATTGAATTCAACAGCTCATTACGCGAATGATGACGAGTGCCATGTTATATGTCACGTTCCTTCAAGATTATTGCAAATTTCACAGTGTTTGCATGTGAATTAAAAATTACTCGTGACGCAATGATCACAATAAAATTTGACATACACATCTGTGTTAAATACCAACTAACCACCATCTAAATATTAATGTAAGGAATGAACATGTCCATCGTTGCTCAGTATAGTCAAAAAATATTCTGGAAATACAATTATGTTCCGCAATAACTAATTAAAACAACTTATCAATATCACCTGGAAATTTCATTGGTTTCTTCGTAATTTTACACTTCGTCCAAAGAAAAAAAAAAAAGAACAAAACAGAATCATTCAAAAGCAGAAATACGCATTTTGAAAGATTCTCAAGATTCATAGTAAACGAAAGCTAAAACAAAAGAGATTAGTTCCTCGTTCTGCATCCTTCACTGGACACTGTCTAACACAACTCTATGAGTCGATCGATCAAATAACTAAACGTTAAACATTTTCTTAACAAAAGGATATATGCCGGTGGCGAACGATCGTCGATGGCCAACAAACGAGACGTCGATCAATCGTTAACGATTAATCATCGACGTTAATGGATGACTAGTAAACGCGTATCGAATAGCCGATGGAATACGTTAACGTTGTCGCGCGACAAAGCAGCATGTCGATAAACTCGAAGTCACTGGCGCGTTAACAGGGGTTAAGTGCTATTAAAAGCTAGTTCGCGTTAAAAACCGTGCAAGACAGAAGAAACACGACGTGCCGTGCGCTTCTGGCTGCGCCATCCAACCGGAAACTTGAAAACAATTGTTACTTGATGAAGGATGATCGCAACTTCGTGGTCGTTGCGACAACGTTAATCGCTGTAACGATTATTGATTATCTCTTGCGAGCAATTGCAACGAATTGCACTGTTGCAGCAGTTTTTAATAATTCAGTTGTCGTTCAATTTTCGACAGTCGCAATGATTAAGTTTCACAGATCAACCTTTTACGACATATTTTATAGACAGAATTTGAGATAATGATCACTGGCGATTGAAATTTTTATTTTGACTTAACTGTAATCCAATTTTTACAGTTCAAGTGAGTTATATTTATAATTTCATATTTTGATTTAATTGCAGTAAGATACGCGTCCATTTTGTGCGTCTCGTGTTGTATAAATCTCATAAGAATTTTCTTTTCTCTTCAATTCGCTTATCATTGTACGAAATAATTCGACAGGTTTCGAATAATATTTTAATTTTAAGCTCTCTCTCTCTCTCTCTCTCTCTCTCTCTCTTTCTTTCTGTCTCTCCTGTTCAAAGGGTAACCGCGGCCATTGACAGGAAGTACAATCACGCATCCCGAAAGTGGAATCGCTTTTGAATAGAATAATCGGGAAAGCGAAGGATGCTCGAAAATAAAGGCAACGACGAGCGAAGAAGCACCGTTCTCGTGGCAGAGTCGATTGAGAGTTCTTCCAAGACTCCACTTGCCCGTGGCAAAGTGGCCTTTTCTGACCCAATGGCAATGGAAAAAGTTTGTGTCAGCGAATTAACACACGAGCGTGTTCACCAAGCTAAACGAGAGGCGAGATTTTAAATTTTCTCGAATAAAATATGTATAATGTTTGAAACATGGCTATTCGACACGATATTGTCCCGAAATAATCCTACATATAAACAAATGATTTTTCTCGAAATTATTTGACTATTTGCCCATCGAATAAAATAATATTCTATTTCATTTTGTATTTTGCGTTCGTTTCTACGATAAATAAAATCCCTGATCCTCTTCTGTAAGCTTCGCCTTTTGTTGAGATCTTTTGTTATTTAACCTCAATGAATCAAATCAAACGGACGATCGCGACAGTTGCGAATAATTTATTTGATTCCGACGGAAGATACAACAACTTTTCCAAATAAAAATGACAAATTGATGGAATATCAAATTCTTATTTTTTTCTCTTTGTTTCTAAACAAAATTTGCTTAACGCGTGTTTGTCGCCAATTCTCTGTTCGTACAAATGTACGAATATTTCTGCGAACATTTAAAAATTTCGAAACAATCTTTGAGAGATGATAACAGAAAGGAAAGAACTGACTCAAAGACACGTGCAACAAGCGCTTTCACAAATCGTTGGAAATTGAATAAAAACCATTCGATAACCATCAACTGTACCACGCTAGCTCGTGGTATAGTTCGTTAATCACGCGAAGAAAAAAAATTCCACGTGCTAAAAAAAAAAAAAAAAAGAAATAAAAGAAAAAACAGAAAATATGGTAGATAAAAATATAAAGTTTCGACGATATCCAGCTGGAGTGCGACCAATTTCCCCGGTTTCACTATGACCATCGAGCACTATGTCGATCGCGTGGCATCGCATGCGTGCGTAGACGATCGAACGCGGGCGATCGCGGTTCTTTCTGCCTGTGAAATTGAATTCACCGGGATAAACTCTATTCAGATCCCCTCTACAGTTGCCTACGCGATCTAACCCCGATCGAGAGGGGTCATGACCCTCTACTACTCTAGCAAGCTCACCTTTCTACACGCCAACTTTCTATCCAGACACGATCTCTTTTCAAGTTTCATCATTCAACGTTTAATATCTCTTTCTGCTTTCGTCGAACGTGCGTTGAAGATTACGTGTTGAAGATTACGGATGTCTTCGAGGTGATGTCTTCAATGGACGTCGAGGTAATCTGAAGTCGGAGTGACGTTGTTAAAGATTCGAGATTATTGGCAGTCGCAAAGACGCACGATCAATTATAAATATCAAGTTACACTTACACTATTTTTAGCTTATATTTATTGAATTGCTCAACGATGTTTAGTTCTGTAAACTTTTTAAACGCCTCAGTGTTTTTCTATTGCAAGACACGTACCACGTGGATGAAATAACAGAAATTAAAATAACAGAAATTAAAGAATAAAATTACAACGACACGTGGAGCAATAGTAAAGAAAGATATAATTGGAAAATAGAAGTGGAAAATATTCACTTTTCATCGAACGATGCTGGGTGAAGTCATTTTTCAATTTTATTCATCGAGATTATTTTTGTACATAGTGTTTCGTTTGTTTGTTTGAAACGATAATCGATTGAAATATTATTTGAAATTTACTTGATTCTACAAGCACATAGGGAGATATATCGTATCTCAACGGCGACTAACGAACTTGAAATAGTTATTCGAAGCGAATATTTCTCTCATTATTCGCGCAATTCGAAATAGTTGAATATTATTTTTTGTGAAATCGTTCCTAATTGTTCATTCTTGTACACGAATGACGTGTTTGTATCTCAACGTCGTATTTATGTTTCTACGTCGCAGGTTGAATAAATAATGATAGCCTAACTTTTACTCAGGAATAACACTTAATTTTACTAATTGATATTTGTTTCTTCTTCAATACTCTTTTCAATTGATTTCCCTTTAAAACAATATTCGAAATAATCAATGCAATGTTTCGAAGCGTGATATATTATTTTAAATAATAATTTCTGATACGCCTTGAACAATTATTATTTCAATTAATAACTCCCACTCGTATATGCTTGAATAAATAATCTCGATGTACTTGTTACATATATTATCGTTAAATAAAATAAACTTTCAAATAACATTTTTCATATTTCAACAAGAGCGTTTCAATTAATATTTCAAATACTTTTCATTTCAAAGCTGTTCAGCATTTGGTATCTAGCACGATATTCTGTCTAAAATACAATTAAGAATAAGAATATAGTCTTATAAAAATTTATCAAACACTTCTTATAGAAATTTATCGAATTGCTCTATCGTATCGTAAATTTCTAAGAAACTTAATTTAAAAAAATTAAAAAAAAAGAAACGACGAATATCAACATCGAGAAAACGACGAAGAAAAGAAATCGAGAACCTACGAATATTATCAAACGAAAAATAGAAGGATAGAACAGTCTAAGCAATGAGGCAATTCTAAAATTGAAATTCGCTTGCTAATTGAATAGCAAGCAAAGACTCCTTTCCCGAAAAAAAGATCTTCCAACGTTCTATTCTTCCCGCCATTGTATCGCAATTACGAGCGGCTGGTTTTTCGGAGGCAAACCACAGGCAGTTTCAACGCTTCAAAAGACGTTGCACGCGGAAAATCCGCGCCCTCGACGCGCTTCGTGTTGAACTTTCACCGTGATTCAACCGTAAGGACGAAGGTCGTGAATTGTTCCCGCGGTTAATATCTTACTGGCAGACCCTGGCGCGAGTCTCGCTGCGTGGCGCAACAATGAGCAGCGTTGCTGAAAGAGTCCTCTTACGACCGGAATTCCACCCTCTGGTGTATGACTTTCTCTCTTTCAGCGAAGAAAGCCGCCTAAGTGCCTTCCCCCGGCGACTTTCTTTCGCTTGTGTTTCAAATATACGCCTTTCCATCATTCCTCCTTTCTACGTTCCCTTTTCACTCATGATTTTCACTCCTCCTTTCCCTTTTCTTTTTCTTTTTCTTTCTCTCTTTCTTTCTTTTTTTTCTTTTTTTTTTTTTTTGCTTTCTACTTCTTTGTGTAAAAGATTAACGCGCAATTAACAGACAACTTTGATCATTAAAACTAACGCTAATTTTGATATAAAGATCACGTGGATTTATGCTTGCCCCTATTTGGGGTTCTGCAGCAACAAGTAACGTAAACAAAACAGCATCGACAGAACTTGATAAGAAACTCAGAGTGTGGTGTACGTAACGTAGATATACTTAAAACTGACAAAGTGTCCTGAAAACACGAAACACAATACGGAACCTGTCGATTAGGATTTCATTTGCTCTCTACACTAGAACTACCGACAGTTAAGACGAAGTTATTTCTACCAAAATTATTTTGATCATTTTAATAAATAAAAATAAAATAAAATTCATCATATTATTTCTTTAGTTATTACTGTAAAAGTCATTGCATCATTGCGGGGGAAAAATTGTAACATGAAATAGAAATTTTAAAATAAAATTGTAAAACCAGTCATTTTGACTGGTGTGGTAGTTCTAATGTTAATCGAAGGTGGCTAACTGGCGTTGCCCCCACTTTCTTCATCGCTAGCGCTATCCCCCCTCTCCCTCCACAATACTCCACATTAGATATATATGCAATCTTTCTCAATTATCTCTATTATTATCTCAATTAGATATATATGCAATTAGATATATATGCAAGATATATATGCAATTAGATATATATGCAATCCATATAAATTGTTTTCTTTACTATAGCTGCTAAAATTAATGGGAAAGTAGTTTGTATGGCCCGCTGTATTAATGCGAACTAATATTTATGGCGGAGGAGTCGGCAAACCGACCCTCCACTGCTTCTAAACGAAATCTCGACATAGTCAACACAACTTCAGATATTCTCAACAGAAGACTTATCGTTAGACGAAAATCACTCCACTCACTACTCGCAAAGTAAAAATTATGATGCTTATCACTGTTGTCACAGCACAAGTCACGTTCAAATACTATGAAGATGGGATATATATAGAATTTTAATTGTAAAAGTGTCCGATAAAGTACTAAACAATAATGAGCGTCGATGATTTCTCGACGATAAAAAAAAGCGACAATGTTGGGTTACAAGGTCATGAGGAACACTATAAATACATGCGAGTTACTCTTCGTTCAAAAGCGGTGCTCTGGCAAAAAGCGGTCGATTTCGATAAGTTTCGATTGTCGGACAGGAACGAAGTCGAGGTGGAAGAGGTCATTAACGCTATGCTACAGAATGCTTCGAGAATCGATGCAAAACGCGTCGACTCGTTATACGGCTCCCGTCGCGGTCCGCGATGCTCCGCAAATGAAATTTAATAGCTCGATCGGTTAAGAGGAGTTGAAAGGTATTTGAAAGGATAAACGACTAATTTAGAGATTACCGGACAAAATGTCGAGATTTAGAAAGTTTCGAAATTTTACGTTCATTGGCTCGCACTTGTGGAATCAAAATTTTCGTTATTTCGTTCATTTTTTCTTTTTTTTTTTATAAAAAAATTGTTTCGACTAATCAAAAGTGTCCTGAATAACCCCAAGTTATACGATCGAGAAATCGTTTAATCCTAAGACCTTTAAACCAAACCTTCGTCAACAAATTGAAGCTCGTTTGCTCGAATCGTTTGCTCATTTGTCTTCTCCTTTCTTTTTTTTTCTTTTTTTTAAATTTCGTCGCGTTAAACAATTCCCACGATGAGAATTTATTGCGCGCGTGCGCAAGAGAGAGAGAGAGAGAGAGAGAGTAGGGAAGAGAGGAAAAATTCACGAGCAACGACGAGAAAATTAAAGCGCAAAAGTATGCGGAGATAATGGGGCGCGCGTTACGAGGGAGACCTTTCTTTCTCTTTTTTTTTTTTGTTCGTTAGTTTTTAATGCTTAGCGAATCGCCGTCGCAGAACAATGAAACATTTCTCGGGCGTCGCATAGATACTCCTTTGCCGGGCATGGGACTGCTTTTAAAGCTTTTATGGGGGGACAGGTACTTCGGCCTGGCGAGCATCATCCCCGGCTGTACATCTACGGAGACACA
This sequence comes from Tetragonula carbonaria, assembly GCA_032399595.1. NCBI lineage: Eukaryota > Metazoa > Arthropoda > Insecta > Hymenoptera > Apidae > Tetragonula > Tetragonula carbonaria. Next base: position 9,619,502 of record JAUCRC010000008.1, read on the forward strand.
GAGGCCGCAAAACGTAGCGCCGATTCTTCACGAACGGCCTTCCGGTGTACATTCAGCCGCAACGATGCTTTCAACTTTCCATCGGCAGAATATTCCGCGCGTCCGTGAAAATGTATCCACCAACGAAACTCCATACGATCGATAATAGAAGTCTCTGTTTCGCGCGTATGGCAATCTAATCCGAATCTCGATATAATTTTCGATACGCGGGTGTGTATTGTTCGTGCCACTCTGTTTCACGGTTAACCTCGTGTATTTCTACCGTATCTATTCACGTGTGTTTAATAAAATACTTATTAACGTATATTTCATAAATTTATAACAAAGAAGACACACAATTCACTGTATAACTTCTTCACAGTGTGTTCGACAGAAAAATACAATGTCGAACATACGTCTTTTAGTACAAGTGATGTCGTTACAGATGAATATGTTCTTAATTTAGTACAAGTGAATATGTTACAGATGAACGATTTTTGATGCACGTTGGAGAATTTCTATCTTGGCGAACTAATTTTCAATACATTGAGTTTGTACAATTTGTTTCATGGCTAATCTATATATTTTTACTGTATCCACTCACGTGTGTTTAACAAAGAAGATGACACTGAAAGACCATATGTTCACCACATATTCTGTTCGCGTGTATTTAACGAAAAAGACAAGACTGAACAACAATTGATCATAGATCTTTCAGCAGAGCAAGTCAGAGGTGTGTGAACGATTTTTGGTGTGCGTTGGAGAATTTCTATCTTGACGAAGCATTCTATCTTCTATTGTTTCTCTGTATATATGAACTCGACATCTGATCGATATAAATGCCTGTGACGTGCATACACGCCCGATGCGTAATTTCAATCGATGAGATTAAATCTTGGATTTGAAAACGATTGAAGTAACATTTCACAAGAGAAATGTTCATACACGTCATATTTAATCTTCGCGAGGTCAAGGATTTTATTTTATATCGAAGAATTATTTTCCATCCCGAGGATGAAAATGCTGTGAAATAATCTTCTGCGTTCCACATAAATCGTTTTTTCATGCGAGATGAATTGTTCAGTCTTTGCGATTGAAAGTGAATTATTAAACGAAACGAAAAATTTTAGGAAAAGGGAAAGATTTAAATGTTGAAACGTTTCGTTCAACTACGTTGAATCCCTAATTTCGTTTTCCACGTGGACATCTTTCATCGATGCTAGAATTCCGCTAGTATGGAAAAATTCCGATTTTCCACGGTCCTTTGCGTATCACCGTCGTATCCTTGCAATTCTGACCGCGTCTGACCGCCATCGTCCATTTCTACTGTGCGTTCAGTCTGTCGAATGCTACGCCTCGCTACTCTTCATAAATATTGAAATATTTTGGTGGATTTGTGGTACGAATTGAATTATTCAAACGATTACGGGTCGATGAATATTGCTGAATTGTTTGAGCATACGAAGCGTATCAAAGTCTTTCTAGGTTTCTTTCTCTTTCCTCAGCAATTGACAATGATGTGAAAACTGTCCTAAAATAAGTAACGCAAGCCTAAAATATTATACGAATCTTCGAAAAGATCCGTCTTACAGATCCACAAAATTATTGTGAACTTTCAATTACGGCAGAGCTGAATTCAACTGATCATCGAATAGAAATTGTTGATGTTGATTTTACATTGTCGAACTTTACCATTACGAAAGACATATTATATTACAAAGAATTATTTCTTTACATTACAAAGAAATCTATTGGTATAATTTTAGTTTTAAAAAAAAAAAAGATCACAGACTGCTCGTTTTTTGCCACGTTAATACCTGCCCGGCTCAAGATTAACTCCACGATATTCCGCTAGAATATACAACACAGCGTGCAACAGTAACAAAAAAAAAAAAAAAAAAAAAAAAACGAAAGCCGATACAGATTACCCGGCCATAATCTCGCGATTAAATTATATCTCGTCAGTGGCAAACAAGTGTCCAGATACTTCCGAACTGTCGTATAATTCCCGTCGGGATGTATCGAACGAATAAATAGAAATAACGTGTTTAACGTCTGGAACAATTGATTCGGCTCGGAAATCAGAGAGCGGTCCGTTTGCCTTTCGAAGATACGGCTCGCCCGCCTCCATTGCGATATCCCGATGGCCCGTTGCGCAAATGGATTAAACAAACGGCCGGCGTTTTAATATTTACGATGGAAAATGGAGGGAGGTGGAGCAGGGAGGCTTCCCCTCGTCGCCAGGAACGATTGTTATGAAAATACATCGGGAGATTGGGCCGGCGTTCATTACCGCGGCCCGGTCGTACACGTAGGAGCCACGCTTCGAACACCATGGCCCGTACACATGTACAGGGTGGGTAGAAAAATTTGTCCGTGGCTGTCATAGATGAATTCTACGCCATCGATTCGACGGAAATCCACGTGAACGAAATTTTCTTTTTCTTTTTTTGCATTGTATTCTACCCTTATCGCGAAGATAAAACTTCTCCAAGCAACCTAATAGCTTCTTTGAAAAATGGCAGAAAAGTTTCTCGATCATTCAACGCTGTGGACACGTGCGCGCTAACAGCGACTTTATGATTTTCGACGCGTGGATGCCTATATTACATATTTTCGTATTTCGTATTCACTAACATTTTCATTTGCACATAGTTGCAGCCTAATCAGCGTTAAGTCTAAATAATCAAATGATAAAACCAACTGTCAAACGAAATTCGCGCCTTCGGAACTGTAAAGTCGCTGTTAGAACGCACGCGTCCGCAATGTTGAATGATTGAGAAAAAAAACCATTTTTCAAAAAAAAAAAAAAAAAAACTATCAGGTTGCGACCTGTAAGGTAAAGGTCTCACCTTCGTAACGATTAGAATATAATGCGAGAAGAAAAAAGAAAAAATTTTTTTCACCTTCAAATTCAAATTCTTCATATTCTTTACTTTATATTATTTCCATCGAAACCGAAGGTTGTAGATTTCATCTACCATAGCCACAGACAAACTTTCCTTTCCACCCTGAACGTATGTACCACCTCGGTGATGAAAACGTGGAAAAACTCGCCACCGTGAACTTTTGGGGGGAGGGGAAGGTGGCGTCTAACGCAGATCCTCCTCGGCGAGCGCCGACACGAGCTGCGAAAATATTAAAGCGGCCAGCGTCAGGGGCCCACGTATAATTCAGCGGAGTATTACGCTGCGTAAAAGAGGCGCTACCGATCGCAGCGCGCATCCCCACCCTAACTACGCAGATTTCGCAAGAAACGGGCTTTTATTAACGGGCGAACAGTGTGAAACAAGTTACTGCGGTTCGTTTAGTCCCGCCGTCTTGTCGTAAAGAAGTCGCCGGCGAAAATGGAAACGGAAGACAAAGCTGCGCGTCGCGTTAAAGGGGATGGAGCGGGCGAAAGAAATTGAAAAATGGAGATCGTTAGATCCTGGACGCGATTCGCGGAGTTCATTCACGCGGGCAATGAGGGCAAGTGTTAAGGCGTAAGCCTGAACGAAGCGTTGTCGCGTATTTAGCATTAGCATTAAGGGGCGTGATGTGAACTCGAAATTGAGATTGGAATCAACCGTTTGAGTGCCAAGCGGCGCGATCGCGCTTCTTCTGCCCTGTCCTCGAAGTGCCAGCGAAGCCCACAATCACAGCAGGCTCGGTTTCTATCGATGCGCGACTTTCGAAGTAAAGAAATATAATGAATATAATGAACTAAATTATGTAGAATAGACTATAAAAAAACGATAATAAAATATTTGTTTATTTAATGAAACAGCTGATAAAAAACGAATTTTAATTTCAATCTAACATTTGGATGCAAATATTATTAAAAAAAATATATATATGACAAGCGCTATCGCGCCGCTTGGCAATTTTCGATTGGGAAACAGGAAAGGCCCGTGGCACTCAAACGGTTAATACTGTGAAATCGTAAAAGTGGAGTTGGTTCTCAGAGAATTTGAATGATAGGTATCTCTTAAGATTAACTCCGTTAATTTCAGTTCTCTTTTTTGATTTAGAGAGAAGTGTGAGAGAAAGACAACAGAAACGGCACCATCCTCTCTTGCGATAGATAGCATTCGATCCTAGATATTTAATCCTAGATATTCAATCCTAAGTATTCGTCTTAGATTATCCTATACGTGTTTAAGAGACTGGCTGATTACAGAGGATAAATTGAAGAAATAAGATCGCTAACGTTCAAGATGGAGAGAAAAAGTATTTCAATAAACATTTCGAAGTAATATTGAATTTTAAAATCACACTCTAATTCGCGTTTCTCCCTTGTGTGATCGTCATGAAATAAAAAAACGAAAACCTTCAGAAAATACAATTGATTAATTTGTATAATCTTCTGTAAATCAGTTATTAAAATTCGTCGTCTCCGCTCTTTCACGTGCATCAAAAAAAAAAAAAACTTTGGAATTCATTAATTTGTCTTCTGTATTACCTTTGGTTATTATAAAATTACTTAAATTTTTTTTTTAGTTAGTCAAATCAGTCATTAAAATTTGTCGTCTCCGCGTTTTCATCTGCATCAAAAAAAAAAAAACTTTGGAATTCATTAATTTGTCTTCTGTATTACCTTTAGTTATTAATATAAAATTACTTAAATTTTCTTTTTCAGTTAGTCAAATCAGTTATTAAAATTCGTCATCGTCTCCGCTTTCATCTGCATCGAAAAGGGAAAAAAAAAGGAAATGATCTCGATATTAATAAGGCAAACCAAGTGAATTGGAGACGGATCGGTTCCGAAAAGGGCGAAAAGGGGAAGAGCTCCCCCTCGGCAGCTTGGTCACGAAACTTTCGTCGAATCAGGAAAATTATAATTCTCGTAAGTGCTTGCTCGGGAGAAGCAGAAGCAGAAGCAGAAGCAGAAGAAGCAGAAGCAGAAGAAGAAGAAGAAGAAGAAGAAGAAGAAGAAGAAGAGGTCGAGAAAGAAATCGCTGGATTTCTGTCTCGGTTATACCGAACGGATTTCAACCCTGGCAAACAGACTAGCCTGCCACGTGCACGCGTGTATGTTTGTGTGTGTGTGCGTGTGTGTGTGTGTGTGTGTGCGTGCATGTGTCGCGGTGTTTCGTGCGATGTTTCGCGGTTGCCTCGATCTTCGAACCTTCTCATCCTTGGCTATTCTTCTCGTGACGGAGCGAAATTGGAACGAACCATCGGAGAACGTTCGTCTTTTTTCCAGTTTTCTTTTGCTTTCTCCGCTTTAATAAATCTCCAACAGCTTGCGACCGAAACAGAGGCCCTTGATTTTGATTCTCGCGAGATCATTTGATTTTCTAGATCGATTTTCGCAAATCAAGGACTAAACGGAGGATAATTTGTTAGGAAAATATTATTTTTTTTATAAAACTCGTGATTAATATTCAGACGAATGGATCGTCGAGAAACGTACGTATTTCGACGTTTTTTCTTCTGTTTCTTCGCACGAATAAATTTCACAGAGTAGATTCAACAATTCTTGTAAATCAGGGACAGCAAACGGATAATAATTTGTTAGAAAAACATAATTCAAAATGTGGGATTAATATTTGGAGAACAGAGACTAGAGCAATTACAAACGAATCATCGTTTGTTTTTAAAGTTTCCTTCTGCTCCTTCAAATAAATTCCACAGAAGAGATTTTCATAGAAAGAGAAGCCTTTGGTTTCCGCCAGTTAATTTTTCCACACATCGATTTTTGAGTAAGTCAAAGACAATTTTTTAAACGAGTACAATTCGAAATATCATTTAATATATAGAAGGATAACTTTTTTAGCAAAAATTTTATATATAATAATATATTTTTGTCATGAATATATATATATATATATATATATATATATTTGTGAATATTTTACTTCTCTTTTTCACGTTGCGTTTAATTCTTGCATTTTTTAACTTGCCATAAATGTGCAAACATCTGCAGCGTAGTTACTGTTGCATCGAATTATACAGAGCAAGCGGAAAATCGTAGTAGAATCAAAAATGAGAGTAATTCTACATTATGAATAATAAATAAACATATTTGCAGCGAAGTATGCTTTTGAATAAACTAAAATAAAATTTGCAACAGCTAGACCTAACAAGATCAACTGGAAACAGTCACTATAAAAAACGATTCGATATCCGAGTAGAATATTTATCTGAACAATTTTCAAAATTTGCATTCTCGAAAGTAAATCGCGAAGCTTAACTCTGCACAATTTCACTTCTGAGTTTCATTATAACACTAGACTGCACTAGATTCGAAATTCTTCAAATTCATATTTTTGCAAATAAAATTCGGAAAAGGGAAACTGGATAGGAAATTTTCTCTATTTACAACTAGATAGAAAGTTTTCTCTATTAATTATCGCACTTTGAATGTTTTGCAATCTTTTGCAAATTGCACGCGAGCTGTGTACATTTTCTCAAAAATCTGTAGAAATTCTGCGGTCTAATTATCGCGCAGAATTCGTCGTTTCGTCACCACAAAAATCAAACATTCGAATACTCGTCGAATTACGAATCACACGCAACTAAATATCAAATCCTCCTTTGGCAAGAGCAAGAGTTAACTGACAAAGAAAAAGAAAAAAAGCAAAAAGTATTGAACAACAAAATCAGCTTTTCTCGGAACTAAAATTATTAACATTTAACAACTTAAAATATATTTACGAACAGAGAACAATTGGTAGCATACATCCTGCTTTGCACGTACAGCGAGAAAGATTTGAAAATACTGAATCTTTTTATAATGCAAAAATTAAGATTCCATTTCACCCGTAATTCGTGATTTGAATATATAGTACATATACATAAACAAATATTCAAGAAAATATGTTAACATTTACCTGGAAAAACTTATGAAAAATACGGTTTTTAAATATTGTTTAAACCTGAAAAGGTTTTTCTTTGCAAAACGACACACCATTGAATTCGTCGTAAAAGAAAACACTAATTTCATCAATTTACACAAAAAACAGTATCTTCAATAATTTCCGAGATGTGTTTGACAAAATATGTCTCGCACCTCCAACGCTACTTGTCCATAGTTTTCAACCTTTCAACATCGGCCATTGCCGATAAAAAAAAAAAAAGGGTCAAATATTTGTTTGAAAACTATATTCATGCAAAATTTCATCAAAATCGGCGATTGTTATCGCTTCGATATGTTCCCTTGTTAGTAGAACACGATTGAGCGCTCGTCAAACCGGAACGGTCGTGGCAGCATTGTTTTCGGACGAAACCGGAAGAAGATCCGAAGATCGTTGAAACAGCGTCATAGTTGCGAACAGTTTATTAAACGGAAGTTATGAAGTCGCTGTTCCGAGTCGGAACATGGAGCTTGCCAACGACAATCGCCATTGTCGTGAAAACACTACGTGCTACGCGCCAAAAACAGGTGAAAAAGTTTCGCGCGGCGAACGAAAGAAACAGAAAGAGAAAAGAGAGAGAGAGAGAGAAAAAATGAAGAATAGAGCATTGTCCGGTTGCGGATAGCCACGAAGAATCCACGGATCGCTAGATCACTTAATCTCCCAAGAGAGAGAGAGGATCTCCTCCCGAAATCGTGGAATTTCAGCTGAATTAAGTACAGATTCAACGAGAACGATCTTTCATCGCGGTGACACCTATTACGAAGGCATCGCCGGCAATGGGGGATGATAAATCGCTCGTTCTTCCCGCTGTCTTCGTCTCCTCCGCATCGAGTGTCCATTAAAACTGCGACCAATTAAGAGAGATTCAATCTTTTCTTTTTTCTTTTTATCTATTTCTTTTTTGCGTAATGTCGCAGATGAGAGAACGAGATCGTCGAAGTCGTCGTAGCGCGCTGATCGTTTCTCTTCGTTTCTCGACACTCTAGCGTGTGCTCGCGTGGTAACCCCGTAATCGTTCCTCGTTTAACGAGGCGTTTCGCGTGGCCGGCGTTCGTAATCGAGCCGGCTTCGAAAATGAACGAATTTTAACGACGTCGGTGATATTGAAATATTTTCGAACGGCGGAGAACGTTAAAGCGCGAAATACTCAAGTGCAGAGGACGTTTTGATACCTGTAAATTGGAGAGCGGAATGACTGCGCGCCTAAGTCAGAGTCTTAGTCACGTGCGATGGACTACAGCCAGCGACAAAATGATAGAACGCTCTCGTGTTTCAGTATATCAGAAGGAAATGTGCGCTTTACGTCAGTCACATTTCATAGCTGCAAGTATTTTGTAGCTGGTGTCCGATAATTATGAGTAATATATAAAATTAAGTATACTTTTATATATTATATATATATATACCTAAATTTAAATATAAATATATTATATTATAAATATAAATATAAATATAAATATAAATATAAATATAAATATAAATATAAATATAAATATAAATATAAATATAAATATAAATATAAATATAAATATAAATATAAATATATATATATATATATATATATATATATATATATATATATATATATATATATATATATATATATATATATATATATATATATATATATATATATATATATATATATATATATATAAATATAAATATAAATATAAATATAAATATATAATATATTATAAATATAAATATAAATATATTATATTATATATTATATATACATATTATGAGTAATATATAAACTTAAGTATACTTATATATATATATATATCTAAATTTATATAAATATAAATATATCATGTTCTATATCATATATATATATTATTATAATATATTATATCATTATAATATATTATAATATTATAAATATAATGTAAATATAATAAATATAATATATTATATTAATATTATAATAATATATTATATATTATATATATTACATATATAATATATATTTATATAAATTTAGGTATATTTATATATATATAAATAACTTTATTTTTAATAATTTATATTTAATAATTTTATATATATAAAAATAATATTTTATATACATATAAAATATAAAAATTAGGTATATGTAGTATCTATTAAAAAAATTACGAAGAAAGACGTAAACATTGTTGTTTACCGAAATGATAGAACGTGCGTATTTTTTCACATATCGTTAGATCATTAGATCATTTCACAGTATCGTTACATATCGTGTGGAATACATAGTATTTTATAATGATTTAAATAAATCAGTTTGTTCAGTTGAAAAAAATAGGCTGCAGAAAAGAATCGCGTGCGTTTGAAGTACAATTAGCTCTGAAATTGTTACGAAGAAAAAGTCTTTTAGTGAAAATAATAGCTAAAATTGCGGATCGAATAACTGAGAAATTTATGAAAAATTTGGACACTTGTGATACAGAAAAGGATGCTCGTGTTTTAACACATCGTACAGAAGCGTGCAAGGCTAGCATCGAATTCAAAAATACACGCGAGAAATACAGCAAATTGCTCAAAATGCTGGATTACACACATAAAGAGAGAGAGAGAGAGGAAGGGATTAAATAATATCACAGACAAGGTATATATAATAAACTTTAATCTACTCACATACCTACGTCTGTGGTAATAATCTTCAATTCATTTCGAAAGGTGAAAACATTTCCATTGATAGATTCTCTGGGAACATCGATACTCCGTTTCCAGATCAACTTATGAGCGTAATGAAATAGGATGAAAGCAGAAGTTCATTAAGATCCAGCGCCATTGTTTACCAGCCTCTGCGATGCAGAAACAAAAGGGTAGCAAACAGGCGTCACGTGTACACCGGCGGTGAGTTAATTTTCGATGTTTACATTTTCTTGGTTCAGCTACGAGCATACTCGATTAAATAACGCTTGCTTGGTCGATTTCTACGTACATTGTGCCCGCTCGAAGGAAAAAAAACTCTCTTCTATAGAATTTCATTCTCAACACTGTGCTCTACACAGTCTGCCAGCCCGTCGTGAAAACTAAACAAATAAAGTCATAATGCGGCTAGTAACCGCTTATTATACGGCGATTATGAAAGATTGCTCCTGCGGACTGTTCCGAGGAAATTAATCGAGTAGGAACTCGCGGAAGGAATCTGTCGTGCTTAATGCGATAACACGGTGATTCTCGTCCTCGACGAGAGATACGAAAATCAGAGTGAGAGATCCACTTTCATCCCTCCACACACCCTCCCCCCCCCACTCTCGTTTCCTTTCCTCTCTTCATATTTACAACGACGAGGAGATTACCATGAACAATTCTATTTCGCCATAGCTTTCCACTTTACGATCGTACATTCGTAAAGTAGCAGCTGGAGATATTCGTGGTGGACACCATGCTGGCGGTTGTAAACTGTAAAAAGAGTCGCTGGATTTCAATTGAAGGACCTCGAATTCTGACGATTTTATCCCTTAACACTAGAACTACCACACCAGTCAAAATGACTGGTTTTACAATTTTATATATCTTAAAATTTCTATTTCATGTTACAATTTTTTCCCGCAATGACGCAGACTTCTACAGTGATAGCTAAAGATATAATAATATAATGAATTTTATTTTATTTTTATTTATTAGAAATCAAAATAATTTTGGTTGAAATAACTTCGTTTTAGCTGTCGGTAGTTCTAGTGTTAATTGATTTATCCATTTTTGACCAATTCAAATTATATATATATATATATATATAAAATTTACATGATGATGACGATGGTGAAGATTTATTATTATATATATATATATATATAATGTATTCATAATAATAACATATTATTTATTATTAATAATAATATATAAAATAAAATTAATGATATATGCACATGTGTGTTTTAAGCATTGGTGAATTCACATCAGTCCAGAATGGTTAACTTTATAAATTGAAACTAACAAAATACAAACATTTCAACTGCCTTTTAACAAATATTATTTTACAATCTAATCTAACTTGATTGTAAATATTACGAATATATATTCGATGATTTGATGAACTATGATGAATTATGAGTATTTGATCATTGTTATTGAATATTATATCTTCATTAACTGACATTACATCGCCATCGTCAAAATGATCTGACTATAAAGAAAAGATGGGAAAATATTCTACAGATTCATAAAATCGACATATTTATTCACTCGATATATTTATTCACCACTGTCAGATTAGATCAATAGTATACCTATGTATCTCGTTGAAGACGACAGATCAAGGAAATTCTATCCTTTGGTGATCACGCGATTACTGAACATGTATCACATTGGACGTGTGAATGTGTATTTACGCACGAATGATTGAGATATACGTGCGTGATCTCGAATGTTTGTTCAAATTCATATTTATACGAAATCTAGATACGATGAGAGACTGTTTTATCTAGTGATGGAAAAATCGAGATATTCTCCTTTCGAAAATTGTGAAAATTCAAACGTTCTTGAAATCATTAAAAAATTTTTTAAAAGATAATTTTCTTAAAGACTGATATCCTTTCTTTGTAACGAATCTTTAAAATTCGTTGTACGATCTCTTTTTCGCCATTTTATTGAAGTTTGAACATCAGGGTCAGACAATATGCAACCCTAATATTCAAAGAGTTCGATAAAATAGTGAAAAAAAAAAGAAAATCATAGAGCAAGATTTCTCGTAAAGGAGAGAACTCCAAACTTTAACACAATTGGGGATTTAGTTACGAGAAAATTCCAATTTTCTAGCGTTTTCAGAAACGTTCGAATATTTGCAATTCTCGAGAGGAAAAGTATCCTCGTCCCCAACCATTACACGATACAAAAAATATTTGAAAAAGAAAACGAACTCGCTGCCGGAATATAGATTTCACGATCAAATTACTGTATGTTTCTTACAACAGTTTATTATCTATCAGATACTCAGTTTTGTCATGTTAAACTTTCGACCATATTACTGTGTAATTTTCATCATATAATTGCATGATAATTATATAAATTATTATACACAATTACCAACGTCGTCAATTATCCGCCGAGTGGCAGATTCTTATATATATAAAAATATGGAGAATACAACGTAAAAAAGGAAACAGAAACTCACACGTCACGGGGAGCAATCACCCCTCTGCAATTCTCCACACTTTCTCGGAAACATTACTCGGAATCTTCTTTCGAAGTTCTGCCTCTTTATCACGATATATCACGTGATAGTATACATTTGCATAGAAGCCCACTGTTCTGTGCTCCGTGCTCGTTCCTCTCCACTCGCAAAAATAAATGCCGATGAAAGCCAGCCAGCCACCTAAATTACTCGATACACGGGAACGAGGAAAAAAAGAACGCGCGGAAGGGTTGAGGCGTGTTTCTTCATCCGCGGAGAGAAGAGGACGGCTGCCAGCAATGAAGTCTCAAGCAAGAGAAGAAGCAAGAAACAGAAGTGAAGCCGGCGAGTGCTCCGCGAGACCGAGGGGTAACTAACCGCGCCGTTGCTGAGAGCTTGCATATTTTACGATGTCATCAGAGGGCTGACTCTTGCGAGGGCTGCTCCGGGGCGGATTTGCTCCGGAGGAGGGCTTATAGTTAGGGTTGATTATAATGTCTTTGACACAACGCGATGACGATGGAAGATAGCACGGATGAGGGAACGACAGCAGAGGGTGAGAGAGGAGGAGGAGAGAAGAGAACGATAGAAGAGCGTTCTCGTTCGCAAGAGAGCGAGGAAGCGAGCAGTGGTATTACCCGGACGTGGCCAGCCAAGTCATCGGCTGACAGATTGGCCCTCGAAATTAATTGGAAAGCCACCGGTGACGGTGATTAATTATTAGCCGACTTAAACGTGTCCGTTCTAGATATACGAAGTTTCGTAATGAATATCGGTAATGAATATCTCGCGATTCGTCCGCGCCTTCGGCGTGAAAAGACAATTCATACGTCGACGAACGAATACGTCGCTGTTGCAATACTTCGACGGCCGCTAAATAAATTTTCTCCTCGTTTTTAACTGATAGTTAATCGTAGCAATCGTTCGTAGGATAATTACACTATATTTATTGATAAAGGTTAGCTTGTCCAATTTTTACACGTCTCTCGCACCCGTCGCGTGTGGATAATTTAAAAAATTTACAACCAAATCTCCTACGGGTCTCAGTTAATTTGGGGCGCGACGAATTTTCTTTCTTTCCAAAAAAAAAAAATAACAATTGCCATTTCAACTGCAGTCAAGTGCAAGCGCAAGTGGAATAGTTCCCAGAAGTATGTATTGCAATATGAACATGGAATTCCAGGCCTGAGATCATTTTTATTCGTCTCGCGAAAACAGTGCATGCAAAGTCACGTTTCCATGAGGTTCGCTGGCGAAAAGTAGTCCTGCAACGTGTTAAATAGATGACTGTCGAGGGAATTTTTTTACGAATACATTTGAAACTTCATCAGTGCAACATGATCATCGGTGAATCGGTGTGTCTTTGTACATCGAAGACAGAAGGGCATAAAAATACTTTGAACAGCTTCTATCTGTTGTAATAAATATTCCTTACGTGTATATTGTGTATATGTTGCAATAAATATTCTACTTTGGATATTTTATATATTCTTACATATACTGAACGCATGGCGTTTCTGCGTTTTCCAATTTCCCATAAATCTAGAAAAATTCACAGTCTATCTTACTACGAATTTAGAATGACTATTCGTGGTACGTGTTAATTTCTTCCTGAAAATACATTATTCGAGAAATGTATCATCAAATCAATTTAACAAAGACGATCGTGGTTCGTTGAAATGACAATGAAATGTCAAAGTATTTTACACAATACTGAAGCGTTTAAGTGTCATTACCGTGACGAAAGGGGGTGAGAAGGGGTGTCTTACAGCGGAGAGAGAGAGTCTAGGTTATATCACGTTTAAATTGAAATCGAAAGAAGAAGCACTAAGGGCTAAGTGCTTCGAGATGAGAGCAAGAAAAACGGGGTGATCCAGCAAGAGAAAGAGAGAAGAGGAAACCCGGGTTACAAAGAGGAACACCAGAAGGAAACGAAAAAGGGAATTGTAGCTAATTCAAACTACCTTCTCATCGTCTTTCGTCCTTCGTCGTAACTCGGCGATACTTCTTTTCCTTTTTTCTTCTTCCTTATATCACTCACGTTTTCGACCTGTTCTTCTTAGCCTGCAATTTCTTTGATGCACGCCCTCTTCCAGCCTGTTTGTCGTCCAGCTGTATTTCTCCCGGAGCACTATCTTGGCTCGCGGTAGAGCCCGATTAAACATTAAACAGAAGGACCGTTTCGAGGGAAAAGTTTCGCGAGAAGAAGAGGTCCTCGATGCTCTGAGCAAGAGTGAAGAGAGAGAGAGAGAGAGAGAGAGTTAAAGTTAGATGTAAACAGATGATAGATAGAGAAAGAGGCAAGTTGGTGAAAGCTCGAAAGACACGCTTAGAGACACCATCGATCAGAGTTTCGTGTTAGCCTCTGTTTACTCCGCTTCTTTAAGCAATATAGCGTTAAAAGTTTATGGCAGACCTGATAATTTTTAACGCCATTTGGTCGCAAGAAGATGGAGGAACTTCAGTTTTGCGACAACCGAAAGACGACAAATGGAATTTTACGAATGTGAGCAAATTCGAAGATTCTGCAAGACAGTTGGAAAAATTGAGGTTACAATTACACGCCACGCTCGTAAACGGTCGAATGTTTCAGTCAGTTCGTGTAATAATATTTAATAAAAATTGAAGAAAAATTGTAGGTTTTTATAGGTACGATATGTATAATTTTTAAACGTCAATAATGTCAAATAATTTATATATATATATATATATATATATCATTAATTGATTATGTATTTATTATATTTATTACGTTAATGATATATTATTAATTAATTAATTGTGCATGATCTGGTATATTTGATGAAAACGTCAAATCTACGTAAAACACAAAGGATCATTCATGAATGCTCACAATATCAATTTAGTAGAACATAGTATGAATAGAATCATACAAAATAATAGATGTATAGTAGAACAGACAGAGTACGAATAAAACAGACAGTTTCGACATAATAAACGAGATTATCCAATAATAATTAGTACAGAGAATTTCGATAAAATCGCATGAAATGAAAAATAGAACGTACAGAAGGATAATATGTAAAAAAAAAATCCCAATAATCTCGCTTCTACATTCATTCAAAGTTAATCATCTCATTAACGCCTGCTACACTCGAAGTATTTTGGCTCCTATTTCTATATACGTGTGTGTGTGTGTGTGTGTGTGTGTGTGTGCCAATGAAATTTCTAGACATTGCACTTCGAATTGTTTCTCTTTTTGTACTTTGTCAGCACGAATAAAAATTCTCGTCTTGATATGTTCTGTCTAGTTATTTCCTTCTGAAGAATACGCATACTGTCCACGCATACTGTCCAAGTCGAGGATGTTTGAAGAAAAACTTGGGCATACCATCTATAAGATTTTGATTTTCTGCACCTCCTCGCCAATTTGACCAATCACGACGACACCGAATTTAGTATTATCGTAGTTATCGTTTCAGATATTCGCTTTATATTGTTTCCGATTCTTACACAATTGTGCTTCGAACTTAGTATCATAACTTTTCTCCTTCTGATTTGGTCTTACAATTATCAGAGCACGACCATCTGATTCGTAAGCTAATATCATTCTTCCTCGCTTTTTGCCAATCTTTAGTAATTCTCATTTATTAACTCCGAACAATTCCAACCAATGTCATTCTTTCGCTTCAGAAATTTTGTCGAGAAACGCGCTTAAACGCGAGTCAGGCGATAAATTTTCAACAAGAGAAAAAAAAAACAAAAAAAAGCGAAAAGAAAAATTGAAAACTGATTAATCATAGATAATGAATATAAGAATTTTCATGTGAAATTGACTGAACAAAAGGAGTGACAATGGTCGTTGTATCTTTGAATTAGAGTGATACCCGGTGAAAGCCCGGTTAGCGTGATACGGTTAGCGTTTACGAGATAAACGTTCGCCGTGATATTCCGCAA
This sequence comes from Tetragonula carbonaria, assembly GCA_032399595.1. Classification (NCBI taxonomy): domain Eukaryota; kingdom Metazoa; phylum Arthropoda; class Insecta; order Hymenoptera; family Apidae; genus Tetragonula; species Tetragonula carbonaria. Next base: position 9,635,348 of record JAUCRC010000008.1, read on the forward strand.
CGACGAACGATCCCAGCAGCCAAGTTCCTTGGAGAGTCGACTAGAAAGCAAGTCGAGCAAAATCTACGACAAGAGACAGAGGGTTAGGCAACACAGCCAGCCGTTGTAATTAAAAACTGGAGGGACGACCGATCCTTTTGTGGCCGGGCTTGCATTCGCGAAAGATAACGATTTACAGTGTTCCGCGTGGAAGCGGCGATAACTGGGGCGTGAATAGGCGGCAGAAATTATCAGAGCACGAATACCAGGAGCAAACCTGTCTGGGATTAGTGAAAATGAAAGAGCCTCTCTCAGTCGCTCAAAGAGAGAGGGCCCGAACATCATTTTCATAATAAAATCCCTGCTCAGAGCGTCAAAGAGCTCAGACACGCCTGAAATAATTCGCAATTGCCTCTCGATGGGTATAACTCTTGCCATCGATCGAAAGTGTTCTATACTTTCCATAAGTATAGCCAATGTTCCGTTGAACATTGAAGTGAGGAGACCTTTTCCTTTCTCTCAAATTGACTCTTTAACTAGGCGAAAATTAGAATTAAATTAGCGGCTCGCTGCATAAATAAATTAAGATTAAACGAAAGCTTTCGGTACGAAGCGTTTCGTGTTTCAGGGAACTATAATTACTGTTATCAGGAAACCCAGTGCTCTCTCAAGGAACCCAAGGTAAAAGACCATCATCGCGAAACGTACTCATCTTCGTTAACAGTGACCGATCTCTCAAGACATCGGAAGAACAGAGAGAGAGAGAGAGAGAGAGAGAGAGGGAAGGGAATTATACAGAAAGGAGTTACCGATTTCATTGAAGTTAATGTATGTTTCCTCGACTTTATTTTACAAACACACACGTGAAATGTGTATATTTTTCTTTATTTGCCGATTTTCTGATAATTGACGTAAAAAAGGGCCTCATTTATTTCGCTAACTTTGGCGAAGGAACATTACGTTTTTACGAACATTACATTGGTACACGGCAGAATTATCATTTCGCTGGACAATTGAATTTTTAACATCGTGACCGAAAAATTTTCCCACTAATGATCTACCGTATAAAATTTCCTGTAAATTCCAATTATCTTTTTTTATTTATCTAGTTTCTAGAATCTCACACACACGCACATTTCATAATTAATATAATAATATAATTTTATAATTATAATTAATTAATTAATAATCTTAAGATTAATGCATTTCATGAACTAAAGCCTTGTAAAATAATTGAAATTACTCAGATGATTTTGACAACGTAGAACTTCAAATTATTAAATTAAATACCTCATTAAATATCTACTTACACACAGGGTGTTTCATTCAAATGTGACGCCCAAATATCTTTTTTTAATTGTGAGGGTGCGAAAAATATTCTATACGTAGTTTGAATGGTGTTAAATGGCCAATATCTTACAATGAGTTGTTTCCTTTTTCAAGTTTTCAAAGTCGTCTACGTCAAAATCAAATAATTACACATTTTTTTCTGTTATATCGCTTATATAACTTATGAAAAAGTATTACACACTGAGATGTGTACTGTGACATAACCTTCAAATAATTTTTTGAACCGAAAATGAAGGTTAAACTTCAAATTCATGGCTGTAAAGAACATAGGCTCTACGAGAGATGCAAGTACCAGCTGTGTAAAAAAAAAAATAACATTTCGAACACGCAACACCTAAACATTAACAAATAAAAGTAAGCGATAAATGTCATGACCGAGTCATCAAGATGTTCTTTGTCCCATAAAAAAAGAAAACATTTTCTTCTCAGCTGTGAATTTAAGTTCGCGATCGTTTGAAAGTCATACCATAGTACACATCTGCATTTTTTCATGAGTTCCGCGACACGGAAAAAAGTAGGAAAAAACACGTCGTTATTAAACAGAAAAGTGTTGAAAAATGAAAAAATAAAGAAAACGACTCTTGAAGGAATCGACCACTTAACGTCATTCAAACGACATACGATAAATAAGAAAAATGGACATTTTTAAATAAAATCATGAATTATTGTAATGAAAAAGTGATATTTGAGGGTCGCGCTCAAATGAGACGCCCAGTATATAACTACCAAAGGTAAATTTTGTCGGGCAAAGTGCGTAGGTGTTGACATGGCGTAGGTGTTGACAAGTGAATTTGCATAAACGCAAGTTTTCGACAAGAATAAACGAGATTTCGTACAGCTGATTACAGTGGTTGGTTTGGGCGAAAGAGGGGTGGGGAGGGGAGGGAACGCGTCCGAGTGAAAGCCGGACTAAATTTATCACGCGGCTACTCATGGCTGACCACGCGCGTATGCTTACTACTGAGTGATAGAGTGGCAGCAAGATAACCGGAAAAAGCGGGATAACGACGATGCATTATCGTCAACGCGTGTTTGTTGTCGGTCTGCTTGGCACTGCTCGAATTTTCTTTTAAACAAATATTTCGTCCAAAGTAATCGTACGAATAAACTTTTATTACAGCTTCTGCCGAAATCGTTCTCCCTATTTAGCTGAACTGTCAAAGTCTAGCAGAAATGAAACTTGTGTAGGTGGACTGATCTAAGTTTTGCATGAAAATACGGAGAGTCCTGAATCAACGAAAAGAACTTCGATGTCGGACTATTGTAATTATACAACATAATGAAAAATAGAAGACAAGCAGTCTTTAATACATATCGAAATATTCTATACAATCGTTATAATTGAAAAGATAATAATTGCAACAAACAGATTTGTACAATCTGTTTAATTTTAATTTCCGTCTGAACAGAAATCAATGTTCATTTTCTGAGAAGATGAGAGAAAATTTGAAATCTGTTATATTTCTCGCGGGTTTTAGTTTTATTTTCTAAAGTTGATAAAATATAAAAATTAAAGTGTTCTAAGTGGATGAAATCAATCTGTAGTTCTTCTGCACTTCTAAACTAGCACGAACATCCACAGTTTAATAACAAAAAAAGAAAAAGAAAAGACTATTGAAATTTATACGAGTACAGCGCAATTATCGATAATAACGACTAATTGATTCTCGCTTCTAAATCTGCGCAAAGTGTTGAGAATTTAATAGTAAAACCGACTGCCGGACTACCAGAATCTATGCGAGTATAGTGTAGCGAATATTGATAATAATAATGCTACGTCTCGCAGTAACCCCCTTTATATAACGTCGAACGCCATTACCAAAGTGGTAGCAAAAGGAACAGGTCGAAAGATTATTTCGTTCGACGCGGTAATCCTCGATCGCGGCCGCTTGTCGGCTCTTATTTAGCACCCCATAAGTTTAATAATTATGAAGCAGTTAGAGCGAGCACGGAGTGGGGGGAGGAAGAAGGGTGATGTTCACGGTCGGCCGAATGTAAATGCGTTTGAATGTCAGCCTGGCGGAATAATTTAGTTAGGCGGCCTCTCTCATTCGGGACATTGTACGAATGGGCTGGTAACCGCAACCAACCGGCCCCGCCCCGTGTTTTCTCTTCACGATCGCGAATTACCCCGGAAACCGGAAACTCCTTTCACCGAGTCTCGTTTATTCACTCGGCCGGGATCGCGCTTGATTTTTTGCCAATATCTCGCAGGGACGCGCGTGTTCGTCGCTAGATATTTCGCTTTCATATTTTCACCTTTTAACAATCGTAGAATTTTAATTTCCAACATCCGGCTATTATTTCTTTCTTTGGTATTACTTCTCCCACTCGATACACGCGATCATAAAGTCAAATTCTTCGGTAAAGAAGAAGCTTGAAAATGAAACCTTAAAGTGAATCTTTACTTGTAATAAATAATTCGAAAATTTTTCACTGCCACTGATAATTACATATATAACATATAAATAACCTATTTTTGTATAATCTCTTTTTATAATGAATAATCTAAAAATCTTCGACAATTTTTTATTGTTATTTGTACAATTATGCTCTTTTAAGCTAATATTTTCGTGCTAATTTGTACCCAACGGCTTAAGCGAAAATTAAAGACGCGCACTTTTCTTTTAACATGGCAGAGTAGTAATGTATGTATAATCAGAAAGGAAATCGTGATTTCAACGCAACGAAGTATGTACAAATTCGCGGATCGAACTACTGACCCGAACCAATAAAAGCGTAGGTACTAACTCCGATGGGCTAGTACGGCAATTAAGAGACTTAGCACGGATTCAACGACGTAGAAACCGTCGAATTTATGTGAATAGTCGTTTCGATAGCTACTACACCGGGAACTTCGAGACGGGAAAGCTGGAATTTTTTTCAGCCCGAACTTTGGCACGACAGTAATTACTGACACTCGATTACTCGACGCCTTAATGCGTACGAGTGCTCTCAGAAGAAGAAACATCTAACGCGATTAGAAAACTAATGAGGCTTGAAAGTACACGGGATTCGATCATTAAAACATTTAGAGGAAAAGATACGAAGTCCTCGATGCGAGGCGAGATCGAAGCAGAAACAACTATTGAAAGAAAATCTATTAAAAAAGTTTGAAGAGAGAAATCTTAATTAATTATGCTTTCAGATTCGAGTATCTTAACACTAGGCCTTGACACCAAAGTGACCGATTTATAATTTTCGTTCCAAATTCTGTAGAACGGCGCATTTTTGGAGACCGAAATTTTAAAGATATTTTTTTGTAAAAAATATATAGATGAAAGTTCGTGCAAGTTATTGTTACCATAGAGCTTTCCTATTTTTTCAGAAATAAAATTTTTACACACAGAGAATAATTCTGAATAATTTCCAACTTTAAAAACTGGTACATTTGCACTTTATCGATTCATCATTGCACTTACATTGGCTTACAAAAACCAATAAAAAAAATGAAGATCTCTCCATTGATCATTTTCTTCTATCATTCTTTTCTGAAATGTGTCCTCGCGTATTTGTATACACTCTGCGTAGTCGTAATTTTATCTCAAAAAAAAAAAAGAAAAAAAAACGCCAATCTTTTCAAACAACGAACGCAACGATAATTCGCAATTCGAACGGTGGCTGGACAGCAAAGAGCATAATACGTAGGATCAACCAAAATTCAAAGGACACCGGCGACGCGGCTTAAAAAAAAAAACAGAATCAAGACGCGGCTTCACCGTGGAATAAAATATTTTTGCGCCAGGTGTGTACGCGTCTCGCGGAGAGTGCATCGCAGGTCGCACGTTTGTCGTGTGAAAAAGGAGCAAAGAAACACAGGAGAAATCGAAATAAAGCGGGGAGAAATAAAAGAGGGAAGAAGACAGTTGGTGAGCTGTGGACATAACGTATACTGCTCACAAAAATTAGAGAGTTATATCATACACCAATATACTTTCAGCCTTTTTCATACGCCACTGTAACAACACAATCGAACAAAAATCAAATGCAAAATCATACGAATATCCCCTAATTTTTGTGAACAGTGTATATTCCGACGTGTATGTTACTGCAAGGTAGTTCCACATGGCGTTTCGAGGGGCTGGCCTCGGGCGATTGATTGATGAGGAGGAGAGTGTGTGGTATCGCGGCAATTAGCGAGGGCCTGGGCCAGCGCATTTATCCTCGTTACCGAGGATATTAAGTAATAAGAAAGAATAAAGATCCTGGCCGACGATATTGCCAGGCGCACGCTTGTACGTGACCGTCGGTATCCAGTTGCCCTCTTTCGTCGATCTGATATACGACAACGCGCTAAACGAGAAATAATTGCCACTACCTCCAGGAAGAGAGAGAGAGAGAAAAGAAGCTGGGGCCGGAAGGGAGTATTTCGTGTTCACCATCGCGCGACAGATCATCGGAAATTCCGACCGTATCGAACGTTTATCGAGCTTATACTTTCTGGCTGAAGTCTGCAAGTCGAAGACGACTGGCCGAGTCTTCCACGATTCCTCGAGTTTGTTTCGGGATTATTATTTTTGTACTGTGGTTTCTTACGTTCGACTGATAGATCTTGCCTTAGAACTTTTTATTTTATCTACTTTCTCGTTTCAGTCGAGTCTTTGGCCAACGATTTATTTAAATTCTTAATTTCCGATATTTTGAATTCTTTTCTCTTTCTCATTCGCTGACTGAGAGACGCGAGCGAATCCGAAGGAGGGAAAGTTTATTCCTTGCTTCCAGGACAGTATACGTGTACAATAGCTCAGGGAAGTTTCAAACTGTACGAATCTTTTATGATTTGTGTACGCATTTACAACGTAAATGTTTGTAACATGAATATTACAAGAGATACTTAAACTGTCAGTAGGATATCGTTTCCAACACTTATTACTTGCTTGAAGTGGTTGTCTACTAAACACATGTTTTCAATAAGTACTCTGTCATGTAATTTTAAAATGTTTCATTGAACACGTTTGTTTGTTTTTTTAACAAACATTCTCCACAATAATGCGAATATTTGTGGTCGATCACGTGTTTAGTAACGACCCAAAACAATTTGGCGTTCATGGGAAATACACGTGTTAACATATGACATGTTATTGCAGTTAGAGAAATGAAACTGCTACGTGTAAAATTCTGCCGCACTGTTGTAGAAATATTGAAAAAAAAAACTGAACAAAAAAACGAAACATTATGAAAGGTTTCGCCGATGCATGAAATGATGAGCAAAAGGTGGGAAAAATGGAGAACCGAAAAAACGTAGATTTTTCTGAAATATCGCGCGATCTAGAAAAGAGGAAAGAAAGCTTATATATATATATATATATATATATATATATAAACGTGAATATCGAAGCGAAAATATGTAGTAGGCACACGACAAACACGACATTGAATGCAAGATGGATAAGGCGTTCGATCGATGCGAGTACCGTTTAAGTATACTCGATTACGAAACGATTTCGCGAGTAGATAGCTGTGAAATTGCTTGTCACAATATTGCACAGATCCGGGACTTAAATAATAAAAGATTAAAATATAACGTTTCAAGAACATCACGAGAACAAGTTATTATATTCGTCGTTTAGTCGTACGATAAGTTTTTGTAAAATTTGACTTTGAGTTTATGCTCTCGATGGGATATTTTATGCATCATTCTGTTCAATGGCCTGTTTCCATGATTCCGATGACTTATGGATTACATCGTGCTAAATTGTTTCCGATTTTTCATGAATGTTTATCACGATGTCTCTTAAAATATCGAAAAATCAAATCCGTTTTCCATTGAAGCAATCTTTCTCTCATCATATACAGGATGATTCACGTGACCCGCACACTTGAAATAACTTTTAAATCTAATGAAAAATTGTTTAATACGAAAAGTTGTATGGTTTTAAGGAAGGTGAAGGTTTCGAAATTTTCAAACTTGACGAACGATTCACGCTGTTGAATAAAATTCAGAGAAAATACTTTTAACTATTTAAATAGTTAGCTATATTAAAATATTTAAACGTGTCCTTTAACAGAATGTTACTATCTAGAATATTATAGAATATCATAGAATATTAAGATAGAAGAATATAAGAATATATTAATAATAAGAATGTAAATAATAATAATATATTCTAGTAATATATTAGAATATCATGTAGAATAGTAAAGAATGTAGAATATAGAATAATATAGAATATAATATTAGAATATAATATAGAATAATATAGAATATAGAATATAGAATATAGAATATAGAATATAGAATATAGAATATAGAATATAATATAGAATATAGTAGAATATAATAGAATATAATTAGAAACATTTAGACATTCTGAAAATCCATCCACATAAACTCAATGAACGATTCAAGTGTTGAATAAAATTTGCAGAGAAAATGTGTGAATATGGAACTATTATTCAAATACTTAAACACGTCTTTCAACAGAGTATTACTATATTGGAATATAATAGAACATCATAGAATATTAAGATAGAAGAATATAAGAATATATTAATGATAAGAATATAAATATCAATAATATATATTAGTAATATATTAGAATATAATATAGTAGAATATTATAATAAAATTCGTGGCTGTTTTGTTACTTAACGCAAGATTAAGAAATAGGGAAATATAGGAAATGTGAAAATATACAATATATATACAATATACATACTACTGCAAAGATATATAAAACATTTAAAATATAGTAACGTTTCACGTTATTTAATAATACTCTGAGAAAAATCAAGAAGAAAGAAAAAAAGAGCCATCTTTGGATTGCATCAACATCCGAGTAAACACAAAATGGAACGAAAATATAGAAAACACTTGTGAATTCTATCGAAACGTAATATTCCACGCAATTGCTGCCTCCACATCATCGCGCCCTCGCGCCCTAGGTATCTATCTCCCTGGGCGGAAAAATTCGAAATTCACCGTGGCGAAACAGGGGTAACATCGCGTTGCATTATCGCGTGGCACACGCAGGGTGGAAAACGCGGGGACGGTGGTACCATCGCCGGGCCGTTTATCAGGGCAGAAACATTCCCAGGAGAGATGTTTGCGGAAGATAGGCGCGCAAATAGACGGATGGGCAACTGCATAACTACGTAGAACGAAAAAGCAACTATACGACCTCGTTCGGGTTATTAATTAATTCGAGTTACCCCGGGCCTGGAAATTAGAATTTGTTGGCGGCGAGCTCGGTAATGGGTTCAACCCGGGGGAACATCTCCACCGGCACGGGGACTTTCTCGTATTTTCTCATCGACCGGCCGACTGGCCGGCCTCGTCTATCGGTAATAGATTTATATTAATTAATTTCTTGGATTTTCGACCTGGTTTCGCCTTCCCCAGTCCCCTCCCCCTTTCCTCGTCTATCACCAATTCAATCTTCAATCGCTGAGAGTCGTTTGGTAACGAAGCCTTCATTTCAGATTTGTGGATTGGCACGTTAAGCAGATACAGAATAGAAATTAAAATTTATCAACAGTTTATCTACCGTCTACTACTTGTGTTAATACGACTCAATCTCGAATAGGCAAGGCCACTAATTGGTAAAATTAATAATTATTAACTTACTGATTGGCTGGTTCGTAAATTGAAGTTCAAATTAGTAATTATTCATTCGTCTTCTATATCTATATATTATACGATAAGCACGTTGATGATCCACAAGTCAATTAGTTAGAATTAACTCTGAAAATTGACTGGAACAGTTATGTGTCACAATCAAAGACACAAGTTCGTGTTCGTGTTACATGGGTCTCGTATAATTCTATAAGTAATCTTCGTTATAATAAAGTAACAACACTGTTTCTCCCGTGAGCAAATTACTCGCTTCACGATGTTCCCACCCTTCATACCTAATCCTCCTCGTCTTTCTTGAATCACGTTCCATCGCGATAAAATACGTTGACGTTCCCCTGAGTACGCGGACTTGCACGAATCGAAATCCAGTCGATTCGTCGTGCTAAAATAAAAACCGAAAAACGAAGTAAATTCTACGTTGTAAATTGGTTGATAATTTGGTTACTAATTGACTCTTCGGTGGAAGAAATTGGTCGATATCGGATTAAAACCATTCATCAACAGAGAATTAAAACGTAATGTTTTAAGTAAATTCGCGTCAATTGTGTTCATAAGACTCGAAAGTAACTTGCGCTCGAAAATAGAATACGAATACATCGTTTTATTCAATAACCTCTTTCTATCATTCTCATAATTTCGAAGTGTTTTGGGTTGTTACAAATAAATAAATACATCTAGTGATTGCGATTTTCAGAGATTGTAAATCCTTAACAAGATTCACTGGTTCCTGATGAAAGTTGTACCTCGAAAGTTTGAAGAATAGTTTGAAGAATCAAAATTTTCCTGCCCTCATCTCATTTCAGTAACAATGAAATTTCAAAAAGTTCAGTATAATATTTTCTACATAAACCGTTCTATCTTATTAAATAAGTTTCAATGTTTATAATTTATAACAATATTAAGTCAAATTTCAATTTCGATATAGTTTGTCCGTTTTAAGTAATTTTACAATTGTTACAATTAAAATCTTCAGTCGATTGTTATTGATAATTTTGCGGTTCGCTATTCGTGTTTGTATTTTCCATTTTTAATTCTTTTACATGGCAGGTCATCTGTTCTCTTAATGTAGTTTTTAGAATACTTATAAAATATACTATTTAAAATACTAAAAAATACTTATAAAATATACTACTTAAAATATACTACTTAAAATATACTATTTAAAATACTTATATTAGCGTTGTAAGCAAATATTAAAAATTTTGTAAAAATATATTTGAATTATTAATATATTTGAATTATTAATAAGTAATCTAATTCTTGATAATAAAAAACAACTGACGGAACTCAAATGATATTAAATTTGACAAGCTTCAAACTTGAAGTCGACGTCTGACAAATATTCTTTAAGAAGCATTTTTAACCCTTCGTAGTAGGCAAGCATATACTTTTACTCTTTCCACAGGTAACCTAGGTTCGTCAATTTTGTGCTCGCGGTGAATTTCCTTATTGTTCTTGGCTTTCAAAAAGTCTGAAACTAAATTCTAGAGATACCTGCTAAAGTTTCTACTTTAACGTACAATCGTTTCAATTGTCTGAATTTATTGATTATTAATTTTTATTCATTGGTAATTAACTCGATCCAATCGTTATTTCCGATTCTCGCGTGACGTGAAAAAAAGGGATAAATCTCTCGAATCAGGTGAAACAGTGGACAACGGACACGCTTTTTGGACAAGGGGGCGCATTATTAGCCAGTGCAATTAGCTTCGAGACGTTCGAGACGAGTGACAAACTAAACTCGCGGTTGCCCCGAACGTTGGTTTCTCCCTCAGACGACGACGGCGATGCTTTTAAGTTTATTAAAAAGCAGCGTTCCCGATTCAACGGCGAAATTTCTCGGCGTATAAATATCCCGAGCATCGGGCCGAGCAAATAGAATCCCCGATTTTACGTTGCCGCGGCGTTTACATTGCGAGCTTTCGCGGTCTTGCCGTGGTAATCTCCCAAGTTTTACCTCGAAATGGTACACAGTGGCTGCGGCAATCCCGAGGCCACGAGCATAAATCATTCTGTTCCGATGTACTCGTTAAAAACGCGTTAGATTTCCGGTATCGAGAACTTGCTGCCATCGTGTATCTTCCTTATCTCTTGGAAGATTGCTTCCATCTCGAGTACTATCTTTCGTCATGTTCTTTTTTTTTTTTTTTGTTACTCTCGATTATTTTATTATGGGCCGAGTATAATTTTCGAACGCTTGTAGAAATCTTTTACGAATAAATATGAGAGAAGGGATTCTTTTATCAATAAGTATGTGAGTGTATATGAAAATCAAAGTGACACGTTATTCTGGATTATTCGTGCTAGATGTAATATTCTAACACTTGTACAAACTCTTTCTGTGACTAACACAAAATAAATAAACACAAACTAGTTTGTCACTCGTCTCGTGTGAATAAGTATCGTTATGAAAAGCAATCTTAATCTTAAGTCTGTGATCATGTATAAAAGTCAGTGCTTCTATTATTCCGAGCAGTATATGCCCATAGAATTTCGCAGTGAATGCTCAAATGCTTTCGCGAATCGCTTGTACATGTGGAATTAATTAATCTCGGCATGGCGAAATTTCTTGAATTTTTGTCATTTTATTCTAATATTCGATATTTTAATAAAATGGTAAACAAAGATGGGAAAAAGACATATAAGTTTTAAGAGCCGTTATAAAGACTTCAAGACTGAAACAATGGTTCCAATCACGGAAAAAATTTTTCGATATTTTGAAATTTTTAACAATTTTCGAGAAAATAGTATCTCTAGTTTCCCACTCGCCGCATCATGTAAATTCGAAAGAAACAACGTCAAATTAGAGAATTCATTCTTCAATGAGACTAAATAATCCTGTTTTACGAAACATATAATATATAATATATAATATATAATATATATAATATATTTCGTAAAACAGGATTATTTAGTCTCATTGAAGAATGAATTTTCTAATTTGACAGTCGTACACACACACACACACACACACACAGAGTCGTATATATATATATATATATATATATATATATATATATATATATATGTATGTATCAGTTTAAATTATCGACAATTTTTCATTTTGGTTCAATTATGCTTTTCGCTGTATAATTCATGATGTCGATCAGAAAAAAAATTGTAAAAAAAAGTGAAAATTCGCGTGAACACGTGAAAAGCAATAGAAGATAAAGAAACCGATCCGGATCGGTTCGATGTAAAACAGCCTGTAACGCCCGAAATTGTAACTCAAACAACTAGTTCCTTATTGACACCGTTCCGTTCACCGCAAACACTCGGCCAGCCACGCGAAGCTTCGGGATGGCCCACGAAATTGAATTGCAAATCCATCTCGGATGATCGATACACCATCGGTTCCGTCCGTTCGGCCGTAACTTTTCCAGCACCGTCGAATTTCGACGGATTAGGCGACGTGTCCTTCTGGTTCTCCTCCGGAGAACAGCGTGATCTCTTTAAAACCACCAACCACGGTTGCGTTTGTTTGCTCGAACTTCCGTCGCATATGAGTCGAGTGTGGGATCGATTATCGGCGCACTATTACTTGGCAATCGGTTCGATATTTCACAGCACGATTATATATAATATAGTATACATTGTAGTACGTATCATCTCGTTTATCATGTATAATCGCATTTATAAGTTTTCGCGGATAATAAATTGCGGTTTTTCATGTGAATTCACATATCTGGGAACATGACATTAAAAAGAACATATGATAGAATCTCGGTTGAAAATTGTCGAGAACATTATCTACATCTTGAATAATTTATAATATATAATTTCCTTCCGTGAGATTTAACACTTCAGAATTTAAAATAAAATCCTATTCGTAATTATAACGATGCCCCGTTTCGCACAGTAATTTCAAGTAAAATTCTATTCGTAACTACAACGATGCCATTTCGCACGATGACTTATCAGTTCGTTTCTCTTCCATCGTGAAGAGGGAAATCTTTACGGAGGCGAATGATAAAAAGCATTCGTCGACAATGGAACAATCAGAAACGGTGAAATTCGAGAACAGAGAATTTACATTCTACTTTAACGAGATCGCTATTAACGGGTGAGAAGTCGTTAGAAAGTAACGAAGCAAATTTTAAAAAATACCACTCTGGCACGTGGTGTTCGATTGAAATTAACAATCTCCGTAGTTCCATTTCCGTCGATCGGTGCACGATCGATCGATCGGGCACAATCGAGGCAAGGAATCCTGTTTACAGGGGAAAAAAAGAAAAAAAAAATCAGGAGACAAAAAAGAAGCGTGGTTGCTCGCGGGACAGGATGAGTTCTGGCAGCCGTTCGGTCACCAAGAGCTGATTATCGACAGTCACGGAATAACTCTGGCAAGCAAATATAATTCACGCCGGTGTTTGCATAGCTGGTAATTTATTATCGACCCGTTGAACACGCTGGGCATTCGGGAACGGGAATATGCACGTGATTATTTATGACACTCACGATGCGCCCCGAAACACGGCACGCGTTCGCTTTGCTGCCTTCCAACGACGACTCCTCCAGATCCTCTCTCCCTGAAACTCCAATCTACTTGGGATATATATATATATATATATATATATATATATATAATTAAAACTTGGCGGATAAATATTTCCTCAGGCCATTTCTGGCATATGCTCCTTAGAATCCTAGGAATATTCCAGGGATTTGCGTTTGGCAAAATCGTAATATCTATGTCCGTGGTATTTCACATGTAGAAGTATATACACACTATGTACAAGTTTTCGCTGTTTTCTTCATTATAAATAGTCGATACTAATATATCTTAATTAATTTTATATTCTATTTACGTTATATTCTATTACATTAAATTATCATACTATAATATAATATTGTTATTACATATTATGGTATAATGATAAAAATATGGTATAATTAAAATGATCTATTAATTAGTATTTATTAATTATTAATATAACACAATATATTCTAATTGATTTTATATTATATTATATGTTATAAAATATTAGATACTAATTAAACATCTATTGATTAAACGTTTATTACATAATTATTACTAAATTAATATTATATACTAAACTACTTAATTTAAGTCAGTGTAACTACTAAAAGTTTGAGGAGTATATAATAAATTGAGATTGCATTCGTCTGTAAACATAATTTCCATTATAATATGAAGTTTTCAAACAAACTGATCATTTTAAGGATCTCTAGATTAATTGTACTGTGGTAAATACATTAAATACAAAATTAATCGTTCAATTAATTTTTCCTTCCATCTGAGGGACTAAAGTCCAATCCGTCGCTCTTTTACTCTTAGAATTTCTTTCTTAATGTCGTCGACATCGTTTCCAACGTTTCTGAGACTTCCTTCGTTAACTTAATTCGTTTTTTTTTTTAAGCGTCGTTCTTTGTCTCGTCGCTGGAATCCCACTTCAACATCATCGTACACTACCTTCTCTCGTTGATTATTTTTTTTACCGTGCTTACGTACTGCATTCTTGGAATTCGTTGCACAAAATTCCTCCCCCTCCCCCTCCCCTACTGTAAAGAGTAAATTTTTCCAAGTATCTCTTTAGAGTAATCGACTAATTACCAAACGAAAAGAAACGGGAGTTAATATCCGAGTGATTGCCCTCTCGAGCCAAGCAGTCAAGTTAAAGTGTCAATGACGAGTGCGGATCGTCGCGACGTCGTTCTGCCCGAACGGTGGAACGCGTTCGAGCGACGGAACGAGAAGAATGCAAACGGCGGTAGGGGCAGAAAGGCACCGACTCTAATTGATATAACCAGATAAGAGGCCCGAAGAGAGATAGGAACGCGGCTTGAATTTGAAGGGGCCGAAGGCACGCGAAAGCAAGAGCGAGCCAGGCGAATGAACGAAAGGAGAGAGGAGAGAGAGGAGGCGCGTACTCGCGGAATTTCTCTCTCTTTGTCCGTGCCGAAATTCCATCGGCCGCCGCAAAGAAAAGACAGCCGACTTCGGACGAGCCTAGACTGTCAACCGGCATTTTTCCCCTTTCTTCCGTCCGTCTGACGGATTCATTATGTAATTCGCGTAATGGCGGACTCCTCGAGCCACCCCTTCTCAAGACGTCTTGGAATTCAATTGTTTCAAAGTCGCGGAAACTCCGACGACGGGGGACCGTGAGAAGGGTAAGAGAAACGAGGACGTTTCCCTCTTCGTTTCTCCTACGTCTAGTTTCTTCTTCCCGCCATCCCTCTCCTGTACAGGGTGGCGAAAAAAAAGGGTGGGCGACATTTATAAGAAGCTTGCGAACTTCCACGAACAATCTAATACACCGGTAAGTTATCGTTAAGTCGATGAATCGAACGAGACGATGACTTTCTCTCGGTTCGTCCCTTTCTATACCTTTGCTTTGTGTTTCTTACTCTGGGGAAACGAATGACTATAGCATTCCGACTGTTATATATCTATAACGTCGCTCGTTCGTGAAATGCGAGGGGAACAGAGAGAAAAGTTTGCCGATTGGTTCATTAATCTACGCAGTAGCTGGTGTATACCAAAGAGGACACTTTCGTAAAAGAACTTTTTCATTATCCTAATGCTAAACTATTTTATTGCTTGACGAATTCTCTTCGGATTAAGAAGACTCAAGAAACTCTACAAAATGATGAAAAGCCTTAACGCGAAGACGTTAACAGTTTACTACAAATTGATCAAAGTGTCGCGAAGACACTTACATAGAAACAGCGAATGTCGCTTCTTTTCTTTAACGCCCTGTATGCGTTTACGTCCCTTAATTTTACGTGTGTACGTGCGTCTTCAAACTGTGAACGGGTGTTCAAACCGGCGCAAAAGACTGCCGTCTATGGCAGGGCTAGAGGACGAGATCCAGCGACCAGAGAAAATAATACCCAAGACCTCTCTCCCCAAGGCGACCTTTCAAAGCGGCTACTCAACTTCGCAATTTCGTTTATTGCGTAGTTTGCAAGAGGCTGCGTATCGCCGTGGTTAAATCCGAAGAGAGAACTCTTCTCCTTTCTCTTTTTTCTCCTCCCGTTCTTTCTTTCTCTCCCATTTCCAAGTTTGGCTTTTCCTTGGCTCTGCAGCGTGTGTATATACGCTCACAGTTTATTAAATCCTACTCCCTACCGTCACTGTTCGCGCATTCAACCCCTTTTTGTTTATTCAATGATGCATTTTCCATTTGAGAGAGAGAGAGAAAGATTGCAGTTCCTTGTTGTTATATGCCGTAGTAGTTTCTTCTGATTTTACTTGTTGTTCTGTCGTTGTTGAATTACGTATAAACTCACGTAAGTTTATTTCTAATCTACTGTCTCCGATTTAAGTACTTATTCAACCTATCCACTCTCCGTTGAGAAAACAATTCTCTACTGTTCTTCCGTCCTGTTGTTTCGTCCGATCAGGTTGCTTCGTCTTTACTTGACCACGAACAAATGTTCTCGACCTGAAGTTCAAAATACAGGAATAACCATATAGTACTCTTAACTACTTCAGATAGAAACTTTCTACTCGCCGATGAAGAACTCCTGCTAACGGTATTGAACCTTGAAAAGGTACTATCAACTTTCAGGCGGTCAGAAAGTCTTCGACTGAAACGAAGATCGTAAGAAGATAAGACGAGAAAAACGATGGGAAATCGTCCGATCATCCGCTGACGAATTTACACCATAAAAGGAATACTTGATGATATAATGGAACGTAGCGAATAGCAAACGAAATCGGAAACAAAGAGCGTAGTTTTGATCCGGAGAAACGCGACATTCCCACGCAAAAACGATTCAGTAACAGTCGTCACTGTTTCCAAAAAGGATAAATGCTGCCGTAATCGAGTCGGATACGGCTGTCTTGTAACTCGGCTGGAAATACAAGCGGCATGGCGTGGATATTGGATACATCCTGGGAAAAATGCAGGAACAACCGGCGGGCGGGTCCTTAATTTTGAAATTTTTCAAAGCCGCCTCGGGCTACTTTTCGGATTGTTTATTAAAGGGTCCAAACTTCTTCTACCGTAGAACCTGGTTATTTACTGACGTGTTTGTGTCTGCCTCGGGTGTATAGGGTGATTATTTTAAAATACACTCTTACAAGTGCTCCATAGCCGCAACGTGGAATATTACGGTCACCATCTATGAAAATTAATATCTTACCGTTGTAAAGTCGTGTCACACTTTACTTGTTTTTGTATTATGCGTTTGTAACAGAATATTTCAATATTTTGTTAATTAAATATTAATTAAATAGCAATTGTATTTTCCTATCTCAAGTTTCGACAAAAATATATGAAGAAATTTTCACTGTGTATGTACAATTCTCAGTTTATGATAAAATGAAAACAAGATTAGAATATAAAAATTTGAAAATCGCAGGAAAATCACGTCAGAAGTTAAGATGGCCGACCATTATCGATGTTCGAATATTTTTCTTAACGACCACCCTGTATGTTTACGGGTTTAAAAGTTGCGAATATGATGAATTAAAGAACTTTTATCTCAAGACTGAGATAAATTCCTATTATACACTAATCGAAATATATTGTATATTAATATTTATTAAGTTCAAACTCACCGAGATTTCTGGATCAAAATGGTGGCCAACCAATGAGGCGAGGTAGATGTACAGCGTCAAATGACAACCTTGGGACGTTGGTACAAAGGGAAGCTGTGGTCGAAAAACCGTCGACGTCAGAACGGAAGACCTGAAGGATAAAATGGAAAGGTCAAGCCACGGATATCCGGAGGGGACGATGCAACACTAGGGAATTGGATGGGAAAAAAGATAAAGAGGAAGGAATCGAGACCAACCTTTCTTTACGCTTCTTTGTTTTGTCTTTGACACATCTTCTTACCCCCATCTCCTTAAGAGGGTGGAAATCCGATTGAACGTGAGGGTGCAAGTGACAGCTGGAATTGTTACACCCCAACAGAATTGAACACCGTTCGATTTTCGAAGAAACAAGCAGGACAAATTGCTTCTGCGGCTTCGTTAAAATTAATCGACAAACACGGGACCGTTTCAAATGCTGCGTCGTTCGATCTATCAACACGCTAAAGCGAATTTGCGCGTCCTCTATGAATGACTTGTTGAACTAAAAAAACTGTGTTTGAAATTCAAATTGAATTGACCAAGAAATAACCGCGTCTTTTCTATACGCAAAATGAAACAGAAGCTTTTGTTAAACAGCTTTTTTGAGAAACAGAAGCTTTGTTAAACAATATATTGTCCATTTTATTCGATTACTTTTTGCCATCTTTTTAGAGAACTTCGTGATTCCGCGTTCAAGAAGGTTCTTCTTTTTTTCGATAAAAAAAAAAAGTTTCAAGAACGACTCGATATCTTTATCAGTACTGAAATCTAATAAACCAATTTTGACACTGCCGTAGTTTAAAGGTTTCTTCATCATACACAGATGAGATAATTTTTTATGTGCTTGCATTTTTTTCCTTCCCGGAGATACTATAACAAAATATGACGGAAACATTCCTTCTTAATTTTCCATTTTGAAATCCACGCCAAACAAACAATTGTTAACGAGGTCGTGCATTTTCTTTTTCTAAAACAAGTTTAAACAATTAGGT
Organism: Tetragonula carbonaria; assembly: GCA_032399595.1. Taxonomy (NCBI): domain Eukaryota; kingdom Metazoa; phylum Arthropoda; class Insecta; order Hymenoptera; family Apidae; genus Tetragonula; species Tetragonula carbonaria. The sequence goes on from JAUCRC010000008.1 coordinate 9,653,796, forward strand.
TACAATCAAATTACACAATGAATTTGCAGTTTAAAATGAAATTAGTTACATTTTAAAATATACATGTATATTTCATCTGTTAGGAAATTAATTTTTGGGCCAGCCCAATAGGAATAAAGACATATACAAACTGACTACAAAAAATATTGGCATTTATATTGTTACTGTAACAATGGAATGCAGACTCTAACGAAAGACTTTTTATTGGAAAGAGTTTATATGGTTTATATGCCATTACTTTTTATAATCACTGTATAAGTCTAATTGTAATTATCGAACAAGTCAGAGATATGATTCATATAAGCTATTTATTTCTCGCTTATAAATCATATATAAATAAGAGCTTCCATCTCACTATATACACACTAGAATAAAAAAAAATTTTCGACACCTCGTACATAAATTACCCCCACCAAGGTTTCATCTGACAAGTGAAATAACGACCAGCGTCAATGACCACAATTATGAAGGACCTTCTAGAGGGTTAAAGGAATCGATAATTTAACAGCGACCGAACTCCGTCAATCTCGAGGAAGGAATTGTGTTCGTTGGTCGAAACTTCATATGTTAAATATTTCAAACTGGCACACAGACAATATATATATATATATATATATATAATATATATATATACATAACGGAATCGGATAACTGTATACATATATACAGTTATCCGTTCAAGATTCTGTACATGGTAACATCTTCTCCAACTCTCGTAAAAGTTGTGCAATATGTTGTATTAACAAGGAACCAGTCATCGTAACTGGTCGTAATGTTTTACTGTAACACTGTTTATACAAATTGGTAAGTGTTTCTGACCTGAAATATATACATACAAATTAAATATACTACAAAGTAATATCAAAAATAAATCAAAATAATATATGCAGGAAAAAACATACTCTTTCTTGCTGCTATTGCTATTCTTAGTAACGAACAGTTTTGTTAAAGATCGTAAAATAAATTGTAACCGCTGTTCCAATAATATCACTAAATTTTCTTCATCTTCTATTAATTTTTGTTCATCAATCGCTTTCCCTTCTTCGATAACATCTTTTCCTATTTTATTACTAACAGTATTTACGTTTTCAACCTTTTGCTTTGAAGAACCATTTCTCTCGCATAATATTTCAATAATAGGTCTACATTGTAGAATTAACTGAAGACCATTTTGGTATGCTTTTAATTTACCATTAAATGTTATAGCACCTAAAATATAGTTTTAAGCAATAAGAAAAGATATGAAAGAGTTATTAATCAAATTAAAATGAAAAAATGCATACAACGCGCTTGATGTTCAGCTAAAGCAACTCTTTCCATTTGCACCGTCAGAAACTCCGTAGTTTGTTCCAAAGCCAACAAAAGCTTTGCAGCTTTATCATAATATAATTTGCACAGTTGCAAGCTTGTTTTTCTTTTAATATTATCTGTATCTGGTTCGTATTCTCTGTATACACGGTGATACAAAGATGCGAGTCGATGTTGAATTGTTGCAGCGCGAAATTGGTAGACTGGTTGTCTTGGCCCGGCAGTTTCAATATCACAATGTTTCAGCGCTTTCTGTAGAATATCAACAACTTCTCGTTCTAATTCTTCTTCAGTCTGAAATTATAAGGAAAAACATTATTGTACAAAGTTATTTCCATTAAATATAAATGAGTTGAAATGAATGTACTTTGCATCCAGTTATAGGATAATCTTGTAACAACGTAGCCATGGTAAATAAAGTAGTAGACAAATCCCACGTAATAGTATCCCAAATCATAGGATTCGATTTCCTCGAACCTAAAACTTGCAGGGCTTTCTGATAACTCGCGAGCGCTTTATTGTAAAAATGACGTTCTTGAGTGTTCTGTTTAATATGCATATGTGCGCAAAGACGCATAAGTCTTCCTGTATTTGAATGTAAAAGTGCTAAATTTGCTTCGTCGTGAACAGTTTCAAATGCTTTCACGCCTGCTTCTAAATGAGTTAACGAGCGTGTAAGTAACGCTGTTACAGCATCTGAAGAACTTATAGAGTCTTCTCCTAAATTCTCTTGTTGATATCGCGCTAAAAACATGAGTATAACTTTACATTCAAGCATGTATCTTTTTTAAATATAATAAAGTTAAAAAGAGTACGTACTTCCAGCTTGATTCATATAAAGTACACCTAACTCGTTATGAATATTTCCTAATCGTCTTAAAAGGTTGTTTCTGTCCATATCTATCGGTTCTAACGACAATGCTTTTTCATAGCATTTATAAGACGCTACTAAAGTAGATTCTAAACTTTCTAAATGTTGTGGCAATAATTCAGCACCATCTACAAATAGAAATATAGATTTAAATAGTAATCTACAAGATTATTTTTTATATGCTTTTACATACTCATGTCTAAATCTTCCATTTGACATATTTCTTGGACAATCCTCTCTTCAATTTCGTTCTTCACCTCGTAATCTCTTCTATGTTTCTCGACGTTACACCAGTCTTGCACAGCCATAAAACAACAATCTCCAGCACGACCTAATAGATAGCTAATCGACTTATCGTTCCGTATGCTACAAAATATTTCCAATATCTTCTGGCAACGTAGGACTGCTAACATATATCTCAATGAGGCTCCGTAATTTCTATTAGCATATTCATTTTCAGCAAGTACAGCAAAAATCAATGATGCCTTTTCGTATAATAAGGTTTTTAAGTGAATGTTCCAGCTAATATTATTGTTTTTCTGAGGTGCCTGCCATGTGGGCAAAGTTTCAACTTTAAGCTTGCATAGTAGTGCTTTTGGTTCAATCTCGTGAGTTTCCACTTTTGAAATAACTTTTTCAGGTTTCTTTGCTTTCTTCTGCTTCGATTTTCTTTTATGACTAGGGCTACTGTTCACAGAACTGACTTCAGAGTCGATTTCTTTTTTATTTTCCTTTAGCGAGATATAAGGCATAGGAATTGCCTGGAAAGGCTTAGCCATATTTAAATGATTTTCCTCGTACTCTCTTTTCTTTTTTTCTTCTTCTTCCTGTTTCTTCCGTTCTTCTTCAGAATTATCGTCAATCGGAAAATACTGTAGACATTCGAGTCCGTGATAAACATGATCTAAAGCTGCTAAACATCTTTCTTCGATGGTACCCGAAATTGGTGGCGGCTTATATTTAGGTTCTTCACATTCTCTATGTTCTTTAACTGAAAAAAATATAACATTTAATTCGTTTATATATTAAAAATACCAAAGTACTAAAATCTATTTTTGGCTTACTATTAGCTAATGTTAAAGACTTAATTGCAGTTTCCTCAAGTTCCTCTTCCAAATCCTTTTCATTTTCATGATTTATACTAGATTCACTTTGTGTATCCTCTTCATCACTCTGATCAGACAACCCTGGACTAGCAGGATCTGTATCTGAAGGTATATAGAGATCAGAAAGCATGAAATGTGCAGATGTTACAATCTGAGGGTACTTCTCTTTAGTTAATAATTGTATGCAATTTCTCAATAACATTCTAATAGTACCCTGTTGCCTATGATAATCAGAAGAATATTTCATGTTACGGGCTACTCTGTACAGTAACATAGCAACAGGTACAGTGAATGGATTTTGACCCTTTTCATCTGATACATCGTTACACAAAGAGGTTAAATCATACAACTTTACGACATCATCATCTTTGCCTTTGAACAACCAATAAGTATGCCCAGCTTTGGTTGCATTATTTTTTAAAAAACTTAAAATATTCTGCGCAACATCCCTGATGACTTTGGGACTAAATTTTGAATGATCCAAATTAGGGAGGTCTTCTGTTTTAATTAATTCATACTTTTGCACAATACCATCTAAGTGATAGCACATTACCACTTCAGGTACATTACACATCAAATTATCCAACCAATAATCTATACCAGTTAACACATTAATGGGTTTAGTCATATCCCTCAATCTGAGACTTATACATGGATGAGTCTGTCCTCCAAATATCGGCATATCGGTACCAATAAGCATTTGTATATTCTCAAAGGTCCAGACAATATTCCTCGCAAAATTGTGATTATAGTTTGGATCTGGTACTTCCTCTTCTTGAGAAGGTTCTGGCAAACACGGCTCCGATGTTTTAGCAGGTAATTGTGGTTTAATATGTTGCTCTTTACTATCAGCCACTACTATCGAGTGATATAAAAACTTGGATACCAAGTTTCTCTGCTGCAAAGTATTTCTGTTGCTTGTCTTGTGAAACAGACACTTCTCTTTATCTCCCAGATTCTGGAAGATATGCTCGTAAAAAAATTTCTTTAACCATTCCCAGTCATTTTCCGCCTGTCTGAGTAAGTACTTATGAATATCAAAATCATCTAATAACAATGTGTTTTCTATTCTGTGCACTACCATAGATATAACTCCATGATTGTAAGGCAACTTTAATAGCTTTTTTATATTTTCCGCATCCGACACGACGTCAACTTCTCCCACACAATCAGGGAACATATGTGCCATACGAAAACTAGAAAAACCAGATGTTTGAGACCATACACTCTGCAGACCATAACTTTCTGCAGAACTGCTGAGCCAATTGCTTGGTGGCAAGTTTAAATCTGTGTTGCATTGTAATTGAGCATAAGTTGCTGGTGTTTGAACAGCTGAATATTTTACAACGGCGGTTGACTTGACTGGTTTCTTGGATGAATCAGATGGTATAGCCACAAGCATAGGCTTGACCTAAAATTAAAAGTTACACAAATACATGACATTGAAATTCCAATATCTGACAGATTTACTGGAAGTTTGATGATTGACAGTATCAATATAATATTGGTTCTATAGATTGTTTGCGAATGGTATCACAGTAAAGTATCTCCAGTATAAGGTAAAAAGAATTTTTGATAAAATAACATTCTTAAAATAAAGTATTCAACGTTACTGATCGAACCAAACATAACTTACTGTGTCAAGTTTGGTGTCCGTACTTTCTGACATTTTTAATTTCGAACAGTGTCACTCGCGTCTCTCAAAACATGTCACTCTGTTTCAAAATTTCTAGAAAAAACCAGAGCGTACCGAAACGAAACCTAGTTCTTTCACATAATGTATAACCACTGGTTGTATGTGATACCATGGACTAAGAACGGAACAGACATGACATTGTATGAAATTTTGTGTACTCACGTTCTGAAATACCGACCCCGAAGTTAAACTGCTTCTTACGCCCTCTGCAATTTACTCTGTTCATCTACATATATTCAATATGTATGATACAGCGAAGTATGTACATGAATAGGTCTTGCAAACAATATATTCCTCGATTTCGGGATTCTAAAACTCCTTTACCATTTTCGTATCACATCCTGTCGTACATTTAAGTAGGTTTTGCATCACACTACTAGTGATGAGAATTAAAATGAAAAACTATGGACAATGTTGTCACATCTGCTTCGAGAGTTATTTATTAAATGATCGATTTTCCGAAGGAATATAACGATATATAAAAATTCATTATATATTTGATTACTTACATCTGTTTAAAGGTATTAAAGAAAATTGATTGAGTTTTTCATTTTTTATTCCAAGTTATAATTTCGCGCGAAACGCGCGATTACAGCGCTCCAACGGTAAAATACGGAATATACTTCCTACGATTCTCGATCCTAATCGATATTTCTCACGATCGATTTTCAAACGGGAAGCATGGCGGAAAGGAGCACGCCTCATCTGTAAAGAACAAAGTATTATCCAGAAGAATCATCCAGAAAGAAGTATCATCCAAAAGTTCTCAGATAAAACTATAAATCAATACTTGTTAGTTTGTGTTTGTGTTGTGAATATTTAAAATAAAACATGCATTTTTTTCAACTCAAGGTAAGATTTAACCAAATAATTATTACACATAATACAATATTACAATAATTATTACACATAATTTTCAACAATTAAGAAAGGAATAATAGAATATGAACATTTAAATAGAACATACTGTGCTGAAAGTTATTTATAATTATACATCAAAATTCAATTTCAGTTCTACCAGTAGAAATATTGTAATCTTGTAATTGATTAACTTATTGTTTTATATATATATATATATATATATATATAAATACACACACACACACACACGTATTTTATTATATGCTTTTACACACTTCTATTATAACATTTTCTTATTCGTTGATTCTTTAAGTTCATATTGCGTAATTCTTAACATTTTTAATATTAAACAACAATAATTTATTCAGAATGTATTTAATAGTTAAAATAATAATTTTATTGCGTAATATAATATAATGAAATCGTTAAATTCGCTTTTTTAATAGAATTTGAAGTTGATTATCGTTTCAATTTCACACATTTGCCTTCATTTGATAAATTTGTTCTAACTTTTGGTGCAGGTTATGTTACAAAGACAGCATAAAATACATAGACGCCATGATTATTGATTTTATCCTGAATAAAGCAGCAATAAAGTGGTGAAGTGTGTAAGTATCTCGTTTATATTTATTAATTATAATACACGCAATGATATGACGATTTATAAACAGTTTCCTCTTTTATCAATTTTATTCTTCACTATCTGGGAAATTGTGTTTGTGTTTTGATGATAACATATCAACTAAAATAACTAAAATAATCGATAAACAATCAACCATTATTACATTACATAATTACAATAAAATCAAGAAATAAAATACTTAAACAGCGAAATAAATTCTTCTCGAAAGAGATCAAAGTCAGAAGTGAAAGAGAGATAGCAAAGAGAAGAGCGTGTAAGAAATATGATACAAGAAATAAATCCAATAATTCATAAAAGACGCAAATGAAACCCATCGTCATTTCTCATAAGTGGCTTACATCACAATATTTATTTGTCACCTTTGTACGTAAGAAAAGGGTCGAAGCAAGCGAGATTATAACAATGGAACGAAGCCCGCGAAAATCATTGTGCCCGAAGCGTGGCCTGTTCTTACGTCGAAGAATCGACGCACTCCCCTGCACTCCCCGCCAGCCAGCATAAACCACCGCAGAAAAAAAAATATACCGCGGGAAAGGTTAAAAACAACGCGAGCACAAAGACGCGGTTTATCCGTGACGCTGAATGGATTCAGAAGCCCTGGAAAATCTTGACGTCATTGGTACCGGCGTTCCTATATAAGATCACGATCGCAACCCTCTCGACTCAGTCGACGACAGTTGTGCTAGAATCAACAGACACTACTGTCGCGCTCACGGGAACATGGTGGTGAACTTCAAGGTGTTCAAGAAATGCTCGCCAAACGGCAAAATCTCCATATACCTGGGTAAACGAGACTACATCGACTACCTGTCGGGGATCGAGCCGGTAGACGGTGTGATCCTTTTGGACCAGGACTACGTGAACACAGGTAGAAAGATATGGGGACAGCTGGTGTGCAGCTTTCGATATGGACGAGAGGAGGACGAGGTGATGGGTTTGAACTTCCAGAAGGATCTCTATCTGGTATCGGAGCAGCTGTTTCCAACCACCAAGAAGATGGAGGATAACCTGACCAGGTTGCAGGAACGGCTGCTCCGAAAACTAGGGTCGAACGCTATTCCGTTCACCTTCAAGTTCCCCCAGACGGCGCCGTCCAGCGTGACTCTGCAGCCGGGCGAAGACCAGACAGGGGAGCCTTGCGGTGTGAGTTACTACATCAAGATCTACTCCGGGGACACGGAGACCGACGTTACTCACAAGAGGAGCACGGTGACCATCGGCATCAGGAAAATTCAGTACGCACCCACGAAGCAAGGTCGACAGCCTTGCACCGTGGTACGAAAGGATTTCTTGCTGAGCCCCGGCGATCTGGAACTGGAGGTGACCCTGGACAAACAGCTGTACCATCACGGCGAGAGAATAGCCGTGAACGTATGCGTGAGGAACAATAGCAACAAGGTCGTGAAGAAGATCAAGGCGCTGGTGCAGCAGGGTATCGACGTGGTGATTTTCCAGAATGGCCAATTTAGAACGGTGATCGACGCGGTGGAGACGCAAGACGGCTGCCCTATCAATCCTGGCTCCAATCTGACGAAAGTTCTATACCTAAAGCCGGAGTTGGAGAACAACAAGCATCGCAGGGGCATCGCTTTGGACGGTAAGCTGAAGAGGGAAGACAGCGAGCTTGCATCGAGCACATTGCTTCTTTCGCCAGACGTCCGCGATTCCTTCGGCATTGTGGTTTCTTACGCTGTCAAGGTGAAGCTCTATTTAGGTGCGCTGAGCGGAGAGCTCTCCGCGGAGCTGCCGTTCATTCTGATGCGGCCGAAGCCGGTGGATCGGATCAAGGTGGTAAATGAGGACAACTTGGAGGTGGAGGACACGACGGAGGAGAAGGTGAAGCCGATCAGCAGCTAGATACAGAAAGATACACGTGATTGAAGAGCAGCGGGTGCACCAGGCATTCGCTGGCTAGCGTTCAACCAGAAGAATCTTGGATAGTAGGAACAACTTGATATCGTTCGAGATCAAAACACGCTTGATTCTCTGTATTATGCCATTTTATCAAGGATCAAACTGAAATATTTCAATTAATCGCCGTATTTAGACGTTTCGAGAGATTTCGGAGGGTACTAATTAATTGATAAATCACCGGTTGTATAACTGAACTAGAGATTAGAAGGACGATGTATATATATTGGAGGCTGAATGAGCTACTTTTCGAAAATGACTCGAGAATAATAATCAGAGTAATGTTGAAATCCTGGCAAAATGTTGAAGCGAATGGGCCAGCATACGAGAAGTGGGTTAATGATTCTAGGAATCCGATTCTATCGACCATCAGTGGAAGCTACATGAAAGTGAATCGTCCGACGTAATCGAAACACATTTCTCGCAAAATTGCATGCAGATCACCCGTAGCCGTCGTTTATACAGTAGCGTCCTGTAATTGTGAAATTCCATAAAATAAAGAACGTGTACAATAATAAAGCCAGCGTTTCCTCCCCCTTTTCCAATGTTTCGCCATATTTCATCAAAACGAGCCAATAGAAACTTTCAGATAATAAAACTTCAGCAAATAAAAATCTCTCTGTTAAATAGAGAAGAAATTACGTTAAAAGCGTGCCACTAGTTGTTATGTTGGAGTGACAGAGATAAGATAAAGAAAGCACAATTTTGAACTAGCTTCTTAGGGGAGCGGTAAGGAGTCGGGTCGCGGAATGCGGACAGTTTTTCATCCGTGTTTTTCTTCCGCATTTTCTTTCTCCAGCCGAGTCGCAGTGTCAAGGAACAAAGCGTCGTATCACTATCGAAATGAATGGCCTCTTATTAATATCTCGCGACCACGATTAATCAACTACGTCAACAACAGATAACGCGATTTTTCTCTCATTCGTGGTAATCACGAACGTATACTGATTCACGAAAATATTTGAACATTTAATATGGAAAACTCGTACCTATACATACATCAGTAGCATTATAACGAGAGACGACTGACGTGATCTTTATTAGTATAATGTAAGTAAGATGAGTTCAACAGGATACGTTCAAATAGCGATATAGATTACAATTTTGAAGTTTCATTATTTAACGAGATCACGAGCATATGATTACACCGATCAACTTTAAAACCAATCTGAGAGCGTATACGGAAATTATGAGATACTTGTCGCAACTATAATTTAGTAGAAAATTAATACACAGCATGTCTGAAGCACGTAATAAATGTTACTTAATGTAACGTTTAACGTAAATACCGATAAAGTAAAGTGAATGTTTGTATCCTGAGGTAACCTTTACATATATATTTTCAGATTTGTTTCAAACTTCACTAATATAATAACGACGGTCGAGTCACCGGTGCTAATGGAGCTCCAAAATGCTTCGCGCAACTACGCGCTAGTTCGCCGTATAGTCTCGAGAGCCCGAAATTCCTCGAGCTTTCGCGAGCGTTCCGAAAAAAAAAAAAAAAAAAAAAAAAAAGAAAACGGGTACTCGATTCAACAAGTACTCCGTATTGTTTCGGAAAAAAACATTAATTAACATCGCGTCGGCGGAGTTGGCAACTACTAAGGAAGACTACGCGGATCGATAGAATTGATAGGTTACTGGTTACGCAATCGTGGATTCTGTGCTCGAAAATGTGGCAGAGGACAAGGTCGAGGATACTCGACGACGCAACGCTACGCTCTGGCCTGGAAAAAATAACACGGTTGGCGTCTCGAAACGGCGTCTCGAAACGCGATCGATCGGACTAACCGAACCGCAAGAGGAGTTATCCGCAATTTTGGCAGCGGTTTGAGAGACGGAGAGAGAGAGAGAGAGAGAGAGAGAGAGAGAGGAAAAGACGAGCAGTACGAGGACGAAGTTGCAGAACAAAAGGTGACGAGCAAGAAGAAGAAAAGAAAAAGAAAAGAAAAAGATGTTGAAAGGAGGACGATGGTGGAGCCTATTTTCGGTGGAAGGCCACAGGTATATCTGGCTGCGACAAATCGAAAGGTACGACGACGCTCGCGATCCTACGATTCTCGCGAGTGGAAGGTCCTGGCGAAGGGCAGAGCGATTCTCGACGATGCCACCCTGTGTATAGGTGCGTGGTGGTGGGCGTTGGAGTAGAGCAGCACCGAGCCAGCCATCGAGCTGAGGAACGCGAACCTAACCCGAAGCTCTGGCGAAAAGGAGATGAGGCTACGCGAGACGGCGGCAGGGTAGGATGCGGGGTGAGGGTGATGGTGAGGGCATCGAGGATGGAGGGAGACGTGCAGAGGAGATAAAATTAGAGAGAGAGGTCAGAAAAATGGTGGGACGGCGAACAGGGGAGAGAGTGAAAATCGAAGAAGAACGAAAACGGACAGCAGGATGGCTGTTCGAAAGAGAAAGAGAGAGAGAGAGAGAGAGAGAGATACAGTGAAGGAGATACATACTATGAGGCCAGGCAAGAACGACAAGAAGCAAACGAGAGATCGAAGGAAGAACGAAGCGAGGCTTCGAGGTTGGATCGGTGCGAGAGACGAGACGAGACGAGACGAGACGCGAAGAGAAAAGATAAAGAGGGAGGGAACGATCGCGATCGCGCCGCGAGAGAGAAGGAGAGAACGAGGCAAGGGGGTTCGGTCGGTCGGCAGGCTTGGCTGGTGCGTCAGTCAGGCTCGAGACACCCGCGAGAACGGAGCGGTGGTTGCCTCCCTTATTCGGTACGTACGTTCGATGCGTCCCCTCCATCACCCCCTGCCCACCTAACAGCAGTCTCGTCTATCGAGGCAGTGTCGCGCAGAGTGTCGTATCAGGCGTATTGTTCCGACTGTCCGTGATCATCCCCCCTTTCTCGTACGGCCGGTGTTTTCGTACGTCCTCGTACTCGCAGCCCTCGTGTTTCGATTTGTGCCGCGTACGAACGAAATATCCTCGGTGGAGCTGCACGTACCGGGGACAGACCGGGCGAACGATCGAAGCAACGTGAAAGGAGAGGCGGAGTTCCTGCAGGAAGGAATCGAAGGAGTTTCTGCCAATAAGATTGGGCGAACACTCTCCCTAAAAAGAACCGGAGACAGTGGCGGATACGCTACGCTAGCGATCGAGTGAGTATTGTATCTCTTCTCTCTCTCTCTCTCTCTCTCTTTTTTTCGCTCTTCACTGCTGTCCTCTCTTTCAGCTCCGTTTCTCTTTGTCGGTCTCTCTCTTTCTCTTTCTCTCTCCACACATAGACAGCCTTTTATTACGATCGACGATACGCGTGGATTTTTCTCGTTGACCCGTGTTCGATTGTCGCGCGCAACAGACACCGGCGAAAACTCACCGATACGCGACGAGTTCCTCTTCTGCCGCGGCAGACGGTGGCATTGATTTCCTCCTCCCTCTCGCGCCGGCCGTTTGCCCTTCCCTTCCCCTACGTGCACGCACGATCGTAATCTCACGGCCCTTAAATTCGCACGAAACTACTCCGCCAAATTGCTCTCTTTAAATTGCAAATCAAAGGTGCCAACGTGCCCGAACGTTGCACGGCGTCATGATCTCGGATAGTACCGAGGAAGAAAAACCGAAGACTGACAAAATGGCAAAGACGTAACGTGAAAACACGATGGCCGTGGAGGAGGATCGTTACTCTCCGAATATTTGCTTTGAAAAGGAACGGAAGTGCGCGTGTCGGTAGGCGAACCGCTCCCGAAACAGATCGAACGGAACGTTTGTTTGCACAATCGAGGCGAAGGATGATCGTTGATACTCCGTTTGCGGCACTCCCGGCCGGCGAAAAGCGCGCAAGCGGAGGAACGAGTTTCTCCGGCGTAATTTCACGCGAAACTCTCGCAACCTTGGAGCGACGAGCCGCTCTGGGACTCTCGGCTCGAGGCTGGTCCGGCCCGGATTGCGAACGCGGCCAGAGATTTTAAGAGTAGAATCACGGAGCCACGATGTGCCTCGAAACACCACGTCGAATTCCGGCATCCATCGAGGGAACGCGAACGTGTCAACTTATTCGAGGCTCCAATACTGTATCTCTCTCTCTCTCTCTCTCTCTCTCTGTTTCATTCTCTCTCTTTCTCTCTCTTTCTGTCTCGTTGGAGAAATGGCACGATTAAGATATCTCTATTTATAAACAGACCACCGTGTATTTAGTACGCAGTTAGAACGGTATCGTTGTTCCGACTTCTCGCGCGCGTCTTTGTTTACCGATGTTGCAAAAGCAAGAGCGCTTTGAACGAACGTTCGAACAGAAGGAAAGGCCAGGCTGGAATTCTCTCGCAGCGAACGAGCCAAGTGTCTTTTTGGAAAATTCTCGTTACGATAACGCAGAGATTTTTCATATCCGTGGAAAACACGAAGGAAAATTAAAGAGGAATATCGAACATTTTTTTCCTTCGTCGAATAACTTATATATCGGTTTATATAGACGGTTGAAGAAAAAAAGAAAGAACAACTTGCTAGGTTCAAAGATACGACGTGAACTTTTGCAAACGTGTAATCAACGATATATTTAACTGTCGACTGGCGTCATTAGGCCATTGGGAACGACAGCAGTTCAAAAATAAATTACTTACAGAATTTAATAGCCTAAATTACTACAGTTATCTATGGACTCGACGATACCGTTTCAGGGTCGATCGTTGTAACGATCGACACTTTTGAAATGTTAATTATTACCTATCTATTTATATATATATATATATATATATATATATATATATATATATATATATATATAAATGATGATGATGATAAGAGTCGATTTTTAAGAATATCTCGCAATTCGTGTACTTTTAGATTTGTTATTCTTTTTATCAAACTAACGACGTCTCCTTCGTCGGGTTTATATTTATGTTACCGTTATTATTTAGATTTATATTAAAATGAAATAATGAAATTTAATAAATTATTACCACACACACACACACACACACACATATTTATGTTTATGTTTATGTTTAGGTTTAGGTTTGGGTTTCGATTGGGGTTTGGGTTTGGATTTGGGTTAGGGTTTGGGTTAGAGTTTGGGTTTGGGTTTGGGTTTAGGTTTAGGTTGATATTGATGATGATGATGATGATGATGATGATGATGATGATGATGATGATGATGATGATGATAATATATATATATATAATATATATATATATATATATATATATATATATATATATACACGTAAACATTAATCGCTGAATTTTAAATTCCTTCCTCCTTGTCATGAAATCTTCACACTTTAATTCTTTACACTTACGAAAATTAGAAGAGTATGCAGATCCTACATCTAACAGTTGCAATTTTTGTTCGCAACCTGAATGACGTTTCATTGCATTGAAAGATCGCTTAGAAGATCGCTTCATCGCGTGACACTTCAGGAAACATCAAACAATTTTCCGTGATATTTTCGTGCGAAGAGCCATTCGATCACGTTTGTTTGTCCACGTACGACGATAACAAATATCGGCCGGGCGCATTTGCTCGATCCGATACGTTTTCGTTCGACTCGAGCCGTTCAGCGTTCAGGTATGTATGTACGTATATCGGCGCTTATCGTTTGGCTCGAACGCGAGGCCTGGAAATCGAGAAGCACGGAATCGTCGACCTCGAACGGCCATGATTTCATACAGTATTAGTCACACGTAGCCGGCCGAATGAATATTTCAACTGTTACAGCCTGCAACAACCGTTTGCCCGTGCAAGAACACACACATTCCGCGGGTCGTTTTTCCCTTGCGAAACTAACGTCCGCGTCTAATCCGACTGCGATATATTAGAGCAACAACAACAACAACAATAATACGGCATGGCGGTTCTTAACCCGGTTCTGGACCCGCATCGATTTCACTGTACGCGTGCACACTTTTTCTATCTCAACCTCTCAAACTATTGTTTCAGTTACCGTCAAAATGGCTTCTGTGACAGCTTAACACATATCCGTCCGCATGACGAAAATTCGTCATTTGTATATTGCAGTAAATAATTGATTGTTGTTTCGTTAAATCCGAATAAATTAAAACGTAATTTTTACCAAACAGAGATAATTCCACGAAAAAAAAAAAACTTGATTTCAGCTTCAGTTGCGTCGTATGAGGGTGCAAGCGCAAAAAAAAGAAATTAATTTAAAAACGTATTTAGTCGGTACTGAGTACAGAAGAAGTTTATTTAAAGTTTAAGCACTTGAGTGTTCGGATGTTTGAGAAATTTCATTACTGTTAATTTTGTTAACCTATTTTTATCGAAATCAAATAATAAAGTAAATCTAAAATGCAGAACGAAAAAGAAATATGTGCAGACAATTTATCTGATTGTGAGTCTCTAGTGATAACATTGAAGATCTTTTAAAATCTAATTTTGATAGTGCCTGCAGGAAAGACAAAACATCCTTTAAAATATTGCAAAGTTCAGAACAGAAAATGTAGAACTAGTTACGTGTGTGACTTTTGCAACATTCCCTTTCATACTGGAACATGTTTCGAACAGTACCATTCGTTGAAGAACTATTAATTATTGATAAAATTAAAGTTTCGAAAATACTTTACTTTGTCTAATAAAATAATGAGTATGTTTTCAGTAATTCGTTTCAACTTTTTTGTGGATTTAATTTTTATTTAACTTCAGAAAGAAAAAAAAAATCAAAAATAAAGGTGTACGTATAAATACAAATTCATTTTATTTCATTTCGCAAAATTTCACTAAAAAATATATGACTTTTTAAAAGTTAGGTTGTTTTTATATAGAGCATATCGTTTCTACAAATAGTGTCAAAAAATGTCGGCATTTGGTCAATGGCGGTGCAAATAATGCCGGACGGATATGTATTAACGAGTCTGTCGTCGAAGAAAAGCAAAAACATCGCCAGCGAAGTCGTCGCGCGAAAAAATTTGACTTCTGCCTGCTCGATTCAGAGATCTGCGGAATCTTCGCACGTGTTCGTGGGAAATTGAATATCGGAAAAAATTGCGGGCAAGCAGAATTGATGGAATTCTCATTGGCACGCGCTGAAATTTCCACGCGTCTGAAAGGTCATGAAAACATTGGTGGTTGAATAATAACTTTTTAAATGATGAATGACTCGAACGAAAAGTTGACAGCTATCACTTGATGACGCGAGTGAATATTTTTACACGTTCGTAGGAAATCGAAGCATTCGAGTTCAAGCAAAAGTGATGATAATATCCAAAAATATAAAATAACATATCGATAAATATAAAAGATAAAATATCGAAAACAATGTACTTGTTACAGTATTCATGTGTAGCGAAAACAAATTTCTGGATTATGGTTTCCTTCGTTCTGTTCATAAAAATTTGAAATTGCACGAAGGTCCTTACTGTTGGACGACCTTATACATATATGCATGAAGATTTGATACTAGTATACATAAAGATGACACACATGCATACAGAAATTGTATTCCACTGATTATTATTAATCTCTTGTGCATGAAATATATACATGGAAATATACGTGGAAATTTAGATTCGTTCAGTGGGATGATAAGCTGTATTAAAAAAATATTTCGAAGGATTCCTAAAAAAAAAAAAAAAAAGAAAGAAATATGGCATTCTTTGTACGTACTCGATTTCATCAAGAATTCTATTAAGGTGGCGACGAATTTTCGCGAAACGCGTTCGTTGTTCTTAGCGAGTGACGATTACCACTCATGTTAGCATTGCAAATACGTTTGGCGAACGGTCGAACATTGTTTCGTTATCTAGAGTTTACTGTATGGTAAACCAGAAGTACAAACTCCTTCGGTAAAGAAAAGAAAAGAAAAAAAAAAGCGATCAAATTCTTCGATCTTTGACGAAGCGTTTACCGACTGAATAATTCATTGCCGTCAGATCAATCGCCAAACCTTTATTCGTGCTCGCCAATATTAAATTGCTTCATAATACTTTTGCTTTTTAATTCGTTTTACACGAAGTTTTGTTAAATTATTTTATCTGGCAGGAATGAATTCTTTGTTCGTGATTTTTCATAAGAAATTTTTCTATATTTACAACGATGCATTTTTCGAGATCCGAAAAGAATCTTGCATTTTCATTTCTCTGATACAAACTTTATGTCTTGGTTCTCGATGGTTATACAGATTATTATTATTGTTACTATTAGATTGCAGAGTTTGTCTCACATTTCTGTGAATATAATTAAAGAAACGAAGCAAGCTATGTATTTGGATTTTGCCAAATAGTAATTGCGTTTCGTTTTTTTCTAATAGATGAAGGTGTATGTATATCTTAAAATGCAATTGACATTTGTATTCATTCGTTCCATTTACCACTTGTATCGGTTATCATACCCATCTATATCCTCTATTTATAATAAATCCCGGTCAAACAAACCTGTTTCCTAACGTAACAAAAATCGCGACATAATCTTTCTCTTCAAATTCTCATCCTCTGTGGAAGCACGTACTTTCTGTTTCCGAACTTTTGATCGATAGTGTAGCTCCATGCCTCTACACAGGGTGTCCCTGCAAGAATTTAAACGCCAAAACGCGTGAAACGTTTATAGGGGACTGATGAACTAAGAAAAAATATTACTTCTAAAAGTTTGCTCGTTTTTACCCCACTTTCGAGAAAATCGCGAAAGAAATGAAACAGAAAAAGGTCTTCGGTTTTTCCACTTGATTTGCGCTTTATTTTACGCTTAATTTACACTTGCTGATGTTATCAGCTGTTTTATCATTCGTATTATCCACTTGTAATATTATCTGTCATCATATATTTAATGAAGATATACTACGTAACGTAGTATATCTTCATTATATCAAACATATATTGACTACTCTGATTGTAGCTGGATATCGTACACTTCAACTACGATTTGGTCTCTCTTTAACACTAGAACTACCGACAGTTAAGACGAAGTTATTTCTACCAAAATTATTTTGATTATTTTAATAAATAAAAATAAAATAAAATTCATTATATTATTTCTTTAGTTATTACTGTAAAAGTCATTGCATCATTGCGGGGGGAAAAAAACTGTAACATGAAATAGAAATTTTAAAATAAAATTGTAAAACCAGTCATTTTGACTGGTGTGGTAGTTCTAGTGTTAATTGATTGCGCTCAAACAAATTTACTGGACGAGCGAGCAAAAATTGAAACTTCTTCGCTTCCTTTTCATTTTTCTTCTTTTTCTCAAAAAAGAAAAAAAAAAAGTGGAGCAATTCTCTCCGAAGGATCTTTCTCTTTCTCATTTTACCGGTTCTCTGTACGCTCGCGTAGTTTTTTTGACATTCGAAAAATCTCGGGACACCGCGTACATTCGACAGAGGACGGTTCATTGGATTCACGTCCTGGCATTCGATACTGAGCGTGCTGGAAACGTGGCTGCTGCACTCTGGTAGGTGACAGGCAGCAAAGGGTGTAGTCGGCCGAGTCCTGCATTTCGCGATCCTTCGCGTTTCTCTCCCGTGTCCTTCGCCACGTTCTCGGCTCGTGTCTGCTTTTGCACAGCGACCCTCGGCGTTTGCTCTCCCGGCCGTCGGCGCACGCTCGTTTATCGTCCCGCTCGCGGTCGCAAATTTTCCGCAGGACGCTTCGCGACAGATGAAAGTACGCCAGGGACCAGATAGGCGGCTGAATTATTGGGGGCTCACCGCGGGGCCAGCTGTTATCTATCGATAGATTGAATATGAATTATTGAAGCGTTCGCCGCTGTTCTCCAAAGCGATCGAGACGAACAGAAACGTTGAGAGAGAGAGAGAACGTCCTCGCGGACGATCTAGCTACTTTCGCGTCGCGAACGATCACCTGGAGCGCACTCGAACACGCTATCGAACACGAACACGAACACGGTCGAGTCAGCTATCGCAGCGGAGAATACTGATTTCTTTTTTCTTCTTCTTCTTCTTCTTCTTCTTCTTCTTCTTCTCGATGTCCGATAGGTTTGAACGTGCTCTTGGAAGCCATGTGGGAATTTTAGGGGGTGTATTCTCT
Source organism: Tetragonula carbonaria (assembly GCA_032399595.1). Taxonomy (NCBI): domain Eukaryota; kingdom Metazoa; phylum Arthropoda; class Insecta; order Hymenoptera; family Apidae; genus Tetragonula; species Tetragonula carbonaria. The sequence goes on from JAUCRC010000008.1 coordinate 9,672,134, forward strand.
CGCGAGCGGGCGAAGTTTGGCTTAGGTCAGGTTAGATTTTATCGAAATCTTGAGGAGCGAGCTCGCGAGCTTCTCTTGCAAGTGATGGGAATTCCAATTGTTTGAACGTGATCTTCGTGACCACGTAGGAGATTTACGGATAATGGATACGTTCATTCGGGGTGGGTGTAGTTCGGTTAGATTTTATCGAAATTCTGAAGAGCGAACTTGTGAGGAGAAACTCTGAGGAGGGAGCTACAATCGTTTGAACGTGCTTTTTCAGAGACTAAAACGTCAGAGTTTTGGTGATAATAGTATGTTAAATTTTGGGATTAAATTAATTTCACTTTGATTAGATTTAAATTTGGTTGGACCTTGTGGAAATTTTTAGATTATTCGAACGTGAGAGATTGTCATTACGAATTATGAATCCTTAGAGATTATGATAATAGTGCATTGGAGATTGGATTTAGTTAAATTTCATAGAAATTTTGAAATACAAGAGATTCTACATTTAAGATTTTTCGTTTAGGACGAATATGGCAATTGCAATTGGTTATTCTAGTTCAGAATTGGAATCGCAGGGATGAAAGTGTCTTCGTTCGAAATTAACACGTTTAATATCACAAATCCAACTAAGGCAGAGATAAGTCTTTCAAAAAATTAGTCAATACTTATTTTTAATATTGAATATATTTTCTCCAAATGGAACCCAACCGAATTATTTTATAATTAACATTAGAACAACCGATCTTCAACACGTATCGAAATATACATACAAGTTTAAATGATAACGATAAAATAAATCGATTCATACGATTATGTTTCTATCCGAACAGAAATCGATATTAACGAGAAAATCTGATAAAAACATACACACTGATGAAATTTGATCGTTCCAACGTTAAATAGATAAGAATTGCAACAAATCTGTGCAAGAGGTTCTCTTCTTCTCGAGAACTTATCTCGACTGTAATAAAAACGTGTTAGTTAGAATTTCAATCATAATGATTTGAAAGTTGCTCGATGCCGTGAAGTCGGTCGATGAACTGAACGAAGGCAGACAACGTTATCGATCGGCGAAAGATGTAATTTGCAAACGTCGTGCAAGTAGAAAACGAGCGATCGTCGAATCATCACACACACACACACACACACACACACACACACACTCGAGCCACTCAACTGCCTGACGCTTTCAGGCAAACGTAAGAGCGTGGAGAGTCATTCGGATAAACATCCTAATCGCGGAAGTCGTCTCGCGTCGTCCCGTAAGAGAGAATTTTCACGAAGGAGGAGCCTGCGCGTGGGCGATTATCCCTCGTTCGCGGAAAACGAGAGGAAAACCCGAACCAGCTCGTTCGTTTTCGACTTTTATTTTCCACGAGGCTCGCTCCACTGAGAGAATTCAGGAGTGTCAAAGAGGCCTGGTAGAAAGACAGTGGTGCTTTTGTTTCGTAGTCAACGTCCACCGGTATAAAAAGGGGGTGAAAAAAAAGAGAGAAAAGAACGTTGTTGAATTTCCAAAGCTCTCTTGGCACGATAGTTGCAACAACGAATGATATTTATTTATTGCTAAGCCTTGGTACCAGTAAACGAAGCATAATATACAGTGACATACAATTGTACGCATGATTATGCAGACGCTTCGAAGTACTGCGTTATTTGTTTTAAAATCGGAAACAGCATCTTGTACGATAATATCAATACGTTAATATACATTATTATAATATTACGATATTAATATACATTCTACACATGCTGAATAGGAAAAAGAAATTCGTCATTTCTGAGATAGATAGTACTCGCAGAAACATGAGAACAAATTCTAACGAACATGAATCGAAAAATCAGTAGTTTCAAAGTTTCGAACGATTGTTCGTTTCAAACAAAATTTTTCTTTTTTTATTGGAACAAAACGTTTTTTATCACACGAAGAAATAATAATACGCGCGAAGAATTAGCGCGAAGGATATTATAACGAAACGAAAGCAGAACTAACTAGGGATTCGAAATGTAATAAATTCAATTTTTGGAATAGACGTCAAACCTGTATTCATAAAAATGGACGACACTTTGAAATGGAACTAACGTGGGTAAATATCGCCATAACTCTTGTTTCGAATTTTCGAGAAAAATTTACGTGACATTTTTACTACTGACAAAGTAATGCTAGAAAAAAGTAGAGTCACCCTGTGTATACCCTGTCCCGAAAATCAATCAGCATCATCGGGGACAATTTGCGAATTTTTTTTTTTTGTCGTAGTAATGTTAGCTGAACTTTGCAAGAATTAGGCGACCGGAGATTCGTCTCGCGTGCGTGTTGAAATCGCGATAAGCAAACAACCGCGTTAATTCACACTGGCCAATTACGGCTGTATACGTGGTTGTGCATATCGCCGAGGAAGCTATGTAACGCGCGATCGTGCAACCCGAACTCGTCGGTTCCCAGCGGAGTCATGAAAGTATAATAAGGTCCAAAGTATAATAATCCACCAGCTTCTGCGAACGAAGACTTTCATTCTGCCAGATCGGACCTATTATCACGGGATCGATGTTAATTGTAAAGAGACAGCAGCGAGGATACGGATGGAACGCAACATGGCGGATTGCGAGGAAATGATCCGGTCGATCGCTATGATCTTTCCCAAGGTATCTAGCTCAGAAGATTGCTCTCTGTTCCTGTCCGTGGGTGGATTTATACGAAACCGATATTCTATTCAGAGAAGAAGATCCAAAGGAATTTCATTGCGGTAGCAGTTCGGTAAAAAAAGAAAAAGAAAAGAAACAGGCGAGAGAACAGGTGAAATTTTATCTGATTAATCATCCGAGAAGATCCCGAATGTTCTTTTTCTTCGTCTTTAGTTTATGTACAAAGACTACGCGGCAGGATTGTTGTCCATTTTTTGCTGATTTTTGAAAATTGGATGTATTTACTTGGTAGCTAGGAAGAAGTATTTAGTAATTGAAATTAATCTGCAAATATTGCAATATTCTATTTCGATACTGTTGACCAATAATTCCAACAACATATAATAAATTACAAATGTCTCTATAAACGAATAAATCGAGTTAAAAAATAAATTACAAGACTAAAGAGCGTAAGAAATTAATATTCTTCTGAATGAAATGACAAAAATACATATTTAATTTCAATATCAAAAAAACCATAGAAATTAATTGAAATTAGCCTGCAACATTTTATCGGTACTATTGACCAATATTTTTAATAACAATAAATTATAAATGTCTCTATAAACAAATAAATCAAGTTACAAAATAAATTACAAGACTAAAGAGCGCAAGAAATTAATATTCTTCTAAATGAAGTGACAAAAATACATATTTAATTTCAATATCAAAAAAAACGATAGAAACTAATTGAAATTAGCCTGCAACATTTTATCGGTACTATTGACCAGTATTTTTAATAACAATAAATTATAAATGTCTCCGTAGACAAATAAATGAGGTTAAAAAAATAAGAAAGAGCGTAAGAAATTAATATTCTTCTAAATGACAGAAACGTCATATACCTCTAATTCCAAAATCAAATCGGATAGTTTCGATACGTGACAACGTATATTGGATTTTAAAATAACAATCAGGGAATTCTATCGGGAAAACCATGCTTTTACTACTCTACAAGTCTATTAGAGTTTCACCGAAATTATTTCCGCGGGTGCTCGCGAATGTGAGTCGACCGGCGATTTGGCGACGTTTCGCGAATGTATTGAATCACTTTCGTGCGAATCATCGGAAGCGCGCGGCCCCGAGCCAGGTCGTCTTACGTCGCGACGCGAAACGGGAAATAAAAATGACACGGCGTGTCGTGCGTGACGAACGCGGCTCGTGAATCATCGCGGCGCGAAAATAGAGGCGGACCAGAAGAAGCCAGCGCTGAAGCCAGCCTGATAAAACAGCTTCGCAGCAACAATGGCTGGGCTATCGGCATCGATGCGCATTCGGCTGAGTGCTTACGTGAAAGTAACACGTCGATAGCGAGTCGAACGAGCAGGAAGAAGGGACCACGCTGCTCCTGAGTAACAGTAAAAGGCTACCACCGATACACTTTCCTCCGTGGGATCAATCGTTCCGCGAATCGGACAAGCTCCTTTGACCATTCTTCGTTCCCAGTTTTCACGATCTTTGTACATTGCTAGTTCTATATATATCTTGAGAAGTAATTGCGAAACAGATACAGTTTTCGAGTAAAGTATCAACTAAATAATTAACGTGCAACGTGCGAGTCTTTAAGAAGCTTTATACGAATCTTTCAATTGAAACAAGCGGCTCGAGCATGAGGAAAATAAGTTTATTATAGAAATATTACGATTATAATTATATTCATTTCAATTATCAATTTAATTTTCGTGTTTTATATTTTATTTTATATAGTATAGTAATGAAAAGTAAGAGTCATTCGCAATTTCACGATCTTTGTATACTGCAAGTTTTCAACTAAATAATTAACATGTGAACATTTAAGAAGCTACGTTAATCAGCTTTATATGAATCTTTCAATCGATGAGCGACTCGATTGTCGCAACAAAGAAAAGATTAATTTATTATAGAATTATTACGATTATAATTACATTCATTTCAGTTATCAATTTTCGTATTATATATTTTATTTTATGTCGATGAAAAATAAGGGTCATTCTCAGTTTCACGATTTTTGCACGTTGCTAGTTCTACATATCTTGAGAAGTAATTGCAAAACAAATACAGTTTTCGAGTAAAGTATCAACTAAATAATTAACATGCAACGTGCGAGTCTTTAATACGAATTTAATCGAAATATTACGATTATAATTACATTCATTTCAGTTATCAATTTTCGTATTATATATTTTATTTTATGTTGATGAAAAATCAGAGTCGTTCAAGAGTTTCACGATTTTTGCACGTTGCAAGTCCTATATCTTGAGAAGTATTAATATAATTGCAAAAACGATACAATTTCGAGTAAAGTATCAACTAAATAATTAACATGTGAACATTTAAGAAGCTACATCAACTTTATATGAATCTTTCAATCGATGAGCGACTCGATTGTCGCAACAAAGAAAAGATTAATTTATTATAGAATTATTACGATTATAATTATATTCATTTCAATTATCAATTTAATTTTCGTGTTTTATATTTTATTTTATAGTAATGAAAAGTAAGAGTCATTCGCAATTTCACGATCTTTGTATATTGCAAGTTTTCAACTAAATAATTAACATGTGAACATTTAAGAAGCTACGTTCATCAGCTTTATATGAATCTTTCAGTTGATGAGCGACTCGATTGTAAAACAAGGAAAAAATTAATTTGTTATAATATTACGATTATAATCATATTCATTTCAATTATTAATTTAATTTTCGTGTTTTATATTTTATTTTATATTTTATTTTATAGTAATGAAAAATAAGAGTCATTCGCAATTTCACGATCTTTGTATAATTGCAAATTTTCAACTATAATTAATAATTAATAATTAACATGCGACATGTAACATGTGAACATTTAAGAAGCTATATTCATCAGCTTTATATGAATCCCTCAATTGATGAGTGACTCGATTGTAAAACAATTAAAAAATTAATCATTTCAGTTATCAATTTTCGTATTATATATTTTATTTTATGTTGATGAAAAATCAGAGTCGTTCAAGAGTTTCACGATTTTTGCACGTTGCAAGTCCTACAATTGAGAATCTTTTAATTTATCATACGTTTCTCGTATTAAACTTGTAGTCTTTTGATAATTTAGACAAACACACACACACTTTTTTTTAACCAACGCAGTCAAGCTCTTTCACTTTCTAAAGAATCGTACAGATAATCTGAGATACTTAAAGTAATTAGTTTGCTTATTACAGATTCAAAATTTATAACATAGTACTAATTAAATAAATATACCAGGAATATATATATTTAGCGATGCGTGCATTCTTTATTTGTTACATACTTCTCGTTCAATATCAAACATTTTCACAACATCCTCACTCTGAGGATTAATTTACATTTTTCTTACCAATGAAAACGCGAGAAGACAGCAAACTCTCTTCAGCGTCCACTTTCCAGACCAGAGTTCAAGGATCACGTAATTAACGGAAATTACGAAACGACCTCGCGAAATCAACGAACGATGACGAGTATTATCTATCATATGCGGTTTGACGATACGTTATCGTCACATCCTCACCGTGACGGGAACGGATTTGAACCTCGCTTTCCAGGGAAGGAAAAAAGAACGAAAAATTGTCACGTATAATATGTGTCGCTTTTATGTTAACGACCATGGGCTCGTAGATTTCGACGATCGATAACGATGGAATGTTTCGGGAAAAATATGACGACAAACGACAAACCGCACGTGACAAGAGAGTTTTGTAGTTGCAAGTTATAGTTTCCTCCAATTTCGGTCAAAAAAATATTGGCACAGCCAGTTTTTTGTTTTTGGCGATATCTTTATAAAAATAAATGATACATTAGCAGAATCTGTTTCGATAAATGTAACAGTTCGCTACATGTAAAAGTAATGTGCACAACAGCAACTTCCAATAGTGAATTATATAATAATAGAATATATAATAATAATAATAATAGAAGAAGTATAAAAATTCAAGAGTGACCAAAGTGTTGATGTGACCACTTGTATAATAATTTCAGTGTTTAATCTGCATTTCATGGCGGAATCAGAATATTCTTTTGTAATTGTATAGTTAATTTATTTAGATTATAAGTTTTGTACAAAAGTAAAAGAAAAAAAAATAAAAATAATATTGTTCGATTAAAAAAGACGCTTGTCTTTAAACCATTGAAAGTATTTTATAACTTGTACAGATACATGCTAGAGCTGCAGAAAAAACCTCTCACATGTCGAATTTTTGTATCAATTGTATTATTATCGTATAACTTGTCATTGGAAGTTGCCACTGTGCACATTATTTCTGTGCGTAGCGAACTATTTATGAAAACAGGTTTTGCTAATATATCATTTGTTTTCATAAAGATATCGCTAAAATATTAATATAAATAAGCGTGACAATACTTTTTTCAGCCGTTGCAAACTGACGTTTCCATGGAAAATTTCGATCCGTCACGTATCGACCATCAGTCGATAAAAAATTACCTGCCGATAAGGTTAATGTTGGTGAAGAACCGTCAGTGAGCGAAGTAATTTTAGAAGGAATTTTTTAGAAAAATAGTTTAGAAGAGGTTAAGTCTCTCGTTCTAAAGAAAAATTAGTTTGAACACTTGCCAGGTTCTTATGAACTTGGTGAATTTTTTATGCAATGGATAATCTGGCGAAGGTTATTCTTCTATACGTGCAAAAATAGGTCAAAAGTTTTTCTCCATTCTACACTCTCGATTTACTTTTACATATATATACGAATACGAATTCCTGTTCGACTACGCCACGAGCCCTGCCACGCCCTGTGTAATGCAAGGGAGAAACACACCCTTATCGATGCGCTTTACAGGAAGCCATTCGAACCTCTGAAATTACACCATTGAAAAGATTATTTTTATAAAATCGCATTTGCAAAGAGTTTCCATGAAAATTTGTATCGTGTAAAATCTGAAATATCTGCATGAAAAATTGCGAATCAATCATTTCGATGCTATAATGATTCTAACGTCGAAGAAAGAACAAAATTTTCAATGAACAATAAGTCCCGTGAAATTCGCAGAGTAATTCCAGTTGAATGAAAAATATTCCGTGGGAAATACTAAATGATTATTTGTTCTGCTCTGTGTGATATAACAGAGAAACACACCCTTATCGATATGCTTTACAAGAAGCCATTTTTAACCTCTAAAATTACAGTAATTTGAAAAGCGTAAAGAACTTCTATGAACATTCGTATTCTATAAAATCTAGAATCGCGAATTGATCGTTTCGATGACTTTGATGATTCTAGTATCAGAGAAAGAGCAAAGTTCTTCCAAAGCTGAGTAACAGCTCGTTCGGCGAATAAAATTCGCAAATTAATTCCATCGGATGAAAATGCAAACTGGTCGTTTTATTCGTATTTCTAGTATTGCAATATATATATTTAACTTTGTAAAATATGTAACCATCCAATTATAAAATTTCGATGAATAAAAGTAAGCAAGGGGACAATCCTACTAAACAGGAAACATCCCTCGAAAAAAAAAAAAAAGAAAGAAAAGAAAATACGAGTCGCTCGTTTCATCACTCGCTCCACGATGTTGCAAAACGAAAATGAAAACTTCTCCAGGCTGACGTCGTTCGATGAGTAAAACATTGTGCAGTGCCCATTAAATGCGAAATATATCGCGTAAAAAAAAAGAAAAAAGAAAAAGATACGAGTTGTTAATGGCCCTGTCTGAGGAAGTAAGAGGATAGGAATGGGCGTGGCCCACGATCGCAACCTAACTCTCCAAGTATATGCTTGAAAGCAAACGGGCAAACGGCGCTACTTAAAGAGTTAATATATCGATGGGAACGTAATCGCGACCTGTGGAAGGAAAGTCTGCCCAGTTGGTTGTATACAATCGCCTTTTCTTCTCGTGTTCTTCGGGACGGTACGTTCCCGCGGAAAAGATTAGACATGTGTACGTACAAGGTGGAGCAACAACGTTACAGGATCTCTCTCGATTTACGCGATCCGTGTGTATCAAATTACTCGACGAGAACGAATTTTTTATTATCTTGTAAACGACGTATGGAGTCTGGAATGAAAGAGAGAAACAACAATAAACGATAATATTCTACCAGGGGGATAAATTTATTTAGCGAGAATTATTCTCTGTTATTGGAGAATCGGGATGCGCGTTGATAAGTTTCGAGCAAAAGGACAAATTGAATATAGTTCACTGAAGCACTGGTGATGATCGGTCACGAGGAATTATTTTCAAAATATTAAAGTCGAACTTGATGTTAAATGACTCAATTTAGGAGACTGGTTTCCTAAACTTGGATCTCAGGTACTCTAAATCAGACCACATCGATCCTCCGTTATTTTAGATAAGAACTTTCGTTCGAAAACATGACCCTTGGTATACTGAGGAAGAAGAAAAGAAACAACTTAATAAGGAAATTTAAATATATATTTGATAGAATAATAATCAGGCACGATCGAGATCGGCAATTGTTCGCTTTGGTTGTTAGAGAATGAATGTCCCCGCGCGAGGCGATTAAATTGCAATTTTCTTCGAACGAAGAACGATCTGGGTAATATTGATGCCTAATAAATTACGCCAGTCTGTTTCTTCTTAGCTTAGACTTTTCTTCCTTTTTTTCTATCTCTCTCTCTCTCTCTCTCTCTCTCTCTCTTTCGCTCTTTCTCTTCCGTGCAATTTGCCACGGAAGCGTTAATGTAACCGCCTACATGCACGCGCGAGACCATTTAAATTACTCTCGACGGAATGGCTGGAAGAGTGCCGCGACTCGCTCCGCAATTATTCTCTCTGCGAGTGTTACTCTTGTCGACTCTCTCGGCTCGTCTCTTTCTTTCAATTCTTTCTGAAGAATTTCGCGCAATCTACCCATTACCGCGATTCGCTGTTGATTGACGAATTTACGATTTTAGTACTTGGATTATATTTCCCAATCACACTTTTATTGAACAATCACTTGCGATTTTGCTAACAAATTATAGAATTTATTAACGTTGTTAATAATGAATTTAATTGTAGGACAACTAGCTTTCAACAGGTACCAAAATATTTTACGTGTAAATAATTGTAATTTAAATGACGATAATTACAATAAATTGTGTTTATGCAGTTGCGTTTCTGTTTAAACAGAAATCAATATTTTGATAAAAAATAGCCATATATTTCAAGCAGTTGTGAAAACAGAAAATCTGAAATTAATTAATTCTTTTTTAATATATGTATATGTCTTCACACGTATTAATTTTACATGTTTATTTTTACATTTATGTTATTAATTTATATGTATTATAGTAATATATTATATAGTAACATATATTATTTAATTATATATTATATATATAGTAACATATATTATTTAATTCTGTTATTCTCCAAATTTACTCTTCACATTTGTGTCTCCTCGAACACCTTCTTTTATAATGCTACACTTCCTTTAAAACGTAAAATACGCAAATACTTAAAAAAAACATATATTTTAACATATATTTTAACTATATCATCAATCGACTTTCCAATTGAAATACATCGGCCATCAAGTGAAGTGAGAATGAAATCAAAATAATTGCATCGACTATTAGAAAAAAATGCAACCGAGAATTTCTAACCAATGGAACGTACATATTTGACAATTACAATTATCGCCTGTTTTCATCTCGCTGCGATACTTCTGCCTCGAGATGTAACAATTCGGTGCTACCCTCGTCGCGCGTGGTATCGAACTGTCGAAAGTGAATCAAGTGAAATCATTCGCGCCAACATACTGCGACGGTCTCTCGAAAATAATCGCCGACACGCGAAACAAGATAAATCTCTGTCTCGGTTATCGATGCATCGATCGGCACGAACGTTCGTACGTTCGATATCTTTTTAATCTTTCACGATCGACGCCCGCCATTGTGATCGTCGATCGACGCGGAACAACGTTCCGCAGAAGAATAGCAATTGGAAAACCGTACGGAAAAGTGGATGCTCCGAGCAGAGAAAGTAACTGCGAACAACACGATATTCTTCCGCTAGTTCACCGATGGCTCGAGAACCCCGTCGAAGATGGATATCGAAGATTTATGCAAATTATCCCGTCGGAGGTTTACACTCCTCTCGCGGCGTGTTCGCATCTGGCCAAACACGGCTCTGATCGTCGGCTGATAATGAGCTTCGTGTAGCTGTGAAGCAGCATATGCATTTTTTTTTTTTCGGGAAATCCTCGAGAAGAACCTACTAGCCTACTAGCCTACGAACAGCCGAACGAGGATTAGAAATGGTCGATTGAAGAATCTCTTGTGCTCCAGACACGATCGATCGCAAGACAGAGGGAAAATTTAACGGTTGCTAAAATTTAATTTCTCTCGATCTTAAACTTCGCGCCAGAAGTAACGAAACTGCTGGTTTGCAACTCTTAACGCAATTATTTAACGTCGTCAGGAATTGAATTTTAAAGCTTCGCGCAAGATGATGGAAACTTAGTTGCTGCAGCTTTTTCATATAATTAAGCACTTGGTGTATCGTTTGATTTTGAACTTCGCGCGAGATAATGAAACTGTTAACAATTAGATGATGTAACAATTAGAATTAGATGTAGAATTCAACGAAGCGACTGGTGCTTTTTAATGTTAATAATTAGATATTCGATATCTCAGAGTTCGACCTTAAACTTTGAACTAATGAAATTTGAAACGATAAAATTTTAGGTACCTTTTAATAGATTTTAATAATTGGTATTTTTTTTATTTAAGTAAAATAATAGTATCTAGGTACGTTTTAATATAATAATCAAGTATTTGATATTTTACTTAATATCTTAGTATTCAGCCTTAAACTTGCACACAATAACGAAACTATTACTACTTTTTAATATAATAATATAATATAATAATATATAATATTATAATATTATAATATTATATTATATTAATTATAATATCATAATATAATATAATATAATAATATAATATAATTTGTGGGACATTTATGAAAAATTGTAAAAATATCTGAATTTAAATACCTGAATATTTTTACAACTTCCCATAAATAACTGGGAATATTGCATTAAAAAGTATCAAAGTTTAATATGTAAAAATGTAAAATTATTCGTAACTAAATTTTACGAATTTCGCCGATAAAGTTATAATTCGATCGAAACATATTCTATCGGCTCGTATAATCCTATATATTATACTCTCTGTACGAGCCACTATAGAGACCACATTGATCTCAACACTTCCGAGTATTCCGAGTATTACGAGCGTCATTTTCTAAAATTGCCTAGCTAAGCTAAATCATTTGCTTTCCAAGACTGGCGTCGCTAATGCGCCGAGCTCAACAAAAGCAGATTATGAAAATAAACAGCGAAATGACGGCGTGCGTTAGGTTGAAATTATGATTGATCAATGCGTTCGTGGAATCAAAGAGGAAGCAAAGCACGAAACAAGGGGGATCAAACGAGGCGACAATTTGTAAAAGTTCATATTCACTGGTTCGGAGCAAGTTCCCGTCATAGTCGCAGAAATACGGCTCGGCGTGTCGCGAGAAATTTTCGACGAAAACGAAAGTTAGGAGGAATTTATGGTTTGGTTAAGGTGGTCACCGAGCCAACTACCTAGCCCTCTCACTTATCTCTGTCCGCTATTAAACCTAACGTTTGCCAGACGAACCGGGGGGGAAACACAAATTTTATTCCCTTCTGTCTCAACGAGCTACATTAAGCTCTGCTGCTTCACGCTATCGTGCGTGTAAGTGTTTCGACATCTCTAAATTATCGCAGTGTAAAACCAAATTCAAATGAATCGCTTCGACTTGATCTTAATACAAATACGGTTAATTAGGCATTGATAAGAAAGAATGAATAAGTATAATAATTAGGTGATTATTTGTTTATTGAAATTTCACTTGTTCCGCTTGCATGCGAATTTCGAATATTAAAGTTAAACTAGAGAAATTCAAGAGATTCGAACGGCAGCCGTTGTCTAAATCCTGACGTGCAGGATTTATTAAATTTGTAAAAAAATATTGTGTAAATTATGTGCAAGTTTTAAGGAGTCGTAAAAGAGGGAATTTCAATCTTCGAAACTACGAGAATAACTGTGAAAAAATTTTTAAATGCTTTCGAGGCATGACGATGTAATATTATCTTCGAAACAAAGGAACTCGGAACTATCAAAAGTAGAAGCTCCAGGCTGTAAAATAAAACCAGATCGATTGTTACACTGATTTTGTTACACTGATTTTACGAAGTCATGATAGTTCAAATGATCGGCAATTTTTCATCATTATTGGTTCAATTATGCTGCTCGTTTGTACTTAGTGAACCTTAACGCACAGGATATTATATAAATTTGAGAAGAAAAATGAGATAATCGTTGTCAATTCTTCGTCCTAATCTTTCGTTGGAGATTTCGTTAAAGTAACTAGACTTATTTTCGCTTGTTAAAGTAAAAGTGAAATTAAAATGAAATAAAAATTAAATTAAAATAAAATAAAAATGAAAATAAAATAAGTACGGAAATTCGAGCACCACGGAAAAATTAAATATGATTCACTTCGTTAGTCGAAGTGGAAAAGGGTTGAACATGGACGACGAATATCAATAAGACACGCATTCGTAAATTGTCGCGGAATGTACGCTTGCAAGAGAGCTTGACTAATGTCTTCCGGTTTCTAGATCGAATGAAGTCCTTCGTTAAGGCTGATACGCGATGTTGCGGCTGAAGATTATCGCGAATCAAATTGCTCTTAGGTCAAAGAACGTTTCAACATGGGAAATTTACGAAATAGACATTCGAATTTATTCTGTAAATAACAAGATGTCTATTTCGTGAGTTTGTTAACATTCTTTTAAAACGTGTACCAAGACTGTCACACCTAGGAGAGTTGTAGTACGTAAACTCCGACATTGTTGGACAGAAGTGTTTGCTCGATCTTCGATTTTCGCCACTGAGGACATCGGTGGTGAAATCTTGACTTTCTGCCAACATCGAAAATACGATCTGTAAATCTGCCTGACGTCAAGCGTTCGCAGTGAAACGCAAGAGAATTTTTAATCCGAATTACAATAAAAAGATTGTACGATTGCAAAAGAATTAGAAAATAATTTTTTTAAAAAATTACTCGTATAAAAAAAGATAAAAATTCTCACGTATTCCCCGATTTTCTGCGACGAATAATTTTCATAATCCTCACTTCCCTGACTGGTAAAGTGACGCGTTCACCCGAAGAGAAATTCTTATTTCGATATCTTGATTTAAAGATCTCCCATTTAGTTCAAACGAACGTTCGAAGAGGAAATGTTCTCCCCGTTCGAACTTCATTATCTTCCTTTGAGATCCTCCACCTGGTGATTTCACGGCAAACAGCAGCGTTCGAAGAGGAGAAATTCTGAAAACTCTCGAGAAGAGTGACAACCAAGATACTCGCGAGATCGTTAAAGTCGATTGACAAACAACGCACGGTCGATAAGATTGGCGAGACAAGTTGCGCGTGGCGCCAATGTTGCGCGAAAAGAGCTGTCAATTGACGGTGGCCGCGCTAGAAACTCTGACTTCCTGTTCTTCAGCTGCCTCGTTACACGTTCTTAACCCATTGACTGCCAACTACGAGATATCTCGTAGTAAGCGTGTGTACCAAAACTGCCGACTACGAGATATCTCGTAATTTGCGCTACAAGTTTAGATTGATTACAATTGGTATAGAAAGAAAATGTCTTTGTTTATTACAATTTTTATTGAAAAAAAAAGAAACACTACGCGATATCTCGTAAGCGGCGGGCAGCACAGGAATCTTATTCAGTGGCGCCAGCTACGAGTTATCTCGTAGTGTTTTTTTTTTTTTCAATAAAAATTACTGTAAATGCCATTTCAATATTAAATCTATAACTTAGTATTATTATATTATTATATTATTATATTAGTATTATTATATTATTATATTGGAAAATTTCATGTTTTCTTTAAAATAATTTTGGCTCCCAGGACAAGACGCTCTAAATTTGCCTGGCAATCAATGGGTTAAACCGAACGCTCGTGCTTCCAAGATTAAAAGTAACTATGAAACTAGGGGAAAGTTCCTAGATATGGAGACCCGCGTCGACGCGACGAACCAACATGTCCGATGACTTCTTTTTTCCAAAAGGCGATCTGTTAGACCGCGCGATTGAAAAAAAAAAGAAAACTCGAAAATCTAAACTAAGCAGGTTGGTAATTGTTTTTTTAACGCGTAAAAAGACTCGCAGCGCCGACAAGATTAACCCATTGACTGCCAACTACGAGATATCTCGTAGCAAGCGTGTGTAACAAAACTGCCGACTACGGGATATCTCGTAGTTTGCGCTACAAGTTTAGATTGATTACAATTGGTATAAAAGAAAACAATGTTTATTACAATTTTTATTGAAATGTTTATTACAATCATTATTATATCAATATTATTATAATTTATTGAAATGTTTATTACAAATTTTAAGAAAATGTTTATTACAATCTTTGTTTAGTACAATTTTCATTGAAAAAAAAGAACACTACGCGATATCTCGTAAGCGGCGAGCAGCACAGGAATCTTATTCAGTAGCGCCAGCTACGAGTTATCTCGTAGTGTTTTTTTTTTTTTTTTTCAATAAAAATTACTGTAAATGCCATTTCAATACTAAATCTGTAACTTGTATTATTATTATATTTTGGGAAGATTTCACGTTTTCTTTAAAATAAAATTTTCGCTCCCAGGAAAGGCAAGACGCTCTAAATTTGCCTGGCTCATGTCAATGGGTTAAGCTGGAATTCTCGGGATGACAGAGCGAGAACTCCGGTGATTTAATCGCTGGCCAACTGCTACAATAAACGGATCGATTGAATTTGCAACATGGGCTCGTCGTTTGATCTCATCCTCGCGCGATGATTCGATGTACGAGCGGATTTTAATTGTAAATCGAACGGCCTGGAAAACTGTCGCTGACGTCTTTTGTCGTGATTCGATCAATTTTGTAGGATTCGAGGATGTTGAGGATATAAATTGGAATTGAAATTGGAAAAAGGGCATAAATGTGCCGTTAACGACGAAGAACAATCGACACTTTAAACTGCTGTAACTTTGCAAAGAATAGTCGTATCGACTTGGTCACGTTTTAAGGAGCTAAGTGTCTCTGTTTCGAAAATTAGGATACTCCTGTTCTCGAAGATTTGTAAAGATTCAAACATTGCCTAAAAACGTTGAAAATTCTTTTTTCGTCATTAAGACTACGTGGTCTCAAAGAATAAAGTCTCTCCTTTACAAATAACCAGTTAAAATATACTGGATGATTTATTTTTAACAATTTTATTAAACTCTGAGCATATTGAGATTCGACGATGAAATGAGATTTCTTAAATTTTTGTCATTTTAACCTTAATATTCGGAGTGCAACAAAAGAAATTTACATCATGCTTTTGACGGGAAAGTGGAAATTGTAAAGATTTTAAAGTGGAAATGTTAATCTTTAAGATCATTATTCAGTTACGAAGAATTTTCTTGTATTTTTACACTTTTCGAGAAGAAAAGTATCTTCGCTTTCCTACTCGCTACACGATATAAAGTCATATTTGAAAAATCGAATGGAACATTTTCAACATAGAGACTTCGCGCTTTAAAATGAGACCGAATTTTGTTTTACACAATTACGATCGTTTAAATTATGGTTTTCCGTTCTATTTGTTGTTCGCCTTTTGCCATCCTCTCCGCACAATTTTCCCATCAATAAAAGATGATAATACCGAGGAACAATACGTAAAATTCTAAAACTTTAAAATTCTGAGAAACCTTGAAAGTTGTAAGTGGGAGATTCTCGATGTATGCTCGTCACATTCTTTATTCTTCACGCAACTCGAATCATATCTTTATTTTTCTACATGCGAGATTTTTCTCTGTTTTCTGTTGTTCGTGTTGCAAACAACGTTAAACACGGCTTAGATATCGCGCTCGATCCTACCCCCCCCCCCAATATCAACGTAAGAAGATACTTTGACGTGACTGTGAAAAGTTTGCAGAAAACACACGGGGCCAGTCTTACTCACTTACGACACGGTGAAACGAACGAATCCAATATTAGTTGGGTAGCGAAACGAAGATATCGGAGTTCCCCTAATGTCATTATAGCTTTCGTACGGCTTCTGAGCCGCTCAGATACCTTAAACCATCTGAAAAAAACTGCTAAACTCGTTCTCCGTTTCGACGTTCTGCATTTTCTAAATGCTGCTTGAAAAATCAGGTCACCCTAAAACGAAGAAGAGAGCAAAAGTACAATTTTGTAGGTACGATGATCGGTAAATAATAAAATCGCGTACTACAAATATAACGAATATATATATATAATACATGTATATATATATATAATACATGTATATATATACATATAATACATGTAATATATATACATGTATATACATATAATACATATAATATATACATATAATACATATAACATATATATATACATATAATATACATAATACATATATATACATAATATACATAATACATATACATAATACATATATATACATAATATACATAATATAAATATGCATAATACAAATATACATATATATATATATACATAATATACATTATATAAATATACACAATACATATATATACATATAATAGATATAATATATATATACTATATAATACATGTATATATATACTATATATACTATATATATATACTTTATTATTAATATTTTCTTAATAACTATTAATCAACAATATTTAAATGAACAATAAAATTATAATTAATTATTTACACATACACTTTTAATTACTTACTTAATGTGAACTTCAGACTTTGACCGTAGACTTTAGAATGTATATTAATTCTTTTTTAACTACTATTTATACATTCGCCAATTTGTTATGTAGCCTTGAAAATTATTTACAAACATGTCCTTAGCAATTTCGTTGAAATATTGATCTCTTACACGATTTCTTATTTACGAAGTTTTACAAAGTTGGCGCCGTAAATTTGTCTAAAATGAACTCTTGAGAACTAGACAGTCGCTGGAATAGACGTCGCTACATGTACTTAAGAAGGCGGGGAAAAGGCGTGAATTTTATTTTAAAAGCGTGAATAACGCGGTTTCCAAATGGATCATCGGTCTCTCTTCCGGCTGACAGTCGATCTATTTTCCGTGGCTGCATCGTGCTGCGCCGAATGTTCGCTCGATATATTTGTTGGGCCAGCTGAACGGTGAGGAGAGGCAGGGTACCTGCGAATGACTCAGTCGGTATATATTTCGGCGGGTCGGGTGGTTCTCGTCAAAAGGGAAGTATTTCGCGCTGAGTCAACCACGAAGTCCTGAAACTGCTTGCCATGCCAGCCAACGTTTCGTCAACAATCGATCGTCTGGCAATGAGATTTCATCGCTGAAACGAGTCTACTTCAAAAAAAGAGCAAAATAGAACGGAATGAATTTTGATATTAAACAGACGTAAGAAAACAGAACAGAAAAGTAAATTCAAGTTAAATTGTAATTAATCTTGCGATTTATTTAGCAAAGGTGCGAAAATCGGATGAGGTTGGACAACTTTCCCGTCGAATCAGGCGGGATTTTCTCTGAAAGTTTGTAAGTACATAAGTACATTCGGCTACTTACGTAACCCGATACTCGTTCGAAACACGAAATTCATTCCGGGATCCGATATTGGATTCGGAATACAGTTTATTTCGTAAATTTCGAATTTTGGAAATTCATTTTTATTTGTTTCACGCGAGAACGTATAAAACATATGAAAATTTTAGTTTTTGGAAAACTTTCATTTTCATAAAAATTTACGTCTCGAACCCAGCATCAAGTCTCGAATCTAATGTCGAGTCTCAAATGAGCTCGGATGCTTCAGTTTCAGGTTTTG
Organism: Tetragonula carbonaria; assembly: GCA_032399595.1. Lineage (NCBI taxonomy): Eukaryota > Metazoa > Arthropoda > Insecta > Hymenoptera > Apidae > Tetragonula > Tetragonula carbonaria. Next base: position 9,690,631 of record JAUCRC010000008.1, read on the forward strand.
AATCAGTTTCAGGCTCCGCGTGAATTCCAGGTACCGTGTGCGTTTCAGGTTCCTAATCGAATTTCGGGTTCGGTATAATCTTCGGCTCTCAAATCTAGTATCAAATTTCAAATCGAATTTCGAATCTAGTATCAGGTCTTTAATGAGCTCAAGTGCCAAATAAGTTTCAGGTTTCGAATTTCGAGTTTCAGGTTCTTAATCGAATTTCGGATTCGGTATTATCTTCGGATCTCGAACCTAGTATCATATTTCAGATCGAATTTCGAATCCTGAATCCACTATCGAGTCTCGAAACTAGTATCAGGTCTTGAATGAGCTCGAGTGCCAAATGACTTTCAGGTTTCGAATTAGTTTCGAGTTTCGTATGAGTTTCAGGTACCTAATCGAATTTCGGGTTCAGAATGATTTTCGGATCTCAAATCTATTATCAGATTTCAAAATGAATTTCTAATCCAGTATTGAGTCTCGAATCTAGTATCAGGTCTTGAATGAGCTCGAGTGCCAAATGAGTTTCAGGTTTCGAATTAGTTTCGAGTTTCGTATGAGTTTCAGGTACCTAATCGAATTTCGGGTTCAGAATGGTTTTCGGATCTGAAATCTGCTATCAGATTTCAAATTGAATTTCTAATCCAGTATTGAGTCTCGAATCTAGTAACAGGTCTTGAATGAGCTCGAGTGCCAAATGAGTTTCAGGTTTCGAATTATTTTCGAGTTCTGTATGAGTTTCAGGTACCTAATCGAATTTCGGGTTCAGAATGATTTTCGGATCTGAAATCTACTATCAGATTTCAAAATGAATTTCTAATCCAGTATTGAGTCTCGAATCTAGTATCAGGTCTTGAATGAGCTCGAGTGCCAAATGAGTTTCAGGTTTCGAATTAGTTTCGAGTTTCGTATGAGTTTCAGGTGTCGAATGGAATTTCGAGTATGATTTTCGGATCTGAAATCGGTTTTCGAATTTCGAATGTAGAATCTGATATATTTCGAGAAAGTTTTGGATCCCGAATGAGTTTCGGGTCTCGAATCGAATTTCAGGTCTCGAATGAGTTTCGAAACAAATCCGACTCGAGTTTCATATACCCGATATTCCCGGATCTCGAACATTCTTACTATCTAGAGCAGGGATGGCCAAACATGACGCATAGAGCAAAGTATTTAGAATTAGAGTAAGATATTATTATTTGTCTTTTTCTTATATGTTTTTACCGTTTATAAACACGTTTTCGTTGCTAAAATAATTCGGTGGCGCATCGGAGCTCATTTGAGAAAAAAGTTGGCACGTAGGGTACAAAACTAGGCTTTGACCATCCTTGATCTAGAGTCTATACCTACTATCTACAACATTCGTTTAAAATTCAATATGATTCAGTCAGCCTTTGATTTCTTAAAATTTCACCACCAATGTAGAACCTTGAAATAGGATCTGCACGAATCCAGAGCAGAAACGTACTTTGTTTATTGTTAACAAAAGAACTGTTTGTTTGTCTTCTCTTCTTTTCATCGCGTACGCGAATGTGAATTTCTTATTTCAACTGGAGGAACTGAGCAATCGAGTTTGAGAAAAAATGAGGAACGGTCGGAGAATTTAGCAGAGGGAGGTGGGGGGAAAGACTCGAAGACTCGCGGGATTAAAAGTACACCCACGCGAGGGGTTTGTCTGTTTTCTTTGGCCGTGGCCGGTTGAGAAACGGCCGGGAGAACCGCGGGAGGCGGCCATGCTGATCATGCTGAAATCTAGGGTTATTTCCAAGCGTTCGTTAAGCGTACGTGGAACGATGCCGTTCGGTCGATTCGTTCGTAGCGAACGAGCGACGGGATGCCGGTCGTTTTGCATGCCCGCATAGATCGAAAGCGTCTGTTCGCGTGGAAAGATTCACCGGTTCGCAGATAAAATCGCAGGAAGATACGGTTTCTCGTCACGACAGTCGCCTCGTCGGGGAAGTAGAAAGGCTCTCACCGATATCGCCTATGAGCTGAACGGAGAGATTCATGGACGCTGCATTATTCATAGAGGAAGACACTTCGCGGCCTTTATTTTTTTTTTTTTTTCGGCTAGATCAATCACACGGAGTGGTAGCTTTTAATTTAAAACGCGTGACAATTTGTGCGTTGCCTGGAACGTGCGATGGATTTCGAATCTCATCTCGATCGATTTTCTTCAACCCTTCTATCACGGACGGTGAACGTTGTTTTAACATAGAATATGTTTTACCGGGGGTGTTGGGGCAAAAAATGTAACGAAATGTGCAACGAAAACGCGTCACGCTCTCGATAAGGAACTTGGAGGAGGTGGATGTCACGCGATTAAGGAGAGAGATAAATTTACGAGCAATGTGTCATCGGTTGTAGATGCTGTAAAGGAGTGAAGTGTTAAGGTTGTCGAGACACAGATGTTGGGCAAGCGGGATTGTGAGAAAAATAAAAGTAGTTAATAAAATTATAGTTATCGCCAGACAATTCTGTCTATAAAAAATTAGGAATAAAAATAAAGCAAACATACACGAAAGGGTGTCAAGTTTTTATTTTCTTACAGAAATGAAGTCAGACATATTGTGTGTGACAGGCTTTAAAGCCGCTCTTTTTTCTGTAGATCGAGTAGATCGATAATTTGTTTCGTCATTATTCACGAATAGCATCACGCGACTAATAAAAGAAACATTAAAAATATAAGAGATAATTGACGAGATTATCAAACATTATGATAATCGCATTAAGAGCCACCTCTAGTGGCATTATGTTCGTTGCAAAGGTAATATTCTACGATTTCACATGTATAATTTGTTGTTGCATGTAAATGATAATATGTAAATTAATTAATGAAATTAAAGAGATGCTTCCTTCGTGGCAAAATTTTCTAAAATTTTTTAACGAGCCCTTGAGAGATAATATGAAATAATATAAGAGGACTGAGAATAATCAATCGAAATTAATTAGGTTTGTTCCATTATAATAATCAATCACGGTATTATGATGCGTGACATGGTGTTATAGATTTTTAACAAGTATGTTAATATGATAATATAATAATAATAAATTGAATGTACGATTAATATGTAAAATTTGTCTAAATACAGGTAATTACGTATATCGATCGTTACATGTTGAACTCGAAATTAATTGAATACACGATTTACAAATTTATATTGCTCTTCATTAATTCTGGAGCAAAAATTTGTACTTCATGGATGCACAGTGTGATTATGGTCAGGAATTAATAAAATAACCACTTATTTTGTAACAGATATTTTATTTAACGTATCTTTATATGAAAATCGTTATTCTTTCATAGAAATTGGAATTGAAATCTATGAGAAAATTAAATAATTTTTAAAGTATACGTCTCGTACGATCAAAAATTAACAAAATGCAGTTTCTATTTATTAGCACATATTTTATTCGATAAATTTTGATTGAAATAGAATTCTTTTGATAAGAAAGTTAATTAATTGATTTATACTCTTTCAATTTAATTAATTTGATTTTAATTTAATTTAATTTGTCCAAAATACGCAAGAAGGATCTCTTTCGCATAAGAAGAGAAGAACAAGCATCGAGGTGGAAAACAAGGAATATCATAATACAAATAAATATAATACAGATAAATCACATAGATAAATGAAATGAATATAATGATACAAATATGAGTAAGTGAAAATAGATAAAAATAGCAGTCACGGAAATAGGTGAAAACGATGAAGATAGAAGAATCATATTTAAACAATTTTTAAGATATATATCTTGTTTGAATAAGACTGATGGTTATCGTCAAGAATTAATAAAACACCGTTTTTATTTATTAATAATAAATAATTATATATTTTAACGTCACATAATCGTATTTAACGTAACTTTGTATTTTTCCTTCGCAAAACTTCTTCGAATTATCTTTCAGTTAAAAGTTTGAAGAAAAGCGCGAACAAGACTGACCTATAATCAATCGAAAAGTCGCATAACCTTCGATTTCGAGTTTGAGCTGCAAATCCGACTAACCAGAAGCCTAACTAGTATTCCTCCGTGAGTCACGCGAGCATTCCGTAGAATCCAGTCGAAGCGACCGGCCGGAAACGTGACGCGAGCTGCCAACAAAATCACGAAAAATTTCTACTGAAGCTGACGTTTATAAATTCTCCATTCCCTCGAGACGTGTTCTCTCTGTTAACGTGTCTCTCGACAACGTCGTTGTACTATACGCACAAAACTCCATTCATTGGAATGAAACTTCACCTTGTATCTCTGTTAATTTCCTTTTTCTTTTTCTTTTTTTTTGCACGCTACGTAATTAATTTCTGCAATGTCGATTTCAACCACCGCCGTGCACGCACCTGTACCTTAAATAAAAGCGAAATTAATTTCGATTTCTTAACGGAGACATCTAGAATCATTTTCTAACACTAAAAAAATCGAAAAATATATATATTCTTCCATGATTTTGGATATATTCGAAAGCTGCTTCGAAAAACGAGGCAAGGAACAAAATTCGCATGCGAAAACTGTAAAATTCCACTCTGCCCAACTACTTGCTTCAAAGCATTCCACACCCGAGATAAATATTAGCTTTATTGTGTATAGTGTATATTTGTATTTTTTACACTATAATATTGTAACATTTCAAATTTGACAAACGTGCATATAACTTTTTTTAATATTAATATTTATAACATTAATTATTAATATTATTAACGTTAATTATTAACATTATTTATTATAATTATTAACTTATATTTATTATAATTAATAATTATAATAAATATAAGTATTTATAAGTAATTATAATAAAGTATATATAAGTAATTATAATAAATATAAGTATAAACTATTTATTATAATTAATAATTATTAACATATTATAATTATTAACATTAATTATTAATATAATATTAATTATTAATGTATATATAACTTATTTAATCTTTTTAATATTTAGTATTTGATCTATCGTGTATCTACCTAGTGAAAATCAAGCGTCTTTTTTTTGTGCAAATTATACCTTAATTGATTGTGACTCGCTAATTATGTAAGTAAAAAATATTTAAATTACTTATTTATCAGTGAAAGTACATCTTTTAAAAAATTGAACATATACGCGGCTAGCTGATGCGCGGTCTTTAAAATACGCGACGATCAAGAGGTTAAGAACGCGTTTTAATTTTGCCTCGATGAAACTCTTCTTTCCAATATCCTATTCGTTTCGAAGCAAATGTCTCGATAGTTTAAAAGATTAAATCTGCTTAGTTCTCTTCGGCAGAATTCACAACTCGTTGATTTTGTAAGAAACTATTCTATAAAGTAATAGCTGTTTTTAATAATTAACTTGTCGTTGATTTGAAAATAGATTTATATACCATCGATATGATTCTACCTGAAATTTTCCTCAATTTTCCAACTGAACTTAAATGTATAAAATCGCTGACTCCAAGAAACTATTAAATACTTAAATCTATATACTATCTATTCCAATCCCTTTTTCTTTTTTTTAACAGAATTTAAATTTAGAAATCATTAAATCGAAAGCTACTAAAAAACGCTGCCTATAACTCGATTAACATGTTATATCAATTTAAAAATTCTACAAATCTAAATGTAATAATTACTTCCACAACGTCTACCTCCAAGCATCCTGATTTTTCAACTCGATTCACGTTTATAACATCACGTTAGGAAGCTCACCGAGCCGTTAATTGCCTCTGATAACTAACTTGTCGTTAGTTTGAAAATCCCATAGATTTATATACAATCGCTATGATTCTACCGAAATTTTCCTCAATTTTCCAACTGAACTTAAATGTATAAAATCGCTGACTCCAAGAAACTATTAAATACTTAAATCTATATACTATCTATTCCAATCCCTTTTTCTTTTTTTTAACAGAATTTAGAAATCATTAAATCGAAAGCTACTAAAAAACGCTGACCATACCTCGATTAACATGTTATATCACTTTGAAAATTCTACAAATCTAAATGTAATAATTACTTCCACAACATCTACCTCCAAGCATCCTGATTTTTTAACGCGATTCACGTTTATAACATCACGTTAGGAAGCTCACCGACCCGTTAATTGCCTCTGGTAACTAACTTGTCGTTAGTTTCGACAAATTCTACAAACCTGTGTGTATATATATATATATATATATATATATATATATATATTCACTATCGTGACAAATATCGCACAAATCTTGAGTAAAGCCACTTGTAAGAGGCGATGCACAGATGGACGACGACGTTAACGGCGCGATATTTTCGCTTGAGTAAACCAAAGTAAACAAATGGGGAACAAATAAAGCTAAAAGAAAAAAAACATCGTCTCGGACCGTGCGTCGTAGACTTCGCGAGTCTCGTTAATTCTCGTTGGACGACGAGAGGGGGGGAGGGAGGTGATGGTGGAGGATCGTTAATGGCCGTCGATAATGTATGAATCGAGAGGATTAGCCCGTTTGTACGTTGGCTGGATCGTCGGGAACGGGAGGCAATCCGCCTGGCAATAAGTCACATCGACGCGCGATCATTTATCGAGAATAACCGTACCTCCGTGATTTCCTCTCTCGAATTTCACCCGATGGAGAGAGCCACTACTTGTCGAGAGAGGAGAGAAGAGGCCTGGGTCTTCGCCGGGTCGGTAAACATGCGAAGTTAAAAGGTAGCTGGTAGCCTTGAACGAGGCTTCATTGAAAGCGACGACGTGCTTCAACTATACTTCGCTATACATAAATACGCTGTATACACGAATCGTTCGCGAATGTTGCGAATACTTGCGTAAAATTATTGCAAATACACACATCGCGACTCGCGATGTATCTTTATCGCGAGTGTACATTTTGTACACCGGTGCTGCATTGGTCGATTTCGTAAATTAAAATATCATGGACGCTGATTTTCCGCTGATTTCTGCAGTAGCTTCAAATGTTAAAACGCCAGCTTTTTTGAGTTTAATTTTAGATTTAGTTGGTTTTAAATTTTAACGCACTCGCTTGCGAGAACTTGTCCCGGTGGACAAAGTTTATGCTTAAATGGCACTTCTTCCTTTTACTAGTTTAGATTTTTCATATGATGAGAGTTTAGGTTCAATCAGAAAGAGTTCTGAATCGGGTATTGAGTGAAATTTACTTCTGAACTTGCTAATTTGTTGAAATTCTATTATACCTTAGAATACAGCGGTATTCGAATATTTATTCACAATAGTATTCGAATATTTATCGTTAGAAATTTTACACGAGCCATTCAAAAGTCACATTGATCGACTCCATGAATGAAAAAGCGCTGATATTATAAAACGATGATATTATAAATATTATTTTTCGCGTGTTATTTTTGTTTTTTCATTGAATGAACTTACGAAAACAAGTCATTTATTTTTTTAAAAATTGAACACATATCATGCTTATGTACTTATGTAATAAAGTGAAAAAATCAATGAAAAACAGAATTGATTTGTCTCGATTTCGAAAGGCTCACATGTCTCGTAGAAGACATTTTGAAATTTTCATAACACTGTAATGAAATACGATTGTTGTAATTATGTTAGCAAAGTTTGAAATCAATGTGAAAATTTACACATAGATTTTACGATTAGGTATCAGTCAGTTCGTTAAAGTGACGTAATCTCAATTGTTGAAAATATAATAAAATGTCGATTCCTTAATTAAACTACTGTACATATCCAATGGGTATTTGTAATTTCTGTTTTATACTGTTTTCGTCTATATACCGCCGCCTTTATTCAACGATCATTAGAGATCGATCAACGTGCCAACATAGAGTCGATGAAAAATGCATTTGTTCGATGTTGTAGTCATCGAAATGATCGAAACCACATATTTCTAGTCAATCAAAATATAATCATGCCTATGACTCTAGTCAATGTATACAAATATCCTTACGAAGGATAGCATGATCAGATATTCTAATTTATCGATCTCTCGATCTTCGACGAATGGATGTAGAACGACTTTGAAGATAATTATTTCCAGCGGGAGGTTTGACTAAGCTTCTATTTTCTCCTGTTTTCTTTTCATTTTTAATTGCGATGATTGATAAGAAGCTGGAATAGGAATTATAAAAGTCGCGAAACAAGTTCCATTGGAATCGATACGGCAACGTGAGTTATGAACACACTTCGTTCGGCTTTCTATCACGTGGGGGAGTACTAGAACACCCAGTCGTCTCAATTTCTATTCGATTTACAAGTAATCTTCGTCCCGGGGTATATAATTTCAGACACAGGAAACGACGATAGCTCGGCGAAAACCGAGTGAGAAAGGATTCTGCACTTCCGAGTGCCGGACAATTAGGTTAGGTTATTCAAGACCACTGTTTCAATAAAAATCTTTCCCTATTTTGGCAATGATCTTTTTAACGTAACAGTATTTTTCTTACCTTAGTATTAATCCTTTCAATCTTTTCAATGGATTTTCTAATTTTCGCAAACTCTTTCGCGCAAAATGAAACACACGCAGCGACGAATAAAAGAAGAGTTTAGACGGTGGAAAAATTTCAGAATCAGGGCAGATTATTGTCATTAATATGCTAAAGAATGTAACATTTGATAGATCATTTACTAGACGCTTGGTAGATTATTATAACACTACGCACGTTAAGCAGATCGTTAACATGATTATTATTTTATGTATTTGTAGGAAAATGCGTACGATGCAAGTAATATGGGAAAATATATGCAATATTCAAAGTATAGTGCTTCTTACGATGTTTAACAAGCAAATCAATCTCTTACCTTACGACCCATTTTTTTTTCTCTTTTTAATCATCTTCTGTAAAAACATAAAACCTTGCTCACCTATCCTTAACATATGCGTTCATCACATATGCTTTTCTTTAAAAGCATTTTTTAAACACAGACAGATATACTAAACAACGAAGAAACCCCGCTGAATTAACTCTTCTTTCCAACGAGTTAAAGAGATCAAAGATTCCTCGAGAAAAAAAATTCTAAAACTAACAGCGTGATAATTCATCCTCAGCGTCAGAGTAACAGGAGACAAATATCGAAGTGTTGAAAATCCTTGTCCACGGAGAGTTTCACTGTAATCGCATACCCTCGCCCGCCTTGTACTCGATCTGTTGAACCACGACAAAGAGGAAAAAAAAAAAAGAAAAAAGGAGAGAAAAAAAGAGAAGAAAAGCGAAGAATTTAATGGCGGGGAAGACACGAATTCCTGGATGAGAGAAACTCATTGCCGATCGAAGGAAGCCGAGGAACGTTCCTCCACGACGCGGTCGCACCTTGGCGCGTTCGAAGAATCGCAGAAAGGTGGCTGGCATCGGTTCAAAGCGACGTAACGAACAACCGGGCCGGGTTGCGTCGGCTGCTTATTCGGAATCCCGAATCGGACAGGGGATACGGCAAAACGGCTCGCACAACGCCGTTTATTACATCGGCCGTGTGTAAATTTAGGCACACGGAATCGCGAGAGGTTGCTCGCTGCGCGTCTCTCGGCTCGCTTCGCCACGCTTTTAACCCATTAACCACTTGGCCAAACGAGTAGTCGACTTCCCGCCAACCGACAGAGCACAGCCCATTGTAATTCAATTCGAAATCTCATTGTATCGCGTTTTCACATCGACGTCCCATTTTCAATGCTCGATAATCATTTTGGTCAGTGATGTTTCCAATGTTTTCCGACGAATTCTTCGTTGGCTGAATCGTCAGTTTCTTTATCTTGCGAGTTCTTGCGGGTTTTCTCAGTGCAAGTTGACTTCGAGAAACACAGTTGCTGTCGCTTGTAATTCAATTAGAAATATATCGCTGTATTTTCTACGAGCATGTATTTCACATCTATGTTTTATTTTTTAATGCTCGATAATCAGAATGATCGGTAATACTGATCTGTTAGGAAGGACCGAATCGTCAGTTTTTTCTTTTTTTTTATTTCTGAACAACTGTCCGCTTGTAATTCGATTCGAATTTTCATTGTATTTTCTACAAACACGTTTCAGATCTATGCTCTATTTTTAATGCTAGATATTTTGGTCACTCACTAGTTTATGATGCTTTCGAGGAACGTTTTAGTTTCTTTATTTATTCTCCATTTTTTAGTACAAGTTCTTCAAGAATAGCTTGCAATTTATTTAAAAATATCATTATACTTTTCACAAGCATATTTCAAATATATTCTCTTTTTTTGCTACATATTTGAGTCATTAGTTTGCGATGTTTTCGAGAAATATTCAGTCTATCGATCCATTTAGAAAACCGAATCGTCAATTTCCTTTTTCCATGGATGCCCCGTCAATAGAATTCCAGTTTCTCGAACTTCTGTATTTTAATATTCCAAAATTAGACCATACAACAATATGTTTACCAGTGACAGATCATTTTCCAGTTGCTAACAGACATTCTGCTCGTAATAAACAATGCAACACTCAGATATTAAAGTACTCGAATAATAAAAGTTCTACCGTATATTTATTTGTATTTAAGGAACATTTGAAAAACAAACATGATAAACAGATTTTGGGGGGGGGGAATTTTTCACTTTGCTGTTGCATTATGAAGTATCTTACAATAAATATAAAATAATTATATAATTAAGGACGAGAAGAATTTGGTTGCAAGCATGCAGTTAAATGAACATTCGTCGAAACTGATGACATACGATACTTTTAACCTGATTAACGGGTTAAATGCTTAAATCTGAGATAGGGATCTGCAGTGGTTTCTTAAATATCGTGTCAATTAGAAAGTAGACATCGCGGTTGGGAAAATGTTACGAACGTAGACGCTGGCCGAGTATGTAATTAGCAACGCGTCCGGATGCCTTCAAGAAACGCTTTAGGTCGCAGGAATTTTAAGTACACGGAGTAATAAAGCGTAGGTAAACGACACTTAACGAACGAACAGCCGATAGCGACTGGAATATTCTGAGTGCTCGTCGGCTTGATTCGCCACGGAAATAAATATGAAATGAAAAGAAAAAAAAAAAGAGAGAAAAAAACGGAATGAAAATGATAAATTCAAGAAGTTCATCGTTAGAACATACAGATACAACGAGAGATTGTTTCAAATTGATCTTTTGCATCTTACAATATTTTGTAACCACCTTGTATGTTAAAATGTTGCCACTAATGCCAACTCTGGTATCTTTTTATTCCAAATCCTTTAAAATGGTACTTACATTCAGAGACATTATGTTTGGTCGCCTGAAGGATTTTAATTACTTTAACTTGCTTTATTTTCGACGAAATTTGTTTCCATGTGCATCACAGTATTGGTGTTTCAATTGGTAGATTGATTCTTCAAAGCGAAGGTATGCGATAATAAAACTTGCATGATCCTTCGTTGTCTGATTCGTTAATCTCAGAAGTCAAATTACTGATTTCTGCTTCGATCAATTTAATGGAAGCATACGTGAAAGTAAATGAATAGCAAGAATACGCATGAAAAAATTACAATAGGCGAAAGCGAAATATCGAATACGTCTCCATAGGTAAATCAGTCAAAATATCAAATCATGCTTGTGCCTTCAATGACTCGAAAAAGAAGGGGGAAAAAATATTTGCTTACGCTCGAATGAACGCGACACTCGTTTAAAAAAATGTTGAAAGATTCGACCCGCGTGAATGAACCGCCATATTAAATATTGCAATCGCCTTTATCTCGAGTAGTCGCTTCTGAATGAAAAAACGACGACTGGATCGATGCGAGATCATAAAGTTGGCCACAAAGACGCTTTTCAGTCGGTCGATTGCTCTCTTTTTTTTTTTTTTTTTTTTAATAAACGACACGTACACGCACAATCTCTCTTTGTCTCTCTGTCTCTCTCTCGAATGGAGCAGCTCCCTCGCATTCCTCGGTTCGATTCACCATGCCCGCGGAGATCGTTGCCTCGTTCACGGCCGCTCGATTCCTCGGGCTGCGTTTCGATGCGAGCGTACGTGGCCGCGCGGAGGAATCCGCTTCGCATAACGTATGTATGCACGCGCTCGCGCGTGTGCTCCATCAAGCGATTACGAGAGAAGCGGAAGAGAAGCCTCAAAGAATGCTGGTCCAAGCGAATAATCAGCCTTGTTTCACGCGATCCTACAGAAAGATACGACCTGGATTCAATGAGGAGAAGTTCTTTCATTGAATTTCACGTGCGGCCGGCGAGCAACAGGCTTTCTACAGCAGGATTTTCCTTCTCTGACGCATTGCAATTAACCCATTGACTGCCAGGCAAATTTAGAGCGTCTTGCCTTTCCTGGGAGCCGAAATTTTATTTTTTAAAGAAAACATGAAACTTTCCAAAATATAATAATAAATATAATATATTCCAAAATATAATAATAAATATAATAAGTTACAAATTTAGTATTGAAATGGCATTTACAGTAATTTTTATTGAAAAATAAGTATATAATTATATATAATTATATATATAAGTATATAATATATATAAAATATTAATATATATAATAATATATATTTGAAATGGCATTTACAGTAATTTTTATTGAAAAATAATATATAATTATATTAATATAATAAGAAAAATAATATATAATTATATATAAATATAATATATATATAATTATATATAATTATATATATAAGTATATAATATATATAAAAATATTTAATATGTTATGGCCGGATAGTCTAAGTTATTATTTTTATAATAAAAAGTGATATTAAATATGTTTTGTTCCTTCTCTGACGCATTGCAATTAATCCATTGACTGCAAATTTAGATCGTCTTGCCTTTCCTGGGAGCCGAAATTTTATTTTAAAGAAAACATGAAACTTTCCAAAATATAATAATACTAAGTTACAGATTTAATATCGAAATGGCGTTTACAGTAATTTTTATTGAAAAATAAGCATATAATTAATATATATAAAAATATTTAATGTGTTATGACCGGATAGTCTAAGTTATTATTTTTATAATAAAAAGTGATATTAAATATGTTTCATACACTATATTAAATTTTTATTCGTCTTTTCTAATAATTTCTAACTCAACCGTCAATAAAAATATTCCCTGACCAATCGTAATCAATCTAAACTTGTAGCGCAAACTACGAGATATCCCGTAGTCAATGGGTTAAAACATTATATCGTACAGTGAATCCCATTAATATTCGGACACCGTTGAATAACGTTGAATAACGTTGAAATATCGAAGTGTTGAACAGTTCTTCATTTCAATTAATCGCAGTGCCAAAATTAAAATTGACTCCAAATGAAAACAATTTGGATTTGCCAATTTGGTGGTAGCAAGGTTATAAAATATCTCTTGGAAAGACAAAACATCCTACAAAATTTTTCTTTTCTTTTTTTCTTTGTATTCTATACGCAAACATTCGATATGATATGATTTCATGTTAAAAATCACACGTACGCGTGTTCGGTTTTGATCGTCACAGTACGTCATCCCTTTTTAATCTGTTAGCCTGAAAAATTTTCAATGATTCGTCGATCTTATCTATGATTTTTTTCAGTCTCTTTCTTTAATCGATTAATTTTATCAAGAATTATTGGACTCACTTTGCAGCAAGGTGATACTGAAGTCAGGTGAAAAGAGTCATCGTCTTCAAACTGACGACTATAAAATTCTTCACAATTTATCAACGATTTATCTTATCTTTCGAATTTTCACTTTCCTCCATTAATCTGTTCGTTTTATCATGAATCGTCGAATCATTTCGTCGCACGTCAAGATGATACAAAAGCGCCAAACATATGCCAATTTAACTTGGCTATCAATCATCTAGACTGTTAATTTTAAAATTCCTCATAATTAATATTCACTGTTTCTCATTGACCTATTAAAAACGAAGCAAAACCTATCATTACAAATATTTGAATTTCTTAAAACTTGACAAAGTTACACGATTTTGAAACATTAAGCTAGTTCCTTGGAATTTCCTTTCGTTAAATAAACAAATAACAAATAAACAATAAAATTTTATCATTAACCAATAGATTATAATAGTACAAGTTGACTGAACGAAACTTCAAATGAAATGTTGGCGTTCACACTCAAGACTAAAACTAATACAGATTTAATGTTTTAAAACACGCAGGCTTTTCCCACTAATTTTTCATATTTCACAAAGTTCCACTGTTAAACATATTCTGGGTATAATGAAATTATCGATATTAATAACGCGTTCTGGCGATAACGCACGGATATCAGAAATGTAAAAAGAGGAAAGATAAATTTATTTCTCCAGGCCTGTGAGGAAAAAAAAAAACTGTTGCAAAGTCGATCGGAGCCCGTCTCGAGCTCTACTGGCGAGTTAATCTTTTATTTACACCACAAATAATCAAGTTACTTCGTTCAGACAGTAAACAGAGCTGGTACTGAAAATTTGAAGAGTCTCGTTTTCACGGATAATCAGATCGCTTCCCCCTTCGGTGTACATCGAAGATTTACTTCATTCGTCTCGTTACCCGACGAGTATCATTTTCCGCGGCTGTGGCTTCGCTCGACAATCAGGATATTCATCCTGAACAACGATTGTTCTTTTACGGCCTCTCAATTAATTCCTTGCGCGCGACCAAGATGCTTCGTTCGGCTCGTCTGTTTTCTCCAGGAATTCGCGTCGCTTCGGTTCCCTCGCGCGGTCGATTATCAACATTTCTTCTTCTTCTTCTTTTTTTTTTCCCTTTCTTTTTTAACGAGCTTCCCCTGGTTCGACGGTCGCCTGGAATCGGCCGGCTCGATGCCGGAAACCGGTGTTCCTATCGATTCAGCTTAACTCGCGTTTATTGCCACGTTGGCGATTCACCTCGTGGGAAACCAGTCGAGTCGAAAGATCGTCCGTTGTCGCGTTTTATGCTTCGTCTACGCTGGCAGATTAATAATTTTATTAGTAAGAATTATATATATATATATATATATATATATATATATATATTAGTATATACCTATATTGGGTAAAATAAATTATTTTATTATTATAGTAATAATCAAAATCTAATATTATTTATTCGTGAAAATACTACGTATGGGATTCTAATATTTATGAAACTAAAAAATTTCCGAATCTTCTTATTATTAAAAATCTAGCAGTAATTGAATGATATATGCGTATATATTCGTAGACAATTATGTTTGATCAATTATTACTAATAACCTATATATATATATATATATATATATGTGCTCATATATTATATATATAATAACATATATATATATATATATATATATATATATATATATATATTAATTTTACGATGCTCATATAGCGCATATATATATATATATATATATATATATATATGTGTGTGCATCGTAAAATTAATTAGAAGAATTATCATGATTAGGATATCGAGTGAAGCGAATTGATAAAATTATAGAGAAATAAATATTTAAAAGCTTGACTAACCTAGACGATTTTACATACATGAGTTCACAGGTTACGTATAATTAAATATTCCAGAATTTATTGAATGCTACTTGAAATTACAATAAATGATATGTATATAATATGTAAATAACATACATGAATTATATTATAATTTTCCGGTAGTCATGAAAGACAAAAAATAATGACAAAACGTCGTTAAAGTGCGAATTAATAAAGTTTTGACTCTAACGTTCTAAGATCTCGAAACGATAAAGCCGTGGAACAAGTAGTGGAAGAATCTTTGCATGTAATTCTAGCTTCCTCGTTCGATTGTTCGTGTAAATGTTACCATCATTTACAACAACAACGAGGAAACGTTCGATCTAAGTAGAAATTTGTTTCGTTCAACAAACATTATAATGAATTCTATAACTTCGAGTAATCTATATACTCTTACTATACACCGCAACACATTCCTGCATATTTTTAGTGTTCCGTGCATGCACAAACAACTCTGTTCACACTCCAGTTATAAATCATTATCTCTTTTATTGTGTAGAATTTTAAAAGAAGAATGCCTCTGCGCTTCTCCAAACGAATCTGTTGCTCGGCAAATCATTCGCTATCACTCTTTGAAGGTTTAATTTACGACCTCGTTGTATCTTATCTCGCTACGGCAACACACATTAAAGGACTGTGTTCGCAAAAGGGCTGTGTTGGGGTCTGTTCAGTACAGGCACGATACTACTTTAGTTCTCCACTAGTGCTTTAGCCACATGTTATACAAACATAAAGTCATAAATTACATTATTACAAAGTTACAATGAAAAAAATGTGAAAATTTTATATATATATATATATGTTTGATTTCTCATTTAATTCTGCATGGAAATGTCGGCTTATAATACTTAATTGTGTTTATTATTAACGATCATTATAAATACTCATGTTATTATACTTGCAATACTACGTATTATATTAATATTAATATTGATAGATATCAGTTGAATAAATTTATATTCTTGGCGTTTTTGTTATAATTTCTTTAATAAAGCATTTACAATTCTACGTAATTTTTCTTCTTTTTCTCATTTTCAGTCATAGAACACTCTGATTACTGAGAGCAATTTTTTAACAAAGTGTTCACGATTCTACATCACATTTTTTTTCTTATTTTCAATTCTCAACGTTCTTTTGGCGAGACAAACAATAAGAACGGAACACCGTGTATATATATATATATATATATATACGTAAAAACTTTTCCACACGACTTACGTACACGAGTTTCAGTATGAACAATTCTCGTGAACAATTCTGGTCATTGTAAACGCGACATTACTATTCGTCAACTCGAATGTGTAACGTGTTGGAATGTGCTGAAATGTTTCAAGTAACACACACAACATGACGTAAAAGTCAGCTGTTTATGGTAGCTGTTTGAATATTTTCCGCGAGCTGTTGGAAGTTTCCAAGTGTTTGTGGATCACACACGTGAACGATTCTGGTCAGTGCGAACGCGGCATTATCATTCGTCAACGACACGAATCACACGCGTTTACGAGCGTGAAGACAGGGAGCCCAGCGGAGCTGCGTTTCGTCTTGAGAACTCAAACGAGTTGGGCAAAGGAAACGAGGAACTTCCGCTCGGACGTTTACTCTGACTGCTTCGAATCGGACGATCTTTCAGCTGCTAAAAGACGAAGAACGGCCGTGACAACCAATCTATCGATCACGGGCGTTTAGATCGTTAGAGATCGAAGTTCGTTCACACTGTTGATTTACGATCGATCGTCGGCGACGATCGTGCCCGTTGCGCGAGCAAGAATATTGAATCGTTTGCGCGCCAAGTTAAACGATTGGACGAGTTGCATCTTCGAGAATTCTCACAGTCAAGAACGTTCTCTCTTCCTCTCTCTCTCTCTCTCTCTCTCTCTCTTTATTTCTCTTTGTTGTCGTGATGAATACACGAAATTAAAAAGGAGAAAGAGTCGTGCGCGTTGCGTGACTCGACCCACGATCTTACTCGGCGGAAAAGGGCTGTAAATTAATTTCAAGCTTAAGTTGCGCTTTTAATTTGATTAAGATTTCACGGAAACCGGCGGAACGCCAAGCGTTCGATATATGTATATCGAAATCGAATTGTGTCGCGTGGGTCAGCGCGCGCGTTTATCGACGATAACCTCGGCCCAGTCGAGTATATAATATCGGTGTGAATGCAGTTTCACTTCCTGCACACCGGTTTATATTCCTCCGCTGATTTGCGTGCAATGCCAAAGGTAATACACGCGATTAATAATGCCCAGACGATGCTTTTCAACGCTTTCGTGTATTATTATCGTGTACGACAAGCTTGCTAATCTGCTAATTTGCCAACTTTAAAACTAGATAGTAGTTAGATAGACGTTGTTTCTCTTAAGTACTTCTATCGTTCAATTTTTGTTGATTTTGTAAAAATTTGTGCAAATTATTGTAAAAGTTTCAAATAGTCGTTTAATATCATTGCAAAAATTATTGAAATTATTGTTAAACAGTTATTTAATATTTTCGTGAAAATTATTGAAATTATTGTAAAAATTTTGTATAGTAAGCTCTAGAACTTATTCAAAGTGAAATAGAATTGTTTGAGTCTATTCATCTTCAATATTTTAAAATTCGATCAATTTGAAATATAATAGAACAATTAAATGTGAAAATATTACGAAACAAAGATAAATTACACTATTATTTTTATATAACTATTGATTTTGCAAAAATTATTGTAAAAGTTTAATATCATTGCAAAAATTATTGAAATTATTATTAAACAGTTATTTAATATTTTCATGAAAATTATTGGAATTATTGTAAAAGTTTCAAATAGTTTAATATCTTTGCAAAAATTATTGAAATTATTGTTAAACAGTTATTTAATATTTTCGTGAAAATTATTGAAATTATTGTAAAAATTTTGTATAGTAAGCTCTAGAACTTGTTCAAAGTGAAATAGAGTTGTTTGAGTCTATTCATCTTCAATATTTTAAAATTCGATCAATTTGAAATATAATAGAACAATTAAATGTGAAAATATTACGAAACAAAGATAAATTACACTATTCTTTGGTTATTTTTATATAACTATTGATTTTGCAAAAATTATTGTAAAAGTTTAATATCATTGCAAAAATTATTGAAATTATTATTAAACAGTTATTTAATATTTTCGTGAAAATTATTGGAATTATTGTAAAAGTTTCAAATAGTCGTTTAATATCTTTGCAAAAATTATTGAAATTATTGTTAAACAGTTATTTTCGTGAAAATTAATGAAATTATTGTAAAAATTTTGTATAGTAAGCTCTAGAACTTACTCAAAGTGAAATAGAGTTGTTTGAGTTTATTCATCTTCAATATTTTAAAATTCGATCAATTTGAAATGTAATAGAACAATTAAATGTGAAAATATTACGAAACAAAGATAAATTACACTATTCTTTGGTTATTTTTATATAACTATTGATTTTGCAAAAATTATTGTAAAAGTTTAATATCATTGCAAAAATTATTGAAATTATTATTAAACAGTTATTTAATATTTTCGTGAAAATTATTGGAATTATTGTAAAAGTTTCAAATAGTCGTTTAATATCTTTGCAAAAATTATTGAAATTATTGTTAAACAGTTATTTAATATTTTCGTGAAAATTATTGAAATTATTGTAAAAATTTTGTATAGTAAGCTCTAGAACTTACTCAAAGTGAAATAGAGTTGTTTGAGTCTATTCATCTTCAATATTTTAAAATTCGATCAATTTGAAATGTAATAGAACAATTAAATGTGAAAATATTATGAAACAGAGATGAATTACTTTGGTTATTTTCATTTGAATCACCGTGATTTCAATATTTTAATATTCAATCGACTTGGAATGGAATAGATCGAGCATTGTTGCACAGTAAGTGAGACGCTAATTTCTATAGAATTAGGAAGAAAGACACAAAGACATTCAATCGAGAGATGAAATCGATTTTTTTCTCACGAAATTTTTGAACGAGATACATTTGAAATCTCCAAGCGATGAATTTCTAATCTGCCTGTCTCTGATACGATCGATACGAGTGAAATATGTATCTCTGTATAAGAAAAATAGAAGGAATTCGAAGAGGCAATGGCTGGCTAAACAGCTAGAGGAAACGTGACGAATACATTTGTTCGCTCTACTCATCGTCGAACAGATAGAGCGTAATTACTCATCTAATTGGAGCGTTGATTTTAATACAACTCCGCTACTCTGCCCGGGGTTCGAATTTATTCAATCAGAGGAACACAACGGTAGTTCGCGAATTTCTATTTTTTTTTCTAACGGGGTCGTGGTAGGTGTGAATTTCAAACGAACGAAACAACAGAGAGACGGGTTGCCGGTTTGAATAATTGGATTGCTGAATCGCGAATCGCGAGAATTCGCCGTCTATCAGACAATTCTGAGCTGCGTGCACGCGAATACGTGCTCGCTGTATCGCGCGATTCATCGCGTTTTAACTGTTGTAATCAGCGTTGTCAATCGCAATTGATTCACAAAGAACGTTGCCGCCTGTTTCAACGAAGTCGCGTTGCACGCACTGACTCACGAAAAGGAATTCTTTCGTTCGTTTCGTTGTCACGCATTCGTATTCGACTTGGTATTATAAAAGAGGATGCAAAGTGTATCCGAAATTTAATACGTACTCAAACTTTGCCAGTATGCTCTACAGATAATATTACGACTAAAATATCATGTAGCGAAATGCTTGATTAAAAAGAAACAACTTTGTGTGAAACGCGAAGCTATGTGTTACTTTATCAAAGTATCGTTGAATTCATCATGGACCGAATTTTATATCAACTTTATTAAATTTATAGATAGTAAACACTTCTATATTGCAAATTTTTTAACTTTCTGAAGGTAATGTTAAGTAAAATGTTTGCACAAGTAAAAATCTAAAGATATCAAGTGTAAGAGATCAAGAAATTAGTTTTTCTCGATTATTATCCATTATTGTTCGTATTGATTATGTTTATCACAGTTCGTGTTTTTGTTATAACGATACGTGACATTTTAGTATTCAACAAATTGGCGTGATTTGAACGCCAGAATTCGAAACACCATGTATATAAAATGATGTAAAATAAGCCTCTTATATAAATATAAGAACAGTTATTGTTCGTCTTTGTGCACATGCAGGATGTTCCAACTTTTTCAATTTGTTCAAAATATTGTTAATATATCGCATAGATTAAAATTTTATTAAATTAGATTGAAAGACAAGTCAATAGCCAAAACAGAAGAGCAATATAGAAAATGAGCAAAATCGAAAGTAACAAACGTGTATTACTACGATTTGACAATAATTGTTAAGGAAATTTTAATCAGGTTAGAAGTTGATGTACTAATAATAGCTGACAATTTAATTTAATGGAAAAGTATTTGCGAAAATTATTTGCCAGAGGCGAACAAAGGTTAATTAATGAATTAATAAATTATGCGATGACAATTAAAGTGTCTCGATCGAAGATCTCTCTATTGAAAGAATTTAACATTATGTAAGATTACATCAGCGTAATATCTTCGTGCGTTCCCGGTCGACGCTCGACAATTTTATTATTAGCCGATCTCCAATTAGCTGCCGACTTAAAGGCTCTTCTAATTTTAAAACGTCATAAACTCCGCGCATATAAACTCCTCTCGAATGAACAATTCTCACGATGCTTCACAACTTGGGAGATTAACAATATCCTAAGAAAACAAAAATAGAAAGAGAAGCAGAGAAGAACGAAGAAAAGGCAATCAGCAGCGAATAATATTCGTCATTCGAATTCGAACAAACTGATTTACACTGCACGATCAATCGACAATATGTATACTGGTTAAAATTAATTTGAATCATTTAAAATTAACTTATATAATTAATTCAACTTACTAATCGTAAACGAACAAATTTATTCGTCTGCTAATTTTTAACGTTTCACAAAAATTTTCGCTTTCTCTTCGACAAGCGTGTTGATTTCCTTTCTTCGATGAATTCGGTTCAACCTTCGGCCCGTGAAAACACGTCGTTCAACCTCGTTATAACATAACCGCGAGTGTTGAAAAGTTACGCGAAAGGATGCGATTGTCGTAACGGGAGGAATGTACGACGAGAGAAGACCGACCGCGAACCTGTTCCATCGAGACGAGCTTGCGGAATTCGCAGATTCATCGGAACGATAGTCGGCGACGACGTTTCCGGTATCGTCGTCCCACGCGCGCGATTCGTTTTTATGATTCTTAAGTAACCGCGTGGGATACCTTACGGTGATACGAAACGCGTCAAATTTCTATCGTACATGAAGCCGATCGTATCTTTTCCAGTTGCTGCAACATGTATAAAGATGCACTCCGTGTGCACGTACGTACAAACATGCGATGCAACTTACTTCCAAAGCATGTCGAGTTAATAAACTTCCGATCGAATTGTGAGATATATAATCATAATATAAGATTATATGCATTTATAATTGTGGTATTATATCTATGTATGTGTACATAATATACAATGCAACTTATTTTCAGAGGATGTTGAGGTAATAAAATTATGATCGAATTATAAGATATATATATATATATATATATATATATATAATGAGTATATATAAGATACATATCTTATACAAGATTACAAGATTTATAAGTATATATATATATATATATATATATATATATAAGTTATAGATATATATATATGAGTTACAATATATATATATATATATGAGTTATAATATATATATGTATATATATGTATATATAATATATAATATATATGTATATATATGTATATAATATATATATGTATATATATGAGTTATAAGATATATATGTATGTATATATATAGTTATAAGATATATATATATATGTATATATAAGATATATATATATATAAGATTATAAGATTTATAATATATATAAGATATATACATATAAGATTATAAGATTTATAATATGTACACATATATATATACATATATATATATATACAAGATATATATATATAATATATCTTATATATATATCTTATATCTATAAGATATATATATCTTATATATAAAAAGAATATATATAAATATATTTATATAAGATATATTTATATAAGATATATATATAAATATATTTATATAAGATATATATATAATATATATAATATATTATATTATAAGATATATATAATATATTTATATAAGATATATATATAATATATTTATATAAGATATATATAATATAAAGATATATATAAGATATATAAATATATATATATCTTATATAAAATTATAAGAATTATAATATATATATATATATATACATTTATGTACATTTATATATATGTAGTGTAATACTATATACGTACTTGTAACATACACATAATATAATATAATATTCATATACATATTAACATATATAGATATAGTATAATATGTATATACATATTAACATACATACAATCCAATTGTAATATAATGTATTATACTGTATGTAATATAATTATATTAATATTAATACATTATATTACATTAGTAATATTAATTGTATTAATACATCATTACATTATTAATATTAATTATATTAACACATTATATTACATATATAATGTATTAATATAACGTAATATAATCTTGTAGTATGACAAACATATGCTCTGTACATTGTAATGCAACGCTGCATCATTTAATAATTATCGAAGAATATCTCTAGATTCTAGAGATTTTCGGCAGGTGTGAAAACAGTGAAACCTCAGGATCGCGTCGTATCAGGTTGCCTTACGCCGATGTTCTCTCGTCTCTGGCAGCCGGGATTGCACAACACGCTGGGCAAAGTCGTGCTCGCAAATCTAATTTTACGCGGTACTACGATTTCCACGCGTTTACAGCGCCTAATGAGCGACGGCAAAGCAAACAGGAACATTCCAGGACAGTGTTTACATCGTTGATAAATTAACGATCGCGACAGGGCGAGTCGCGCGAACATTAAACCCGCTCCGATATTAATAATCCTTTTCGCCACGTTCCTCCCCGACTCTGGTAAGTAGCCGATACTTCAAAAAATCATCGCACTTCTCGTATTTCCTATTTTTGTTACAATTTTTCAAACGAAGCTTCAGTCAACTTACATCTGTCTCACGTTCTTTTCTCATTTACATTTATGAAATATATTAGAAATATACCAAAATCTGCGGCAGCTTACGTAAAATGTTAAAAATGCGATATATATTAAATACGATATATTAAATCGATGATGTTCACGAGGGAAATTCTGCGCGTTCGTTTTCATCGTTCTTTTTAAATGCTTCGGGATACGTTGAATTTAGAACTTGTTTTAATCGTAAGTTACGCGAAGCATCATCGAGTTCGCGGCGTGTTTTGTTTGCGATATTCATGAAAATTTCAATCGATAGGTAGACGGACGTTTCGCACGGTGGATAAATGTCATCCTGCTTGTTTTTTCTCGTCGATGAGACGCTTTTTTGCTGAAATGTGAAATTATTCATGGACGAATAGTTCTAGTTACTGCATACATTGCACGTTTATTATTTGTTCGTGTGTTCTTTTTGTAAAAGAAGCACTTTTAATTTGTCTGTGCGAGTGTAAATATGAGAAAGATATAGGTATAAATATAGAGATATAAAAATATAAACATGAAAGATACAGGTATATATATATAAGTTGCACGAAGTCAAAGCATTTTTAACATTTTACGTAAGCTGCCGCAGATTTTGGTATATTTCTAATATATTTCATAAATGTAAATGAGAAAAGAACACAGAGACAGATGTAAGTTGACTGAAGCTTCGTTTGAAAAATTGTAACAAAAATAGGAAATACGAGAAGTGCGATGATTTTTCATTACTAAACTTTCACGCGTTTAAAGAATTTAAGGGAAGATTGCTTGCATATATCACGCATGAATAAACATGTATACTAATACAATCGAACTGATCGATTTGAACGTGATTTGTAAGAATTGAAAATTAAAATTTTTGAAAATTGAAAATTAAAACTGAATCAGAAATAATTCAATTCCATTTAATTGCTGCTATTTCTACGGTGGTAAACATCTTGGAAAAATAAAGTATTAATAGATAGTTATCATAAATCTATTCTTGAACTGTCGCAATCGATTCGTTATCGTCCCCCTCATACTTTTTTTATAACCTTTAAATAAAGCTTCAACCTGCGTCGTTGCAAAACGTTCTTTCTTATTTATACCCGCAGGATATAATGAAAAGACTCGGTTTATTATACCAGAAAATATTAATTAGCAATAGTTGATTAATATCTCATAAAATTTTATGCGAAGATTTTAATAATTTTTACTTTGCAGTGCTTTATCATCGTTGAACATTTCTCTCCTTTTTCTTCTTTAAATACTAGTTGACATTTTAGCGTTATTTCAATTATATTAATTTTTTTTTTTAAAGTGTATGGAACATCTTAAATATGCTATTAATTATTTAATGTATAATTTTATTTTTATCTAGAACACATTATCTTTTAACACGTTCACTGTCTGCCACGGTGGTCATAATTATAATTATAATTATTTATTTTATTTTCACTTATTTTTATCACATATATATTACTATAATTTAGAACAGTTATAATTGAATAATTAGATGAATAATGAAAATTTAGAATGACAAATATGACATTACATATTTAACATAATACACATAAAGCTTACGTATAAATTTCGAGTGGCAGTTGATGTGTTTATTTTCATTTCAAAAGTACAAATTTACGTAATTATCAATGTTCCATAGTTTAATCATTTACAATTAGAAGATAAACTTGTGATTAAAATTGTCGGGGGACAATCAGTTTATAATAATTGGAATTCATATAATACGAACTCGTCAATTCTGTTTTCTCCCTATAACTATTGATCTACTCACATAATAGAAATTCAAGTTCAAACAAGTTCATTCAACGAGTATGAAGTTAGGTTAAGTTTCTAATTCTAGTTAGAAATTAGAATTTCTAGTTTTTCCAATTTTAGCTGTTATAATTGTTTTCTATTATAATTTTCATAAAAAAAAAAGAAAAATAACGCCACGTAAGAGTAACTTATCCGATCTCTCCCGAGATTTTCTTGTTTCAGCGACAAGATGAGCCTCCTGTTGCAGAAATAAAATTGGAAAAAAAAACCGCTAAACTAGAAATTTATCAAAATCTGATACGAATAGATGAAGTTAACGTAGTTAACCGGTGTTCTGCTGTGACGAAAACTCGATTTTTTCACAAAGCCCGGCATTGATCTGTGCTCGATCGCGAAACGCGATACGCCAGAGACAAGTTGTCAAGCTTCGCTGAACGAAGCGAACGAGTGAACCAAGAGACGAACCGAAAAGACGAGTGGGTGAATAACTGAATCGAACTGTTGTACACACGTGCTGCTCGAGGCGTCTGCGAGACTGTCGAGTAGCACTCGGCACCCAGCTGCTTCTGGCCATCGAGAAATCGAGGACAGTCGGCTATTTATATATTTATACGGGCAGATATTTAGCCGAACTCGGCTGAAATCGGCTGCGGCCGAGCCGCGGGAAAATTCTCAGCGCCGCTTTCCATCGCTTCACAAAGCTTTCGTCGACCTGTGTGTGTTTTTGCGTGTGATCTCGACGCTCCACACTGTCCGCTGCCTTCGCGGCCCTTTTTCTTCGCGAGAATCGCGCTTGTATAATGCAACTTCCCTTCGTCGTCACCGGTGAAAGAAACTCCAGGCTAACCGTTTGATAGTGGGAGTAAATGCAGGTAACCTGTGGAATTTCTTAGGTATTTCGCTGATTGTGAGGCGAACGTTGCTGAACAACAAGTAGTCGACGTCCCGGCAGAAATTGAGGAGAACAGCGAAAGAGAAAAACGCGTGGAAAGTGTGAGTTCTGTGGAATTTCATGCAGAGCACGTGTCTTCGGCATTTGGCATTTCGCGGGTTTTTATTTTTCACGACGCGTCGGTATAAAATTGCATCCGCCGCGGAGCAGACAGCGGAATTTTCGTGTAAAATTCGTGCTTTCAAAGGTTCAACTGGGTTGAAAATTGTTTCGTGTAGTAAATATTACTTTCGGTACTTTTATGGACTTTTTCGTAATGTGTGCTTTTTTGTGCCGACACTTGACACTTCGAAATTCTCTGCAAACGCGCAAAAATTCGCGCTCTGCTTGCTAAAAGTTGTCTATTGATCTTCGTGTAAATCGAAACTATGAAATACGATCTCTTTGTATGTACGTGAATCGTCGTGCAAACAGAGCAAAACTGCTTTATTTAATACAAAAATGACGCATAACGAACCACATACAAAGAAATTTATTTTAAGATTAGACACATGTGAAATTCAATAGTCACAGTCATGAGGATCTAATTTTATTTTCGAGATGAAATTGTTAAATTCATGATTCAATTCATAAAAGAGATCCCTTTCAAAAGAATATTCTTCCCCATCGATTATCATCTATGATCATAACACGTTTTCCTTTTTCTAATATTTTTGTCGTCCAAAATTTTCGTCCTCCGAAAAAATATATTTATCATTATATTAATTTAAAATATATTTATCATTATATTATATTTATCATTATATTAATAAACAATTAACAAGATTCGGTCTTGTGTACCAAATATTCCATTTAATAGCTAAAATCGAAACTTTAATAGCTGAAAATAGGAATTAATGTATCTTTCTCCTACGAAGGAGATATTAAATAATATCGTACTCCAAATCGACACGGTTAACCTAACCTAAACCTTTTTTTTTTCTTTTCTTTTCTTTTTGGAGGAAATCTTCATAAGACACTGGAATCTTTTAAGGGAAGATTCAAGTGTTGGATTTTTACCGACTAAAACCTCCAAGATGGCCGTCCTCCGCACGTTGGAAGAGCTTCGGGACCTGACCTAACCTAAACCTTAAATTAATCTAAACCTAACCTAAACGTAAAATCACGATACTAAAATAATATTAAAATAATACTAAATGATCAAACAAAGTCACGCTAGCAAGCTTGAAGTATTTACATTTTTTATGTTACATTTACGTATTTCATAGAATGGATATCCCTTTTGAGAGATACTTGAACTTCGCGTCTTCGGCGCGAAATGCTTCAGCTTCGAGCGTGAGCTTAACGTGAAGTATTTTGCGACGTTGGTCCGAATATCTCGCTTCATTAAATCTTTCGAGGCGTAACGATCGTGTTTTGCTTCGGTGGACGTAGCCTACGTGCGTCCATCGTGTGCGCATTCTTCGCCCGAGGAATCTCCCGAGGAAATGAGATCCGGCCTCCTGGTGTTCCCCAGTCCTCTGAATTCTCCGAATTTAATCAGTCCGCCTTCTACCAATCCACGAAGAAAGTAATTGCTCGACTTATATCACCGAGAAGCAAACGCCAGGTGCATTGACATCGTTGTTGCCGCGACTCTTGAGCGAAAATCAATTTTGTCCAGAGGAAATTCAAGGACTTCCGAATGAAATGAAACGAAACTTGACGAAATATCAAGTGGTAATATTGCCAATTAATAAATATTGAAATATTAAGTAGTGATTCAAATAGTCGAGAAATTGCAATCGATCGAATTCATTTGGAGAAATTGAAAGAAAATAATAATAAATTTCGAGACCTTGTTCTCGAGAGGGAAATTTTTTAATAAAAATTTCAATCTCGCTTATGGGACTATCTGTAAAATGCATGGAGTACGAAAACGAGCATCGAGGTTCATCATGATGGAGAAACAAAATTTTAATGAGATTTTTTTTTTCATTAAATCCTAAAACGATCTTGGTTTTCATGAGTGTTCTGTTGAATTGCGTTTTCTGAATAGTTTAAATTATTTAAGAACTTCGTATTTTTACATTCTACTCAGTCTGTATTCTGCTCAGTATTTGGTAAGTAATTGTAAATGCATTATTCGAATCTTTTGACAGCCAAATTGATCAAATTCTACTTTTTTGTCAGTTTCTAATTTTATCACTAGACTGCGGATTTTTATGCGTTTATAGAAAATTTCAGAATTCAATGTTGCACGTGATATGAATAAAATATATGTTTTTTTGTACCATTTGTCATGTATCACAATTTTCTATCGAGATTCCACTTTTTTTAGTTACATTTACAAAAATATGTAGAACAAAATTTTTGTGTAAGATGCTTTGTTTCCGGGTGAATGGAATTTAAATGTTTATCAAGTACATACAGTGTGTATCAATTTTTAATAAAACACAAAGTTTGTCGTTGAAATTCTACTTTCTTGAAAGCAAAGCTTCAGACGAATAAATTTCATTCTATTTCGTTTTTTACTAGTTTTTCCACGTGGGATGATCTTCTATTAATTATTCTTCCCTGTATTTCGATTATGCTTAATAAATCTTCAAAGTCGATTCTCTCGAAAAAACGAAGCCTCAATTTCTCCTTATTTCTTCACGAGGAAATTTTTCATCTCCTGCTTACTTCTATATATAGGGTGAATCACACTGAAATAAATCCGCAATTTCATCGCAGGAGCACGAATTTACAAACGCTCTGGTCGACATTTGAAAGATATAATTTTTTAAAATGAACATGAAAAGAAATCATGTTTGAACTGAAATGTAATTTAAAACGCAATTAGTCTTTTCGTACATTCTGATGTTTTATTAACACTAGAACTACCGACAGTTAAGACGACGTTATTTCTACCAAAAATTATCTTGATTTCTAATAAATAAAAATAAAATAAAATCCATCATATTATTTCTTTAGTTATACACTGTAAAAGTCATTGCATCATTGCGGGGAGAAAATTGTAACGTGAAATAGAAATTTTAAAATAAAATTGTAAAACCAGTCATTTTGACTGGTGTGGTAGTTCTAGTGTTAAATATATATATATATATATATATATATATATATATATATATATATATATACGTTAAGAAACTTTTGGCCTAATGTGAACATTTGAACCACCTGTGCATGAATTGAATAATAAATTCCACGGTGCATCGAACGGTGAAAAATGACAAACCCGTGCCAGAGAGACGAAAAAAAGGCGCGATCTAACGCAACGATCGACGATACTTTCACGCCGTCGAATAACGACGAAATGAACCAATGTTTCAAACGCCGGTGACACCGGTGATAATAGTAATAATAGGGGCAATACCTGTAATAATAGGGGCAATACCTGCGCGAAATCGTGTACCAATGTGTGATACGAAATCAGTAGATCATGCTTGTCTCCGTGACTAAGTTAAAAAAAAAAAAAGAAAACATGGCAGTGGCCATTCGGCTGTTACCTTTTCATCACGAATTTTCGAGCGGGAAAAGAAGGAGGAAAAAGGCACGACAGGACGAAGCGTACGAGCCGGCAGGAGGATAATCGAGCGTTACGTACAAGTGCTACGCAACGCTGGCTTTCTCATCGACCATGTGAACTGCAGCTGCAGAACGAAACACGTGGTCACCCGTTGTGTTTCTCGGATCCCTATGCGGATCTCTGCCGATGAAAATAAGTACTCCTTCTAGTTCACGGTGGTCGCGAGCTTAGCTCAACAAACGGAGTTTGTTACAACGTTGCAATATATCCAATAGGATAAGAACCATAAAGAATCGATCTTTCTCGCTGCATAAATTGCACATTTTGCACAACAGGGATTGAAAAAGCCAGATGCCGACACACAGAAGAACGATTGCGACAAACCCGTGCCAGAGAGACGAAAAAAAGGCGCGATCTAACGCAACGGTCGACGATACTTTCACGCCGTCGAATAACGACGAAATGAACCAATGTTTCAAACGCCGGTGACACCGGTGATCTGTAATAATAGGGGCAATACCTGCGCGAAACCGTGTACCAATGTGTGACACGAAATCAGTAGATCATGCTTGTCTCCGTGACTAAGTTAAAAAAAAAAAGAAAACATGGCAGTGGCCATTCGGCTGTTACCTTTTCACCACGTCCAGGTGTTTGCCAATCAGAAATTTAATTAGAAAATTGCACTGCGGCGAGTTGTCAGATACCTCGCGTTTTCATTTCCGATAATTTTAGAAAATACTGCAGTCGTTCGGTAATCGGGTGGCAAATGGTACAAGAAAAAGTACAGTGAAAAGAAGGTTATATCGTATTTATTTATTACTATTATTAAATATAACTCCACGGTGTGAAAACTATGAGTCACTTGCCTTTTTTAAGCTTTTTTCTGTCTATAACAATACCTATTTCATATTATATTTCAAAGAGACAGAAAAAAGTAGTTACATACGCCATAAGATGCTTGGATATATAAACAAGACTTTTACGACGCCCAGATAAATTGTGCTTTAATTTATAACTACGTGCGCAAAACAGTGGGAAAATAACAGTGTCGATTGCAGCTGCTTTTCACGAAAGCCTCGATATCTCGCAACGCTATTATTACGACTAGACTGCGAATTTTTGTCCATTTCGCGGGAAATTTAAAGACACAAAAATGCAAAGAATGCGCATAGTATGCAAGAATTCACAAGCAGGGCGTTTGTTATATAATATTTAATAGGAAACGAAATTTTTCCTTGGACTTTCTTTGCTTATATTCGCAGAAACATGAAATTAAATATCCGCAATCTGACGATAATGTGTATGTTTCTTCTTCTTCTTGCCCTGGACTTCCCCGCCGTATTTATCCTCGCATATTTAATTGTAATTCACAGGACTCGTGAATCGCACGATATAAAAATTGTTGCCTGAAATTTCTCGCCAGTGACGAAAACTGTCGGTGCTACAAAGATGCTAGGACGTTTCGAAAACGAAATCGATCACGCGCCTTTGTTTCGCGAAGAAAAAAATTTCCATCGAGCGGAACGAGCTCGAGCTCGAGCTCGAGAGAGAGAGAAGGGGAGAGAAGCAGTTGTCGGAGTCGTAAATGGTGGATAAACAGCGTGTAAAAAGAGACGAAGGAATCCGTGGATCGCGTGTTGAAGCCGTGGTTCTCGGTCGAAAGCCGGAGAAGCAGGTTAATTTTCCCGCGACTTCCGGTGACCTTGGCTACCGGTGCACTTACGAAGAAAGAAACCGAGAAGCAAACTCTCTCATTCATTGTGTTCTGGGGGGAGGTGGCGCGGAGGATAATCGGGGGAGCGAGTACTCGGTCATCCTCATCGTTCTGCGCCGGAATGCCGCAAATACCGATTCCTCCGCAGGTCGTTCACCCGCTCTCCTCCGCTCGACACTTTACTCGGCCACAAACGTGTAAAAGTGGAAAATCCAGAACACGTTCTACAATCGTGTTTCTTTCCAAAAAATTCACCCTACACCTTTGGGTAAACTATGGAGTTCTTTGAATCGAGCAAAATTGATTTGATTTGATTTATGATTTCTTTTCTTCTTTTTTCTTTTTTTTTTTTTACTGGTATATATATGTAGTGGTGGCTGAAAGAAAATTAAAAATTGACATTTACCGATTTAGTTGGTATCCTATGTCTTGCATCGCAGTTACTACAGTTCATTAATTCTTTAAAACGAAATATTTCGTCGTGCAAAGGAAACTACTTTCGCAGAGGGTGAATCTACATGAGAAAATAAAGGATAACACCTTTTCATGTAAAGTTCAGTTCTTGGGGGAATCAAGTATGAAAATTTATCATACTTTAGTCTTGACTAAATATAGATCTGACTAATTATAGATCTGACAGAAAAAAAATAATTAGCAGGAGGTTATTTTACCCGTGAAAGTAAGTCGAAAACGTAGAATAAAATTTTTTCGTAAAATGCTTCGTTTTTTAAGAGAATCGAGTTTGAAAGTTTATCAGTTTTCTTGAAATTCACTCTGTTCGTTACAATTAACTCCGACCTTAATGCGAGATATTAAGGACAAGAAATTAATTCCACGTTGAAATTGATTCAGAAGATGATTATTCTTATCAATTATGATTTATTTCAACTCCACTGTCGCTCTGAAAATCTAGAAAAAAAGAAAATCGATATTACGCTGAAGATAGATTTTGAGGTTTTGAGTTTCTTTCAAAAAGATCCAGCAAAGTATGATGATGTCTCGTGTTCTGTTGTGAGAGAACAATTACGAGAGAGTAGGATAAAAGATGGCGTGGAGAACAAAACCCAGTCAATTGATTTGTTACCTCTTATTGCTCTTAACGGATCTCGATTTCGAGTCCTCGAGCTCTCTCTCTCTCTCTCTCTCTCTCTCTCTCTCTTCGTAAAACGAAATTAACGTCCATTTAACTACGATTCGAGAAAATGTTTTTTTAATTGCAATTCGAGCATTAGCGCGAACGTTTTGCATCTTCATTGGCCTGCCGGTTTTATAGGTTATGGCAGTTTCGAAGGGGGGCAATCCATGGCGAGTTCGAATTCCCCGTGGTGCTGGATCGTCGAAAAATACGAGAGTCCATTAAATGCAAATACAGAGATCCTAGCGAGCGGTGGTCCGCGAAATTTACGTATCAAAAGGGGACAAGCTCGAGCTTGGCGAGAAAGAGAGGAAAACTGCTTCGAAACTGCTTAGGTGCCTTTTTTTCAGAGAAATATCTGAAAGTTTTTCAATTATTCGTGTAAATCTCCATCCAGGACGCGGCGAGAACTTTTTTGGATGCCGTCCGGTTCATGGTGTTCTGTACCATTGAATTTTAAATTTGAATCTGTCGTGCTGTCCCTCTCAGTCGAGTTTGTATTATTTCAGACTAAAGTTGCGTTACAATTTTTCTATGTATATTCAGTTTTGTCAAGTCCACCGTATATTGCGTAATTTTGCATAGAATTAATGAATCTGCATTTAAACATGCGAGTGTGTGTGTGTGTGTGTGTGTGTGTGTGTGTGCATTAAAATAATGTTCAATTTATATTGCAATATATACAATACATATATATATATATATATATATATATATATATATATTCAATCTCATTGTAAGGGTAACTATACACAACGCAAGTTTGCAACATAAATTGGGCATTATTTTAATGCATATTAAATTTCTGCTATAATTTTCGATAGAAAAAATTCATGTAATATTCAACTTCACCGAGTTTACGATGCATAATCTTGCAAAATGAACGCAAAATAAATTCAACATTATTTTGACGTTCACCGTGTTGGGACTTCCAACAGAATTGATATCTACTACTAAAGTCTCGTCCTCATATTCAATTTTTCTTAAATTTATTATACAGTTGTATTATTCCTAGGCGTGCGTTGCATTTATTCGCTGCTCCTGTTAAACACAATATCATTTTATGAAATCAACACGGAATAATAGAATTCTGCGTTAATTTTATACCATCTAACATGTAAATAATATATCGTAGAACGTAATATGATTTCACGGAGATTTCGATTATTACATAGAGAATTAAATTAACACGTCACTTTCGACGTAGACGAGAATTTCGGACAGTAATCGAAGTTCCAGCCAGTGATCGATAGAAAACTTAACGAATCGCTGACGAGACCGATATTCTCTCATCGTCAAGAGATCGGACCAGGAAATCGACAGTCGGCTGATCTTGAACGATAAATCGTTAACCCTTTCGCTGGTGTCAGACATCGTGTCAGAAGACAAAAGAGCCGAACGCGAAAGTTTCTCCGACAGAGAGAGGAACGTCCCCGACGACGCGATTTTCTCCCGTTTCAATTCTCGTTAAGAGCAGTTTGCTGACCTGACGGATAGTCATATGGTGGAATTGGGGGAACGCTTGCGTGCTGACGTCTGCCGAGGCAATTGTCGAACGACAGAAGGCCCCGTCTGTTTTCTTGGTAGCTATGTAGCTCGCACGACAACGACGACGACGACGACGACGCTTCGCGATCATTGTTGCACGATTATTAATCACGATAACGAACAGCGTGGCCGTAGGATAAATTTGTCACGCTTCTGCGAAACAGCGTTCCGTCTTCATTAAGCGGCCCCCTGCTCTCCAACCCCCTCGCTCCTCCTTCTTCTCTTCTTCTTGCTTCCTCGGCCATAACTTGCCAACAAATTATGCCACAGTCTCGGGCTTTGAGCGAGCGAACGAAATTTCGGATAGTCGGAAGCCTCGTGGGATTTCAGGAATTCGTCGAGAGTTATTTGACCAAATGATTTACGATGCCGAAATAATTCTCTCGATTACTCGTTGTTTATTCTCAGTTGTTTGTCCTTGTCAATTTTGTTTATTTGCAGACTCGCAGCACAGTCCGCAACTTCGGCGAAGATTTTATGAAATTCTGAAACTTATAACGGAGAACTGGATTGAAAAACTCGTACGTGTAGCTCGTGATTGATTTTTGTTATTTTTTCAATCTCAATCGCTCGTCTTAAGTAAGTTTAAATAAATAAAACGAACATACGAATTGAGCCGTGTATTTAATAGAAATTAACGATCATTTATGTCTGCCGTGTTGAAGCTTCGAGTTAATTGGAAACTGCAAGTTATCCGACGTTTAAATTAACCTGTTAACTCTTTGAGCGTGCGCTGAAATTACCACGTAGAAATTTCATTTCTAGAATGAGGAACATTAACGAGTTAAGAATGTACCTTTTGACAGTACATTCTGTATTTGTATTTCACTGCGTCGTTCTATTTGAACCTCTAATATGCAATTGGAACTAGTTTCAAACGTTTCACAGATTATTTTGTACGATACATTATTCGAACGAAGTTTTACAAAGTTGAACAAAATATAGCTTTAAAAATTTCACGTGAAAAATTATTAAACTTTCTACAGAGAAACAGTAGTATTTAATCAATTTCAGCTGGAAAATTGATCAGAGTGAATCGAGTGTTCTATCGATTTGCATCGTGCACCCGTTTTCAACACAATGGATACAGGACGACTGATAAGAACGCCTTCGAGTGCAAACATCGCGGTTTTCCAATGACTTCTGCCCGATGGGGAGCAGCTGGAAAATGGAGCTACGATTTTCTCGTAGCTTGCACAGAGATGATAAACGGTGGCTTTGAAGCCCACGATCTTTGGCTCATTTCCATCGGTTCGCTTCCTGGCGCCCGTTTCCTTCGATTTCCGCGTTTTTCTTTCATATTTTCACTCGATGACTTTGTCATCGAGTGAAATATTACCGACCAATATTTCCAAGGTTCATGTAACAACTACTGAATCAAAGATACATAGATCCGCGAAAGCATTCGGACATTTGTCACGAATGATTTTGACGATGAATATGCAATGAAGTTGTATGAATACGTAAGTACATGTATCCACGCATTCTATTCGTGCAATCTCTATGCAAAATTCATACGAATTGTATACGAAATTTTTCGAAACTCCATTGACACTGTGACGAGATGATTTGAGACTAATTTGAAAATGAATAGAAAGAAAATTGTAAGACGTGTTTCTTGCAACCGTATGCTCGTTTAGTGAAAAGATTAATTTCTAATTAATTCATTGATTACGTGAATAATACTTAATTAATGCCAAAGATGCTTCTTCTAAATGTTGTTACTGATATCACACGAAAGCCGTAGATAATTGATCGTTTAAATATTTCTTTCTTTTTATTTCAGCGAAACGTATATTAATACGTGTGTTTAGATTAGTGTTTAGGTTAAATATAGGTGACGTTTTATACAAATGTATTTTATATATTTCCACCTTTACTAATGTAAGCCTAATCGAATGAAATTTCGAAACAAGATTTCACATCGACAGCAAGATGTAACAAATTAACCAAATGGCAAATTATTTTTAATAAATTACATAATTATAGATATGTATTCGCAGAAGATTTCGATGAATGTTCAAGTTTTTCCGATTATTGCCATTATGTCTCTCATCGCTGATTATTTGAAAAGAGTTGAGAGTGAGGCGCAACTTGCGCTCAGATTTATATAAAACCGATGGAAAGCTCGTTCTGTATGGCAGCAGTCGGACTAACGAAAACGCGTTTGGCGCCAAGTCAAGTATTTGGAGAACGGAGAAACGTTTAGGGTCGCGGTAAAAATGGCGCTGGAATGCAAACGGCCATATTTTTCATTATGCGCGCGCTCGATAAACATCTCTCGACGACAGGTGTAAATAACTGTGAAATCGTTCGTTTTCATTTTCCCTCGAATTCCTTGCTTCACATTGGCACAACACATTGAGTCACATGAGATTTCGTTTCGTTCGTGCACACCAAGTTCAAATCGTCAAATCTATACTCGATATCGAATCTATATTCGGATTCTCCGAATTTTCGATCGATTAAAATGCCACGAACGGTTATTTTTCTCAGTAATTGCAATCGCAACTGTAAAGGACGATAAAATTCCATAGTTTTCGATTTCCTTTTGCATTTTATTTTATGTTATTAGCAAACGATCGTTGAGAGCGAAGGAATCAACTTTGACGAGTCGTTTCAATTGAAATTAAAAATGTCCATTTCAATTGAAATTAAGTTTCCTCCTCCCCATTTTGTGAAATTTCTATCATGACTTTCGTTATTTAAAAAGTCAACGTTTCTTTACCATTTCGTGTTATTTATAGAATGACCTAATGATCACTTGCCAGTGATTACACGTTAATATCGAGTCATTGTTATAATTAATCTGCAGCTATAGTTACAACATACAAGTTGTCGAAATAAAATTATTCGATGTTCGATTCGATAAATTGGCATACCAAGCTGAGTATAAAAGCCTTCACTTTTCGCAAATTTCTCCATTTCACTACTCAAATGTATGTTGAATCTTTTTAGTTCAAAGATTGCTTAGACACCATCACTTTTCTCAACTTTAAAAATCACTAGACTAAAGAGGAGAATCGGAGAAACTTTAATTTGCACAAACTATTTGTTCATCAAGTTTATATAAACAGAGTCTACTGTATATTCAATGCTCAGGATATATTTCTTAAATCGTGATACACGATCTTATGATTTTATATGAAAAAATAGGACGAAAAGAACAAAAATCTTTTAAAAGGATTTTCATTACCTTTAAAATCACTAGAGTAGAGAGGAGAATCGGAGAAACTTTAATTTGCACAAACTATTTGTTCGTCAAGTTTATATAAACAGAGTCTACTGTACATTCAATGCTCAGGATATATTTCTTAAATCGTGATACACGATCTTATGATTTTATATGAAAAAATAGGACGAAAAGAGGAGAACAAAAGTCTTTTAAAAGGATTTTCATTACCTTTAAAATCACTAGAGTAGAGAGGAGAATCGGAGAAACTTTAATTTGCACAAACTATTTGTTCGTCAAGTTTATATAAACAGAGTCTACTGTATATTCAATGCTCAGGATATATTTCTTAAATCGTGATACACGATCTTATGATTTTATATGAAAAAATGGGACGAAAAGAGGAGAACAAAAATCTTTTAAAAGGATTTTCATTACCTTTAGAAATCACTACAGTAGAGAGGAGAATCGGAGAAACTTTAATTTGCACAAACTATTTGTTCGTCAAGTTTATATAAAGTCTACCGTAGATTCAATGCTCAGGATATATTTCTTAAATCGTGATACACGATCTTATGATTTTATATGAAAAAATGGGACGAAAAGAGGAGAACAAAAATCTTTTGAAAAGATTTTCATTACCTTTAAAGTACACTGTCTTTTTAATATGAATATTTCCCCAGAGTAACGATCTAAAAGAATCGTCCCGTTTCGATCGATCTAACAAATTTCTCACGGCTCGAATTCATTTTTCTCGAAAACGAAGCGTATCCCTCTGTATCGTCTTAACACACGTACATTCGATGAAAACTGAAGGAAAGATTCGCAACTCAGAAAGAATCGAGGCTGTCGCTGATAGAATCTGATAGAATCTCTCTCTCTCTCTCTCTCTCTCTCTCTCTCTTCGGGGCTTGACCTCTCGCTGACGCGAGCATAAAACAAACGGTCGCCTCTCGTGCCGGCCAGAGAAGAGACGAAGAATAAAGAAGAAAAAGAAAAAGGAGCAAGACGAGTGGAACAAAGCGTTAGCTGCTAGGCAGAAGAAACGAGAAGAGAGGAGAAAGCCGGTTCAAAATCGCAGCGAACGCGCTCGCTCGCAAAAGTACGCACGACCACGTACGTTTAATTTCGGCTTTCCTCGCGCCGAAAATATTCGCGCCACTTTCCGCGCCGGCATAGCTTCGCAGCTAACAGAGATTCCTACGGGCGACTGATGTCAGTTACCTAATTATAGTTGCATAGAAATCTGTAAGGGGACACCGCGACAGATCGGGCCGCGCCTTCTGCAACTCGGGTTGCAGTGAAAACGCGCGCGACAGACGCATGCACGCACGCGGAAGATTCTTTGCGCGCGTGCGTGCGTGCGTGCGTCGCCGCAGCTTCCGGATAAATCTCTCGTAGACTTTTCCCTTTTCATCCGAACTTTTCTTCTTTTCGTTTCCTTCTTTTTGCCAACCAACAGTCTGTCGAACGCGTGAACCTTCGCGTTTAATACTTACCGCTTCGACAAG
The DNA here is from genome assembly GCA_032399595.1 of Tetragonula carbonaria. Taxonomy (NCBI): domain Eukaryota; kingdom Metazoa; phylum Arthropoda; class Insecta; order Hymenoptera; family Apidae; genus Tetragonula; species Tetragonula carbonaria. The sequence continues at coordinate 9,729,338 of JAUCRC010000008.1, forward strand.
CATCCCATGTAAAATTAAACTGCAAAATTTTTATGCATCTATAACTGAATTACACGCAATACAAAAAATTCTATATAAAAATATTATAATAATATAAAAATATTTTCGTGCTTTCTATAGTACATGAAAATAATTTTCTATTTTTTTTTTTTTTTTTTTTTTTTTTTAATATGAATCTGCATAAAAGTCCGCAGTTTAATAATCGTGTATAGTGTTTTTGAGTATCTTAGTATTTAGAATGTTACTTCACCAGATAGCTTTAGCTGCTAAGCACTCAGATATTCAAGATGTCCAAAAAAATAAAACACACAGAAGTGATGCTCAGAGTGTCATACGAATATTGCAGATGAGAAGTTTAAATAAATCATGTCTTCTGTCGCTCGTAGAAGAGGAATTTTAAAATTTCAATACACCTTTAAACGACTTTAAACTACGTCGTATCAGAACTACCTCTATGTTTGATTAAACGCCTATACAATCCCGTTGAATATTGAACAACCATAAATGTTTATACGAAATCAAATCTTCTGTGAACAGAAATGATAAATAGAAAAATAGGTTTGTTCCAAAGATCACTACCTTGAACATTTTACGTATCATTCTTGGATTTTCTGCAAACGAAATGAAAATCCTCAGTTCATTCAAGAATTGCAAGAAGCACTTCCGTTTCTTGAAACTAAACCTGCCTTCGTATCATTGATATCTTTTCAATTTTCTTCCAGAAATCATTTTCACAAATTCTCACTCGCGGAATGATCGACCATCCAATATCCCAAACCAACGAATCTAACCAAAGCGTAGGCACTCGAAGATAATAAATATATATCGGCCAAACACACGCGTGAGTGTGAAAAGACCGGCCAAGTTCCGGTCTCCATTCGATCGAAATTGGCTCGAACTTATCGACTTTTATCTACTTTGGCCGAGAATCTAATCTTTCCTCGGATTGCCATTTCCACTTCGATCGTGGAACAACGAAAAGAGAATTCGACGTTGATTAATGTCGGGCCATTAACCAACCCGGGCCTACTGCTATTTCCGAAAGCGACAGCGTGCAGAAAGAGAGACATTTCAATCGAGACTGTAGACTAATAAACCATCGTTCGGGGTTTCGACGCGAACTGTGGCTGTAAACGATTGTTCGCGATCGCGACGGTGTCTCCCGTTTCGAATTTGGAACGGTCTCCGATTCGATTTTCGGTTCGAACAGCGAGAAATCAGATTTATGTACGATTCTCCGACCGAAATCACTCTCGAGAGCCGGATTTATTCTATTTCGAGTGATAGCTCGAGCCGTGAGCAAGCCAGAAACACACGTAGCCAGGGAGAAGGGAATCTATGGAGATCGTGGCTGAGAAAGAGGCGTGGACGAGAGTCGAGGAAGTGAAGTTTCCATTATCGATTACGTCTTCGCGGGTCCGCGCCAGCAGGTGCGGTCCGTGTGTGCGCGGTTATAAATCGCACGACTCGACTCGACTCGACTCGACGACATCGGTAATCGATCCCTTTCACTCGCCACATCAATTCGCGTTACATAAATTTGACGATTAACGATCGTTAATGGAACTTCGGTCTTTCTGCCGGTAATATTGCTTTTACCACGACAGAAGAAGTATTCCGTTTATTCGCGATCGCGAACTTTGCCATTTGGCTGATTCTCTCTCGGAGAGTTCTTCTCAGTCTACCAACTCGTATTGTGATGTTTTTGATTTTATCAAGTAGAGAAAAGTATTCTTGTATTTTTTTAAAGGTATTATTGTGGATTAATGTGTGCGTTGGTAGTGAGGCGTATATTTCCCAAAATATGACGAAAATATTAGATCTTAACTTTGGTCTGGTTTCCGACAGGTTCTTCATTCCATTTTAATTATTCCATTGTATTTTAATTATTCCATTATATTATAAAATATAATATAAGTATACATATGTATGTTGCAACCAAAATTAAGTTAAGATCTGACATGCATGGCAATGTACACATACATATATATAATCCACACAGTACTACCTTCTACTAAATTTGAAGACATTTTTCATCGATTTAGACGATCTTGCAGCGATGACATCGTCTTCAGAGAATTAGAGAAAAAATTACGAAAGATAAAGAAAGGAAATGAAAATACCTGTATTATCGTCGCATTATGATTCATTTAAGATTACTCTTCTTAGTACGATAAAAATCGAGATTACGTTTCACTTACGATTTTCTATCCTCTCTCCGTTCTCATATTTTATTACTTATCATTAAGAGCCGAACGTGTACATATCACGCCTGTATGTGTGAAATTCAAGATTTAAAAAGGAAAAAAGCAAGAGCATTGAAAAAGAAAGAGAAAAAAAAAATTCAGCGAGAGTGCTATCGCAGTGGAAAATCAATGAACGTGCGCGGTGTAGGCAAATTGGCGCAATTATGAGGCGGTTGCAACAGCGCAAGTGGGTGGCAGCAACGAAAGACAAAAGCACACCCTCGCGTACGTTCACCCGCCACGTTGGCTCCAGCACGTACTACACGTCTGGAATGATTGTGCAAATACTACATGATACTGCAATTTACGAGTGAACCGTGCGCTTTCGTTTGGACGAACTCCCAGTACTCTCTTTCTCTCTCTCTCTCTCTCTCTCTCTCTCTCTCTTTCTATGTCGGCCGTCTTCTGGCGAATCATCGTCGTAAAGCCGTGGTTTAATTACGAGAAGCTGGAAACCTCTTTCTGTATCCAAGGAATCGTGACTAAGGCACGAACGAACAACCCTCGCCCCTCGACACACTTCAACGTTGATTCTCTCGCTTCGGATTTCCTCCTTTCGCAAATTGCTTCGCGTGATGGAAAAAGAAAAAAGAAACCTGTTCAAGGGTATCGAAATTTTATTACTAAGAAGACGGAATATTACGTTTAGCGTTCAGTGACATAATTTTGCTAATTTCTGCGAGTTGCGCGCACGAAGTTCCTCCGATATTTGTAACATCTAAATTTCGAGTGAATTAAAATTGATCGAAGGTTCGAACGTCCGTGATTTCAGCAAATGAAGGGAGAGGCGGCACGCGATCGGCTCCGTAGTTCGCAAGTTGAGATCGACTTGAGAGCATTGGACAAACGCGACGATTTCGACGGCGCGGTGCACGTTACGCGGACGTTATGTTGAAAAGCAGTCGGGAACTGCCGTCGAGAGCGTCGCTTCGAATCGAAACGAAGAGCGGCGCTGTCGCTTTCGTTTCGCGGCCGCTTTTGGGCAGAGGATTTCCCGGCTCCGCGGACGGGAGAGTCTCGCGAGGGGCCGTGCGAGTAGGCACGTTGAATCGCGGTAGTGTGTCATTCTAAAAATAGAGGAGAGGTTGCAAGCGAGAGAGTAGAAAGCCACGATCCGGTAGAAAGAGAGAAGGCAATCGCCTATAGTCCCGGTCGTGAACCCGATGAACGACCTCGGAGAAACGCCGGCCAAAGAAAGGGACGAGAGAGAGAGAGAGAGAGAGAGAGAGAGAGAGAGAGGGAGAAAAGAAGAGAGAGCTTCACACGCGTACGTGTGTGCGCGCGCGTCTCTGCGCCTGCGTATACTCGCGCGAGATCGAGCTGCGAAAGAGATCGAAAAACGCGGGAGAAAAAGATCGACCGACGGATAGAAAGAGGATCGAGCAAACGTATATATACGGAAGGGGGAAAAGAAAGAAGCGAGGAAGGTAGGAGAGAGAGAGAGAGAGAGAGAGAGAAAGGAAGATCGAATTAAAGAGACAGCGCGCGAAAGAGTTGAGAGAGGCACGACGACGACAGGCTTGAAAGCGTTCTGCGCGCTTTTAAATATCGCGTGCTCGCCACGGAGCATGGAAAAACTGGCGACCGCGCATGCGCAGCACGGCGGCGTCGGAGGGGGAGGGGAGAACGCCGTGGCACCGGCGCATGCGCGTTCCGCACACCACTTTCTAATTTTACTGCGGCGCGGCTTAGTTTATACCCGAAGCCGGCCCGTTCTCTCTTTCTCTGTTTATAAATCGCGCTCTGCTGCTCGGGCCACGATACGCTGGAATTTGTCAAATAGTTTTTGACAACGGTTTATACTTGGAACGTTCTCCCATCGGTTCGATCAAAAGGGTAAAATTAGCCTGTCGATCGGCGAACTCGTGATTCAACTCGTTCGAATTGCCAATTCTCACTCGGACACGCGGTTCTCTTTTTATTTACTTGACGTTTTATTCGTTCACGTTCAGAAATTCTTAGCCAAGCAAAATGACGGCCGAGGCTAAGAAGTATCGTATCTTATCTCTTCGTTCGAATCGGACGAACATAAATGATTGTCTAAATCCAAGTTTCTTAGTTCGTAACGACGAACGCTCCAAAAACCAGAATGCTTTTTCGTGTCGATAGCTCGTGCAATCATACGTGCAATATATATATATATATATCGACGTCGACGAGACAGTTAGGTATTCCCTGATTACCATCTTGAGTTGATTTACAGTGTCGCGCCATTTGGCCGCGTGATTCGCTAAAAGCGTAATTGTCGCCGTTCAAAAGCCCCTTATATGCGCTTTATACCCTAAGTCGACCATCAGGCTCAACTAGTTCGCAGTTAATAATTCATCGTATTTAGGGACACGTCGTTCTATTCTTTCCTATTCTAACTACAAGCCTGACCCACGGTAACTTTAACGAACCGGAGAGAACATCGATTAACGCTCGTTTCGGCGGTCATAAATTTTTGCGCGAAATGATCTAAGAATAAACTACACGCGACCAAGTTGGAAACGTGTGCAACAGAGAAGACGTGACGCGAATAAAGTCTTTCAGAGCCTTTAAAGGTGCGTACTCACTGTTGTTTGCGAATAATTCGCGAACAGTTTATCATCTGCTTGTATACTGTCCAAGAATCTTGTTCGTGGGGCATGGCACTCTGAAAACGTCTACTTTGATGTCTGATATATTAGCTTTTTGATAAATCTGCAGGCACTGAATCTCTCGTGCAACTTCCACAAGTGATTATTTCGACTGTACTGAATTTTATAATTACTATAAATTATTAGCGACGATATAAAGCTATAGAAATTGTTATTAAGCTTATTGTTAAACTTGCTATTAGGCTTATTATTAAACTTATTATTATTATTATTGTTATTATTATCATCATCGATATAATTTAAATATACGAAAATTATCGAAGAATCTAAATCGTTAGTTATAGCTGTGACTAGAGCTATAGTTACGACTATGGACTTTTATGTATTTATGGAAAATCTGATTATGCAAAGACGCACACAACACATATATAACGAACAAAGTATCTAAAAGAAGAACATTCATTATAACATGTAGCAGATAAAAGAAATTTTCATTCAAATTCCATTTCGTTCCGGTCATAAAAATTCAAAAATGCACCATCAAACTCTATCGTGTAATTAGGACACACTTCAGTCCCAAACGATAGCTCACTGTGCTCGTGTATATCGCTTCGACAGAAAAAAAAGGATGAAAAGAACTACCCTTGCCAGAAGTTTTTAACTTCGATCGATGCACTTAACGTCTTGAAATAATTGACTTTTGTACATACACTCGTCAATCTGATGCTTCTCTCTTCGCGAAACATGAAATATCACGGCGGCTCGTAAAAGTCTCGCGTTGTATGCAAAAACAACGCCGCTCCAGGAAGCAGCCGGCGCGATATCCTTGAGCAGTTTCAGATTTCATTTTCGAAATACGTTTTCGGCCGCCGCGGCATAAATACGCGAACGCACGGAATGGCTAATAATAGGAGGATTTGGCTTGGCAGCCAACAACGCGGCAGCGCTTGCAACCGCTTCCTGAGTTCCATACGACCGTATCTTCCGTTAATTTCGATGCACGCGCGCCAACAGGACACACCGAGTCGAAAAGAGAGAGAGAGAGAGAGAGGGTCCGCGAGAGGGAGAATTAACACGTTGACTGCCACGGTACTTTTCAGGATCCCGATCTAAGAAGCCAATTTGATTTAATCATATTCCATTATTTCTAATCTAATATTTTGTCTGTATTTATAAATCTAATATCTTGTCATCTCTAACTCTAATGTTCCAAGCTCGACAAAATGATGGAGAAAAATTGTGTAGCGAGTTCGAAAAAGTCGTTGTGAAAAAGAAATTTCAATCTTCAAGACCATAGTGGATTCAGTCAGGAAAAAAATTGTTGTTTCTATACTCGTTTGAATTTTTACAATTTTCGAAAAAAAAAGAACAAACACACGAGTGTTAAAATAGAGACTTTACAAATGAAACGAAGTGGATCGTTATACGATCTCTTTCTACGATCAGTAATTAACGATTTAAACCAGAGTGGCTAACTGACGGCCCGCGAGCCCTTGTCCCTACTTTCCTGATTGCTAGCGCTTCCCCCTCCACTGCATCGATCGATTTAGTAGAGGGGGTAGCACGAGCGACCAAGAAAATAGGGCCGCCAGTTAGACAACTCTAGTTTAACTCTAGTGTAAAGTAACAGAGATTCAAGTATATAAATGAAAATTTAAATAGAATGCAAATGAGTGGAAATTTTAAACTTGTGCAAAACGAAGAGGAAAAAATAACGAGATTCTTTCGTACTTTTCTCAGATCTATAATGAGATTGTGATACCGTCATACTGTACAATCCTTTAACACGTTGACTGCTACGGTGCTTTTCAGGATCCCGGATCTAAGAAGCCAATTCAATTTAATCATATTATATTATTAAAAACTCCTATTATAGCACATAGTAATCATCAAAAAGCATATAGAATGTGGTTTTTTTTTTTTTTTTTAAAAAGATCTTGCGAATTATCTCGTAGTTGGCTCATGTAAAGAAAGACTATTAGATGGCCCAAAAAGGTTGCATGTATATATACACAATGCGCACAAACTTTTTCATAAAGCAACTTCTTCTAAAATCAAACTTAGAAAGTTTAGGGAAGCATTCGTCGACGCGTTGATCGCAGAAGAGATTCAACCAGTTTCAAAAAAAATTAGATTGCAAGAGTTTCATTATTTACAGAGTATCCGAATCTGTCGAGGGAAACCAGCCCTTCGCGTGGAAGATTGTTTGAAAAATTATCACAAATAAAAATATCCTTTTGCTCGTTGATTTTGAATAAACTTTGTATTATTATATTTTCTGTATTATTTATTAATCAATTTTCTGTTCACGTAAGCCAATGATGATTTTTTTGTTCTCTTACCTGAGGCTATCTATTCATATTTACACCGATAGAAGACTACGAATTTCATCGTAGATGGAAAAATATGGCAAGTGAACAAACTACGAGATAACTCGCAGTTGGCGTCCTAAGCAATAACACGAACTACGAGTTATCTCGTAGTTGGCAGTCAACGTGTTAAAGAGATCCATCTCGCTGGCGCATTCCCTGCGCTCGTACCGCGGAATTATGTTCCTCCCAGAAGGACAGCGTTCGGATTTCGTTGTACACCGAATCCGGAGCAGAATCTAAGAATAGAGTTTGCCTCCTCGTCTCCGTTGCCTCGAGAACCACCGTCTCTCCTTGATATTCCTCCCCGCATATTTTCGTAATCGTCGGATCGCGGATGTTTATGCCGTCCAAATCCACGGCTGTATTAATAATCTTCGTTGACTTTTAAAGGTTGGAGCCTCAACGTTCGAGTGTCGTCATGTCACGATGCGAGATGAGAGCAAGGAGAAGTAGGAGAGCGACGACGGATCTGGAGCACTTCAAACTGCCCGAATTCTTTCAAATAAAAAAAAATTTACACATTTTAGCCATCTAGGCGAGCATTTCTCTCTTATTTCCACTCGATGGAATATTTGTACGATGAGAAATCATCGTAGTAAAAAGTCTTTCTTAATCTATTGCAATTTGGTAAAGACCGGCTGTCGGTATAGCTGTTGATCTCTTGAAAATTTGAGGTTAGGTTTTTGTATAGCTGTTAGATTTTTGTGAAAAATTGAAGTTTGTTTAACGAAGGAAACATCCAAGGTCTTTGACAAAATGTTTACTAGGATATTCAAGAAAGATTCTATTTCAAAAGTCGGGAAACGATTCGATCATTGTGTACACTTTTGACGTGGTGGCGGCGTCCCGGCGTAAAAGATTAAACTCGATATCCTTGAAAATTTCGATAAAGAAGGTAGTACGAAGAGTCCAAGTAATATCATTGACATCAAAGAAAGTCTGGAACGTTGAAATTGTCAAAATTCTCAAGAGTTTCATCAAGTGATTCGGGCTTCGAATCGTAATCAAAGTGATCCAAAGTCTTCACCCGTACAAAGTGGAACACGAACGAAAGTTAAAAGTGTCTTGTACAAACTCCAAAACTAAATTCAGTGCCTCTCGCTTATTTCGATCGGCATTGTCTCGGTGAAGCTTGATCTCAACTTTTCGAAATACTCGGCGTATTTTTACATCTTCGTACCACTCGTAAACACGTGCATAAAATCTACTAATAAACTCTTCGCTTTGGTGCACCGTGTACGACGCAATTTCACAGCAATGTGTGCACCGTGTCCCCTCGCCCGTCCAGAATGGAAACGATCGTCGTGGAATCTAATTCTGTCGTCAAATTAAACCGATCTCCCTTGGCCGGCGTCCCTCCCCCCCCTCCTCCTCCCGAGCAACAACTAGGAAAATTGTCCGTCTAGAAATACTCAGTGACCTTCTTCCGAATGGCTCGAAAAGCAGGCACGAAGGAAGCTGCGCAACCGGTCGTCGATCGGTTATCCAGCCGCGGCAACCGGCCGAGAATCCCGGCGAGAAGGGGCGCGTGGAATTACCAAACAAAACGTTAATCTATTACTTACGTCTCGTAAACCAATAGGGAGTGACGACGGGCGAGGGCGCGGAGTTTCTCCCTCGAATTCTCGCTGTTAATTTTTCGATCTCGAGGTCGAACTCGCCGTAGTCGTCGAGAGAGAAGTCGCTGAGAGAATTTCTACGACCGCAGCTCGAGCTTTACGAGGCTGCTAAAGCGAGTTTCGCATAACCATAAAACCATCACCGCCGATGGTAATCTTCGACGTATTCAACTGAACGGTAACTCGCAATTTCTCGTCGTTTGACTTCTCTATTTTTTTCGAATTCCTCCGCAGATGAAAAAGTTGCTACCAAAGCAAAATGACAAGATAAACCAAATATGACGTGTGTGTGTGTGTGTGTGTATTCTAGATACAGTAAATTTCATCAAAATTAACAGTTAGCAATTAATCCAAACCATTTCAGATAATCAGGTTCCATAACAGTGTTAATTTTCAAAATATTCTGCACAACACATATGTGTACAGGATGGTACAAAAAGTGTCTTCCACCTATTTCTTTTATAATAAAACATCGAAATATAAGAAAGCACTAATTTTATTATATTTAAATTAAATTCAAAATTACAGGTAATTATTTTAATAGGAAGTGATTTTTATTCTTACTTTTATTCTATACTTTCACGTGTATTTACCATCTTATTGTGAGATATCACATATTCCTTGCAACAGCTGCAATATTTAACGAGTCGAGTCCTTGCTGATCGCGAGTCACGTCCATTGAAATCTACGATACAACGAGACAACGCTAACACGACGACGTTTTACGATTTCAGGTGTCCGACGGTGCGACTGTCCGACGACCGAGGCGCGCCATAATGGCGGAGGTGGCGACGAAAAAGTCGATCAATGTCGTAAGTAGCAAAAAGAGCGAGGTGTGTAGTGTTCAGTCTAACAACGGTTTGATCCAGTTGGATAACATAACCGCGAGTAACAAGCAACTAATCACGTTGTGTGACAACAACGACGACGAGGACGACCTAATCCTGACTAACAACACGCGCAACGAGTTGGACACCGACGACAAGAGCCTCCAGGAGCTGATCGAGAGCGAGCTGGCGCTGAGGATTTGCTCCAGCACCGAGGAAGAGGCCGGCATCGAGACGGACAACGAGCAGCAAGAAAGTACGCCGAACGAGCCGGAAACGGTGAAGAGGATCGTCCTTGACAGGCAACAGGACACCCTCGACGACGTGAACACGGAGTTCATCGCGGCGGAAACGGAACACTCGGTGCTGGTGGAGAAACCGTACAGCTATCAGAATGGTCACATGTCGCCCGAGACGAAAATCTCGGACGGTTCGTACGTTCGTGAGGAGACCGTGAAACCGGAACCGATCGCGGCGAGCCTTCGGGACGAGGAGGAGGAACAGGTGTTCGTCGAGCAGCCGGAAGTTGGCAGCGCGATAGTAATCGAAGAAACAACGACGGACGACGTCGATCAGTTGGCACGCGACAGCACGTCGGACGATGGCAAATTCCCGCGGATCGAAGAGAACGAGGATCCCTGTCCGAGTTATTCCGTTCTTCGGTCCACCGAGGCCACGGACAGGCTTCCGGAAGTGTCGAGCATGACCTACGAGTCACCCGATTCTTCCTACGATCTCGTAGAGGATCAGCCAACCGCGACTGCGCCGCCTCCTGCGGCCACATACGTTGACAAGTACCAGCAGGAGAAAGAGATCCAGGATACGATCTTCGAATCCATGGAGACGGACATCGTGAAAGACGTAGGACATCGTGAAGTAACATCGGAGGACGCTGGTTTACGTAAGAGAGAGATCGCGGACACGTGGTCGGAACGGTCAGTCGAAATGGAGGATCAACAACAATCCGGTCAGTTTTCGGATAATTTCGATCAATCGTTGTGCCAGGAAGACCCCGTCACGCCTCAGACGCAAGTTGAAGAGTTCGCGTCGGAGAACAACAAACAGGCTGATCTCTTCGAACTTACAGAGACCGAATGCGACTGCAAGCAAGTGGACGAGGTTAAAGAGTCGTCGGCGGACGAAGAGTCGAAGACTCCGTCGATGGCGAACGATGAATTTTCCAGCTCGGTGGAGGTGAAAATTCTCGAAGATTTGGAGCAGCCGTCCATTCCGGAGAAACTAGTCGAAGAACCAGAGAACGAGGAGGAGGAGGAGGAGGAGGAGGCTCGGGGCACGCCGACTATGCAGTCCAGAAGCTTCGACGAGGGAACTTTGAGCCACTCGGAAAGCTGCTCGACAGACGCGGCCAGCACCCAGGAGTTCTTAGACACGGAACGCCGAGTGCTGAACGAGGAGAATTGCGACCAGTATCCTCACGAGGACGTCCCAGGCATCCGCGAGAGTTCGACGACAGAAAGGGCCGACGCACGGACAAGAAATCTGCTGGAGGAGGACGAGGAAGCGCGGATCAAGGACGAGGAGGCGAAGGAGGAGGCAAACGATAACACGGACGAGCAGAACGCGATCACGGAATCGTCCAGCGAGCTGTCCGTCTCGGAGCCGACTTTCATCGAGAAGACCGAGGTGGTGATATCCGAAAGCAGCGTGAAGATAGTCTCCGAGACGACGCAGTGTCTCGACATCGAGAACGAAGCGGAACCGGAAGTGGACGAGGAACAGCTTACGAGCCACGAGCTTTCCGAGTCGCCGGCTCGCGCACCCCTCGCAACTCCCGACGACGAGGCCAGCGACGTTTCTAACGCGGGTGACGTAAGTGTTGCTTCTTTTGCCTCCGCTAATCATCGACGCGGGCTCTCGTCGAGACGAATTTACAGGATCGAGATACAGTAAGTCGTACGACGTAGCAAACGCTTGCGAGTGTTGTTCTTTCAGCCTGTCTAACTTCTCTGACAAAACGCTTGACACACGTTCTCAGAGATACTGTTCGATTGACGATTAATTAATGGCGATCGTTTGACATTCGTTCGAAAAGGCTACGCTAACATCGCAAAAATGTTTCAGAAAATACTGTTGTGATAATTACCTCGGAAGATAATCGTAAACGTAACAAACTGTAGAAATACATTTTTTTTTTTCACGAATTTCGTAGTACACTCTTTCGATTCGTATGTCAAAATACCTACATTCTATCGTCAATTGAATAGTATTTCTTATTAACAGGAATGATTTCGTTTTGTTACATGGCGTTGAGTGTGTGTCGTTTTTTATTGACTAAGTAACGTAAAATACCCAGGAAGAAAATTTTATATATATATATAAAATATAATTATATACATTATATATTATATATATATATTATATATATATTATATATATAGGAGAAACTTCAGCAAACAGCTTGAAAGTATATTATATATATACAATAATTATATAAAAAAGTATATTATATATATCATATACTATATATTATATATATATACAACAATTATATAAAAAGTATATTATATATATATATATATTATATATATATGTGAGAAAATTCAGCAAACAGCTTGAAAGTATATTATATATATATATATATTATATATATATATATATATATACAATAATTATATAAAAAAGTATATTATATATATCATATACTATATATTATATATATAATTATATAAAATATTATATATATACAATAATTATATAAAAAGTATATTATATATATTATATACTATATTATATATATATATATATATATATATATATATATATATAGAGAAATTCAGCAAACAGCTTGAAAGTATATGTTATATATATATATATATATGTAGTGAGTAAATTCAGCAAACAGCTTGAAAATAATTAATGGACAATCGGTATTTACCGTCTTTCATTGGGCAAATAACGCAGACAGATTCGTCTAGGTTCAAATCGACAGGTCGAAGATCAATGCATACAGCTTGAAGGTAATTGGCCGACTACGTTGTGTCCGGCAAAGTTATTTCGCGGCGAACCGACGGCAGCAACGTGTCGCAGTGGTTACAAAGCGGCAGTGTTATTCGCGTTCCTGCCGAGTGTTGAGTAATTCTTGCAAACGAGCCATCCCGCTTTTCCTCTGCAACGCTAATTACACCGGTTGTTGCTCCGTGCTCCCACGCATATTTCGTGGCGGCGATAATTAATCTCGTTAATCAGGTAGCCGCACGTTCCTTCGCCATAATATTCTTTATCATCCTTCTCTTTTCTTTTCTTTTTTTTCTTTAATAAAAACATACATCCAGAGATGGTGGATGAGATGAAAAGGAGACAGAGTCTAACCTAATCGGCGCGTCTTAATTAAACAACAAAGGCAACTAACTGGCAACTGGCGTTGACACGGCGCAGCGACGCGTAACCACTTTCATTCTCCGTTATTTCTCTTCATTGACACCGGTGGGCAAAGAATACGACACGCGAGCCCGAGCCGTGTCGTTTATTCCACACGAGTGAGAGTGCGGACGAATGTAGTTCACGGCTACGAACGGAATTACGGCTAGCAAGCCGGCAATGCAAAGCCGAAACTCGACAAGCCGGCAATTAAACGTCGGATACGCGGCGTAAATCAGGTTCCGGATAAGTATCTCCGAAACTCGCGGCCCGACCTGGTCGTTGCGCGTAATCGCGAGCAGTTTTCTGTAGGAGGGAGAATGTTGAGACAACGTTTTCGCGCGTCGATATTGCTCACTTGGACTAAGAGGCAAAAAGAATTATAGAATAATTGGCAAGTTACAAATTGTTTATATATATGTGAACTTTTTTTTTTTTGTTTAATCTTCTTTTGCTGTAATGCAATAATAATAATAATAATATATTTGTAATACAAATATACTAATAAACTATGAATGATAATACGTGATATAGAAATTAATTTTTAACACTTCACAACTTTACTAGTATGTTTTTATTTAATATTGCCAAATTTCACTGGCAGTATTAACCTTCTATAAACAGCTGTTCACTTCAGTTAGAAATCTGAGAGCTAATGACTGTTAATAAATAATTAATAACAGCTAAATAATTTCTTACATTGTATTGGTGAGATACAAATGTAGTGGATTATGCAACTCTCCGTGATATAAATAATTAACTGTAAATAACGATATATAATGTACAAAGTAATTTTTAGATTTCCACAATTGATTTCTGACTCGTAAATTTCGTGTATTGTAACTTGCCAAATTTCACTGGTGACATTAACCCTCTGCAAACAGCTATTTACTTCAGCTTGAAAATCTGAGAACTAACGACTGTTAACAAATAATTAATAATACCTACATAATTTTTATTTCAAAATTAATATTCTTATTGAAATGGTTGCGAGGAGTTAACTCGAGAATTCTCACAAACTTTCTTTCCTTTTTTTCTGAATCTAAACTTTCAACTTCAACAATTTACGAGGTACAAAATTATCGAAGCTTTTACTTTCGAAGGAGGAAAGTGTACAAGCACGTTCCAATTAAGCTGTGCGTCCGAAATCAATTAACAGGCCCAGTGATAAGTGCCTTAGTGATAACGTTGCATGTTCGATGGAAGAAACGAGAAACAACGAGTTGAACGCAACACCTCGACAACGCGAATAGAACAGAACCTAAGCACGATAATTCAACGGGCCTCACGTGAACAGATGAACGCGTACCGGAAGCAATCCGCTCGTTTATCAAGACGACGCTACGAAACCGAGTTATCAGACAGCCGGTTCAACGACCACCGCCCATGCGGCGTAACCTATTCCGCTGGAAATCAGCTTGACCGAGATCGAGGTCGCGACAAACTTCTAAATCGCGTATGCGAACGAAATTTTCCACTTCGAAAGTATCGACGTTGAGATTTTCCAATCTCGAAGATCTCCACGGCGTTGAACTTTTTTTTTTTTTTTAGAATTAGAACCTAGGTGGTAAAATCTCTCAAGGTTGTGACAAACTTTTCCAATGGAATTACCGAATCATGGAATTACGGAAATGGTCTTCGATTGGATTTGAAAGATCCGAACTTTTTCAACGGTGAACTTTCCGACGTCGAGCAGTCGCAGTTCGAATTTTTCTTACGCAGAGCATTAGAATTTGTTAACGTGAAAGAGGAGGGATTCGAATTTTTTTAATACTGAATTGATACGTAACTTTTCTCGAATTTTAACTCCAACCCAAATAATCTAAAGAAAGGAAGCATTTTGAAGTTAAAAATTTTTTTTCTTTAAAGGGAAGATCAAAGATCGATAGATGAAAATTTCGAGAACGAAACACCGAAAACCGAACTTGCAATCGCCGGGAACCCGTGTAAATAAAACTTCGATAGAAATCTCCGAAAGCTTCGAAAGCTTCGAAAAATCGAAATGATAATAAAGCTTATGCTTTCGTACGCCGATCTCTCAAGGTCGCTGAATCTGTCAAGGCCGAAGCCTTTTCCACAGACCTGACTTCCGCTGTTTCCACGGTAGAATCAAGAAAACACGATTCACTTCCTCGATCGAAAAGTCGTATCGCTGCCCTCCCCCTCGAGTACCGGTTTTCTCGATCGAACTCACCCACACACGCCTACGAAACGTAGCCGCCAGGCCGTCGACTAAAAAAAAAAAAAAAAAACTGAACGAACACGCGCGCGTGTTTACACCGTTTACACGTCGCAGATCGAGTAGAATAGAGATCGAGGTCGATCTCGAACGAAGAGGCGGCGACCAATCCTGAGGCACTGTCTGCTGTTGGATCGGCCTGGTACCTTCTCCGTTCTGCTGTTCTGAACACCGTCTAGTCCCCTCGTGTTTCACCTGGCCACCCGTACGCGACCAACCGTCTCCCCGTGTCCGGTGGAAACGGCCAATCGCGAAACGGAAATCCAACGTATCCCCCACAACGTATTCCCTGCGTGGCTGTCTCCACGCTTTGGAGAGCACCGAGTTTCCTGAACCTGGCCAGGTTCTCCCGAACATCGTCTGCCAGAACATCGTCAGAGTCGTGGATCTAGCGGTTCCTCGAACGTCTCGATCCTCACGTCGGTGCTCTTCCGCGAGGATGATCTTCGGTCAGGTAGGAAACAACTTCGAAGTTGAAAGAGAAGGCTCACTCGTCTGGTGATTAATCTTCATCTTTTTGTCTGGTTGCGTCGTTCTCGTTTGTTTGTTTGTTTGTTCGTCGTGTAAATTCGATTAGCACAGGGGAAGCTTCGGCAGCTGGAGGATTTAAAAATATTTAAAAGTTTACTAGCGAGTAAGTAGTTTACGTGATACTGATAACGGAACAATTTCTTTCTTTCTTTTTTCTTTTTTTCTTTTCATTGAAAAACGACTCTAGAGATGAAAATACTTCTACAATGAACTCCTGACCTTTTCGTACAGTTTTACAGTTTTCGTGTCGTGAATATTTATGTGAAACTATCGTGTCAGAAGCGTGTTCCTGTTTTCTTTTTTTTTTTTTTTTTTATACGATTGCGTTCGCGTCAGACTTCTTCAAACGTGTATGCTGTCGTAAATACAGAAAAAAGTTCAATCAATTCAAAAAGTTGTACTGTTGCGCAATATTGTTGTAAAGTTAATGTTGCGCGATATAAATTTTCCCCTTTTAATCGTATCGCCACGATATAGACCATATACAACTTTTAATTACCTTTTCTTCTGCGTCTTGTACTACTTCATAAATATTAATATAACGTAAAAAAAATCAAGATTCCTTCGAGGAGCATTCTCGATCGTAAGATCATTCTCCAGCAGAAAATAAAAATTGTTCCGTTATATTACCGGCGCGTAAATTACATTTGCGCGAAGTTTGGAATTTTTCAAATTCTCCAGTCGCTTGAACTTCGTAATATAATACTATGCTAAGGTTATTGAACCGGAGTCGTCGACTCTTCCTTTCTATCTCTTCGTCTGTCTCGATTTTCTCGTACGAGTCCGACATTTTTCAAATCTCTCTTTCCTGCGCGTTCGAATTTTTCGCATCTCACACATTATTCCATAAATTGGAACAATGACGTTTGACTTTCTTGTGTTATACAGGATGGGCCTAAAAAATTTCACTTCCTACTGACAACAAATCCGTAATTTCTTTTGTTACATATTTCTCTAATCTTCTTTTTTTCTACAGATTAAAATACACAAGATACAATACAAATTAGTCTCTTCCCTATGTTTTGATGTTTTATTGTGGGAAGAAACTTTTGGCTCACCCTGTACATAACAAATAACACTAACACTCGCGTGACATCGCCGTATCGTCACTAACGGTCACGGTGTTAATTAGCGGGAAACACTGACAGCGTGCTTATCTTCATTTACTTGAATTTTTCTTTTCTCTTTTTTCTTTTTTTTTCTGCTTCACACTCGCTCCTCCGCGTGAATCCGATTATATTCACTGCCTGATATTATGTTTGAAACCTTAAAGACTTTCGTTGCCTTGAAAAGCTTCGTCGTCGATTTAATTGCATCCTCCTCGGGTGATTTATCCCGCAGTTACTGTCTTATCGGTAAGCGACCACGCTCTTCCTGAACGTTTCCCGTTTGCGCGCGATTTTTCCGATCGGTATCGCGCCGTCTGTCCGAGCTAGCGCTTAAAGGGATCCCAAGGAGGAACACGTTTCCCTTCTCTCTGCATTCCCTTGGACTGCCCCCCCTCTTCGTGTCTGTTCCTTGTGATTCTTCCGTCAGCTTTCGTCGACCTCGTTACCAAGGTAGATGCGCGTCGTCGTCCTAAGTGGCTAGCAGCCTTCGTTTCTCGAACCCGCGGAACGAAGGATCTGCTCGGCCTCTCGTCGAAATTTTCGAGAATTTCCGAATACGGACCCAACCAGTGTTTCAGATCGTTAAACCAAGTGACGACTGAAGAAAGAGATTTTCGAGTTACGAAATATTTCATTCGTAACGAGTATCATTGAATCATTCGTGGGTGTGTCGAGTCAGTTTCGAGGTGCGAGAAAGTGAGAGACGGATTAGAATCAGCTTCGAGGAGGCTCGCGTGAAAAAGCAACGATGGTTTTCCACGGTACGTGTGAACCTCTTACGTCGTTTCCTCTTGAGGATTACGAGAAATCTTCGGCGCTGTCCTCAACGAGAGGATAATCACTCGCCGCGTTCGTAATGATCGCGTGCTGAAACGAAATCGGCAGGAAGCGAAGATCGTGCAAAGATCCAGGAACACCCTGGCCAAAAATTGTGAAAGCGAATCGGAATTAGAAAGTCCTGGCTGCCCCTTACATCCGTCGTGTAACTAGTTTAATTTCAACGAATACTCGTAAATAACGATACTGAATCGTATCTTATTCTTCTCTCGTCATACCTCACACGCGATTCGTCTCAGATAACAAGCGCGCGAATCGCGATCGTATCTTTATTGAAAGGAGCGAAACTTCATATAAAAATATATGTGTCCATCTGTTAGAATGAAACGCAATTTCGCCAACTCAATATACATATATATCGCTCACAAAGTGAATATGAAGCGGTAAGAAGCATTCGATTTTCAACAATCGAACAACTTTCTTTGACACTCGTCGTTTGCTCCTCTGATGTTCTTGTTCTGTCAAATGCTTCTTTTCAGTCATTTCGAAATATACCTTAATTTTTTTGTGAGCAGTGTATTTGCATTCATTTAGAACTGTCCAAAATACTTGTGTGCACGAAGTATATACAGTTCAACAAATGAATGGAAATACACTGCTCACAGAAAAAATTAGGGGATATTTCGAAATGACTGAAAAGAAGCATTCGATTTTCAACAATCGAACAACTTTCTTTGACACTCGTCGTTTTCTTTCTTGTTTAATAAAACAAAATCAAATGCTTCTTTTCAGTCATTCCGAAATATCCCCTAATTTTTTCTGTGAGCAGTGTATTTCCATTCATTTGTTGAACTGTCCAAAATACTTGCGTGCACGAAGTACATACAGTTCAACAAATGAATGCAAATACACTGCTCACAAAAATATTAAGGGATATTTCGAAATGACTGAAAAGAAGCATTTGAACAAGAAATTCAATCATTCATTCATCCATAATTCATTCATCCCATAATTCACAAAAATTATGGGATATCTCGAAATGACTGAAAAAAAACATTTGATTTTGTTTTATTAAACAAGAACGTCAGAGAAGCAAACGACGAGTGTCAAAAAAAGTTGTTCGATTGTTGAAAATCGAATGCTTCTTTTCAGTCATTTCGAAATATCCCCTAATTTTTTCTGTGAGCAGTGTATTTCCATTCATTTGTTGAACTGTATATACTTGGTGCACACAAGTATTTTGGACAGTTCTAAATGAATGCAAATACACTTTGTTTCATAAAACAAAGTCGAATGCTTCTTTTCAGTCATTTCGAAATATCTCCTAATTCTTTTGAGCAGTGTATTTGCATTCATTTGTTGAACTGTATATACTTCGTGCACACAAGTATTTTGGACAGTTCTAAATGAATGCAAATACACTTTGTTTCATAAAACAAAGTCGAATGCTTCTTTTCAGTCATTTCGAAATATCTCCTAATTCTTTTGAGCAGTGTATTTGCATTCATTTGTTGAACTGTATATACTTCGTGCACACAAGTATTTTGGACAGTTCTAAATGAATGCAAATACACTTTGTTTCATAAAACAAAGTCGAATGCTTCTTTTCAGTCATTTCGAAATATCTTCTAATTTTTTTGAGCAGTGTATTTGCATTCATTTGTTGAACTGTATGTACTTGGTGCACACAAGTATTTTGGACAGTTCTGAATGAATGCAAATACACTTTGTTTCATAAAACAAAGTCGAATGCTTCTTTTCAGTCATTTCGAAATATCTCCTAATTTTTTTGAGCAGTGTATTTGCATTCATTTGTTGAACTGTATGTACTTGGTGCACACAAGTATTTTGGACAGTTCTAAATGAATGCAAATACACTTTGTTTCATAAAACAAAGTCGAATGCTTTTTTTCAGTCATTTCGAAATATCTCCTAATTTTTTTGAGCAGTGTATTTGCATTCATTTGTTGAACTGTATGTACTTCGTGCATACAAGTATTTTGGACAGTTCTAAATGAATGCAAATACTCTTTGTTTCATAAAACAAAGTCGAATGCTTCTTTTCAGTCATTTCGAAATATCTCCTAATTTTTTTGAGCAGTGTATTTGCATTCATTTGTTGAACTGTATGTACTTGGTGCACACAAGTATTTTGGACAGTTCTAAATGAATGCAAATACACTTTGTTTCATAAAACAAAGTCGAATGCTTTTTTTCAGTCATTTCGAAATATCTCCTAATTTTTTTGAGCAGTGTATTTGCATTCATTTGTTGAACTGTATGTACTTCGTGCATACAAGTATTTTGGACAGTTCTAAATGAATGCAAATACTCTTTGTTTCATAAAACAAAGTCGAATGCTTCTTTTCAGTCATTTCGAAATATCTCCTAATTTTTTTGAGCAGTGTATTTGCATTCATTTGTTGAACTGTATATACTTCATGCACACAAGTATTTTGGACAGTTCTAAATGAATGCAAATACACTTTGTTTCATAAAACAAAGTCGAATGCTTCTTTTCAGTCATTTCGAAATATCTCCTAATTTTTTTGAGCAGTGTATTTGCATTCATTTGTTGAACTGTATGTACTTCGTGCACACAAGTATTTTGGACAGTTCTAAATGACTGAAAAAAAGCATTTGATTTTGTTTTATTAGACAAGAACATCAGAGAAGCAAACGACGAGTGTCAAAAAAAGTTGTTCGATTGTTGAAAATCGAATGCTTCTTTTCAGTCATTTCGAAATATCCCCTAATTTTTTCTGTGAGCAGTGTATTTCCATTCATTTGTTGAACTGTATATACTTGGTGCACACAAGTATTTTGGACAGTTCTAAGTAAATGCAAATACACTTTGTTTAATAAAACGAAATCAAATGCTTCTTTTCAGTCATTTCGAAATATCCCCTAATTTTTTCTGTGATTTCGAAATATCACCTAATTTCTTCTATTTCCATTCATTTGTCGAACTGTCCAAAATACTTACGCACGAATTACATTACGTAGCATCGGTACGCGTACTTGGTCTACGTGACTTTCGAAAGCGTTTCTCGGCGCGAAATCGCCGATTCGAATC
Organism: Tetragonula carbonaria; assembly: GCA_032399595.1. NCBI lineage: Eukaryota > Metazoa > Arthropoda > Insecta > Hymenoptera > Apidae > Tetragonula > Tetragonula carbonaria. The sequence goes on from JAUCRC010000008.1 coordinate 9,750,091, forward strand.
GGGTACCGCGAGTTACGTGGCCGTGTAATTACGTGTCTCGGGGTTCGAGCGACGCTCGTAACGAGGCACATTTCGTCGATCAGCGTCCTCTAATAAGAGGATCGCGATAAAGTTATCGCCGTGCGGTACACGCCGGCGATCGTCGTCTACTAATTTCACGTCGGGAATCTCTTCATTAAAGGAATCTCCTGCTGTTCCCTGCCGACTTCCATGCTCTCGCGTAATTAACAATCGCGCGAGTGCTGGTACCGCGCTGTGCTGATCGAGATCGTGATCGCGAAGAATTTTGCGTATCGCCATTTTTCGTAAAACGACACCGCGCTTCATTTGTTCACAATTCTCGCGGTCGTGTCTTTGGAGGAGTGATTCATGGCATGGTTCGAGGACTGGACGATTTTCACCGGCGATTTTACTGAATTTGAAACGAAAGAATTTATATGCAGAGAGATAGCGTGCAGGTTATTATTTCATTTTCATGCTCCGAAAGTGAAATTTTGACGTAACCGGCATTGTATAACCGCGTTTACTTATTACAAAATCCTTCTGGACATTGCTTTTAGAAATCTGCTTGATTGGAAACTTTTTTTGAACTTGTACGGTTATTGTGTCGCTGAATATTCACAAACAGAAAACCATGCAACGGGAGTAAAGTAGTTTCAACAAACTTTTTTTTCAAATTACAAACATCAAACGACAAAATGACAAGTCTCCTAACTTTTTTGCAGTTATCATGTTATACCAGTGGCTTTTGGTAATATTAACTTAATTATTTGCTTTTCGTCTGTCGAAACAGATGCACGCGAATGTATTAATTTTCAATTCAAGTTAAATTACATATTACGAAAATCGATAATTCGACGGACGTTCAAAACGAAGCTGCACATTTTCCTGAAGTTGCAGATCGAACGAATGATTTTCAAAAAATTTCTCAAATCATTCGTTCGATCTGCAACATTCAGGAAAACGTGCAGTTATCGCTTTGAATGTCCATTATCGATTTCCGAAACCGTACGTCTTTCTTCCAATTATGTCCAAAGATTTATATATCTTTATAAAAAGAAAAGAAATTTATAGAAGATCGAAGAGAGATAGAAGAAGATCTTCACACAGATCTTCTTAATTATCTGGAAAGCCACTGTAATGTTCGCCAACGTTTTACGTAAGATCGTGTTTCTCGTCTGACAGCGATCTACTCGATTCCCTCTATGAATATTTATCGCCGATTTAATTATCGCGTCGCGAGATGTGTCAATTAAAACCGCGGATGTTCGCGAGCTATTAAAAGGTAAAATCAAGCCCCTGTAAATTGTCGCCGATTCGACCGAAACGATCTGTCAAACGATCCTCCTTGTCGATTCGATGGGATGAGGACAGTGGCGAGAACCGGAAATTCATTAGGCGTAACGACCGCGAGCAAAAATCACCGTGAGAAAATCAACGTTGCCATTTAAAAGGCCTCGTAAAGGTATCGTTTACTTATCTTTTAAACCGCGGCAGCGTTTGTACGACCATTTTCTTTTTTTTTTTTTTTTTTTGTTTCTTTTTTCTTCAATGGGGTTAAATTTATTTCCATTATGATGTTAGATAAGCGAACGTACGTGTTCCAAGATAGGGATATATCGCGCGATAACGTAAAGTGTAGACACTGTGAATGAAACTTAACCGCAATTCGCATGTATTAATTCCTGGGGGGTCGCGGTTAAATTAATTAGCGTTCGAATTTTCTGTTTATTATTAACTTCAATCGCGAAAGATGATGAGATCATGAAACAGAAGCAAATACCTTGCCTAAGATAAAAAAAATAATCTGCACGATTTTGTTTATTTCAACTTTGTGCCGAGGATTTATTATTGAGATGCTTTTCCTTGATATGAAAGTATAACAACAAAAACGAGGCGTAAAAATTCGAAGAAATTTTCGTATAATCTTTACGTATAATCTTGAAACTTTATATTAAAAAGATTCCACGTTCGAAATGAACGTTCGAGATCTAGATTTCGAATTCCGGAGAACTCGAATTTTTAGAGAAAAATAAAAAAAATTTCAAAAAGAAGCGACTCGACTGTTTTCCCAAAGTACGTGCGCGATTCGCTCGTTAGGCAGCAAGATCGCTCGTTTGCGCGACTCGCGATACCTGGTCGATCGTTAATACCTAATTAACGCGAGAACCTCACTCTTCCACGACGAGTTTGCCCATTGAAACGCGATGCGAAACACGACGCACTCCTCGCGTAAATATCGAGGAAAGTACACTTCGAAAAATTCTACGAGAAAAGTGAGTTTTTGTACTGCCGTCATAGTTCGGAGTGATATTGAATCTGAATTGCACCGAGCGATCTCGAGAATCGTCTCGTTAGATTCATCAACCATCGATCAGAAGTTATATCTGGAATTGAACGAAAGCGCTTTACCGCGAAAGACAGATAATTGCTGTTACACTTATGAACGGTTGATCCACTTTCGAAGATTGGCCATTTTTTTTTTTGATGCTTTAAGTAACGCGCTTTAAGTCACGTTTCCAATATGGAAAGCAGCAGGCTAACTCTTGTGTTCCCGGGATCGTGCGTGACGAAAAATCCCAAGAGTTTTCGGAGAAGAAAATTTTTATCGTATTATCGCACCGTGGTTATCGATTATAATTAAAAACATTCTGCGAAGAGAAATATTCTGTGAATCTCTCGTCGAAAAGAATTATTTCGATTATTTGTTTGATAGTTTCTTCGCAAATATTAAGTATGGAGCTTTCTGTGTAAAGGAGAATATTGTAAGTTACATTAACTTCTTTTTATAGTTGAATTTGTTTCTAATGTTTTTGGTATAATTTTAACAAGAATATAGAACAATACCAGAAATTGTTTACAAGTAGCTAGGATTGTGAATCAAGGATAAAAAACAATGCTACTATCTTTATTTTATTTCAATATGTTTTTTTCTAATGGTATGTTTATTCTAATAATAACAGGAATATAGAATGATGGTAAAGATATTAGATAAAGAATGAAAATGAGGAAAAATATGATATATGAGTTACTAACTTTAAGTTGTAATTATTTTTATTAAATATTTTTAAGGCTAATTTGATACGAAATTGCCAGTTTAAACTGGAGGAACGATTACCTGATCAGAATTCAGATCTAATATATTTTATCTCTATTTTGCGAAATTGAAATTCACAAAAATTCGGTGAAACCATTTGCGTGAATATAGAATTGCAGTAATATAGTAAGTTATAATAATTATATATTAATTCTCAATAACGTTTCGATTGAAATACTGCAATTTAGAATTTCTTCGTACGAAAGCTCAATTTATGGCAATTCGTAGAAGGATTAAGAAACACGTGGATTTATAAAATTTCGAAAAAATGACGACGAATGAGTGTAATTGTTAGTGCTGTTGTTAACGATACTACTTTCGATATTTCGCAAGTTTCGAAGCTGGAGTTCCTCCCTCCGGATGAAAGACTCTCGAAGAAACTCGCAGGATATCATTAGGAAAACTGTTCGAGCGACGTCCTCTAATTTAGCTGAGATTAAAGATTACGAGAAGTTTATGTCACCGGAAGGGCACCAATTAAAAGAAACTGAAATGATGCTAAATGATGAAACTGCAATAAATTGATCGAGAGGTTGAAGAAGTTATTCTGTCGTAACGCGATCGTTCTATTTCGAGAGATCTGAAAATTATGAAAAACGCTTGTCGAGATGTATGACAGACTTTTTCTTTAAGTAAAGTGATTGAAAAAAAATTTTTTTTTTACGAATTTCATTTGCCCTCTTCATCGCGCGATGTCACGTGATATCAATTGCAAAATTGACGTTCTCGATCAATAATAAAAATTTGTGAAATTCATATTCCTATGGTTGCGTGAAAGAAGATTAGTTTAGTTACAAAGAGGACGTTGATCGATCGTTAAAGATGATAAATTTATGATTCGGCTTCGACCATTCTAAAATTAGCTGTATCCACATTGGCCGATTAACTTTCTACACGCGTTACACGTGTAACATTTACAAGTTTCAACGTTAGGTTTTAACGTTGAAAGTTTGGTCGAACGAAGCGCGTTAAATTTTACGAGTAAATTTTAGAAATTAAGTTGAACAAGACGACGAAAAAAAAAAAATGATAAAAATTCTGGAAATGATAGATAGATAGATAAAGAGATAGTTTTATAAATATTATAGATCAAATATGAATGAAAATAGACGTCAAAAAGGAAAATGCTGAAAGATAAAACTTCTGAAGATTAATAGACAGATCGCACGAGTTTTGTCAATTAAATTAAATGGAAAACAGACGACAGAAATAATGTGATAAAACTTCTGAAAGTGACGGAGCATCTTAATAGAGGAAGATGGTTAATTTTTTGCGAAATCATCTACTCAGTCTCTAACCCTTAATCGACCAATATAAATCTGTTTTTTCCCCCTGTTAACGCAGAGTGAAAGCCGAGAAGAAACGATAACAACAAGCACGAGCGTGGTGACCTCGCCGAGCAAGGGTGGGATCAAGACGAAGAAGAAGAAGATCGAGGGTGTCGCCGGTAACGATGCTTCGCCGAACCTCACTCCCCGCACAAAAAAGACCAAGAAGAGCAAGAAAAACGAACTGGAGAAGGAGAACATCTCTGTGGTGAGTCGACACACTGAAGCAGGTTCCTTCATTTTATTACAGGATCTTCACACCTATGTGCAAGATTTATGTTTAAAAATTGACATTTCAGACAGGCGTGAAAATTCACGTCACAAAAGTGACGTTCGAGTAAAAATTACTTTTGCAATCTTAAACGATACAATTTTACGCTTAAAAATAGGACAAACGTTGTCGTATATCAGCGAATTAGCCGACGAATTTTGTTTCTCATTCATCTCGATTGTTACATTTAATTTCGTTCGTTCTTTTTCCCTGAAGAATGAGAAACGTGAACGAACGAAACAGAGAGAAAGCTTCTAAATTGAGATCTCTATGTTTCTGAACATTTATTTAAAAAAAATATGCCGAAGACTTTGTAAAAGCTGTTTGAGAAAATTTATTATCGAAAATGTTTTAAAAGAAGATTTCCATAGTGATTAATTAATTTCCTGAACGACAAAACATTTCCATATCGTGAAATTAAATTAGATCACTGTATCCTCCGAAAGAAATTTTCATACACTTTTTTTTTTTTTTTTTTTTTTCTTTCGTTATCTCGATGTCTGTCTGTGCTTGCACTTGCGAGCAAGAGGAACGATGCACTCGCGAGAATGTTCATCCTCCGGATAAGGAAGAGTCTCAACCGGATGTCGGGACCATCGAATCGAGATCGAGGATCCCACGGCTAATGGATGAACCGTGATACAAACACACAGAGCGTGCACGAACCGTTGTTTCGTTGTTAATTAGCGATGTCTAAACATCCATATTGGTGGATGATGGCCTCACCGCGGAAACCGGAAGTCTCTGTTTAAGTCCTTATTTTCATGCGTCCGATTCCGCGCAATGGTCCCTAAGGCTTTTCACTTTAATTGACTTCAATTGAACAGCGTCTCTACTTCTACATTCACGTTTCTCATTGCGTTTCACGAATGTATTGTCCTATGTCCTGTTTGAAACAATTCTTTCGAGAGAACTCTCTTCTTGTCGTATAGAATTTTTTAACAACAGAAGCCTCGTAGGAATCTCTTTGTCGCCAGTTGTCCGAGGAAAAACAACAAGTTCTTGCCTAAGTCTCGGGAAATAATAAAACTCGCTCGTTGTCGCACGGACAACAAAGAACATCGACTGTCTGGAAAATAGATGTTCGAACGAAGGACAAACTCCTCTCAGAAGTTGAACATTTCCTGAGATCGATCGAGTTAAAGTTCCGGTCTGTATCTTTGCATCTGGCGATAAAGTCTCGATTTTTCCAATAGTTCTCGACACCGATCGTTTCTCGAATCGTGGATTGCAGGAAAACGATCAGGATTCGGAAAGCCGAAATTTTTCTCGAAATATCAAACGTAATTCCTTTAATTGTTTACGTAGAAACGACACGGCACAGTTGTTAAAATATTCTTTTATTAGACAGAAATTTCAGTCCTTGCTATTGAATTTCATTATTATTATTATTATGCTTATTTTATGAGCGACATCTGTCGGATTTCAAATTTTTGAAATACCATTGGTCAAACTAAATTGAAAGATGAAAATCTTTTTACAAGATTTTAAAAAAATCTTGTTTATCATCATAAAGATTAGGACACCTTCAGAATATCGTAAATTCTCTGTTGGAAAATTATTTATTTGTTTAAAGGACTTGCTTGTTCCTTACAAACGCCAATGTTCTATTTCTATGTATCTATAAATCTTTCTAAAATTAATTGTAACCGTGTCACCATGTAATTTCTACTTCTGACATTATGATCCATTTGAATCTTGTTCTCAAAAACGAGGAGTTTAGTTGCAAACGTAACACTTTTCCACTTAACAATTTCTCACTTACTTCAGCGCTTGAAATTTCCAAAATTCGAATTGCTTATTTAATGTCAAGTTCGTTTCATAAATAATTCTCTGACTTTCCTCTCCGAAAAATCGTATCTCCCTTCTCTCGCTTGACATTTTCTCGAAAGTTCGATATAACAAAAAATTATAAAAATTATGCAAATTATTAAAATTACTGTTTAATGTCAAATGTAATTTTCACACGATCGCTATGTCGATCATTTCCCATCAGATAGATAGTATACGATAACCGTGTTGCATGTACAGTGTTTGCGTGTGTTTGTCTGTTTGTCAGAACTGTAACTTGCAAGAGCCGAGCATGCACTACCCCGGTCCCCGCCAGATGAACCCGGAAACCCTTGATTTCTCCACCGAGAACGATCTGTCGAACGTGAACGTGAAATCGCTGGTAAGTCTCGCCTCCCCTCTCGAAATACCTAACGCAGCGGGATCATCATTCTATTCACGCTCACTCCACCGTCCGAAACGAATTTCCAAGCGAGCGCGCAAAGTGGCTGCTGCGATCTTTCCCCCGCGCATCGTGCATCGCGCACGCGATTCCGATTCAGTAAATTGTCCGTGATCAGATTCGATTCAGCCGGTGGTTGCCCGTTACGTGAGACACGGTCGACGTAAATCCGCCACGTGGCTCGCGTGTCCCGTTCACGCGCCCGACCAGAGAGGAATTTCGCACTCGCGTGCCGCCATCATTTCTTTCGGATTTTTTTTTCTCTCTCTCTCTCTCTCTCTCTTTTTTCCTTTTCACTCTGTTCGAGCGATCGTCTCTCGAGCGAGAAAACGCAGTCCCCGGAAAAACCATAAGCTCGATAAGCCTTCGCGATTCGTTCGAGATCGAGATCGACGCGCAGAGTTCAAAAGTCTCGGGGCCACGGAACGTATAGTAAACGTAGTTCTTTTTTTCAAATTTGAAGTTCTGAAATTTTTAAAAAAAAGATTGGAAACTTTGCACGTGATACTAATAACCGAACGATTTTTTTTTCTTTTTTTTTTCGTTATTGTAAGAATACACGGAATCCTGCGCAATTCGTTCGAGATCGACGCGCAGAGTTCAAAAGTCTCGAGGCCAGGGAATATATAGTAAACGTAGTTCGTTTTCTCAAATTTGAAGTTCTGAAATTTTAAAAAAGATTGGAAACTTTGCACGTGATACTAATAACCGAACGATATTTTTTTCTTTTTTTTTCGTTATTGTAAGAATACACGGTATCCTTCGCGATTCGTTCGAGATCGACGCGCAGAGTTCAAAAGTCTCGGAGCCACGGAATGTATACGTACCTTCCTTTTTTTCAAATTTGAAGTTCTGAAATTTTTAAAAAAAAGATTGGAAACTTTGCACGTGATGCTAATAACCGAACGATTTTTTTTTCTTTTTTTTTTCGTTATTGTAAGAATACACGGAATCCTTCGCGATTCGTTCGAGATCGACGCGCAGAGTTCAAAAGTCTCGGAGCCACGGAATGTATACGTATCTTCCTTTTTTTTCAAATTTGAAGTTCTGAAATTTTTAAAAAAAAGATTGGAAACTTTGCACGTGATACTAATAACCGAACGATATTTTTTTCCTTTTTTTTTCTTTTTTTTTTTTTCGTTATTGTGAGATGATGTACTCGATGTACTTGACTTGTCTTGTTTCTTTATACGCGAATTCTCGATGTACGCAGTTTCAGCCCGATGTTATTAAGCATAACAATATAAGCGTCAGACACGTCATATGCTTTTATACTAATACAATGGAGAAGCTGTTGCTCCTTTATACGCGATTTTCAAATATTCACGTTCACGTCCCCGGGGAGGGGAACTGAAAATCGCGTGCAGAAGAGGAAGAACATGCTTCTCCATTGTATATTAGTATGAAAGCATACGACGTGTATGTGTCTGATGCTTGCGGGAAATTTCACTTTAGGATGATTCGCGGGGAAAAAATTCAATTGAAAATCATATTATCGTAAAATATCGTTGCAAAGCTGTACAATATAAATATAAATGTTTTTTTTATTTCTTTTTAAACCTCTGAAAGATTTTCATCGCTACGATACGTGAACCATATGTGGGAACTATACCACTTATTTTCCATATGTATCTTATACAGTTTCGCCGAAATTTATTAAAGATACAAAATATTATGATAATTCATCTAACTTGATACTTTACGCGCGATCATTGTCGTTAAAATTTCACTACGATTAAAATTTCATTCGAAACAGAGGATTGCCCTGAGACTTTTGAATGACAATTTCGTGCAAAGAAACTAAAGATTCGATTGTTAGAAACGAGTAAATGATTCGTGTATAAAATCGACACAGACGATTGATACAATAATCATCTGATGATCGTCCATAATGAAGCAAGTACTGTCACGTGGTCGAACGAAGAAGATCGATCTCGCGTTCGATTGTCAGTAAGAGGGGAAGAGTATTCACGGTTCACGCGATTTCGTGCTTAAAATCATAAACAAATCATCTTCGACGAAATTCTATTCGCTATTGATATTTTCGTGGCCGACGGAGATCGATCTCCGTGTAAATTCATCGATTTACCATTTGCTCGCCAGTACCAGTATTGATTTATTAATCCACCCGTTGAAAAGTATCGAGAGAACGCTTCAGGTGATCTCTCTCAACATAGAAACATGGCAGAGGTAGAGAAATCGCTAATCAATACCCGTTTTAAATCGTTACTCGTAAATTATCCTGCATGTATAGCGATGTGTACCGATGTATAATCACCCACGTGATGTATCGTGATGTATCGAAGTTCCCAATGCATACACGACCGATTGTAGAGAAGTATCGGATTGATACAGGCCCAAGTAGACTATGAATCACCGTATCCAGTCGCATGTGATTAGCTTTTGTACCGTGTGCAATTGTGTATTTTGTGCATGCAGACACAGAATTATGTATCGGAGGCGACTCGAAACGAGCAAGACCGATGCACGAAGGAAAAGATCGCGACCGGCGTGTCGATCAAACAGTTGGTAAGTAAAAAACGATCGTTATAGTCGATTCCACTTTCTGGTCTTTCGATTTTCTTTTTAGCGAACTTTCTTCGTTTCGCGCGACTGATCGATCTGTTGCCAAAAATTTACGAGTCGATTTTTAATAATTGGGAGGGGGGAGGGGGGGTTCTGATTACGAATATGCGAATATATGTTGATTTTTCTAGATTGACTCTGGAGTTTTCGAGCAAATGCTTATGCTCCTGAACGTTCATAAAAGAGATAAAGAGACAATATAAAAAGAGAGACCGTAGTCATATAATTTTTATCCATTACTAGCATAACTGTATGCCTCGTTTTATTGTCTTTTCTTCTCTCTCAACTCCGCGTTTTTTTAACTCTTGTTTGCAGTGTTTATGCGCAAAATTTCCGTTTTCACTTGCTTCTTTCTTACGCTTTTCAATTTCTGATTTTTTATCGTTTAAAGTGCTTTGAAGAATTTACGATTTTTCTCAAGTCCTACTAATTGTTAAGAGGACTTCAAAGCGTCCAAATCAACTTGGAATATATTTTTAGTACGTCTAGATTATGTTACGTATCATATCATGTTATATTGTATTAGATTAGATTAGACGTGCCACAAATATAACAGAAAACATCAGAATTATTTACACACATTTTTTTTTTTTTTTTTTTTTTTTTGGCAAAGTGCTCATTTTCGGGGTGAAAAATGCTCGTATATTTACTCATTGAACTAACACTAATAAAACAAGTTTTTGTCATTTTTTTAAAGGTAGCTGATAACGAATCGAATGTACGTCTTTTGTCAAGTTTAATATTCGGGAGAATGATTATTTTTGTTTAATTAAATCTTAAGAATAAGGTCGAGTTTGGCCGATTTCGATTATTTGGAAAATCAGGTCGATCTCGATCGTTTGAAAATCAATTCAGCAAGAGTGAATACACAATACGAAATCAGGACCCTCGGACATTATACAAACCGATGTTAAATCTTTGGCAACGTGAACAAAATTTTTTCTTCTTTCTCGGTATAATCAGCGTCGTTTGCGGGATTTATTCGATTCGTAATTATTTCGATTCGAGTCTTTCATTTTTCTTTTTTTCTTTTTTTTTTCTTCTTTTTTCTCTCACAACGGAGCGCTTGTTCGCGCGTGTGAAAGAGAAGGAGTACGCTTCAAATGGCTGTCGAATTACACTTTTTTGTCAGTTGTTATTTTGTCACTAACAGTGTCGCAGCTTTGGCGACATCTCGAACATGAGCGACGGCGATCAGACCACGTACGGGAAAAGCAATCACACGATGGACATCGAAGAGGTTTGTATAACACGTTATATATCGTCTGCCTTTCAGTTTCGACTTTCATTGTTTTTACCTAACTCGTTTATCAACGTTCGTTACGATTAATCTGCTAATTGATTGACTCAAGGGGGTAATTCACGTGTGATAAGTGAAAATTATAGGTGGACTACAAATTCGTACATTTTAAATACATCGTAGAGAAACGAATTTATATAGATATATTTACCTTGCGAGTTATACTTTGGAAATATCAATTAAATTTCGTACAGATACACAAACTCTCTCAACTCCGATAATTGCAAGAATTCAATTAAATCGAATTAAATTGAATTTGGCAAATTGAAAGACTCAAAAAATTCTTCATTTCATTGCACGATCATTCTCCCCCCTCCAAAAAAAGAAAAATTACTAAATACACCAATAATTCTCGTGCGTCCAGCTATGAACTACTCCGTTGAGCGACTTGCGAATATCGAAGAGGCAGCTTTAACCCTCGACACGTAGGTCTTAATTAGCTAAAATATTCGTGGCACGTATCGAAAATAACCCGTTGCCACTTGTGTGTCAGGCATTTCCTTCGCTTTGTTAACATCCAACTAACGGAACGAATGGAAAGCGAGTCTGAAACGAGACGGTGGGTCGGTAATTCGAAAGACGATTCGGACGATGAGAGAAGAAGATTCGCAGTCGAGGGTTAAACGATCATGCAACGAGAACGAGATAGATTTTTGCGAAATTTCTTTCTTTTTTTTTTTAATCCCTTTCTTTTCTTTTTCTATCTTCTACTTTCTTTTTCCTTTTTTTTTTTTTTTTTTTTGAGTCGATCGAGAAGCAGAAACAATTAGATCGGTAGAGTTCGACGTTTCATGGTTCAACAGAGAGATGACAGAGCTCTATTAACAGTTATTACTGCATGAGCTACATCGAACTTCCGTTATTTCGCTTCGCGATGCGTGGTAATAGGATTAACTGGACGACAAAACAAATAATTTACCCTGATTACCGTAACAGCATACTAATCGCATTACGAGTACGAGCTTCGTGACGTTTTTTTGTTCGCCGAGAGCTTCTCGTTCCCGTTTGATTCTTCGAGGCTATCATCGAGAGAAATTGAGGGAATTTCACCTCGACACGTTTCTCTCTCAGAAGCTAATTAATCAAATTAGACAAATGTAATTTAAACATTCTGGTGTCATTTGATATTTGGTAAAAAGTCGAGTTTACGTGCAATGGTTGTTTGCAATGGTCAAAGTATACCAGATAATATTGCAATACTTCTAATAAGGGATGATGGTTATTTGATGAGAAGTAAAAATAATTATTGTCTGTGATAGTTGACAGTTGAATGAACGTTGCAATTTTTATTTATCAAGGGACGACAGTATCGAAGTGAAGTCCACCTAGGCTAGGTTTTCCAATCAAACAAAATTTCACGAGCATTCATTTCACCAGATAACAAAAATAGAGCAAATTATCATTTGCTGCGACATCAACGATTGCAAACAACGAAACGATATTGTTTTCTAATTCACACGAGGCGAAGCTTCACCAGGTGATAGCCTTCGAGGGCTTAAATCCGCGAGGCCGGGAAAAATTGGCGACGAAAAAACCGAAGAAAATAAAATGTTTCACGAGCGGTGGAAAAAGAAAAAAAAAGAAAATAAGAGAAAAAGAAAGAAACGTTCACAAAGCTCGCCACTCCGCGAAACTATCCGCAACTTGCCTGCTAATCTGAGTTCCCATTGACGCTGTCGACGATCGTAGAAAGCAAGGTCGCTGGGTGATCTGCGAGTATGCGAGAAGGGTTACTCGAAGTTCACCAGAGACGCGCTCGTCTTCACCGGGGTGTCGGTCAAGGCCCTCGTAAGTACCTTTCGTGAACCTGTTGGACGGGCATCGGGGACGGCTGGAATCACCTCGTCGACGTTACTCTGGTAACAAATGAAAAAAAGAAAAACAAAAGTACGAAACGAAAAACGACATAATCATTACATCTGTGAAATTGATCTTTTTCAATACGCTACCGCTCAAAAGTATCCGAACACTTGGTCAACTTATATAATATTTTATTAAAGTAACTTAACTGTCAATTTATAATATTATAATTTATTTTGAAATTTGAGATTTTATTAATATTTATTGATCAATTTACTATTGATTTTGTACTTACTATTTGTTTTTACTATTTTTACTATTTTACTATTTTTTACTATTTTTTACTATTTTTTTACTATTTTACTATTTTACTATTTTTTTATTTGTACTTACTATTTGTTTCTACTATTTTATTAATATTTATCGATCAATTTACTATTGATCAACTTACTATCCGTAAGTAATGTTATATTTCGATACTGTAGAAAATTTTATTTTATTTTTCTAACCTGTAATATAATTTACAAGCACGCCAAATGTCTAGGTAGAATATCGATTATGTTGAATTATTGTCACTGGATGGCAGTGTTTATTAAATTTGAAACATTGCTCATGGGTACCCTTAATGTAATACTTTATTAAAGAAATCAATAACAGATTAATGATTGAAAGTGAATTTGTCATTTCTATAAAATCATTTTAAAAAAGGAAAAACATTTACAAAATCACGCACGAGAGAATAGTTACACGCAAAAGCAAAGACTATAGAATTTTGTGAACCAAATAAATAACTCATAGATCATCAGAAAATCTCATCCTCGTTTACGTTCACTTTGTTCTACAGTCGTTGCTGTAATTCTTCGAACGATTCCTTCGGTCGGAGACTTTAAGCAAACTTTTCCAACAAACTTCAAGGAAGTGCGTGCGCGCAACTTGCTCCCGCGAGTCTTACAAATAGGTTGTACAACGTGTCCGGATGCATTTAGCGTGTACATACATACATACATACATACATACACACTGTAGGGATATAATTTAGATGATTTATTATATTAAATACCAAAGGAAACGGAAACAAAACAACAAGATAGACAACTCAAACGACAATAATTCGAATAAACTTAAACGACACAATTAATATACAACACGAATTACTCTTTTCACCACACTCGTTCAACACTCTTTTCCGACTCTCTCTCTTGAGTTTCGCACGACTTTCTTCTTTTTTAAAAAGAAAAGCGCTCAGTGCCAACGCTGTGCCTCTCACGTCACATTCATACTTTTCATTCACGCATCTTCGGCAAACAGGCCATCTATTAAAACTAAAAATGACTAAATATATAACTATACACAATAATTTCGATGCTACATTACTCACGTAATAATTCAAATATATTTTTACGAAATTTTTAATAGAGTCTAATAAAGCAAGAGTTGCTCGCTAATATAAGTATTCTAAAAACTACTATAAAAACTATATAAGTATTCTAAAAACTCATTAAGAGAACAGATGAAAGAATTAAGAATGGAAAATACAAACACGAATAGCGAACCGCGAAATTATCAATAACAATCGACTGAAGATTTTAATTGCAACAATTGTAAAATTACTTAAAACTGACAAACTATATCGAAATTGAAATTTGACTTAATATTATTGTAAATTATAAACATTGAAACTTATTTAACAAGATAGAACGGTTTATGTAGAAAATATTATATTGAACTTTTTGAAATTTCATTGTTCATTGAAATGAGATGGGGGCAGGAAAATTTGGATTCTTCAAACTATATATAACTTTCGAGGGCACGCATCTTCGGCAAACAGGCCATCTATTAAAACTAAAAATGACTAAATATATAACTATACACAATAATTTCGATGCTACATTACTCACGTAATAATTCAAATATATTTTTACGAAATTTTTAATAGAGTCTAATAAAGCAAGAGTTGCTCGCTAATAAGTATTCTAAAAACTACATTAAGAGAACAGATGAAAGAATTAAGAATGGAAAATACAAACACGAATAGCGAACCGCAAAATTATCAATAACAATCGACTGAAGATTTTAATTGTAAAATTAACAATTGTAAAATTACTTAAAACTGACAAGCTATATCGAAATTGAAATTTGACTTAATATTATTGTAAATTATAAACATTGAAACTTATTTAACAAGATAGAACGGTTTATGTAGAAAATATTATATTGAACTTTTTGAAATTTCATTGTTCATTGAAATGAGATGGGGGCAGGAAAATTTGGATTCTTCAGACTATAACTTTCGAGGACAACTTTCATCAGGAACCAGTGAGTCTTGTTAAGGATTTACAATCTCTGAAAATCGCAATCACTAGATGTATTTATTCGTAACAACCCAAAAACACTTCAAAATTATGAGAATGATAGAAAGATGTTATTGAATAAACCGATGTACTCGTATTCTATTTTCGAGCACAAGTTACTTTCGAGTCTTATGAACACGAATTGACGGGAATTTACTTAAAACATTACATTTTAATTCTTTTGTTGATGAACGGTTTTAATATCGACAATTTCTTCCACCGAAGAGTCAATTAGTAACCAAATTATCAACCAATTTACAACGTAGAATTTACTTTGTTCGCATCTTCAGCAAACAGGCCATCTATTAAAAGTAAAAAATAACTAAATATATAACTATACACGATAATTTCGACACTACAATACATACATGCACATACAGAGGACGGATCGAAGAGGGAGTTTCCCGAGTAGCACGTGAGTAGCGATTCGCTCGAGTACGCGGAGAGATCGAAGTCGTTTTGCCCGTCGTGTTGTCGTCGAAATGCTGTCTCTCCATTTAAGGGAGGGCCGGCTTTGATAATAACCTACTGCTCATTTGCCCCACTTTGCGCAACCGATCTCGGCGGTGGCCGAGAATCGAGGTCTTGCGAGTTTTTCGCCGCGTGTATCCGCCGTTTATCGGTTATCCGGTTACGGATTTCGAATCGAGTGACATAATTCCATCGGCGTCGTAGCCTTCGCCGCGTATACGGCCACGCGATATAGTGACTTCGCAAGTGAAATCGTCCCGGCATCGTCGTCCGATCGTTTCTTCGAAACGATCCTCTGTTCCTCGGTTTTCCCATCAGATTTTTCCAACATCTTTCCCCCCCCCCTTGTGATTTAGGTAATTCGTCAGTAGATATACAGACACGGATAGAGCGTCTTTAAATTTACATTCGAAAATCCTACGAAATTTCGATCTATTTGCACAGATCCGGTTGAAAAGATCCTCTTCGACGCTCTTCGGAGCACGTACTCGCGCTGTGTCGCCGGAGAAAGCGTTCGGCAACGGACTCGTGCCAAAAGGAGAGCCTGTTCGAACGAAGCTCAAGCCCGGGAAACAATTCCAGCTGTCTCCGCGTGTTCTTTCTCTCTCTTTCTCTCCTTCGTGCTCTTTTTCTCTTTCTCTCTGGCGATGCAGCGGTTGGCGACGATCTCGTATCAACCAATTGGCGAGCGACAACCTTTTTAAGGTTGCTCCTCGGCCAATTCGGTCGCGTTAACGCGACGTTCCTGCTTATCGGTTAACGATTCTCTCGCTCGACTAGAAATTTAGTCAATGTTCGGGCACATGGAGCAGTTTTCGTATTTACAGTCAGCTCTGATTCCTTTGGTCAACACCTTTTTTCTTTTTTTTTTTTTTTCATTGTACGAATTTTCTACAATACTGATATAATATAATAATATTGAACAATGGTATTAATAAAAATCACAGCTCTTATAGAATTTTAAATCTTTGTTCTACGAATTTTGTATAAACTTAAGTGAACGGATAATAGAACCTGGCAAAAGCTTATGAAAAAAATACGCCAAGTTTCTCATGTAAAAATTATGTAGTTTCAATTCCGTAATTTCAAATTCCCCCTAAGTGCATGAAAATTCGCTACCTGATCGTAATTATTTTTCAAATATCAAAATAATATATATATATATATGATATTCGAATTATACAGGGTGTCCCACAATTAACATGAGAGATGATTCTGTATGTAGAATGTTCGGGAAAGAATAAAATTTTTTCATCAGAGCCTTCGTTTTCGAGAAAATCTGGAATTTAGTTAATTCCATACTGGACAGTCGCGAATAATCGACACGAAAATATTCTAAGGTAGAATAAAATTTTTTTCTTCAAGGCATCGAATATATTTCGCTAGAAATTACACGTATTTTTGATAGATTTTCAAGCACGTTTTTTTCGAAAATGGAGCATCATCCAGAAAAATTTTATTTTACGTTTTTTACTTATTTTCGCAAGTGAAATAATCTCCTGTCAATTATTTTCTTTCTTTTTCGTCACGCTTAGAATTAACTAAATACAAGCATACCTGAGAAAAAGAAATTTTCCAAACGCGATTTCCTCGAAAACGAAGCGTCATACGGAAAAAATTCTATTCTTCCTTCTCGACTACATTTTTACATGTAGAATCAGAGACATCCTGTATATTCGTACATTCTTCCTTCCATGTTTAAAGAGCAAAGAGAGAAAATTTTGTTCAGAGTAAAGCAGGAAAAGCGAAGAGTAGAAAATGTTTGAGTGAAAAATGAAAGAGCGTAGAATATCGGGTCGAGCAAGGAAAAACTCCGAAGGCGCCGCCAATCGCTGAATCCCTCGACACTCGAGAATGAAGGTAGCGCTTCGAATATTTACCACACGACACTAACCCGCAGCCCGTGCTGTTTCTTTCTTTTTGTTCGGTGCCTACCCCGGCCCCGGAATGCATGAAACATTAATCGAAAAAAACTTACCGAAAACCGATCACGAGATCAGAGGGCTTCCTACTGTAGTTTGGCAAACTTAACGAGCGAGGGTAAGGACACGGATCGACCGAGGCTCGAGGTAAGACCTCCCCCGTAATAACATAATCACGGTACAAATCGCACCCAAGGTTTTACCTGTCCACGCTTTTCTTACTCTAACGAAAAGTTAGTTTTCTCCTGCCACGCCACATCTCGAACGCAGCTTCTCTTCTTAGCATTTAAGTCTATCATCTCCGCACGAAATGGAATACTCGACGTATGGAATTCGCTTTTAATCCTAAGATTAGATCGTTGCTAGTTCGATGAATGAGACGACTGCCTTTCCGATTTGCTTGAACCTACAGTGAAGAGCACAGCTGCACCAATGATGATGAAAAATTGTCGATAGTTTAACACGTAGTTTGTATTATTGCCTAGGACGCCAACTACGAGTTACCTCGTAGTTTGTTCACTTGCCATATTTTTCCAGCTACGATGAAATTCGTAGTCTTCTATCGGTGTAAATATGAATAGATAGCCTCAGGTAAGAGAACAAAAAAATCATCATTGGCTTACGTGAACAGAAAATTGATTAATAAATAATACAGAAAATATAACAATACAAAGTTTATTCAAAATCAACGAGCAAAAGGATATTTTTATTTGTGATAATTTTTCAAACAATCTTCCACGCGAAGGGCTGGTTTCCCTCGACAGATTCGGATACTCTGTAAATAATGAAACTCTTGCAATCTAATTTTTTTTGAAACTGGTTGAATCTCTTCTGCGATCAACGCGTCGACGAATGCTTCCCTAAACTTTCTAAGTTTGATTTTAGAAGAAGTTGCTTTATGAAAAAGTTTGTGCGCATTGTGTATATATACATGCAACCTTTTTGGGCCATCTAATAGTCTTTCTTTACATGAGCCAACTACGAGATAATTCGCAAGATCTTTTTAAAAAAAAAAAAAAAAAAAACCACATTCTATATGCTTTTTGATGATTACTATGTGCTATAATAGGAGTTTTTAATAATATAATATGATTAAATTGAATTGGCTTCTTAGATCCGGGATCCTGAAAAGCACCGTAGCAGTCAACGTGTTAAAGGATTGTACAGTATGACGGTATCACAATCTCATTATAGATCTGAGAAAAGTACGAAAGAATTTCGTTATTTTTTCCTCTTCGTTTTGCACAAGTTTAAAATTTCCACTCATTTGCATTCTATTTAAATTTTCATTTATATACTTGAATCTCTGTTACTTTACACGTGTTAAACTAGAGTTGTCTAACTGGCGGCCCTATTTTCTTGATCGCTCGTGCTACCCCCTCTACTAAATCGATCGATGCAGTGGAGGGGGAAGCGCTAGCAATCAGGAAAGTAGGGACAAGGGCTCGCGGGCCGTCAGTTAGCCACTCTGGTTTAAATCGTTAATTACTGATCGTAGAAAGAGATCGTATAACGATCCACTTCGTTTCATTTGTAAAGTCTCTATTTTAACACTCGTGTGTTTGTTCTTTTTTTTTTTCGAAAATTGTAAAAATTCAAACGAGTATAGAAACAACAATTTTTTTCCTGACTGAATCCACTATGGTCTTGAAGATTGAAATTTCTTTTTCACGACTTTTTCAAACTCGCTGCACAATTTTTCTCCATTATTTTGTCGAGCTTGGAACATTAGAGTTAGAGATGACAAAGTATTAGATTTACAAGTACAGACAAAATATTAGATTAGAAATAATGGAATATTAAGTTTCTTGAATTTTTGTCGTTTTTACTCTAGTGCTTAACATTCAATAAAATAGCGCAGGAAAAAATTGCACAAATTTTAGGGAATCATTGTGGAGGAACAATCTTCAAAACTAGATGATGGCTCTAATCGCGAAAAGAAATTTTTAATGCTTCTACACGCGTTTTAATTTTTGTACACGTGATGTAAAATTTAAAAGAAACGAATTCACGACCACCGAAGCAGAAACTTCGCTATTTAAAATGAGACCAGTGGATCGTTGTACGATCTTTTCTTTTTACAAAGTTGTACCAGCTTAAATCATCCACAATTTTTCATTGTCGTTGGTTACAGTTTTGCCCTTCACTGTACTTTCAACTCGATTGAAAACGAAAGTTTTACAATTACAACGTTTCATTACGTTCATTACTTCGAGGCAGTGCCGGAAACTGTACGGTACAATTTGGACATTCGTTTCGATTTGGTGAATTTGCAAATAATCGGACAATTATTTTAGACTAGACGCACGCGGAGATACAGTGTAATTTTGTGCGTTTCAGGCTTGTCCGGAATTCTTTTCACGGCTCTATTCACGCGAGAGGCACAGTATCATTTTCAGTCTTTCTCTTCTGAGAGATGAATGATCGACACTCAACAGTCCCACTATATAGCCATTTGTACAAAAATATATTAAAGTGATTCACTTTTTGTGAACAAAAATACCGTATATATATCTTTAGTTTAAGATTATTTGTTGTGACTCGATTCTCTCGATTACCACTTTGTTATTTCACGGAATATTTTTGGAAGCGATGGCAGATAGAAAAAGATTCACTGAATGCCCGTGTGAAACTAGCCTTGATCTCTTCCACAGTTCCACACTGTTTCGAGATGTGTTTTTAGAGTGCACCCAACACTCGCACCAAGCATCGCCACGACAAAAAGAATCATCGTCACCGTGGACACTACGGTAGATAATGTTCGAAAGAAATTCGCGTAAAAAAAAAAAATAGGGAGCAAAGCGAAATAGAAGAAACTGGAGCGCGTTTACTGGCTTCTTCTCCGATCAGCGAGACACGCCTTTCATGCTTCAAACTAGAATGACACACGCATTCACGAGGTTCTATCTCCCTCGGCGATAAGACCAGGGTCGAAGGCTTTCCACCACTTCTCGTTTGACGCGTGCACTGTTTGTGTTTACAGAAGTCGAGCTTCAATAAATTCGACGCCCTGAGCAAGAAGACGGTGCTACATGTGCGCTCGATCGACGCGGGCAAAGTGCAACAGCAGCTGAACGCCGTAAGATCATGCATTCACTCTCTTTCTCTCTCTCTCTCTCTCTCTCTTTCTCCATAGATACTTTAAGATTGACGTACTTAACCCTTCAGCCACGAAGAGCGCATAAATAGCCTTTCTGTTTCAAGCCGTTCGCGTGGAATTGATCGTCTTTCATCTCGTCTTCTTTTTCTCTCGCAACACAAGGAGAGGAAACACAAAGGCGTTGCTCGTTCGAGGAGAAAATCCCGGCTGAAGGACGGATCTCTTAATTAGAAACGAAAAAAAGCTGTCATCCTTTTCGTCGAAATATCAATTTCGTTTCGAGAGAGAGTTAATACATCCGTTGCTATTAACTGCTATGACCGTAGGCTCGCTGTATTTTTCTTTTGAAAATCTTAAAAATTTCCTTCTTGATCGATGGCGGACAATTAAACGATTAGGTTAAGTTTAGTTTTAGGTAAATTTTGCTATGGCTATAACGTTTGCTACATAACTTGCGAGAAGGATTTTTATTTTAACTTCACTTATATCACACGTTTGTTATATCTTCTTTTTTTTTCTTTAAGAAGGAATTTTTATTTTATAACTTCAGCACGTGATTCGAATTTTATTTATGGTTATATCTTCCTTTCATCGGGAACATCTTTATTCTAACTCTCACTGGCATTGGAGGGACCTTAGCCAAAATTTAAATTACACTTGTCAGAAGGAAAGAAGGACGTGCAAATCTCAAGTTTTTGTGTCGTGTTTGAAAAAAAATTGTACTTTACTCCGCCATGTCAATAGCCAACGAATATATTAAACTTCGCATTCTTTTCATCGGCAGTTAGAAATTTTCTATTTTTAAAAATGACGTAACGCGTAGGATATATAAAATGTTCCTCCCCCCCCCCTCAAAAAGAGACCTCGTGTCACGTTCGAGTTGTGTCAGCTCGTTCCCACAATCTGCCAGTTTACTCGGCTTCAATCAGAGTAATTGAGACGACGAAAACAAGCCGATTAAAGGGAACGGGAGGAGGACGACACGAACGAGAAAGGGGTCAGGAGAGAGGGAGGGGAGAAAAGAAAGTGAAGAGAGCTGGAAGAGGGAATAAATCGAATTTTTGACAGCAGGTGGGTCAGAATGGCGACACGAATCCGAATTGTCGCAGCTGCGGCAAGGTCGTCTTCCAAATGGAACAGACAAAGGCCGAGGGTCTTGTCTGGCACAAGAATTGCTTCCGGTGCGTCCAGTGTAGCAAGCAGCTCAACGTGGACAATTACGAGAGCCACGAGAGCACGCTTTACTGTAAGCCACACTTCAAGGAACTCTTCCAACCGAAACCGGTTGAAGAGTCCGACGAGCCTGGTAAGTCGATCATCACACCGCGCCACTCGCGATCTCCTCGCGAGAGTCGATGCCAGTTTAGTACGTAGGCGGAACTCTCGCGGCTTAAAATAACCGCGGACCCGAGAATCTCTAATCTCCGCGAATCTTTCTGATCGCTTTGACTCTGATCGCCGCGGTTTCCTTGTCAGGAACTCCACCACTTCGCGATTCTTCTTTCTTCTCGTCGTATTTAATGGACTCTCCCCCTCCCCCCTTTAACCTCTTGCGCTGGAACGACGCACGTCGGCAATTTTCAGTCCGAAAGTTGCAATATTTTCTCGGTTTCAAGTATATTTAAATATAACCCAGACAAAGTATAATAATAAATTTATTACTTCTTAGTAGTTTCTTAGTATTAATAATAGTAAGAAATATTAATACTTTTTACTATTATTGTATTTGTACGGTATTTGGTCACTCGGTTATGGTCCGTGAACCAGTTGCCAGCGCAAGAGCGCTTTAGCGTTCATGTCGAGTATACTCGTCATACTCGTCGAGAAAAGAAAAATTCGCTTTTGCTATTTATTGTAAAATTTAGGTAAAAAAATTATATATATATATATATTTGTAATTTTAGCGCATTTTAGAATCATTTCAAGGCAACAAAACGAACAAAAGAAAATAACACTCGAAAATAACAGGAACGCGTTGTAAATTTATCTCTGATCATTTTAATTTTGCAAATATTTGATTTTCTTTTGAACTTGTGAAAATTCAAGTTCTCTTCATCAAATTTTGAATTTTTCAATGGTATTTTTCATGGAACAACTTTCAAAAAATAAAACGTTAAGTTCTGCGAATACCGTAAATACGGGTAAAATTAGAAATTTTTCCAAGAAAAAGATTTATCCATTTTGTTATAATTCAACTGAATCTTACGGCACTCACTGTGTTTTCGTCGAGTGTACTCGTCATCGCTTGGAAATACGCATGCCTCGTGTACATTCTCAAAATGAAACAAAACGTTTTCGAAGGGGTTGATAACACGTCACAGTGGACTTAAAGATTCGCGAGATCAACTCTTTTACAGCATGGAAATTTGAGACATCGCGAATGTCGGGACCACGCGATGAGCTTGTTTCGTCGAGCTTTTAATTTCGATGATAATAGCTACGAGGATATGTTTGCAACGTGATTGAAAAAACAGAACTAGAGATGAAATTAAGATTTCGTAAAAGCTCCAATAGCTTGACCATAATGTCACGACGAATGGTGTTTCTGAAGTACTCGGGAAAAAATGAAACAAAGAACTTTCTTTTTTCATTTACTTTCAAATGTGGAAATAGGTCGAAAAGTTTCTTCCCTAAAATAAACAAACAGGCGGTCATCGCGTTGTTCCGTTGCCTTCAGCAATTTCATTCTCTTGTCTGACATCAAAAAGTCCAAAGAAATCTTGACGAAGAGAAACGATTACTAACTTTCTAAGTTTTCAAAATTCGTTCCAAATCGAGAGAAGCAAAGCAAAGCAAAAAAAAAGAAGATGGTAGCATGCAAAATGGTGATTTTTTTTTTTATATTTATAATAGATACGTAAGTTTTGTGAATTCTACATTAAGCGATTGAAAATTTTGCGAATCTTAATTGTAATGTAGGTAATCCGATCGTTGTAAATTCTACTACACGCGATTCAAATTTCGTGAATTTTCATTACAAACGATCAGAGTTTTTGTGAAATTCTACTCTAACCGATCCGAATTTCTACTATAGACTCTGTCATACTATTCACTGCCACCCCGTGATAAAACGACGTACAGATTGAAAATGAAGTAGCAACACTGCTAAAGAATCAGAATTTGGCCTTTGATAAAAGGAAATGCGATTAAACGTTACGAATGGGTGAAATAAACCCTCCGTATATTCCACACGCGAGGGCCTCCCCCTCTTTATCTCGTGGCCACTGAAAATTACTCTGCCCCCTCTATCTCTCTCTCTCTCTCTCTCTCTCTCTTCCCCTCGCCCGTTCGTCCCCATTTCTTCCAGCTCGTTTCCTCCCTCCATATAATTACACGTAAATGCAGAGAGATCGTTAATGCGACAAAGAGATGTCTTGTGAACTTCGTAGTGCGACCTCGAAAGCCGGAGCTGATCATACGGGAGAACGAGCCGAAAGAGCTGCCGCCCGATGTGGTCAGAGGTAATAGAGTTCTGACTGGTGGTAGTAGTGTGCCGATCAAGCGACGACCGAAAATCGTCCAAGAGTGGCAAACCTTCTAACAAAGTTGCCTAACAAAGTTTTGCAGAGACTGCGCCTACTATTTTCTTTTTTTAATATTTTTTTAATATTCGCTGATTTATCGTTAACAACGACGCGCACGCATTTATATGTCTCATACTTCTCCCCCTCCGTGTTATCATATATAATCTTCCATTTTGTTTCCTTAATTCCCCTGATCGATCGTTTGGTTTGTTTAATTGTGTTCTTTTTTTTTTTTTTCTTTCTTTCTTTTTGTTGTCGAGTGTAAGAATGCTGTAACGCCAAGTAGATGAGAGACAATCATCGTTGCATGACGACAATTTTTGAGTCCGGCAATTTCGGTGAAATAATTGCAAAGAAACGTGTTTTCAGTATGAATATTAATATTCTTTCTTACGAGTATTATCCTTGTAAAATGATTCCATTTCTTCACAACCAAATATCTATAGTTAATGCACGAATCATACTATATATTTAGACGGAAATTGTACGTATGTATATATATATATATATATATATATATATATATATATATATATATATACAGTGTTTCCGAAACTGTGATACAACCAGCCAGGAGATGATTCTACATGAAGAAATAAGTCGAAAAAGAAGGAATAAATTCTTTTTAAATCTAAGATTTGAAAATTTACCAACTCTAGACAAAATACTTGAATTTCTAGACTAGATATACTTAAATATACCCTAAATAAATTCCAGACATGACAGAAAAGAATAACAAGAATTAATAAGAAGGATAATGAATTAATAACAAAATATTCTATATTTAAAAATAGAAGTAAAAAATGTAGAAGTTTCTTTCATTTGCAGCTCCATTTTTAAGAAAATAGATCGCATATGTTTCGTTAAAAGCTGTACTTGATAAATTTTCAAACTTCATTTTTCTCGAAAGCAAAGAATCTTACAAAAAAATTTATCATTCCGCATTTCTTACCTACTTTCGCACGTGAAATATAAGTCCATTATTCTTCTCCTGTTGATTGTTCTTTTCTGTCGCATCTAGAATTAACGAAATCGAAGATATCGCCTGATATCCGATGAAAATTTTCAACTGCTCGACTTGACTCGAAAACGAAGAAGCGTCACGTGAAGAAATTTTATTCCTTTCTTTTCTCTTGCTTATTTTTAAAAGGCAGAATCACACCCTGGCCGTGGTTGTACCATGATTACGAAAACATGTAAGAAAAATTTCATCTTCGTTTCAATTTCAACTGAAAATGTTTCTGCTTGAAAATGTTTCAAAGATCACCAGATTATCGCGATAAGCGGGCGCAAGATTGTCGAAATCCAATTTACTCCGTTTCCCAAGCTCGACTAACTCGCTCACGGTGAAACCTCTTTTAGAGCGAACTGAACGATTTGATCACAGCTTGGCTAGACTCGCGATGTCGCAGTCAGAGTCTCGCCATTAGAAATCATAATCAGATCGCCTCGATAAACGCGGAACACGTTGTCGCGATCGTCCATCTCGACCAGGGACGTTTCGACGGGTGAAAAAAAAGATGAAAATACTATTTAATTCGCCGTTAAATTCGCAGCGTCAGACAAACCGGACCTGGGTCTCGAGGAGTTGTCGAGCCTGAACGTGAAGTCCCGGTTCCAAGTGTTTGAGAAGGCCGGCACCGAGACGAACGAGATCGAAAGGTCGCCGTCGCAGATCGCTGTCAAGAGGTCTCCCAGTATCTTAAGCAAGCTCGCCAAGTGAGTAATCCATCTCGTTTCGGTGGAGTCACCTATATATTATCCAGCCACGTCGATGTGTTTCGTTCGTTCTGTTCGCCTCACACTCTCTCTCCTCTCCTCTCCTCTCTCGTTCGAACGCGATGGCCATACGCGATGGCGTCGTCGGTCGAGGAGATGGTTCTCAGCCGTGACACAGATTCGTTTCCACGAGATGGACACAACGAGGACTCTCTGTGACTCCATCCAGCCCGGCCAGTTTTTCTTGGAACGCTGACAACCTCTCGAGTTATCATTGTTTCTTTCAAGCGAGAAATTCTTTCTTTCCCTATTCGAGATTCTTTGCAACCTGCAATAGCAAATTACTGGCAAGGAACAACTGACACCTTGTGAAAGGACGTAAAGCGAGTTATTTCCAATTCCGCATCACAACGAACATAATCGATGTTTTACGTTTTCTAATATATAAGTGAAGTAATATCTCTGTAACGACAACTTTCTAAAGCCACTGCAAAGTGATTCGATTAATTCTACTGATTTAAATTTTTTACGCTTAACAAATTTCTTGCAACGATCAAGTCCGGTATCGTCTTGATCCGATTTTGTTTGATAGCTCTCAGATAGGAAAAAGAAAAGTTACATCTTTGGGTGGTTTTCTTTCGTCATTTTCACTCCGCGAATATAAATGAAACCAAATTTGTTTCGACGTATCTTTATAAATCTGTATATTTGCAGTTTAGCAGCGGAACGTGTAACTTTGTGTTTTAAATTACTTTGGTCTTTCTTTTGGCGTTGCTTCAGGAAATATTCTACGCCAGTCAAGAAATTACCAACCAGATAAACTATAAGAATCAAAAGTGATAAAAATGTTTTCGAAAATAACGTTTCTCGACAATTGGGTATTAATCATGCACTTGCGTGATGAAAATTAAGAAAGAAATAAAAAACGACGGAACAGATTCTGCTTTGACTTCCGAGGAGCTCGCGAATAACTTGCGAGTGACAGTTTCTCAAGCGTCTCAAATTGAACGCAAGTGAGAAAAAATTGAAACGAGAAAATAATATTTCCTGAATCGAAGTCACGAGCCGTGTGTTTTTCACGTTTTCTTTCGCGAGAGTGAAGAATTTCTAAAATTGAAAAAAAAAAAAAGAAAAGAAAAGAAAGAAAGTAACGTAGCTCTTTGTTCAAAAGAGGCTCTAAAGACGAAAGATGCTCGAAAATGTGCAAGCCCAGACTTTACCAGTGTAAAATAATAGGACGAAACGGTGAATTTGCCAACGTCTGGTGCCCGGTGTGATTGCGACACAGGCTCGTGTTCGAACTGATCAGCGATTTTCATTCGTCCAGCCATCGACCAGCGCATAAAAGAGAGCACCGTGGACAAACGCGACGGGCGTTGTCCGTGTGCCAAGCAATCAGAATTCGCCGGCATGTTTTCCACTACTTTGTACGTCTTTTTGTCCAGATTCCAGGCGAAAGGCATGGATATCGGAGTGGCGGACGAATCACTGAATGGGATCCCTTACGAAGAATCGAGCGAGAGCGAGGAGGAGGAAGACGCGGAGGAAACGGAGGGTGAGGAAACAGAGAAACATTTAATTGAAATCGAGATTCTGCGTTCTATCTCTTCTCTCGAGTTCTCCCTATCCCTCCTTCTCTCGCAATGTACAGCATTCCCTTTCTTGGAAGGAAAGCATTACCTCTGTATTCCCTCGAGAGAGAGAGAGAGAGAGACGCAGCTCTTTTCGCAACCTTACTCCTTACACTCGGCGAGTGTACCACGATCCGGGAAACTTTGAGTGGACGATTTGAAAAAACTATGGAATAACCTTCCATTGTCAAGTGGCTATTCTAAAGTGATGCCTTTTCTAAAGAATCGAGCGAATTAAGTTCGATCTGTTCGCAGAGGAGCTCTCTTCAACGATGAAATTACTTTCTTTATGCAGTTTCTTTCGGTTCTTCGTTTGGTAAAGCAATCTTTCGTCGATTGCCCCGTTGAAGTTTAAAGGACAGTTTCTTTCTGCGAATTATTCCAATTGTTATCAGTGTGTACGTTATATATTAAAATTAAGAAAAATAATTGCGATGAGATAATAAACGTGATAGTTTTAAAATTGAAATTCGAAATTCGAAATTTGCGCTGGAAGGTTTTTAAGGTTAAAGCCTTTTGAAATCGTACTATTGTACCGAAGGAAAATCGAATTCAAACGTGCCGAAGGCTAATTAACCCCTTAACATACGAATTAAATGAAATTCGATATAACCAAAAAATGATATATATTTTTCATTTTTTAACATTTGTGTAAACTCGACGAAGATAACTTTTATACTCTTATACTTGTACTGAGAAATACGAGCGCAATACTTGTAAAGAAAATTAATAAAAAATGACGAAAGAACAAATTAATAATTCATAATCCTTAGGAAACGTACGACGTCGTTAAGGAGTTAAACACAGTAGAAATGGCTCGAGCATCGAGCAGAAACCCTGTTCGAGCAAACTTCCCTCACAGCTACAACTTCGAATTATAGTTACCTTGAGTTACAACATTAAATTAGAATTAGTTCGAAGATGTAATGACTAATCCTCAAGTTCAGTTCTTGTAATCGTGCAAACCTAACCTATGATTACAGTTTGCAACTCCAATTGGAATCTGGAGATATTAATGCGAGATATCGTGTGATTCGCAGACGTGGACAGCGAGATCGTGAAGGCGAAACGCGCGACCCGCGAGCGTCCGATCAGCTTCACGAAAATGGACGACATAAAGAATCGTTGGGAGACGACCAGCCAGCAGGGAAGGCGCGAGGTTCAACGAGAGGCGAGGAAAGAGGAGATCGCTGGAATTCGTTCGAGGCTGTTCATGGTAAAAATCGCGTTCGTTTTCAGCCTCGTTGGACCGTTACTCGTTCGCGTACTCGTTCCGTACGCGTTTCGTTTGTTCGTTGTTTTTTCGAGAGAGAGAGAGAGAGAGAGAGAGAGAGAGCATCTACGCCGAACCAGAGCAGGCCAAGTAGTCCGGAGTAATGGCATGGTCGAGCCCATTAGACGTAGACGCAGAAAAAGTTAGGAGAGAAGGAAATGTAGCGCACGCATTTCTCTCTTTTAGAACGCGCGCCAACGCGTGTTGAACGGTAATCGATTACCGAGGAATGCATCGCGACTTTTTTTTCTTTCGTTCTACGTATAGTTTGGCGAATCTATGCGAATTTAGTATTTTAGGCAGATGATAGAAATTTCATGGCCGATCAACGAGAAAAAACAGAGCTAGGAAAAGTCGTGAACGTAAATTAATTAACGAAAAGGTGTAAGAAATGACATAGTAACAGTGATAATTAACTTGAATCTTCGTTAATGTAATAACAATGTAGTAATTAGCGAAGAGAGGATAATCTAACGATCGGTCAATAAAAGGAGACAGATGGAAATAGCGATGTAGTAATTAAGTAGTAGCAGTAGTCGATTAACGGAGAGAATATAGAAATAATAATCCAATGATCAAGTAAAAGAAAAGACGTAGGAATAACAACTAGTAGTAGATCGATTAATGAAAAGAGAATAAAAATTGAGAACGCGATAATTAAAAGAGAAGAACGTAGAAATAATACGTAGTACAGTAATCGATTAATAAAAACAATGTAATAGAAATAATAATCTAGCGATCAATTAATAGAAAGAGCGTAAAAGAAACTGTGTAGAAGTTAATCGACCAAAAAAAAAAAAAAAAAACAATAGAAATAAGAATTTTCGCAAGCAGAAAAGAAAAGTATAGAAAATATAAAGTAGATAATTTCTTTTCTTACAAAAGAAACGTAAGTACTCGAACGTTTTAGCATCGTTTACAACATCACGCGATTATGTAAATTTTGTTGAAAATACAATCACCAATTAAGAACATCATCACGTATCACGTTCCAGTTCCCTCATAGAGATCGTTGAAATTTATCGTTGCTCAGATAGGTGAAAGCGATCGCGAATCCTTTTTTGTTGTAAATTTGAAAAAAATCGCAAGCGGGAAAATTAACTTGGAAAAATTCGGGAAAGTGTTGTCTAAGATCGGGCAAAATCGAGCTAGTTATTCATATTTTTTCCAACCTTTCATATTTAAAATTTTATGATATAGATAGATAGATAGATAGATAGATAGATACGTGTGTGTGTGTGGTACTATTAAGTACAGTCACCAATAGAGAATTTGCAATGGCCAGAGAAAGCACACAAGTGTATATACTTTCGAGCAACGTAATATATCTTCGCTGAAAGATTTGTCATCGTCTGCTCAGATGAGAGACAGAAGATCAAAGGGTACAGTATGTCGTTACAGCTACCGGAAGGCTCGATTTCTGTTGCAGGGCAAACAGGGTAAAATGAAAGAGATGTATCAGCAGGCGGTAGCCGGAAGCGAGCGCGTGACGAAGATCAATGCGGCGGAGGAGATCCAACACTCGACCCACGCTCGTTCCATCAAAGAACGATTCGAACGGGGCGAGCCCATCGCCGCGTCTGACGACGAGACGGACAGCAGCAAACCGAAACCGGAGAAGGCTGACGAGGAAGTGATCGCAGCAGGTGCATTTTGCCCCGCGGACACCAACACCGCGTATATTTAGAACCCGTTAAATGTAATTAGCCGCATGGACTCGGCGGTCGAAAACTGCCTGCCAGCGGCCGGCTGACCGCTGAATTTCTATAGCTACCATGTGCGCTAGAGAGATCATACTTACAGAGAGTGGCCAGAGTGGCCAGAGTGGCCACTGTCTCAAGAATAGATATTGTAGCTCGTACAAGTGGGAAGAGAGCTTTACCATCTTCCCCTTTACTCTGTCCCTCGATTTCTCTGTCTGTCTGTCTGTGTGTCTGTGTGTCTCTGTTATTTGCTCTAGCGAATACCGATACTTCGCGGACATTGTTCCCAAGATAAATCGATTGACGTTGCACAGGTATCAGCAGGAAGTCTCGGTCGCTGTTCCTGGAACTGGATGCCACCGCCGCGAAAACTGGACGGCCGGTGACTCCAGTGAATCCCAAGACACCGGCTGAAGCTCCACGACGCGCCAGAGACGTAAGTTCTTCTGCTTTTTTTTTTTTTTTTTTCATTCGTTTGTTCTGCATTGCCTAGAGCTGTTCGTCTCTGCTAGTAGAAGGATCTTTTGTCATATTGTGACAACTTTGGTTTGTGACTAGTTGGTTTTTAATTGGTAAATTCAATTTCAACGAAAAAGAAAAAAGAAATTCGATATTTAACGAAGATATTTCAACTTCACTGAGATACTTTTAAATTCAGAAAAGATAGGTTTGTGCAGAGATCAAAAGAGTTAATAATCACGTGACTCCGCTATAACGCCGTCACTCGTCAAACAGCCATTGAAATGATCCGAAGATGCATTCAGCTTGCAATAGCAAGGTTAAGATAAATTAATCATCGACGTTTGCCTGCGGAGGGGAGGGGCACGCGTTTCAATGTCCGCGATCGACGTTGGTTAATGATTTGAAATCTGTACGAACGAAGGCATTCATGGGACGGCAAGTCTCAGATGACGTGGTGCGCAGCTCGGACACCACCGAGGAGGTTCACGTCGAGACCTCGGACATTTCGAATAAATTCAAATTCTTCGAGTCGTACAAGGAACCGGAGAAACAACGGAAGCAGTTCCGAATCACACCGCCGCGCGACGGTCAAGTGAAGGTTCGAAGGCTTTTCTCACCCCCGAGTGTTCAAAGTTGTCCTTGATTTTGAAGAGTGTCCATCTTGCAATTATTGTACCTTAGTGTCCATTTTAACGTCCGAGTGAGAAATTTGAAACTTAACTCTGGCTGTTGACGCTTTCGCTGCGTCGTCGTTCGTAATCATCGCGCGATCGAACTAAAATGTTCATTCGGAATGAATGACTCTGTCCGAAAATATGGTATACACTTGAAAGGAAATCTTCGATTATCCAGAGTTTCGAAAGCAACTGGCAATACTCGTTACATTGGTATTGTTCACATTGATAGCTAAATAACCTAACATATTTGACTAGGTGTTGCTTTTGAGTTAAGTTGAAACTTGAAGAAAAATAAAATAGTCGCCGCTGTAATTTCGAAATGGAAAATTTTCACTCAAATAACGTGAATTTACAAAGAAGAGACGCCAAATCGAAGCAATTGACTATAATGAACAACGTCATGGTATCTTGCAACACCTCGTATAAATAAGGTAGAACGTTCGTCGTGAGGGTCGATTAGCTGAAAAGTATACATGTTCAGAAGAAGCGTTCAACAAGGCTAAATCTCACTTTAACGAAATTTCGATTACGCTAAAATTATTTGTATTCAGTGTATATTGTGATAATAAAATGAATTTAATATTTTCTTTATATTTAATTTTATTCGATTTTTTTCGCAAATGTACACCATATTTTCGGACAGAGGGAGTGTTTAATTTCATAATTCAGTCATTGATCGAACGAGCCTTCGCTGATTGAATCCACTCGTCCGGAATTCTTCATCCGTGTGAAATTGAAAAGTTTTGCTTGTTCACTTTGGATTTGTTCTCAAATCTACTATATAAGGTGCACGTATTAACGACTATCCGCGTGGATCAACTTTCATCGAAGGCTCTTATCGCGACGCATCAACTGAATCGTTTTAATTCGCAGTGAAAGTGTTGATACAACGTGTCTGAATTGTCTGATTTTTCTTCTTCGAAGACTAACTCCGCTTCACTTTCTCGTAACCGTTATTTAACAACTTATCGCATGGGATCTCTCCGTTCCAATAGAAGAAAAAATATATATATATATATATATATATATCCCCGTTGCATGGGTGATCGCCGACGTAATCACGATTCATATCTCTAAATTTCGTCAGATCATCAACGTAGTCGCTCGATGAATCACTTCCCACTTGCCGCGATATATAACCGAGAGCCTTATATCTTAAGTATATATCCGTTTCCGCCTACGCTACAAAGAAAGCAAGAAAAAAAAAGAAAAATTCCACACTTTCTCCACGCTCTCTGTCGATCTATCGTTCGCCGATCGAATTCATCGGAATTAGCGAATTAGGTGGGCCGCGATATAAAAGGGAGCGGAGAGGAAGCTCGTGAAAGCTCCGGGTGCCTCGCGAGCACAGCGCGCGGTGCCACTTGATTCCACGGCTGTCCTTGAACCCCCTCGAGTGGTCAGCAGCCATACTTTTACCGTTAGTATTCCTACATCCTTCCATTCGTGAGGAGAGAGAGAAAGAGAGAGAGAGAAAGAGAGAGAGAGAGAGAGAGAGAACAGGCCGAAGCGCAGAGGCGAGCACACCACAACCACCGTGTTGGCCCTCCCAGTAACTCACGAAGGGGGAACACAGTAAGAGCTGTGCGTCCTCTTCGTGTGAACGGCATAGCAACCGCCGACACGCTGCTGCCAGTTCGGAGTTTGCCGGGGCCAACGAAACAAAAGATTCCCTCTCGTGACTGTTCCACGTTGCTCTCTCTCTCTCTCTCTATCTTTCTCTCCGTGTGTCTCTCATCGTTCGATTTCCCATATTTTTTCCCAACCTCATTCGTCTCGACGTCGCCGTCGTCGAAGTTGAATTTTCCCGGTGGTTCCTCCGTCGACCAAAGGCCAACGAATACAAAACGTGAGTAGGACGATAAAATACATCGAGATATGTTACACGACCCCGCGTATATATATATATATGTGTGTGTGTGTGTGTGTGTGTGTGTGTATTATGTGCATCACTGAAGTATTCGAACACTCATAGAAAACTCTAACAGATTTATTTCACTGCTATCGTGGATCATCTTGATTCAATAGTTTGAAAGATTATATATCTGGAAATATATATACGTAGCAGTTGCATAAGCGCAACAAAGTTTTCTAGTATTTTGCACGATACACGTAGAAAAGTTCTCTGTGGCGCGTATTCGAGCACTTTGTATGCGAGACGCTGTGTATGTCTTTCGTGATTCCATCCTGTTAAGCTCGCTTTTTACGCGCTTACACGTTCGTTTCGTGGTGCAAAGCCATCAAGGATAGGGAAACGAACATGAAGAAGCGGTTAAATATTCATTTTGAACTTCTAAATTTTTCCACTCTCGTTTTCTATTCTTTCGTATATGGTAGTGTAATGAAACGCGATAAGCGAGTTATTAAGAAAATTTCTGCGAAGTATCGCGTTTTTGGCGTTAAAAGATAATTAATCGAATATACACACATATATGTATACGTTTTGAATTGAATTTTACAAGTATCTAGCAATGAAACGGGCAATGATTGAATTTTTTAAAATCGCTGGAAAAAAAGGATTTAGAAATGTCGTTGAGACTGCAACGTTAATTGTCGAGTTTTTCACGGAATTTAGAGCTGAAATAAATGTTGAGTGAAGCGTCTATGATTGGCAGTGGCCAAATTGCCGGTGTTCGCTGTTCCGATAGCGTGGAATATTGGAAAAGAAAAGAAAAAATGTATAATCGGTGTAGAAAATTGCCCGCTTTCTCGAATCCACTTCTTTGAAGTAACGGTACAACATTGTCGATATAGTTGACGTGCAAATGCATATGCATACGCTTTCCTTTCGAAGAGGAACTATCGGTCGACTTGCAAAAGGAAAACTTTCTTTCTTTCTTTTTTTTTTTTTTTTTTCTTCTTCGTGTCCTCCACTTTTAGCAATGGAGTAGAGCAAAGCGCGAAAGGAGTACATCAAAGACTTCATAGGAAACACACGTAGACCCTCGATGTGCATATAGTGGCTCACGAAAGTACTTTTGGGATACTTTTTACGGATATATTCTATCTTACCTTTCTGTAAGTCGTGTAAAATATTTCGAAATTTGAATTGTCTGTAAGAATGACCCGAGACCTGACTATCATGATATTGTATAATATAATTTGAAAAAAGAATGTATATTTCGTTAGAAATTATTTGTTACAAATATATTTCGTATATTTCGATGCGAAACTGAATGTTTGAATTTTTGAATGTTGCAATTATACAATTATGCAAATGCTCGAGCAATTAAAACAGAAACCTTGAATGGGATAATTACGTGCATTGTAGAAATTTCGTTAACACTAACTCCTGATCAAGATTTGAAACAAATTTGATAATTTGTTCACAAGATATTTATTACAGACACATTTGAGAATATTTCAAGAATATATAATATTTATTGCACCATAGTTACTATATATACAATATAATTGCACAATGGCTTGCAAAATTCAAAAATTCAAACATTCAGTCTCGTGTCGAAAATGTACGAAATATATTAATGTTAAATGTTCGTACTCCGTGCTAATTTTTGAACTAAATGCATATCTGCTTTAAATACAATACGTTCCATGTGTAACAAGTGTTCGAACACTTTCGTGAGTTCGTTTGCACGTTCTCAAATCGGATCGAATGTGAAAACACGCGATATTCATTCAAAGCGAAAGATTAATTACGTCGTGTTATCGAGATAAACGGAGCGATAAAAATGTAATTTCCTAATTGTCGTCATTGTCCGCGTTATCTCGCGCGAGACAATAATCTCGAATGCTGGACACCTGGAAGATGTACGGCCATTTTCCACCGTTTCAACGCTGATGATCGTCTCGTAAATAAAAGTGCAGCGAAACGTCATTAATAAAGATTTCGTACCACTCGGGCAACTCGAGCTAATTAACTTTCTCCCCCCGGCGTGAACCTATAAATCTCCGATCATTCCAAAGTGAAACCTTACTCCTTCGTTCGCGTTTTTTCGATTCGCGGTTTTGAACAACAAAACGCACACAGCGAGTACGTGGATTCCTTTCTTTTCTTTTCTTTTCTTTTCTTTTCTTTTCTTTTCTTTTCTTTTCTTCTCTTTTCTTTTCTTTTTTTTCCTTCTGTCTGAAACAACGAAATCGATCTGGTCGATGCGTCTCGTCGCAGGTAATATCTCCGTGAAACACGTTCCTCCGCAAATCGCAAGCAGGAGAAACGGGGGGAGGGGAGGGGAGGAAGGGCGAGACCAGGAGAGACCACGGACGATTTTGCATTGTCATCGCGTCTTCGGCTTACCTGCCGCTCAGGTAGAAAACCAGCGGCAGGACGCTGCGCACGTATAAAACCAGCGAGGCTGACTCAGTGCCGCTGCGATTCGTGGAAACGAATATGGTACCTTCGTTCCCCTTGAATTTCCTGCCCAGTCTCCCGGTGTGTGTGTTCACGCTTTGGCCAACCACTTTGAACAGCAATAATAATTGAACGCAAGCAATACTCGTAGCAATCGCATCCTGCCGTGTGTCTGCGATTTTAGAGAATTAACGCATTGACGTATTAACACATGACGTATTATTAACACCGTGAACATGTATTTCGCTGTCAATAGGATGAATTTGTGATGAATTTGTCGATGAAACAGTTACAGCACGTGAGAGCAAACATGTGAGACACGTTTTGACGAATGAATATAAAAAAAAAAAAGAAAAGATTGTGAACTAGGAGAACTGCAAACTATCCAAACTCTTTCTCTGAGTAAGGTGTCTGGAATGTCCAAACGTTCTCATGACTAATGTATGATATTCGTAGCAAAGAAATTAGAGTGCAAGGAAAACGTTAATACGATAAAGAGCACAAGCTTCTATCAGTATAGTTTGTTGTAAATATTATTAAAAATCGCTCGAGTATCTAAAGACATGCTGTTACAAATTTCGATAGAAAATTACAGACTGGTCATCTCGACCGCTTTGATAGTGATTTTGAAAGATCGTTTCTACGAGAGAGTATTTCAAAGAACAATAGCTAAAACTGTGATTAATTAAGACTGTGATTAATTACACGACGTTGACAGAGTATTGAATTCCTATGAAATTCAATTGTGACTTCAACTATATAAAATAGTTCGAAGTCGAGTTCAGTTTCCGACCGAGGTACAACAGTTTTCGAAACGCGAAACCGTTATTCATGAAGTGTTCACTTCGACAGATGGACTCGCCGGAACGCGAGATCTACCGCGATCCAGATGTAGTGAGAGCGGACGACAGGGTGAACGAAGTGGTTCACACGGATACCGCCAGAAAGATGCTGTCGATCTTCCGGCAAATGGAAGAGAACGCCTGCAAGAAAGAGCTTCCAAATGGGCCGAAGCCGTTGAAACGTTTCACGCCGCCACCGGAGGACAAATACGCGAAGCCGACAGCTTCGGACTCCGAGGAGAACGAGGACGAGGACGGCGAGGATTCCGAAGGCGATGACAGCGCCGAGGATAGGGATCCAAACTACGTACGAGCATCCGATAAGGTTCGTATACGCGTCGATTGTACTCGTGAAGCGTGAAAAATTGTTAAGCGTTTGTTAACACTAAACGTACCGGCATTTCACATGTACCTATCTTACCATAAGGGGTCATTTGACCCCTTAATCCTCTTGATCGCCGCGTATTTTAAAGACCGCGCGTCAGCTAGCCGCGTATTTTCAATTTTAAGAAAATTGCGCTTCTACTAATAAATAAATAATTTAAATATTTTTTTACTTACGTGATTGAGTAACCACGATCAATTAGGATATAATTTGCACGAGAAAGAAGGACACTTGATTTTCACTAGGGTTGCCACACAATAGATCAAATGCTAAATATTAAAAAGATTAAAAACGTTACATGCACGTTTGTTAAATTTGAAATGTTACAATATTATAGTCTAAAAAAATACAAATACATACTATACACGATAAAATTAATATTTATCTTGGGTGTGGAAGCAAGTAGTTGAGCGGAGTGGAATTTTACAGTTTTCTCGCGCGAATTTTGTTTCTTGCCTTCTTTTTTTTTTTCGAAGCAGCTTTCGAACAAATCCAAAATCAAGGAAGGATATATATATATTTCGATTTTTTTAGTGTTAGAAAATGATTCTAGATGTCTCCGTTAAGAAATCGGAATTAATTTCGCTTTTATTTAGGGTACAGGGACTGGCGCGCACGGCGATCAAGTGGTTATGAATGAACGTTGATTTTTAGAAAGAAATTCCTAATTTATCGAAGGAAATAATTCGCAGCATAACTTCTGAGTTCTAATAAAATAATCAAACGTATATTTTTATTTAAATGAAAAAAAAAATCAATTAATTGCACTTTTTACATATGACTGGTTTCTCCTTCGTACATATTTGTCCGCAGACAAATTTTTTTGCAAATTATGCAAGTTCGAGTGGTTTTATTACCCGTGCTCAATCTTATTCGACATTTTCTTGGGCTGCTTGATGTTCCTTGTTCCTAGGTTTTTCTTTCGTTCTTCAAGAAATTCGTGATACTCTGTGACTAGTTCATCTGCTAATTGTAACAGGAAACGCTGTCTCGATATCTTTATTCCAGTTGTTTCCCATGGATAGGGTATCCATGCTAAATCCAGGATATTGAAGAATACGTGCACAGGCCGTCTATTGCATTTGAATTTGACGCTGTGTTTTCGCGCCATTTTGATCAACCACGTCGACGCCAAATTTAGTCTTATTATAATAACTAATTGTTTCGGGTATTCGCTTTCCATTGTTTTTGGTTTATGTCTTAAACTTAGTATCGTAACTTTTTTCGTTGGTTTTGATCTATAAATTCAGTCAGAAAAATACGTAAATTTCGTAAGGGGTCGAATGACCCCTCGCGGTACATAAGGTATGTAAAGAATTTTTCTCGGTAAAAAAATAAGCTGAGAGAAAAACAGAAAGCGAGAAATTGAATAATCGGATAATATAAGAATTTACAGAAAGTCAGATTAGCGAAAGAAATAACAATGAATGTACGATTTTAAAGTAAATTTTGAAAAGAGGTCATTTGACCCCGCTTGGCGTTAGCATTACGTTTAGCGTTAACATGGAGTCGAGATTACTGGCTTGTGAATATGTATACGAGCAATCGGTGGGAAGATTGCCGGTGAAAACGTCGCGATAGCGATATGCAGATCTCGCTTCGCGTACAACGCGATACACCGACAAAAATCGATCGTGAAAACATTCTTTCATTCTTTTGGGAAATATATCGATCGAGAATTTCAATATGAGTGTTAACTCTCTTTGCCCTCGAGACAAACTTCTTTTTTTTTTACCATCTACCAGCAATTTATTTACGAAGCATCGCTTCGAATAAAAGTGACATAGCATTGGAAACAATCGTTCGAATGGTTTGGTGATTGGACATCTTTCTAACGTGTGTGATATCGTTTAAATTTAAATCATCGAAATCATGCATTGCCGGTTTGCTAGAACAAGTATAATGTACAAGAGTTCTTGTACAATCTCTGGAAAAATAATATTTTCCACCATTTTTCAAACTTACGTACGAAGCAATAGGAGAAGGTCTAGTCCATGCGAATTATTCCGAATTATTATAGGACTGTCTGAGATTCGTTTGGTTTTCTTACGTCGTTATTATAGCTTTCACTTTAGGCGTCTGTTCAGATATACTATTATACATCGCATCGTACAACACCAAATACGTTCGTGATAATTATCGGCAAATTATAAAAAGAGAAAGTTAGAATGGGAAAAACTTTTCTGATATTCTTGGAATTTTTCCACGGAATTTCGCAAAAATCTCGTGATATACGGCCAAGGCAAATGAATAATACAAGACTGAACCTTGTAAATACATAAATCTAGCCGATAAAAATCTCGTCGAATTGAAAGATTGAGAAAGAACAGAAGCAACAGCAGCAGTCGATCGTAGAAACGAGGAAAATCGTGTATTTCAGGTAGAGGACGAGTTTCTCAAGCAGGCGCAGAACGCAGCCCGCGCGAAGACCCTGTGCGCGAAATTCGAGCACTGGGAGGAAACGGACGGGAAAACGACGTCGAGTAATCAACATATCGCGGAGATGGAAATCGCTCAAAGCACCGCCGGTGAACAGCTGAGCATAGAATCGGCGAGCAGCCTCAGAGCCCGTTTCGAATCGCTCGGCTCGCAAACGAACGAGTCGCCGCGCACACCGAAGGTCAAAGTCAATCGATTCGTGGTGAGTACTCTTTCGTAGGAACTACTACTTCGTTCATCCTCCATTCATCCTCATCCGAGCGGCTCATTGATCGAGACTTGAATGAGAGCCCTTGCAATTTTTCCTCCTTTTTTTTTTCTTTTTTTTTTTTTTTTTTTTGGTGGTACCAAAATTATTCGTCTGACTTCCAATCGCACTGCATATGATATAAATCACTATTTTCTTTTTTTTTTCTTCTTTTATGTTTCTTCTGCGTGTAATCGTTGTGATCTTCTATTTTTTTTTTTCTCTCTTTCGTTGTGTTTCTGGGTGTGAAGCGTGGCTCATTTTATCGCATGGCGTGTCTTGATAATCGTTGTTTAAACTCTATCATGGGTGAAATTTCGTGGAGATTTTATTTCAACATTATATTCGCCCATAATAAAGCCAAACTGGGCCGAAGTGTTATTTGTGCTTCGAATTTTTATACAACTTCATGTATTTTTGAAAAAAAAATTAATTGAATATTGCAATGGAATTACATTGTAATTACTGATTTTTAAACATTTGAGGTAAGAGCTGTACCGGGATAAAATTTCGTCCATGATAGCATAAGTATGATTTCCCTTGACAATCAGCTTTCTTTTTAAGGGTTGAATCCCTCTGTTGTCCAATTTTGTACAAAACTTTGGTATATATATATATTTTTTCTTTTCTTTTGTAAATGTATGCGTAAAACGTGTGCGTTTTCTATTAAAGCACGATTTACCCTGCGATGGCAGAAACGTAACGCTACTTTTTGTTTAGTTGCGATACTTTTATTTTACGTTTCTTTCTACGATGAGTAACATTGTACGAATTGTTGTAATACGTGTATATACAGCTGCACGCTCAACGAATTTGCAATCATCAGTCAACGAGACAAAGATCGTGCAACCCATTTTGTACAATACTTCACGATTCTTTGAGCATGCACAAGATATATACGTATATATATATATATATATATTGCTCGAAAAAATTAGAG
Source organism: Tetragonula carbonaria (assembly GCA_032399595.1). Classification (NCBI taxonomy): domain Eukaryota; kingdom Metazoa; phylum Arthropoda; class Insecta; order Hymenoptera; family Apidae; genus Tetragonula; species Tetragonula carbonaria. The sequence continues at coordinate 9,790,704 of JAUCRC010000008.1, forward strand.
AATCGGTGTCTCAATTTATACATTATTATTTATACACGTTTGTAGCAATTACATTAATAAACCCGAGATGAGAAAATTTATTTTCAAATCGATCTTGAAAATTTCTCGAAACCCTCTAATTTTTCGAACAACGTTAAGAACTTCCGGTTTCACTTGTCGGTAGCTACACGAACTAACGCGAACCGCTGGCAAACGCATCCGAATGGAGGAAAACAGAGAAACCTGGACCTCGAGCAAGCCGAAAACCAAAAAAAAAAAAAAAAAAAAAACTGCATAACAATTGTCCCCCACCCCCCCCACCCTCCGAGAATGTCCACTAAAACAAATTTCGCACAGCATGACATAGTTAGCGTGATACGTGTGATACGTGTGCCGATTGTCTCGTTATTTTGATCTTGAGATTTTTACCGCCTGCAACGTGTTGGCCAAGCTTTCATTTCGAGCCATGATCTAGTGATACTATTCTCTGTTGAACGCGAACAGTAAATGGCGGAGCGGAAGTGGAGGATCGATACGGCCCGAGAAGATATGGACCAGGAAGGCCTGATGGAAACGGAGTGAATAGAATTTAGAAGATAACACAAAACCAGCACCCATATGTTACACACATATTACACACACACATTACACACACACACACACACACACATACACACACAAAATGATGATCACGAAATTCGTTGGAATCTAGCGCTTCAGTGGAGAAACAACAGTCGACAGCTTCGTTGTCCGGATCATTGTGCGGTTTTTACGTTTTTTTTAGAAGTCTTTTTCTAACAAAAGCGTTAGTGAATCTAGATCTGTATCGTAGATTGTATCATACTGTATCGTATTTGTATTCGCGATGGGGCAACGAACGAGAAATATCGGATACGTCGAGCACGAATAAGAAAACGCACACGGCCCTGGGGTATTTAACATGATGGAATTGAAACTGGCGTCGTCGTGGGTTCAAATCTGCACTCTGATCCAAGTGCTCGACGTATCTCCGCCAATAAAAAACAGAGAGATATTTCACGATCGTTTTTTCAATGCTCTCCTCGCTTAAAACTCATTTCCCCCGTCGCTCGAACGTGTCGTGTTGTTGACACTTGGCTTGCTCCAAGTGCCATTCTTTTCGAATCAGTCTTTTACACGAGATGATGTTTGTAATACTTTTTTCGACGGATATATACGAAACATTTGTACGACAGTTTGACATTGTACGTGACTAATGTAAATTCCTAGCGATGCAGGTAGAAACGAAAAAAAAAAAAAACGATAGCGACAGAGGGACGTTTATTTCGTATCGCGTGCCAAAATGGAAATTTCGTATTGTCGGTGTAATGAAACTTAACGAATGAAAGTCACAAGAGGATAATAAGCGTTTTGCTTTTAGCCATTAGTGTCTTATTATTAATTTATGTATTTTTTACTAACATTCACGCGCTGTTACAAATGGTAATGCACGTATCGTAGAAACGTAATAGTGAATTATTTACAAGATGACTGAATAATTTGCAGTCTAATGTTGCTCTAAGAATCGCGAAACGATGCCACAAACATCGATTCGAACGAGTGGCAATTTCTGTATCGTCTACTTGCTTCGTTAAGAATCCTCACCTGTTAACCAACAGTCTTCCTGTTTTGCGAGTTTGTCAAGTGAAAATCAGAGGCGAGAAGGCAAAGACAGAGTTGAGGATCTTGGGGAAAGAGAATCTTTGAGAATTGTAACGAACGCTCCTCGTGCTATTTTTTGTGAGAGATCTATCTGTGGCGTTTCATTGCGTGTGCTGTATCAGTGCGGCATTAAGTTTCGAATGAAACCGTAGAGAAAAGTGTGGAGAGGAGGAATAATCGAAAGCATCGAACCAAGAAATCGAGATTGACACCATGTAGACTGGTCTCGGCTAGACGTACATAGGAATCTACGAGCTTTTCGAACGCTTTACAGAGTTTCGAGTCTTTTTACCGAGCACGGTAGATCATTATCACGCTTTGTCTACCGAATAGAAAACGACTAGAAAACGAAAAGGAGAAAGATGATGGAATCCCTCATTGCCTGGAACTCGATGACGTCCCGCGAAACAATCGCAATTGTCATTTTTTTACAAAGACAAATCTACATACATTTTGTACAACGTTTGTACGACGAAAGTCTAGTGTATACGAGGCAATTAGCTTCCTGGGTCGCTTCGCACAATTGAATTAATTGTTATTAGCGACACAGTTTGCGAGTCACGAGTCATGGATGGACGTTAGCCAAATCCAATTCGAAACTTCGGAGAAACGAAATTTTGTAAAAATGAATTTCACTAATACCGTTGCTTGAATTACTACTGCAAAAGGATTCTGATAATCGAACACTTGCATCCAAAGGAAGTTCACATACACACACACACACATGCGCGCGCACACTCCCGTCAAAGTTCCGAAAATTGGCTGAAGAATCGACTGAAAAACCTTCCAGCGCAACGAGAGGAGAGCTTGACGAATCGAATCGAATTTCAGTGCTCCTTACCGTATGATCCAGCCAGTGAATTGAACGTACGAAAAAAAAAACCTTCGTTCCTTACGTAGGGGATAAAATCGATCTCGAGTCCCGAGACAAGCGTTTATCAAATAGGCTTTTTATATAATTTTTTAATAATATTCGGTGGATGGACAATACGAGGGAGCCTCGTCGTAGCCGTTAGGGTTTAGGGTTCTCCGCAATGGTATTACACGACGGACAGAAAAAAGAAAAAAAAAAAAAGAAAAGAAAAACGAAAGAAAGGAAGAAAAAGAGGGACAGACATTAATTCCTTCCGCCATTGCCAACGCGGACGCACAGTACGCATTCATATATGTACGTATACATATAAGTAATAATAATAATAATAATATATATATATATATATATATGTTTATCATAGAAGAACAACGTGTATCGAATCCCCCATGATCTATTTAGACGAGCGCACCCAGAAGGAGAAAGGGAACAGCCCCTTGAAATTGATTTCGATCGCGTTGAAAACGGGACGTTGACACAGGGCGAGTTTCAATCGTGGAAACCTGATGGTATTTTCTCTAGAATGAAATTGCTTTCGAATTAATCTGTTAACCAGGTCTCTGATCGCGAGAACCTCTATAATTGAAAGTTACAAAGGACAAATTTCAGTTTTTCGATCGGTTTGCAAGTGTAATGTAAAAACCGTATGATTTATCTTTAAGAAAACATATAATTAGTGAAATAGCTAATGTTTGAAGAGAGATGCTGATGCAAAATGGCGGATCATCTCCCGTCGTCCCCGGTTAACGGATTAATAATCGTAGACTCGCGAATAATTGGTCGATGTATCGTTTTTTCTTTTTCTTTTTTTTCCTTTTTTCTAATTCTTCCTTTGCGTGTACGCCATAGGAATTGCAACGAGAGAGAGAGAGAGAGAGAGAGAATGAAAGCGTGAAAGAGAGTGCAAGGGAGAGAGAGAGAGAGAGAAATGGGACGAATTAACCGAATCGAAGTGCAATTTCAGGGTTCTCTCGAGGTACCTCTTCCTTTTCTCTGTGTGTCGATCAGAGGATGTCGAGGAAGGTGCAAAAAGTTTTAGAGGCATTAGCGAACTTTTTTTAATCAAAAAAAAAAAAAAAAAGAAAAGGAAAAAAAAGAATTACTTAAGTATTATGATAGAGAGAACAAGATCGAAAAGGTATATATATTCTCTACGCGACTTGATGTCTCCTCTTCTTCGTTGATGATGATCGCTCAAGGGACATCGCTCTCTTAGTCGACGGTGGAATTTTTAAGTGCAATAATTTTAAGGATTTGTCGGAACACGCGATTGTTTGTTGTTAATTTGGCGAGAGAAATATTTATGCGAGCAATTAGTTGAACGATCGATCGCTTGATTTCTTCCACGGCCTACTATGCGACGATTTTCACGCGTAGACTTTCATTGCGTCTTGGATTGTATAATTTCTAGCGAGGTATTATGATATATTCTTGTTCTTTACCTTTCACGTGTAATAACAATTTATTACGATCATATTACAAACGATAAATAAAAAGGGCACATCCTGAAATGAAAAATACATGTACGTTGTGAATTGAAGCGCGACAAAAAAGGTTGGAGAATCTGCAGAATTATTCTCCTTATAAAAGAAAGAAAAAAAGCAGTGCAATCTGTCCCCCGAGTGTTCTCGCGGTTTCATTTCGTCAACGATAATCGGCCTTTGGAATCATCCCTTTCGAAGGGAAACTCCCTTTTTTTCCGGGATACGTGATAATAGACACAATGCACGCGTTCATCCACATTTCTCATTCAATCCATCACACACCTTTCATCCGGCACCACTTTTTTTTGTTCACCACTTATTTTGCTTTCTTCCAATCTAAAATCGACGCAGGAGATTCAGGCGAGCTGTACGGACGTGTGCGAGAGCTGCGAAAAGAAAGTGTACCCCCTAGAAAAAGTGGAGACAAATAACAAAATATTTCACAAACAGTGCTTCCGGTGTCTGCAGTGCAATTGCGTGCTAAGGTAACGTTTGCAATCTTCGCTGAAACTTACTCTCTTTTCTCCTCCTCCCCACCCTCCCTCTAGCGAACTCTCCTCCCTTCTCTTTCTCTGTTCTCTTTCTTCAGCACCAACTAAATTGAAATACTCATAGATCTATCTGTATATGATTTTAGACCTTTTGAAAAGACGAAGGAAATTCGTGTTCTTCGAAATGTCTAGAATCGCACTTTACGATATCTCAAAACGGAGATAGAAAGAAATAAACAATCGTTCTTTTTTTTTCTTTTTCCCCCAAACAGGATGGACACGTTCACGTTGAATAATGGTAAACTATACTGTATCCCGCACTTCAAACAGCTGTTCATCACACGGGGAAACTACGACGAAGGTTTCGGCGTGGATCCACACAAAAACAAATGGACGACCAGCTCGAGCAATCCGACCAGTCCGTTACCGATCGCTGTGTCGAACGGCGATCTTTGATTTCTCGCCGATTCTCGCGTGTTGTAATTAGAAAGAAAAAAAAGAAAGAAAAAAAGAAAGAAAGAAAGAAAGAAAGAAAGAAAACGAAAGCTCCCGTTGGCTATAAAAATTATGCGAATATGAAAGCACGATTCGAATTGGTCGGGCAGTAGTAAGAGAAAGATCCATGGATACTTTGAATTTTCCAAAGACAAAACTGCCGGACCCGCTTACGAATCGGTCGAATTCTGTAATCTAATCGCGTTCATGATCTAATCTCGATCGTATTATTAATTGACAAATTGGCTCGCGACGAGCATTTTATCTCGTCTGTCGTCCCTCTATATTCCCTTGCTGTCGTTTTTAAATATTTTATTTTTTAGACCTCTAGACACCCTTATTTGCCAATGCCCTATTTTGAATTTCGCTTAAATATTTGTTACAATTTATTATTATTATTATTATTATTATTATTAATATTATTTTCTACTTGTATAACTCTTGGTATTATTTTATTATATGTTGTATAATACAGAAGTTCATTGCGCTTTATAAATTGTCGTGTCGTGTATTTATTCACCTTTGTCAAACGTTATTCAAACAGTTTTTCATTCATCTCGTTCATCTTTTTTTTTCATTAACAAACGAGGATTCTCAATGTTCGTTTCAGAAACTAAAAAAAAAAAAGTGAAAATTTCGATGAACGAAGAGACAATTACAAGGTGGTAAAGAAATCGAAGAATTGTGAAATCAGGAACTGAACACTTGGAAGAAATTGAATTGAATTGAATTTTTGAAAACTCGATGACCTTGAGTGATGACGTTTCCTATGTATGTATCATTTGCTAACCGACGAAGGACAAACCAGTACTTTTTGTCGATAGACAAGAAATTGTGTGTTATCGTATTATATACCGCGTCCACTCTTTTGAGTACCAACGTTCACTGTGCTCTCGCAAAGGCATTATGTCGAGAGTGTTTACTATTATTACCTCAGTCGCTGTTTACTATTATTACCCACGAGTCTGTTTAAAAGTATAATCTTTCACGGATCGTATTAGGACAATAAATTAACAGCCCATCACTTTAAATACGATTGATTATCATTTTGCCTGGCCAACTACAAAATAGGAGAATCCTGGTTATAGTTGGCGAAAACGCTAATCAGTCGAGAAAGAAGTTGGTCAATGAATATTCACGTCACACTGAATGTGAGTAAATGTTAATTACAATTGAAGTATGATTAAGCCTTCGGGGAAAGACGAAGCCATCACGTCGTTGTAGAAACCAGCAAGCTGGTTCTCTGAATGAAAGTCAGTAATTCAAGTTGAAAAGACTCGTTTCGTTAGATATATTCAAGATACACGACTGACAACAGAAACTATTTGGTTTCGATATTAAGACAGTTAAAAATCCTAGAAAAAGATGTAGAAAATCTTAATTTTATTTTGAAAAAAAATGATAAAATATTCCAATTATTAAAGACGAACTAATTGTCTAATTGATATTAATATTCCGTTAATATTCTATTGATATTTCAAGCAAAAAGTTGAAAATTTTTTACTTGGAATTCCATTGATAATTTGAAGTCGAGGTAAAAAGATATTTCGATTACTTATCTAACTAAATCTCTTGTAAGTAAGTACTTGTTAATTTTTTTTTTTTTTTAATAGAACTGTTTAATTATATCGAATGGATTTATTGTATAAAATACCTTCGTTTTTAGTTAATTCGGCTTACTAATTTTAGTAACTATATTAAATATATATTTAATACTGCAAATTTGTAAACATTAATAACAACTATGGTAATAATTACTTGACATTTTGTAATAGTATTGTCAACTATTCCAATGTTAGCTAAAATCAATGTATTGTTTTATTAATCACATAAATCCTTGCATCATTCTCATCTAAATCTTGACAAACTAACCGATATTGCACATTTCGAGTAAAAATATTTAGAAATGACACTAATTTTCGTGCTTTACACTACTTTTCAAACGTAACAAATAATTCAGCTTATCTCTGTAGATGGCGAACTAAACGTCCCAGTAACACATCGCAACACATTCAAGTGCATTTATTATTCCCATTTTTGTGCTTTTCGTTCGTTCGTTTCAATTTATCAAGTATCGTGTATCTTGAAACAGGTGATCAGAGAATCTGTCTAAATATCCACATCGATCTTTTCTGACGAATAACACAGTGTTGTTCGCAGAATAAAATAACTGTCACAGTGATAACGCGACGTCTTTGTTTGTTCCTAGACAGCTAGTAATTTCCTCCGTCACACTCTTTAGCGGGAAATTGGCAACACTTTTGAATAGAAACGGTAAGCATGCGTCGCCGTTATTTAGCCAACTAAAGATCCATTAATCGTTAACGGTAAACTTCGTTTTTTTAATTTTCGAGTTTTCAAGTTTTCTTCCGAGTTCACGTTTTCAAGTTTGCTTTTATATTTTTTCCAAAATTTCTTAATCCTCGAGTCCTCGAGTTCTTAAATTCGCATTTTTAATTTCGCTGTTATAAATTTATCATATAAACATTATTAAACTTTATTAAACTTGGAAAAAATTTATTATTTTACTTTTATAAATTTATAGATTTAAATTTACTTAAATTTAAATAATAATCTCGACTAAACGAAAATTTATACGTTATGAATCGCGCGTACGTGTCTTACAATAATGCAACACAATCGACGTTTCAGATGGAAATCACCATCGATGATCTGCAGTCAGCGAGAAACGCAATCGCTGGTGGTGCATCGAGATTGGAAGTTTGCTCTATGCTGTCCGAGGGTGGTTTAACACCCACTATCGGCTTTTTCAAATTTATTTCACATATGTCACTGGTGCCGTGCTACGCTATGCTTCGATCACGCCCCGGGGATTTTGTATATATCAAAGAGGAAATAGAGATTATGCTGTCGGATTTGAAAATGTTCAAGAAAAACGGCGTCGACGGTTTCGTTTTTGGCGCGTTGACGCGAGACGGCGAGATTGACGTAAAAGCTTGCCAATTAATTCTGTCTGCTGCACAACCATTGCCAGTAACGTTTCATCGAGCCTTCGACCAAGTGAATGATCCAATAAAATCCTTGCGAACTTTGATAGATCTTGGTTTTAAAAGAGTTCTGACTTCCGGTCAGAAACCCACTGCCGAAGAGGGATTAGATTTAATAAAGAAACTCGTTGACGAGGCGCAAGATAAAATCATTGTGATGGCAGGTTCTGGTATCACGAAAGATAACATATCGAAGATACATTCGCAATCTGGAGTGAAAGAGTTTCACGCATCCGCTAGACACAGGCTGGAAACCAGGCGTCTTGTAAATAAAGTTAAAATTGGCGGTACTGAAGATACTTTTATCATGGAGACTGATAAGGAAATGGTTGAAGAAATGGTTGCTCTTGTTCCAGTCGCTTACGAACAGCGTCTTTCTGTAGTAACATAATCTTCACGTTTTTTTCTTTTAAATAACAAACACAAAACGAACGTACTTTAGAAACTTTTATAAATAAAAGCGAAAAATTTGTTTTTCGAATTATTTGTACATGATCCTTAATCTTAATAAAAGTTGTTAGAACTGAAATCATGCTTCGAAGTAAATTACAACATCTCAGCGTTGCTCGGCGAAGTGCGAAAACGATGAAAAACGCGATATGAGCAAAAGAAACGACAAACCGTATGCGAGATTATATTACTAATGCAAATTATGAGTAAATAAGTTTAGTTTCATGAAAAAGTCAGTCATGGTTTATATAAAGATATAATTTTCTATCTATAAGATAAGTATTGCAACATCAACGCGAATATTCTCCAAATACAAATGCATTCTTCTGTATAATAACTTCAGCATTATCATTCGCGTTTAAATTGTAATAGCTTCACAGTACCTACGACACGTAAATAGAATCTGCGTTACGTGTTCGAAATATGCATGAGATAAGATTGCCTATTTCATGTCGCGGAAAATAGAGAACAATGATTCGATGATTCAGAACCTGTGAAATCATCCTGAAATCCCCTACGCATACAGAGAATTAATTCACTGGGATTCTCTTCTCAGGAATTTTGACACAACAACTTCCTTTTCGAAATTAATTATCGCTCTGATCACGTTATTCTAAATCTGTACATATGCACCTGAAATTGATTGCTCTTCTAATTTCTATAGACACCGATAGAGCCTGTAGAATTCTCTTGCAAAATTGAATCGAAGTCGTTAATGAAATTTCACAAGTTATCAACTCTTAAGTTAAACTCTCTTGTCACAAAAAAACTGCCCTGGCAATAAAACAAATGTATATATAATGTATTGTATATTCATAATTTTATCTTATCTACTCTCTCTATATCTTCTAACCATCGATAATGCTACTACTGTTGCTTCATCCTCAATGAGTTTTTTAAGCCAATAAGTTTCAAGCCAAAAAGATTGTACTCCAGAGCGGAAGTAGTCGATTGACACAGCGTCATGTATGCAGGTTTTTTTTACACAGGATCGTCCAAGAAGTAACGGATGTCGCAAGCGATGCATTAATTTCGCGGCGAATATCTTTCCGACCAATTTCGAATTGCAAAGGTTTACGCAACAGGTCGGTGCATAAGGGGTCCTCGCACGCGGAAGATGACGGCATTGGCGGCCAACTGCAGCCAGCGCACTTTCGATTTGCGACACAGCGCGAACAGAAGTGCGTATTGGCACGCACACACATTTCCACCTGACTCGCAGCATGTGGAATCGAAAGCTACTTGGAACATACATGTGCGTGTAAAAAAGGACACGCACGAACGTAGAATCGACGTGTAAGTTCGTAACGCTTGTATGGTTTCCGTGGTGCAATCACAGGCGTGCTTGGTGTGCGCGCGCATTAGCGTCGGTGAATGGGAATTTGAAAATAGCCTCGAAAGGTAGGAACGATCGACGGGAGGGGGGACAGTTGTTTCAAAACGTTAATGCCCAGTTTCGCAAGGAATTTCTGTTTTTTTCTTTCTCTTTTATGTATATTCTCCAACGATTCTTTCCAACGAAACGTCCACGGCGAGAGAAATATCACGAACGATTGATTACTAACATAATATCAGAATATTACTTTAATAAAAAACATATTAAAGAACAGTAGGTTTTAAAAAAAGCTACGAGCCTACGAAAGTTCCTACGAAAGACAACAGATTCTCTGTCGTGAAAATTTCTAGCTATTGCAATAACAAACAAACACACTTCAACACTCACCGAAAGAACGAAATGGCGCGCAAGAGCAAATCAAATCTGTTCCAATCTGTATGTTCGAGTCGTTTTCGAATATTATTATATCGAATCGCAGACAGGATCGCCGCCGATCTGAAAGAACTATGCAAATGAGTGATCGGATGGTGAATCGATAATGAATCGTTTAAAGTCGGTCGACAGGTTTCTTACCTGCAGAAGGGATAAAGAAAAACACGATCATCGGAATGTGGCACAAAGGATCAAGGGGTCGAGTTTTTTAGCAATGCTGCCAACTGCTTCAGCGCCCATGAGTGGACCGACAGAGAGTGTATTTACCGGCAAGTGGACGCGAACGCGCGCGCATAGCCCTGCAAGGTGCGTTGGCCTAAAGAACGTGTGTGTTGGTATGTGGACACACAACCACCGGTGGCTGCGTGTTATATTGCTCAACTGGACTCTTCTCTCAGTGCGAGAAAGACGTTCAAACCGTTCGGTCGTCCTCGGAGTGCACTCAGAGACCTCGTCCTTCCCTTTCTGTAAACCACCGCAGTACACGGGTATTATCATTTCGTTTTGATTCTCTTTGTTTCACCTCGTGACGGTCCAGCCATTCTCTTCGCGTATTTAATCCGGATAGGAGAATCAGTGGTTATATTCCGCGAGCGTATCTTCGTTACTCGTTCTGGAATGCAAGATTGTTTTGTATCATTGAATGTGTGACAGTGTACGTCAACTTGCATGCCGAGACAAATTTTTCACCTACGTGCGAAAACACCCGATTCGACTCACGTTGTGCGCAGACATGTTCAAAAGTAACAACATTGCCGTATCGTACATGTGTTATCAAGATTTCACAGGGCTCTGAGATATATATATATATATATATATATACATATATATATATATATGTAAGAACAATTATATTATTCGCTATACGTCAGAGATATTGTTGAAATATAAAGCAGAAGACGCCGATATCATCGAGGTAACTTTGCCAATATTTTAAAATAGGTACACCGCACAAAATGACGCGTAATACTTTGGTGCAGAAATCGCGCGAGAAATCGATGTCATTCATTCGAGATTCGACTCTCTGAAAGCATCGAATCGTGAGAGACTACCTACAATACGTACCGTATTTCCAATTTTCTGGTCACATAGAATGTATATAGTGCTTCCTCTTTAATAAATGCCGGTGGTTGCAATGTGTCATTTCATACGTATTACGATATATATATATATAGGCGTGCTTGTTCTTATGAAATCAAAAAGGTGACAAGTGAAGCCGAAGTGTAACAACGAAGCAATTGGAAAAGTCATACGGGTATTAACCTACAAATCACCGTGTATGCAGTATTGTATGTATGTATGTATGTATGTATGTATGTATCTGACAGTTTGAATAGAAATATTCCACAAACTTTCATATTTTACAAAATCCTCTGGATTGACCTACTTTCATTCGAGACGCAATTAATGAGAGCATACATTCTCTTAAAAACCTTTCTGTTCCAAATCGGATATATCGAATACTGTACGGTACACCCCCGCATATACGTTTAACGCAGTGCGCGTATCAGATTGCATATATACGATCTTCAATACCGACCGATGGGAAACAAATTGACAGCTGTCGTTCAATTTAATCTGGAAATATACCAATCGGGGCAGTTTTTCATATCTGGCAAAAAACGCATACTGCATTTATGAGAATCAAATACCACAGACGATGACGTGGTCGTGTGATTTATAACGCTCTCGTGTCGTTGGCACTTTTTATATCGTCTCTAAAGAGATATTATGAGGGAAGGACTTTTATAATATCGAGTTGTATTTCTAGCAGGAACATGTGGTATGATCAGAATATCAAGACAGGAACACTAACTGGGAAATAATCGCTTCAACGGTTAAAAAAAAAATGATTAAAGAAAAAGATCAAGACCGAAAGTCTTCAATCTCGACAAGGTAGATCAGTAGAGACTTTCGATTTTTTTTTCGAATACGACACGAGCAAGCTGAATGAGGCTTGAATAATCCGAGTTACGTGTGCAGCACGAGAACTGCATTTCTATGGCGTATTTTGGTCGATCGTGTCGTTTATCCACGTGGCGCTGGATAAGTCGAGAAAGCAGATCCGTTCACGGTCTAACGGTATATATTACCATTTATTTTTTTCTTTCTTTTCGACCAATGATCGACCGCTGATCAACACAAAGAGAACGAAATCTCAACTTTTACTAGTTTTATATAAGACGTAATAGACGGGAATTTTGTCGGGACGAAATAGCAATTAAAACTTGTCGTGTAACGTGTAGGTAGGTACGTGCAACACTTTCTCATAACACGAATGCGTAAAACTGCATAAAATCGCCACGCGAGTACAACCGCACTAGTGGGTCCACCGCGTAATTCGAGCGACATCTTTGTCTAGCTTTCCGTAGTTTATATACCGACGTTTATGTCAGTGAACATTTTTATTTGATACTGTTTGATGGAAAAACATCAAGGTGTAACACAAAGTCTACATAGTAGTCGATTTATTATGAATTCATATTTATGCGCATATGAATAAGAAAATGAAGCGTAGTATTTGTTTCATCTATTAAATCACAGGTAAGTCGCCGAAAGGTATTTTTGTAGTTGAAGATTTAAGCACTTGCATTTTAATGCGTTAACAGCTGCGTTGTTACGTGAAAACAATATTTTTCACTTGTCGATTTGTCTGTTTCATTTGAACTCTCATCATTTATATAGCTATTCCTGGAAGTTATATAGATATTCCCTGACTTGATAGCCAATTACTCGCTTTATATTACGAACACGTGTCGCTATACGACTGTATTTGTCGTTTGAAGAGGTTCAGAAAAAACGAATCGAAGAAATCGATCGTTCTTTCAAACTAGTTCTCTTACTTGCAGGTTTTCGAGTAGAAATCTTGATGCAATTTTGTAAATAAATAATGTAGTTTGTAAATAAACACACGACCGCGATTAGCGGGTTCGATTCTCGCTAATTACTCGGCTTAGATTATGAGTAACAGCGCGTAGAATACCAAGCGAATCGAACGTCGATCGTATCCAGCGAGCACTTTTTGGTGGCACTTCCGCTTCGACCGACGGAAGCTCCACTTTCTTACGCGGTCAACGACGTGCATTGCTACTCGCGAAACACAATTGGACGATTATCTGAACAGTTAGACAATCTAATTCCGCGAGAAGGTATTAGAACTCGAAGCCACAATCCGTCTAATACGCAAGCCTCTGCTTGAAATCTTTCTCAAAAACAATTTCAGACCATTGATTATACATTGCAGCAGTGATTTTTCAATTATCATCATTTCTGGATCGCGAAGATCCGTTTTTAGAATTCCACGGTCGAGTGGCAACGGTCTCGATCGTCACGAAGCATAACGAGATTCTTTCATCGGAACAAACCTCCGAGCTTGAAACTTTTGAAAACATCTTTTCAGTTTTCAGAATTCAAGATTCGATTTTCTTACACTGTCCTCCGTTCATGAACGTAGATTCTTCCATTCAAATAACTTCGAAGGTTGGAAGCACTTGCTGATCTATCTTTGCATAACAGATTTTCCTTTCTTTTTTTTTTGTTCTTTTTTTTCCCTTCTTTACCTTGACACTAATTTCATAATTCACATCTTGATTGATGCTCGTATACATCAATAATGTCTGTAATTCAAACAGAAGCCTCATTTGTAAAGGCGAAACGAGACGAGACGAGACGAAGATAGAAGTTATTTCTCGATGAGCGACGAGGAGGAGATTCCGTGATAGCAGCGTGCCAAGGAAAATCGATATATCATTCTCAGGCCGTCGCATTTTCTATTCCATTGGCAAATTGTTATACAGTACGCTTTCTTCGTAATGATCTAACTATGGCGCGCTGCGTTGCTCGCGCAGGATACGTAAAACAGTTTCACTTTCTGCCATTTTTTCTGTCACGAATGTTTCTTTCCAGATGCACGAGTCTGTGCATCTTCCGAAGAAATGGATCTGCTTTTCTAGGTCTGCGAAAGCGTAGAGAGAACAATATTCGTTTGCTAAACACAATTCAGAGATCGGTACACTTTGATCAAAAGAACATTTCGGTTTCTCTCACCGAAAGAAGTCTTTTCCCGTTCCGATTGGAATTTATTCGTGAAAACGATATCATTATCGTCCTATCGATATAGATCAATTATCCGCGAAACAGCGGACTCACGTTTAGATGTTAAATTATTAATTCAAGGTTTCTGAAAGCATTCTAAAAATCTTTGACAAACCATAATGTTACCGTTATTACCGATGGCATATAAGTGCATATAAATTTGGTATCAATCTCACGTAATATTGGATTCATATTTCACTGATGAATTTCACGTTCACACGAGATACTGAATGTTCAATTAAATTATGGATGTATAAGATGTTTGTATATTGGAAATATTCTAAAAATCTTTCCTACATCATTGTTGCCACTCGAATGGAGATACGTATGTGCGTTATTATACTATTGATCGATATTTGCATTGGAAATAACTCGATTCCATTAGATTACACGGAAATATATGGAAAAAACGTACAAACACGTCCTAACTGTGACGTATAATACATCTTTCTTTATCTCGTCATCATTTTTCTTTTTTTTTTTTTTTCTTTTTTACTTGGAAAACGATCGAGCTAGTTCAAGTTAATCTTCCATTAATTAATATTCTATTTAATCTTTCAGTGTGCGGCGACCGTTTGCGAGACACGTATTTCCAGCAGCGAAGGAAAAAAAGATGGCGCGTCACTGAGGAGGAGAGAAAACATCTCAGCAAGAGATATATCATTCGCGAAATTCTTCTTTGATCAATTCGCACGAGAACCACGCGAGGAACGCTGATCAAGATGGAGAACAAAAGCGATTCGAAAGAGAGAGAGAAGATCAAGAAGATGTTCAGCTGGAGCGATGGGCTAACCGCGTGAGTAACACGCTTGAAAATTTGTTTGAATTTCTTACGTTTCCACTTTTACTTCGCTCTCGTCGGCCGGAGAAACTGACCACAAGTCGACTTTGTGCTCGATTCTTCGACGATTATACTGTAATGTAACAATTATGCAAATTACATTTGATATCGATATGTCAAGCAATACAATGCCGCTGTTCTTAATCCTTAAATACTATTATATTATATATGAAAATTTGCTGGAAAACATTTGAAGAAAATTAGCAAGATCAATGAAATGGAATTTAATCTTGTTTTATTATTATCCATTGCAAGATGAAAAAATGTTTGCAACTGTTATAAGTAACAATAATGAAATTTCATTCGCGACTAAAGTTTCGTTATTTTTTTCGTCTCGTTTTAATGTAAAAAATAAAATATATGCAAAATTTGTGAGAAACATGGTAATAGTTTTCGCAGGAATTTGCAATTTAAATGTAAATTGGAAAATGAAAAAAAAAATGCTAGACCGAACATTGCAGATTTAACATTATTTAACATTATTTAACGTAATATTTAACAAACTGTATAATTGGCTATTTATAGATGTGAGTACATCTGTGATAAACATCATGAATTGCAGAATATCTTTTTTTTCTCTATGTTTACATTCAACGCCTACATACGCAAGCTACGCGATCAAAAAAATGACGGTATAACGATAACAAATGAGTAATAATCTATAACAAATGGACAGCGAATTTTTGGGAAATTTAAAAATACAAGAAAAGATGATAGAATATATAAAATATCTAAAATATTTAATGGGCGGAAAAAATATTTGCGTACGACTTATTTTTTTCAATTATCCTCGGAGAAACATGAATTCGCATAAAAACCCTCGATACAGGGTTATAAGGATAGTAAAAAATGCTGTTACGATCGTAATTCGAAAATCTTTTGCGATACAATGCCGCGGTTTTGCAATCTGTTGCAAAAACATAAGCGCTGCATGAAATCTACGAACTTCCCCTGAATACATATTGCCTTTTTATAGTAACTTACATTCCAATTTTCTGTTGATTTTTCACGAATGAGTCAGATTCTTATTGCAACGAGCATGTTCGTGTATTTCTGCAAATTTACATTCTTAACAAAAAGAATTTCAAAAAAAAAAAAACCTTGGTGGAGATCTTTTTCATCCGAATGCCTTTCATCAACTGTGCAGTTTGATAATTCAATTCCTAAAGGAGGTTCTAGAAAAAAAAAAATCCATCCATCTACGCTTTCTTTTATACGATTCTTTTCAAAATCGAAGAGACTCGAGAATCCTGGATCGAATACGAGAGACTCTCGATCGCTTTGCAATTTTCCCTTTAGATTTCAATTGTGAAAAGTAACGGTGAGAAATGAAATATTGCCATTTTCAATCACAGAGTGAAAAGCTGATGGAGGAGCTGTTCAAAAAGAAAAAAAAAAAAAAAAAGAAAAAAGTTGGCCAACGAATGGCGCAGAAGGTGCAAGAGGCAGAAATTTTGCAAGAGCGCCGCGCGTTGGTACGAGACTGCTTCGCCGAGCGACGAAGTTCGCAATCGCGCGTGAAAGTGGCCGACGAGGAGCTCCAAGTCCCGGTGAATAGACTCGTTCGCTTTATCATTACACAGTGAAAGGGTAAAATGTAGGCAAAATACACGAACGATCGGCGACCGACGCATCCTCCATACGACTGTGTGTCAGATCGACCTGACACCGATCTCTCCTCCATACAGAATCTGCCAACGTGAATTACTCGCCGAAATTACTTTCCGCGAGACCGATTCTTCAAATCTATCTTCTTGGGAAAATTGACAGGGTCATCATATATACTAATCAGTATAATCCTTGCATACATTTATGATTTTCCAAGAGAATTCTTTACTCCAGAAAGAATTTCAAGTTTTTCTAGTATTTTCACTTTTTCACTTTTTTTTTTTTTCAAATGAAATATTCGTTGTATATTTATGACTACGTCGTGGAAGAATTGTATCTGGTCAAATCTAGATGTCACAATTATTGTCTATTGGAACAGAAAGATTGTCTTTGCGGGTACTAGGTAAATTTTTATTCAATAGTAAGATATAGTATGGATTCATTTTTCATAATGATCCAGCCATAATTTTACTACACGATCAATCGCTAATGGAAAATATTATTGTCTACAAAACCTGAAAAATTTCTGAGTCGTAAATTATAAATCTTTTCTATTCTAGAAATACAGCTCAAATACAGCTATATTTCTCTAACGAGGATCATTTGTGTTAAGTGGTAAAACTGGGAGCAAATTTGCAAGTAATTGATGAGTAACAGTCGTCGATGAATCACAAAAAAGAAGATTCCTGCGTGATATATTTCGAAACTAGATATTCTGCGTTAGTTTACAACCTGCCTGTTCTCATATTGAAAATCACCAGATTGAACTGTATCACAATAAAGAAGAGATAGACAGATTATCAAGATTTCTCAACTGAGTTGATTGTTAAAGAAATTATTAAGAAAAAAAAAATGGGATTAGTTCAACGTGGTAAAATTAAATGAATCAAAGAAAATGCACAGGCACTTCAACTCAGAGAATTTATTCGTTCAAAAATAATGATAACAATTATGCAAACACGTAGCATTGAAAATTATGCTCTGTGTTTGTTCTCTTACGTACCGATTCTTGTTATAAGAATCAGAAAGAAGGAAAGTCTGAACATAACTCGAGAGATGGCACCACATTTACCATTTCTGTGGCGGCAGAACTACGAAGATAATTAGCATAATGTACTGATCTGTCTCATTAACATAAAAAAAAACAACATCGACTAATAGTTATTAAAGAAACAGCATGCGTTGCGTGATATCTTACATAAATACGAACTGAATGTTCTAGAGATCGAATCGCATGATGATTTATAACAGCTTGATTCTTTTTTTTTTATTTAAACATATAAGAGCTAAGAACGTGGCATCAACTGTTGTAAAAAAATTAGAAAGCAAAGTTAACAAACATTGAGTAAAATTCAATACGGTTGAACGAACGTAATTATACGACGCGACGACGATTCAACGTTTCAAAACAAATTACTATTGCTCGAACGCCGATTATTAAATATTCAGTTTTTCGTGTTCAAATTTTTCCGATTTTTTTTTTTCATGATAATCGAGTAAAATATATTATGCCTTATGAAAAATAAATCATAGTAAAAAGAAGCATTGAGAAAATTGACGATATTCTTTATTTTTCTTTTTTTTAGTTCGAGCTAAAAA
This sequence comes from Tetragonula carbonaria, assembly GCA_032399595.1. Taxonomy (NCBI): domain Eukaryota; kingdom Metazoa; phylum Arthropoda; class Insecta; order Hymenoptera; family Apidae; genus Tetragonula; species Tetragonula carbonaria. Next base: position 9,809,073 of record JAUCRC010000008.1, read on the forward strand.
CGAGCTTTTCGAGGGAATCTCGTTGCGTAAATTTTGCCGAAACCCGAAAGGAACAGTTCGTTAATTAATTCAAGAAATTCACTGAAACGTTGAATTTGTTGTACGATAAATTAACGACGATATTGCGATGACTAATAAACTACGAGTTGTCCGATGTACTTCCTACGCGAGGAAGTATTGGCTCATGCCCGACATTAGTCGAAGAGACTCCTAATGTAGTCGCTTTCTCTAATAATCGATTCCCAAAATCTACCTGACATTCTTCGAACGATTCCCGAAATCTTTTCTTTCAAAGTCAACGAAGATTTCGGAGAATTTCTCAAAGATCATCAGGAAGATCAAATATATCTTTGTTTTCTCCGAGGAGAAAGGTCCACGAAGCTAGATAAAATAAAAAAAAAGAGTATTCAAATCGCCAAAAATATATTAACATCCTCCCTATCAAATATCGAGCGAAACAGCATGTGTATCTTAAAAAAAAAAAAAATAATTCAGACTTGGAGCGAATTTACGAAAAATATCTCGAAATTGACAATTTTTCAGAAAAGAAAAAAGAGTATTCAAATCACCAAAAATATATCAACATCTTCCCTATCAAATATCGAACGAAACAGCATGTGTATCTTAAAAAAAAAAAAATAATTCAGACTTGGAGCGAATTTACGAAAAATATCTCGAAATTGACAATTTTTCAGAAAAGAAAAAAGAGTATTCAAATCACCAAAAATATATTAACATCCTCCCTATCAAATATCGAACGAAACAGCATGTGTATCTTAAAAAAAAAAAAATAATTCAGACTTGGAGCGAATTTACGAAAAATATCTCGAAATTGACAATTTTTCAGAAAAGAAAAAAGAGTATTCAAATCACCAAAAATATATTAACATCCTCCCTATCAAATATCGAGCGAAACAGCATGTGTATCTTAAAAAAAAAAAAATAATTCAGACTTGGAGCGAATTTACGAAAAATATCTCGAAATTGACAATTTTTCAGAAAAGAAAAAAGAGTATTCAAATCGCCAAAAATATATCAACATCCTCCCTATCAAATATCGAGCGAAACAGCATGTGTATCTTAAAAAAAAAAAAATAATTCAGACTTGGAGCGAATTTAAAATATCTCGAAATTGACAATTTTTCAGAAAAGAAAAAAGAGTATTCAAATCGCCAAAAATATATCAACATCCTCCCTATCAAATATCGAACGAAACAGCATGTGTATCTTAAAAAAAAAAATAATAATTCAGACTTGGAGCGAATTTACGAAAAATATCTCGAATTTGACAATTTTTCAGAAAAAAAAAATAAATACGTCACTTTTTTAAACTAGTCGAATCAACGACGCGCGAACTTCCTCGCCAAGCAAACGACCTGGCTGTTTGTTTCTCCACGACACGACAATCGTTTTCGATTTGTCAAGCAAGAGTGGTTAATTGAAAATCACCAAGCAAGCTCCGCAGACGAAATTGCAGTTAGGTGTTTCGAGACGCCTGAAAATGTAGCACAAGGCTACGAAACCAAGTGGCGCTCGCACAAAGGGAAAACCACTTTGATCTTTCCCATTTCGCTGATGCATGATCGACGGTCATCGATGTATCGACGTATGAACACTCTTCCTGGGATTTACGTAACACAGCAGCCGGACTGACCGCTTTCACGTCTATGCCATACCTTCGGCCGCATTTAGCGACCCGGTTCCATAAGTCCCGTGGCGGTTTCTCAAGTCTGGCCGGTCCTTTTTTCCCAGGAAGGCTGTTTTCAGGGTTAATTTCACCGATCCAACGCTTGCCCAATATACCTTTGACTCGTCGCCTTCAGCCTTGAAACATTTGGCCACCTGCCCTTTAACACTGAAAGCTCTTCGATTCTACGTAGCAATAATTTGAAAGTTCATTTTTTTCTTTTCTCCAAATTTCATACTTCGGCGAGTGTAACTGGATTGCTTGGATATAAAAACGATTGCATTGATATAAATGTATATCTTTATTAATATAAAGATATACATTTATATCAATGCAATCGTTTATATATATATATATATACATACATATACATATATATTATATATATACATATATATAAAAAATATAAATGTTTATCTTTATATATATATATCTTTATATATATATATGTATATCTTATATATATTATATATATAAAGATATATCTATTACATATATATTATATATTATATATATGTAAATATAAATGTATATCTTTATATATATATCATATATATATATGATATATCGTATATGTATATCGTATATATATATCGTATATATATATATATATCGTTTATATGTATATCGTATATATATCATATGTATTTCCACATAAAATCCACGATCTGACGAGGTTGGTAAAAAAACGAAAAAGTGAAAAAAATTGTTACCTAAAAGAAAGAATGATTACATCGATGTTATGTATATATTTCTTTACGAACGCATAAAAATCCACGATCCACTGATGAAGTCCGTAGAAAAATGAAAAGAACGAAATGACGAAGATAAAAATAGTCGCAAAGGTCAAAGTATGGAATTGTACCAGCCAATGTAAAATTCCAAACGTGAACAAATTCCATGCGACGTATTTTAGTATCATCGAAGTATCATTATCGCGTGTGTTCGATTCTAATAGCAACGTGCGTCGGTTCGCGTGATATCCGTGAAAACTCGGTAAAAGCCTCGAACCAGCTGTTTGATTAACGAAAAAAAACGAAACTGATCATTGTCTGAATAAATTTTTTATATCAGAATTAATTTCGTAATTGCTGAATTCAGGATATTCCACATGATCAGCATCACCGATGTCCAATAGCTTTAATTGAAAAGTAAGGATTAAGTATTTCATCAATAAAGTACAAAATCTTTAATGATGGGTAGCAAATTATTATCAGAACAACTTTATAGTTTAGATAATTTCAATTGTATGATTTTTTAGCAAATTTAGATTTAAGTAAGAATTGCTTATAAAATCAATAATGAAGAACAGAGTTAGTGAGATAATTATATTACAACAAAGTTATGGAATGAAATTATATTGTCCGAATAGAAGGAGTTTGAATCTTGAAATATATACATGTTTCACGTTGAAATTTTTTAATAAAAATCCAAGTTTTTATATTTGAAGCTTAAATTCAAAGCACTGATCTGCCATGTTAAAACTACTTGTTAAAAATATTTTTAATTTCATTAATAAAGAGTAATTTCATTAAATATATGATCAAAAGGAAACAAAAAAATTCGTGCAAATGATTGACTGCTGACTTTTGGGAAGTTGATCGTAGATTCAAATATTATGTCTAAAAAAGAAGTAAACTGTAAATTTACCTATGAAGATTCTGGTTCTTCTAAAATTAATATTGATATATACGGAACAATAAGTAAAATCTATATAATAAAATATTTTTTTAATTTTGAAGATTAATAGTTTATTGATAACTTAAAATTTTACTTGAAATCCAAGCGTTGTAGTTGAAATACTTTAAGGTCAAATTATATTTCAATAAAGTATATCGAATTAATTAATTTCTGAATTTTCTCAAATTTGCAATTTAAAGTTTTATCAATATAAACTATAATTAAAATTATCAATGAAATTAAACAGAATGAATATAAGAGTGAACAGAATTGTTAAAGAGATTGTAATTAAATCTATTTTTATATCTATCTTAAAGTAGATTTGGAATTTCGTAGACAATATAGTTTTTTTTATAATAGCTATGTACTTCCAAATAAGTAGCAGATTACAGAGTAAAAACAACAAGTATAGAAAAGATAATAAATTGTTAAATTTTGATATCTCGTGCATTAAATTTCATTTCAATATAAATCTTGCTATTAGAGGAAGTATAAAGTAGATAATTGTTCACATTTTAAATAAACGAATTTTTAGAATATTAAATAACAATTTCACTCCATGGCGAGCGCCATTCGATAATAATATCACATGTGCATATTGTTCGCGAGCAGTGCGAACGATAACTTCTCTACTTTTCTCGACACTTCGGAATTTACGGAATTGATCGGCATGGCGAATTTGCCATAATGTCGCACGGAATACCTAGGGCGATTTATCCAGAGGACGAAGATAGACGATGTTCGAACGACCTCATTGCGTACACGAAGCACGGCAACGAGAATCGAGGCAAGTGCACGTGCACCGAACGAGACTTTCGCTTTTACCCGAAGAAGCCCACCTTCCAGAAGGTGGCTGACACTAACTCCGCGAAAGACCTTGCAGAGACCTTCCACTCCATCTTGGATTAACCTGCCATCAATAAGAACAAGATTTGTCTACGTTAGACGGTCTACGCATACCGAATAAAACTCCAACTGGCTCGTCCACTTCGCTCGTCGAACCATGGCATTAACGTGGCCAATACTTTTTACGTCGGATTGCATCATTTATGTGTTAACGCATGGAAATCCATATTCCAACTGGCTAACGATTCATTCAACATTCTCGAACTTTGTACCGAAGGAACACTGATCGGAGATTCAATTTCTCTGTTCTCTGGTTGATTTCTTACTCGCGCCTTTTTTTTTTTTGTCGCACAGATCTTAATTACGCTTTTTCTACACAACACCATCGATGTTAAAACGAGACGCTAAATGTTGAAGATGTCGATTTTTGTCGATTTCTTTAATACAATGGATAAACTTGAACTCTGCTGTGGAAATGCGTCGAAATTCTCACGCTACGCAGCAAAAGCGAAGAAGGCACTTCCCTTCTCGAAAATGCTATATATTGTCATAGTGTGAGAAATTGTTTTTTCACAATTGGTTCTAGTACCATTGATTTAACGCTCGAAGCATCTCCTTTGCTGTGTGATTTTTCTATCTTTTTTTTCTCGTCAATTTGAACGATTTCTTGAATTTCTTATCGTCAGTTCGATAAAGTCAGTTCGAAAAAGCTTGAGAAACTCGTGGAGAAAACGTAGAGACGAGAATATCAGAGAAAAAACAATGGTTATTCCGTGCTCTCTATTGCCAACATGTTCTAAAATTATCCAACCGCGAATTTCGTAAGCAGCATTTCGGCTGCGTAGAATTCCTTAAATAACTGAAAGCTCTTAGCGATCCAAGTTTTGCTACCAAAGAGTTTTGATCAAACTTCCTTCACGTTCACCGCCAGAATTTCACTTCATCCTCCATTGAACACGTTCTCTTTATAAAACAAAAATAAAAGTTCCAGTTAGCTCCTTTACGATGTTAAAGAGATTTGTTCGATACTGAGCTTGTATGACAATTAGAGAACAATTCGAAAGATTAACAATTCGAAAGAATCATTCTCACTCGAAATTTCGTAATTGAAAAATATTTGAAAGATATTATAAAACGATACATATATATATGTATATTATATCCATTAGACAACGTAGCCTGATCGAGTGCAGCTTGAGGTTCTATAGCCTTGCTCAATGTACGCAAAGCTATCAATAATTTGTAGGATCTTGCGCAGCAATTTTCGAAGGGAAAAAGATGCATAATTTCCTGTTATTTAATCAGGCCTACATTACGTCAGGGACTGTAGCCGTATTACGCAATGCTGGGGAAAGTGCAAACCGTCTTGACCACTGTTATGGTTGCCATTTCTCGATCTGGAATGAAATTGTTTGTTGATCGCCGCTGACAAATAATGAGTAAATTCTATCGGCTAATCAAACTCGACTCGGTTCACGGTGTTTCACAGTTCTATATCTTCGATAATAAATCATAAAACGTCATTCGATCAAGCGTGGCGATTACGATCAGCTTTTCCAATGATCGACGATTATGTCGCATGAAATTCGATATATATACATATATATATATGTTATATTATGGCCGGAATTATATATATATTATATAATTAATATAATTATATAATATATAATATATATAATATATATATAAATAATTAATTAATATAATTATATATATATATATATATAATTCGTCAGATTCGCAACTTCCCAATTTTATAACAGAAGCTAAAATCATTGCTCTAAAAAGAAAGTTTTCATTACCATTTTATTATATATATATATATATATATATATATATATATATAGGAATTTTGCCAAGAAAAATATGCAAATAAATTAAAATTATTAATATACAAAATATTTATTATCTCTAAAATATAAAAATTTGTTGTGTTAAATAAACTCAATAGATTGAATAATAAAATACAATATAAAGGTGGTGAAAAAAACTGAAGTCTAAATATTAAATAAATATTAAATAAATATTAAATAAATATTAAATAAATAAATATTAAATAAATGAAGTATAGAATATTAAATAAAATGAAGAATTAAAACGAAATTCACCGTATTCTCATTTTATAACTATATAAAAAATCATTAATAATCTTGACTCAAACATAAAATAAAAAATTAGTAAATTTATTGAAAAAAAGAACTAAATATATAGAAATTATTAACAATGTATTTATGAAAATACAATAATTTTTATTTTTCAATTAAATGTAAATTTATAATGATGATCAAAAAAATTCGAATTATCATAATAATTAATCCATTTGAATGAAAATTTAATCTAAAATTTAAAAAAAATAAATCTTCAGTTTATTCAATTAAATTTAAATAAAAATATCAACAACAATGTAAATATTAAATTTTTCAAAGTAACCGAGAAAGAAACGATTAAACTCGAATATCGTTACACAGTGGATGAACGAAACGAAATTGAAGCAAAACTGTTTGAACAAAGAAAGTGAGAGTTAGACAGCGATTTTCAAACCTAAACGATTGCCTTGGTTGTCGATCGCTGTTGAAACTAATCCGTGTAATTCCCCGTAAATGTGAAATAACAGTTCAAATTATCGTATGATACGATTCCGAAGCGTGTTATTTCGTGAATGTGTGATCGATTTATGATCACGAGCAATACCATGAGATACCAATTACGTGAGATACTGGGCTCCAAGAATCGTGACGTCATATATTTGATCATTGAAACGAAGTGACGAGAACAAAAAGAAGACGAAAGAAATCTGAAGTCAGCGAAAAAAATTGCAGACTCTTCGTCGAGATAAATACGAAACGTCGTATCATCAGGAGATAAGGTCACGATCGCATTTCCAGATATAGTTCCTCGATTTCTTAAATCCCCCTAGTATTTTTACTCCTTGATGAGGAGAAAAAAATTAACCCTAATTGGAGGAAATCCGTGTGCGTTCGAGGAATCGTTCAGGTGTCAGTGAAATAGGATTAACATATCATAAGGGAAAAAAGAAAATTGCCAATCAATTAAAACATTGACGTGTTTTATCGACTACCAATGACGCTGAAGTTAATTATACTGTCGTCAAGACTACAAATAAAAAAGAATTTAAATATTCCACTCTTGCATATGAAGATAGAGAAACACTTGATTAAATACAATGTGATATGATATTATATATATATAATTTAATATAATATAAGTTTAGTATTTATTATAATATAATATAGAGTGGGCCAAAAATCACTTCCTATTAAAATAAATCCGTAATTTTTTTATCATACAAAATTAATAAAGTTGGTTTTTCCTTATATTTTGATGTTTAAAAAAAAAAGAAAAAAAAAGATAAGGGAAGAAACTTTTAGCCCACCCTATAATGAAAGTTTTCAAAAAATATAATAGAAATATAAATAGAAATTTAATCAAAGAGGCCTGCGTTGCATGCGTTCAATATAGAAAAACAATTTTTGGTAACAAACTTCTGATATTCTTCTTCTGTGCAATTCAAATGGGAGATTACGCAATGTTAAAAATTATCTCTTTGAATTCTAAAACACTGAATAACTAATGAGAATACACGCAAGATCATGAAAAATTATAAAACATCTTTTTCTTTTTTTTTTTTTAATAATAAAAGTGACTACGCATGAATAAGGAATAACTAAACCTGTTCAAATCGACGTTGATTGAGAAACATTAGACAATGACTTTTCGTTTATCATGCTCGACATAAAAAAAATAAAATCGTTTAAGAACACGCGTAAGAACGAAAGATTTTGCAAGTATAATACCGTATTACGAGACATTTCCTAATTTTGTCGGGGCTTTCAAGCATATTAATACGGGGAGACACATTTATTTTGCGTAAAAGAAAAAAACTGTTCTCAATTCTATCGCTTCCATTGACGATGCTATTTCGCGAAAAATCTGCGATATCATCGATATCATAAAATATAGTAAATCTAACGATCTTTGTCCTCAAAGATCAAACATGTAAATGGCCATTTTCTCTTTTTTTTTTTTCTTACATACTTGGCAAATATGTTAATGGAATGCACGAGCTTGACTAGCATGACATTCAGAGATATATTTATTGATCAATATATATTATATTATATATTGTCGAATAATCATTTATCATTTGTATTAATTCATTTTATATCTAGCAGCGACGAATAGAATAAACGTTTCCGAAATCATTCGAAAATCATCGCGTTCTGACACCACGAAAGATATTCAACCGATGATATCTTGCACGTTTTATTATATAAGATTTTAAGATCTCATAACTATAACACAAATGTAGAGGGGGAAAAAAAACTAATTAGCTTCTAACTAATTCTTCGCCAATTACAATTATAATAATTCTTGGAAATTATGTAATAGAGCAATATATTTAAGCAATTTTCTTCGGAGAACAAGCATGCTCTAATTGCATGGAAACGATGATTTGCAATGAATTAGTGCAATTTACTCGAGTTCGAAATCGTGCAATGAAATTCTCTGCAAAAAAAAAAAAACAAAAACCAAAAAAAAAAGGAGAAGAAAAAGAACGAAGAAATGTTAGGGGGGTTGCTATCGAATGACCAAAAAAATTTATTATAAAAATATCAACGCGTCGCTGATTGATCGTCATGAATAATTGAGAAATATTCGCACGGCTCTCTCGTACGAATTTATATTTGGAAAATCATCGAGCTCTTCAGACTCACGACTGGTTATTAATTATCATACGCTCATCTTATACATTGTACGCAAACTTTATTTTCTACATTACACTCGCATTATATTTCTCGCGACGATGTGCAACATTTTCGCGTTGCTATTCGCATATTGTCCGTTTCGCTTCGTTCTTCCACTTCGTCGATCGTCAATTTTTTTTTTTTTTTGTTTTTCCAATTTTCTCGGCGAATTGACGAACGATAACGGAGTTTAAATCTCCTGGACGACGATTTTACGCCGATTGCACTGTCGATTGTTGAAACATTTGCGATGCATTTTTGCGAGTCGTCGAGGATGGGTACACAGTGTTTCGAGAAAAGTGTAGGCTAATTAAAAAGTGATTAGCATCGACGTTGAAGCGGAGACGAAGATAGGGGGCCATCATCGAAGGATATCATCGACGTCCGCTCGGAAATCGGCAAGAACGCGCGTAAACGAAAACGCAGGTAGGTCGGTAGAAGGACGACAGGTAGAGGGAAGAAAGAAAGCTGATTAGTCGAACGAGGACAGGCAGTCGTCGTTGGATCGTGGATGGAGTGGAGGGACACGACGACAGTCGTCTGAGAGAGAATGAGAGAAGGAGAGAAGGACGTAGGTCAGCTGGTGTTAAGCTCTGTGAGCTCGATTCGACTCGGTTCTGACCGCTTCAGTCTCGCGTCAGGACTCGAATGTGGCGGAAGGAACAACGATTCTGCTACGTTCCTCTTTTCAACAGACCACAGACAGAGTGAGTCCACGCGGCTCGAAACGTGCCGATCTCACAGATCGGCCATCATATCCAGTGGAACAACGCGTGCGACTATACATACATATACGTGTGTGTGTGTGTCCCTCCACTCTTGGTATAACTCTGTTGTGTTCTGTGTGTTGTTTGGTGACGATCGTCTCTCTTAAATTTTTCTCTTTCGAATCTTTCTGTACATCGATCTTCACGCAAGTCGTATCGTCGCGAACATCAACGATACGACACGATTCGCGCTGGTCTTGATGATACCGATCAGTCGCGAATTCTCAAAGAGAATCCTTCAGATCTCTGGCCAGGATTACACTTGACTGGGGATATCTGCGAAGAAGAAAAACGAGGAAGAAACAAGAAAGAACATCGAGGGAAGAGGAACGTACACGAGATCGTCTAGGCTAAGTCGAAGGTACGACACTTGGATTTATCGCGTTTTCATAGTTTTTCCTCCTGGCAGAGAGATGTAACGATGATCGGTCGTGAGACAGTTCGAAAGAAAGAATTTCTCGTGTTTTTCGAACTTGGAAAAACGCTGGATATATTTAAATGTGTTTTTTCGTTCGGTTATAATTCAGCAATTGCAAAAACCAAAAATATCTGACACGAGATAGTTAGAATATACCATACTCCGTGCGATAGAAGTTAGTAAAAAAATTAAATTGAATTGGGAATACATGAAGTTAGAAAATTCGTAAAGTGATTCAACTTAACTTTGAACGAAGAATCGAAATCTATCCGCCGGGCAAAGAAATTGGCCGTGTGTTTTCGACCGAAAAAAGAAAAAACAAGAACGAATTCGAGAAATCGCGTAAGGCGCCCGACTTCATTTCCGTTGAAAAGAGTGAAGAAACACCGTGTGGACCTCGCCAAAGCCGGATTCGCCGCAAGGAAATTCGAAAGCGATTTGATGGCAAAATCACGATCTTGGCCAACCACGATCATCGTCATCGATCCACGCTAAATCGCGTGAAATTTCAACGTCTCGTTGTTCCTCGATTCCGAATGTAGTTTCTTCCGTATTAAATTACGGTTCGTTGCTTCGATTATTACGTATCATCTGAATCGTCCGTACAATAAATTGTTCAAAAGTTGTTATAGGTCATCGACTTTATGCGAACAATTCTTGCTTCGACGATTGTTACGAAAGCGAGCGAGGAGTGAAAAGCGTCTCGAGATCTTTACTTTTTCTTTCTCTCTTTTTTTCTTTCTTTTTTTCCACGGTCAAGGAACTATCGTCGGTGCTGGAGCATTACATTTACTGCTACCATTCGGCACATGAGAAATTTGATTCCACTGTACGTGTTTTCACTGTAATTACAAGTGTAAGAAGAAAGAGCCAGTGTTCACATCCTGCTCGTTGAAACAATCGCGTAAATCACCGCACGCGCGCGCGCTCGGTTATCAAATCGATCGAGGTCGACGATCGATCGATCGCGGCGGTCAATCCTTCCGCAACAAGTGTAACGACTGTAATACGACGAAAAATTGAACTACTGATATTAGAAATTACGTATTTCGAACTTTATCTTAAAACTTTGTTTTAACTGTTTGCCATTGTAATGCGCAAATTTTTACGGACGAAACTCGAAAGTAGAAATTCGTGGAAGTTTCATTTGACGAATAATGGAATTAATCGGACAATATTTAGCTTTAGAAGCTATTCTGCTGTAAAAAGTTGCACTTTAGAGGACACACTTTCTCCATTAATCTTTATATTTACAAATAAGGGAAGCCTATGAATAAGTCTCTCGCCCGGTACGATAACAAATCAAATAATAATAGGAAATAGAATAGATTTTTTACATGCTTGAAAACAATCAAAGGACTCGTCTATTATTGTATTGGTTTTGGGTGAGGAAAATTGTCATTTTATAAAGAGAAATTATCTCATTGTATAATACGAATTTCACGCGTAAAAATCATGTAATAAATGTATACGATATGTGACATAGATGAGAAAGTATACTATACACATTTATGTACATGGTGTATCTGTAACACGTCGTGTGCGATGTTTCAAAACAAGATACAACACGTACGTAAACTGCGACAAAAATGTTTCCTCGCATTGTCATTGTTCTAAAGGACTTTCTTATTTTGACAGAAACGTGGCGTTCGTTTCCACCAATTATATTAATAATAATCGAGCTTTTCCCCATCGAGCGTAAAATATCGTGAAAACGTGAAAAACGTTTAAAGCTTAACAAGCTCTCTCTGAAGATTAACGTCTACGTTAGATTCGACAGATCTTCGTGTCCGATGACGAAGATTACCTTCCCGGTGATTGAACACTAGAACTACCGACAGTGAAGACGAAGTTATTTCTACAAAAATTATTTCGATGTCTAATAAATAAAAATAAAATAAAATTCATTATATAAAAGTCGTTGCATCGTTGCGGGGAGAAAATCGTAACACGAAGTAGAAATTTAATAATTTAAAATTGTATAAACCAGTCATTTTGACTGGTGTGGTAGTTCTAGTGTTCTAATTTCTAATTGATTTTCGATCGCACTGTCAACGAATCAATCCACTCGCTCGTGATTTCCCTCGCGGTCAAAGCGAGCACACAGCTGTTTTCTTCGTACGCGCGAAATAGAAAGTTGCGCGCGTACGAAGTGGAGTTGCAGCTCGGTTTTGACAGTTCTGGAATACACACATACACACGCACACACACACACACACACACACACTGAAATCGAACGCATTCGCCCGCGCGTTACTTAACACGCATATTCCTGCAATTACGTCTACACTCGAGGCAACGAATGCTTACGTGATCGATGGACGACCGTGGAAAGAATCAGCGTCGAAACGAGTGTTATACAGAGAAATCATGCCTGCTCGCGAACTTATCGCTGATTCACACAGAGAAAATGAATCTTCGCCGGAGCGAATCTCTCTTGAATTTCACTCTCGACTAACGAAAGAATTTCACGAAAATATAAAACGACGTTTTAACGACCGAATAGTTTTACGCAGGAATTTTGGGACGCGGCGATCTGTCGATCAAGATCGTTTGGAACAATGAGCACTTGAGAGGCTCGTAATTACTTTTGTCCGTTTTACGGCCATTCACTATGGTCTCGTAGATAAGATGATCACGCCCGGAGATAATATTCACGGGGATGAAAACATTTCGTCGTGGAGATTTGAACAAGTGTAACGACTGTTCACGTTGTCAGTCAGATAAAATCTGAGAGAGAGAGGTTAATCATCGTTTCGTTGGAAATCTGGCTACCGAGTCTGAAGAATAGTTTCTGTATAAAGAAAGGTATCATAGAGCAGTCGGTGAATTATACTTTCTCGACAGCACAAAGAATAATGTCTAAAATGATACGGCGGCCATCGCGCGATTGTCATCCCTGTGAATTTCTCTCGGTTAAGAGTGGAAAATTATCCTCGCTTGTGGATGTCGCGTACATTTCTAATCTTGAAATATATCGTACTTTCAATTTACTATCGATCGTCAATTTGCATCAAGTTTTTTTCATTCTCGTTGCTCCTCTCTGTGATGTTTGAAGATCTATTTGTTGTTCTATTGTCAGATCTCTTCAGATGGAAAATTCCTTCCGTGCTCGCGCTCGGATTCCGCAAGATTTGAAAGGGATTCAATTGACCGGATCGATAATCCCAGATTCCTCGTGATCGCGTGCAACAGCGTGTACACAGACCTGATGAAATCTCGGAATTATCAATTCGAAGAGAAAATGAAGAGCGCGGAATACATACGGAACGAATTTCACGCGCCCGATGGAACAGATTAAGCATCGCAACAGATTAAGCAACTATCCGTAACGATTCTAGAAAGTAAAACGAGCCAGTCGAACGCGAATGTTTCGAGTAGAACATTTTATTATACTATATTATATTTTACAAGTTACTCGGTACTCCGCCACTCTACGCGTGTGACATTAAGCATTTTCGATAAGCATCGCAACTATTACGACTGCAAATTACAAGATATATCGCAAACGTGTGTTTAAAACAAAGACAACCAAAATATCTAAATAATGAGTGTTCGTTACAGCAGTGACTTACTTAGAGACTACCACTAATTACACACTGGCAATATTTAACGAGACAATTAATGGTAATTAATAGTTTAAAAGTACTCTTAGCGTGGCAATTTCTGGCATAGCAATCTTCCGCTAAATACGTGCCTCCGGTAAATATCTCTAACGTATGATCTCAGATTTTCCAATCAAATTTTACTCCCTACAATTATGATAGGATCAATGGAACTTCAAAATCAGTTCTTCGTGACAATTTCATTCGGATTTATATAAATCACACGCGTTGAACTTGATCAACGTTGTTATACACGTGATAGGTAGAACATAGCAGCTCGATGGACAACCTCGTTACTTTTCGGGCCACGTTCAGTATCGTGGCGTGCATGCCATCTCGTTGTGTAATTTCGCGTTATCGTAAACGCGCCGATCCCCCGTCGCCCGCGCGATGAAAAACCCGCCCGCTTGCACAATCGCATAATTTTACAAAGGATCGGCGAATGATTGTGTAACGAGAATGAAACGAAAAGATCAGCGAATCGAGACGCGTGTGCATGTGTACTTACACGTGTTTTTTTTCTCCCCTTCCCCCCCACATATCGCTTCGATTGCGCGACGCGCGATTTCGCGCCCTGTCTAAGCGAAAATATTCAAGGCGCCCCCGCGTGTTGCGGGCGTTGAAGTCACTCGGCAAGTGAGCGCGACATTGGCAATGAGCGACAGTGTCAGTCATTTTCATCGAAATTTTCATCGAGAGAGAAGCGAGAGTTCATTCAAACTTGCGAATACCGTGCGAAATTTTACGCACGACACGGGACACACGCAGTGTGTGGCTCTACGATATTTTGCAGATCATACTTCGCATTTGTACGTAGATATACAGATGATTGCGTATTACGCGCGCATACGTACTTCTCGATCGTTGGATTTCTCATAGATGCACGAACATTTGGTGATTTTAATGATAATAATATAGATATAAGTATACTTAAATGAATTACCAAGTATATGTATTTAAATTTAATATTATTTATTTTTTGATATATTAATTATATGAAAATATAATTATTATTATTCCTCTAACTATAATAATTAAGATTATATAACTATATGGAATCAATGAAGGTTTAGATGAAAAAAAAAATAATAGTTGACATTCGGATTAAAAATATAATAATATTAATTGATTGATTTATTGGATTTATTGAAATTTTAAGCAAATACAGATTTATAAAAAGTAAGATTTATAAATGAATTACCAAGTATATATATTTAAATTTAATACTATTTATTTTTGATATATTAATTAGAGAAACGATATATGAAAATATAATTATTATTCCTTTGATTATACTAATTAAGCTTATAATATACTAAATTCAATGAAGGTTTAGATGAAAAAAATAATAGTTGACATTCGGATTAAAAATATAATAATATTAATTGATTGATTTATTGGATTTATTGAAATTTTAAACAAATACAGATTTATAAAAAGTAAGATTTATAAATGAATTACCAAGTATATATATTTAAATTTAATACTATTTATTTTTGATATATTAATTAGAGAAACGATATATGAAAATATAATTATTATTCCTTTGATTATACTAATTAAGCTTATATAAATATATGAAATTATATTATATTAAATAAATACAGATTTATAGAAAGTGTCGACAAAATATATGACTTTATTATTAAAATAAAACAAATTATACCGAGTGCGTGTAATTTTCGTGCATTTGGGAGAAATTGAATGACACAAAAGGACAATACGCACGTAATACGCAAAAAATATAGAAATATACTATACGTGAGTATAGCGTAGTATAGTTAGACGTTTTCTGAATAATAACATTTCGTTTAGAGACAGATCTCTATCTAAGATATCTTCGTTTCTTCGGTTACGCGAATTTCTTGTAGCCATCCATTTGCCGTAAATCTAACGTAAGCACAGAGATTTATTGAAATTTTAAACAAATATTGAGAAGAATACAGAGAATGAAAGTAAACGCCTCTCTGTATTGTTCGATTCCAATTGTCTGCGCGTAATTGGAGATATGGTGAGTGATAACCGTGATTTCAATTAATTTCGATGACTTTTGAATTTCATCGAACTGTTCTTGTTCGCTTGTGAACGCTTCGTATATATATATATATATATATATATATATATATATATATACACGAATATATATATTCGAATATACGTGTATATATATATATTTCGTATAATACGTATATATAACATAACACGTATATATACGTATTATACGAATATAATACGTATAATACGTATATATATATTATATATATTCGAATATACATATATATATATATATATATATATATATATATCGTTTTCATCGATCGAAGCGCTGATATTACCGGTAGATAGATACTTGCCTGACGATTTTCACGTCGTGACGATAATTGACCGCTGGTATTCTCGCGGGCTGCATTCAAATAGCAACATTAAACAGTACAAAGACTTCCAAGGAACAAAGAACAGTACGCGTGGCTGCTCGATTCGCCGAAGACACTAGGCAATGCACATGCTCTACAGTCTCGTTCAAGTTAGCAGCCTTGCTCTCGGTTTCCACGAATTTGAAATCCAAAGTTTACCTCGTCGCCAGTGTTCATCGATTCGTTAGCTCTACGTATTGGAGCTGATCGAATCGATCCTCTCTCGGCGAAACGAAAAGTTGCTTGCCATTAAATAAAAACGTGGCTTTTAATGAGATCTTCGCGCACGAGAATTCCGTCGTGAGACATTATCGACGTTTCTCGATAGAAATCTCGATTTTTAGGTTGTATTCTTCATCGACTTCACCGACACGAAGTGTTTGTTTCGTTTTTTCGCATATCAAAGTGCACGCGATGTCTGATCAATCGCAGCACAGCGCTGCGATAAATAAACGATGAAAGTTGGAATGAGCCCAGCACACCGATTCCTCGCCAATCAAGAAAAGAAAAGAGAAAAATATTACAATAGAATAGCAAGTAAATAGCAAGTGAATTGACGACGAGAAGCCAAGCTTTCCTTTAAAAAAAAAAGAGAGAGAGAAAATAGCACTAATTACGAATAGATGCGGCACCACGAAATTAAAAGAAAAAAACAAATAAGGAAATGCTTAATCCGGCGATTTTAATAAGTATGTCGGCCTGTTACCCGGAATAACAAGTCAAAACGTCATCGTAAAATGATTACGCAGTCGTACGGCTACGTTCGCCTAACATAACGTAAGCCTGTGTTAATAAATAATTCGCGAAATCAACGCGAACATTTCCATACGATTGATAGCGAACGAACCGGAGTGAAATCGATGATCTTCGTTTCCTCGTTCCGTTTTCCTTTATTTTTTTCCACGGGCAGTCACGAAAACCGATCTGCCGCGCGCGGTTCCTATAAACGATTATTATACTCTTACTTGCCTCGCAGCCGTGAAATGCTTTCTCCTCTCATGATTTCCTCGATCGCAGGGCGACGCGGAATTTTTTTCATCCTCCGCGTGACTTTGCCTGCTCGTAGAATTAACTCCGAAATTCACGTTATAATTGCAATTCATTAATTAAATACAGCTGGAAATCAGATAATCTGAAGATCGTTTAATTTCTTAGAAGCAATTCTACATCTTCCAACTACGATTTGAATACGATTTCACTTTAATATAATATTAGAAGAACGCGCCAGAGTGTCATTGAGTAGCTCAAAAGAACTCTAAAGGTCATTGTTAAATCTCAGCGTGAAAGCTTTTAATCGTGAAAGGTTTCATCCTGTTACCTTCGGATCTCGTGCCCATAGGTATATAAGTATATTAATCAGATCAAACCAGAATGTTAAATAATCGATCATCCGATCTCTTAATGTAATTTTTATTTCTAGTGATTCGATCTTGCCAATGGATTTAAAGACTTTATATTATATGTTTGAACAGTTTCAAATCTTCGCTGGACAACCACCAATCACATACTGTGTGCATAGTAAATCAATTGATAAATCTAAATGAGACGTTGCTTCTCGTTTTTTCCAGTGTCGTTAAAATATCATTAACTTTTTATTAAAACTATTTTTTTTTTCACCGCGAATTCGCACGCTCTTCAAATAATTGCTATGATTGTTGACTTATGATCATCACGTACCAATCGCCGGTGATCGATCAAATTGCAATTGTTCTCCATAATTTCACGATCAATTTCTGTTGCGGTTTTGCTTTTTGCGGATAAATCATGCATCCTTCTCGATCGGCACGAAGCTCTCCCGTTTATCGTTTCGTTTCTTGAGTAAGAAAAATCTCCTTCCAGCATGCGCGTGATTCTTCTTCTACGAATACAACTACGAATATTAGACGACGACACGCGACATCGTTTCAAAGTACTCGAATTCAACCGAGACGAGGATGCTCCTTGACATTTCGCGCAAATGCGAGACGACGCTCGAAATTAAGTGTCCGTCGAATATTTATGATTTTATGCAAAAATTCTGTCGCACGATTAACAGCCAGGCAAGAGGATGCAAGCATTAGCATTGCAAGTCTCGCGAGTGACTTCTCCTCCTTTTCTTCGCCTTTTCTGCGCAGCGCTGGACTTCAAGTCCAATTCAAAAGTCGCTTTTTCAAACGCTTCGTGGATTTTCGCAATCACTCCGGCTACTTTTATATTTTTCGAATCGTTATTTAACAATCAGCGTTTCATCATTTAACTTCAGAGACTCGTTCTCCGAACGTTTCGAACCTCCGCAAACCGTGGATTAATTTCACCAATTCATGGGTGAATAAAATTCACGAGCTCGATCGAAGATAACACGTCACGCGTTTTTTTTTCACATTTTCAAGAGAAAAGAAACTGCTTAGAAATTCAACGAAGATACGCTTAATTTGTATACGTAATCGTCTGTTTAATCTCAGTAACGATATTGGCAGCCAGAGTCTTTTTCTGTGGAAAAAAAAAGACCTTCTTCTCATGGTTTTTCTGTACATGTTCAGACAATCGGACGAGTTCGTTTTTTTTTTCAATCATAATTACACGTTTTACAAGGTTCGCATTGATCACGACAAGGTGACATCACAATCACGAGAAATAAATGTAAAGAACTAGGAGAAGTAATCTGAAAGGAACAGGAACGACTGCGAGACTAATTAATAAGAAAATGAAACGCTGAAACTGATTTATTTTTATTGATTCTTAACTTCTGTGACTTCGCACAGCCTCCGATTAAGATGATAATCTGAAGAACAGATTAATATCTTATTTTAGACTTGAAGCCTCTCTTCAAATTGTCCGCATACTTTTAATTGACATAATCATATATAGTAATTATTTTTAATCATATACATGCTGCAAGGAGATATCATAGTTAATTGCTAGAATATTTCTTCATCTTCTTGCGAAAAAGTTATATATATAGTAAAAAGTTATAAATATAAAAATAAATATAAAAATAAATTAGCCACGAGAGTTAAAACATCTCTCTTCGTTTCATTAGGAAAAATTACGAACGTCATTTCGTAATAGTATGGCGCAAATCAGACGTCGTCGTTCAATTTCGTTGAGCACAATGTCGACAGGATCAAAGTACATCTCGCTGTCGAAGAATAGATCGACAGGTTCACAAAAGAAGTTGAAACTCCGTGTTGCGTCTCAGCTTTCTTATACGATTCGCGTATTTCGTTACGTACGGAGACGGGAAACAAAAACTCGGGCAAAAACATGTTTACCTAATGAGAATATGGCGCGGAAGGAGAATATGGAAAATAGCGTTGCGTAACTAGTGAAAAAAGACTCGAGTGGCAGTTCAGTAAAAAGTAAGAAAAATTTTCGTCGGCTTTAAACTCGTCAAATATTGTGAATTGACGTCCTGCAGCGTCGAAAGATCTTTCTTTCTTTTTTTTCTTTTTTTAAGTTCCAAACTTTTTAAGTATTTCGAATTTTAAGTCTTTCGATTATCATCTGAAGTAATTTTAAGAAATTTTTTTTAAGAATCCTTTTGTCTATCGAAGTGACAATGTGAGATTGAAAAATTAACCGAAAGTTTTTCCACTTCTCGACTTGTCCGGCAATGATAAATCTTTCTTGCGAAGAAGTAGAAACAATTTTTAATACATTCGGTATATTTGTATGACTCTGGCAGCTGAATATACAATGTTGCATATCATTAAATTTTTATTCTTCCGATGACAAACAGTTTTTAGTAGCCTACAGTAGTAACATTTGAATGATTTATGTTAATACGTGCTGCAAGGAGATATCATAGTTAATTGCTAGATTAATCTTCATCTTCTTGCTAAAAAGTTATATATATATATATATATATATATATATATACAGTAAAAAGTTATAAATATAAAAATAAATATAAATATATAAAGTTATAAATATAAAATTATAAATACAAAAAGTTATATATGTGTAGTAAAAAGTTATGTGTATATATATATATATATATATATTTTTTTTTCAACCGCGCAAACTAAAGAAAAACAAACGATTTAACTTGATACACTCCGTTCCTGCAAACTACTTAGTTCCCTACTGTCTTATTAAATATTTGCATCCCTAAAGTAAATGAAACATTTATATAATCCGCTCATTTTCATCATTCTAATACTTTGAAAATCCATTGTCGCATTGCACAATAAAATCGGTATAATTACACGATAAAATACGTATTTGTACTTTACGTGTAAAATGTATTTCACACAATTTTTACCATACATGATTTACGTGGAAATTTTTCGCTACCGCTGCTCGTTTGTCATTTATCATTTATCGACTTTCCAATTTTAATACACCGGCGAGTCTGACGTCTCCGTTTAATAAATCGTGCGTTTGAAAAAAAAAAAAAAAAAAACTCGGTGGAAGCCCGCGTTGCGTAACATGGAAATCAAAACAAAGGGAAACTCAATTGCGAAAAATAAGTGGCGAAGGTCGATTATTTAACGAAGAGCGAGTTTGTTTGTCGGAGTCTCGCGATCATCATGAATGTCACGCTCGATATCGCGACGTCGATCGCCGATCGGCCAGATTTCAGTGTTCGAAATCAAGCCAAGGTGACGATAACAGGCCGATAGGTCGATTATATATATCGAGAAGAAAAGAACGGGAAAGGGGTTGAAACCTCGTGAGGTGAGCAGAGCGTTCGACAAAGGTCGACAACGTTTCGACAAGGTCGATCGCTATATAGGTATCCACGTACGTGCACGAATGTCGTCTCGTTGCGATCAAAATCATCGCGCGGTCAATCGATAATCAACGCGTGTTGCCGCACGTTAGATAATGAGCGATTTCTTATGCGAGTATCCTTGCATCAGACGATCGCATTAGTTGCTCGCAACGTGTCGTGATCGACGTGAAATTTATTTGTCGCGCAGAATAAACGCGGAAAATATGATGAAAACGTCTTAAGATTTCCATCGTCGAGTCGAGAAAACTAGCAAAGTTAAATAAAAAATTATACAGAGTCTCTCTGTATCGTTTAATAAATCGACTTCTGTAAATTCCGACCGATAAATTCAAAAAAATTATATTTACTTTAATACAGTTCAGGTCAGGTCAGGAGGAAAACAACCAATTTAATCCTTTGAGGATTAAATTCGTACTGAAGTGTTAAGTTCGTGTTATACGAGTAAAAATAATTCGGAATTCGAGAAGAGAAACGTATTGCAATACGTCGGAATAAACATATCAAACGTCTATGCTAACTATGACGAGTGCTTTTTTAAACTTTTTTATATACGCTTCTCGTTCAATATTGAACTTTTTCAAGAGATTTTCAACAGATTTCTGATAATTTGTCCACCCAGGGGATTGATTAAAAATAGTTAGTATATTAAAATTGATCTTTTTTTCCTCATCGGATTAAATCAGGCTTGTATATGTAAATTTTATAATCAATACACCGTTGGGCAAATATTTTTCCTTTTCCTTTTGCAACTGTTCCACGCCAAAATGGCACATAAAATGAAATTCTACTGGCTAAACCTTTGATTGAGGTTATTGCTCTAAGGCACTGAGGTAAGAGCGGTATACTTACGTATGCTCTCTGTTGATAAAAAACCAAAGAGTGTGAAAGTTAATAGTTTTTATTTCAATCGTTACGCGATACGCTGTTTCGTTTTGCTTGATGCGATTTAACGCATAGATTGACAGATCGTTCGAGCTCGACGGGTATGTCTTACTGTCTCGATCGTCGTTCACTTTTTTTCTAATGACTTACGTACATAATAAGTTGAACGAAATGAGATCCGGAGTATCATCGACCCTGTCTGTAGAGATTATTTCTCCGTGTCTAATATAATAATATTTTTTGCCTTTGCTAAAAATGTAATGCAATATAAATCGAGAAGAAGAACGATCGTGTGATCGATGAGTGAACGATAATTAAATTGAAACACTGTCTACGTTATTGAAGATATGATCAAGAATCGTCTAGTGAACGTAATAGTGAATTTATTATTATAAAAATTAATAAAATGTAAACAAGGAGTATCGACGAGATATTATTTGAAAACATTCTCGATTTTCAGTAATCTACATGCAGAAAATTTATCACGCTTGTTCGCGTTGGATGTCTCGAATTGTTTACGAAATCGCGCGTTACGCGATTTACATTTTTCCGCATTCAAATTTCCCGCAATCTACATAATATTAGTTGCAAATCAAATTGAATGACTCGGCACAGGCTGCACATCAGTCATAACAAATTTAATGACTTTTCTGACGTGCATGCGATCTATATTCCTGTAATTAAAAATTTTATCATACTTTGCAAACAAGCAAAGAGAAAAACGAGTGGATTTTTGCAGACATGGCAAAAATCACATTTTTTTTTTTTCATTAACGTTAATTAGATGGCTGATCGCCGGAACGGCTGTTGCATGACGACGCGCAGCTTCGAATTGCAATTATGAAATGATCGACTGCAGTAATACCATTGTAGAGACGCTGCTGTAAACAACACCGCGATTAGGAAACACGTTCAACATTAAATGAACGGTAATTACTGATTTTCCGTCGAAATTTTGTCGTAGAAAGAGGTCGCGAAAATACACACCATCGTGCACAAGTATTTGGACACCTGTGTGTTGTTGTTGCATAACACACTCATGAAAATGTCCGAACACTTGTAGAAAATTCCCCTGTTACGAATATATTGCGTGTGTTATATATATATGAAAATTTCATCGACAGTGTGACGAGCGACTATCGTTAATATACATAACATAATCTTAATTTAAATCTTCAATCTTAATTTAAAGTTAAGAGTATCGAAAAATTGTGGGCGCCGCGAAATCATTGAAAATTTTTATCTGCGCATATACCGTGTGTTAAAAATCGTCCACGAACTTTTACGAAATTACATGACTATGTCGTTTATCACAATCGGGAAACCTCCGAGAAAGCACAGATAGAGAGAGAGAAAAGAAAAGGAGGAGCAGAGAAAATCGAAACTTGGATTGATCGACCATGGCCCAGAACACGAAGACTCACGTGACTCGTGTCCGAACACTTGTAGAAAAATTCCCTGTTACGAATATATTGCGTGTGTTATATATATATATGAAAATTTCATCGACAGTGTGACGAGCTGCGACTATCGTTAATACATAACATATCAATTTTAATTTAAAGTTAAGAGTATCGAAAAATTGTGGACGCCCCGAAATCATTGAAAATTTTTATCTGCGCATATACCGTGTGTTAAAAATCGTCCACGAACTTTTACGAAATTACACGATTATCACAACGTAATCAACACAATCGGGAAACCTCCGAGAAAGCACAAATAGAGAGAGAGAGAGAGAGAAAAGAAAAGGAGGAGCAGAGAAAATCGAGACTTGGATTGATCGACCATGGCCCAGAACACGAATACTCACGTGGCCTGTGTCCTCACGGTACGTCGTCCTCTGGAATGCCGACTTACGCAATTGATCGCTTCGGTTTTCGAATACCAAGTATCGTCGACTTGTGAGACTCGGTCGTTAATCATACAGACTTCCCGAAAAAAAGTCCAGTCACATATTTTAATCACATTAATCTGTTCCTTGCCATTAACGTTTCCCCGCTGGAAATGAATTTACAGATGCTCGTGACAAACTCGTTCGAAGCAACCCCGAGGCGATCTTGTTTGCTCAACGTTTGTTTCAAACAATAAATTCATAATCGACGTGTCCAGTGCAAAAAGTTAACGAAGTTAACTTAAAAAAAGAAAACTTTCGAAACGCAATACTTCTCGGAATTTCAAAATATCTCGAAGGTATATTCTTGTTTTCGACGGAAATTTGTTGATTATATTGAGACGGTTAATCGCAGAACGTTGGGGTTTATCCATTAAGATAGAGTGAGTATCTTGCAATGATTATAACTAACGATTAAGACACGAACGTAATAATTGAAAAAATTTAAAAATAATTCGTTGATCACGGCAGCTGTTACACTCTAGCACGTTCGATGATAAGGCGAGTGCCCATGACGCGACGAGTAACGCGCGTCACCTCGGAACGACAGTAAATTAAGTAATCAAACCGTAAATTAGTTCAGGCTGCTCGGTCTGACTATTGCGACTATTATCTACTTGCGCGGCTGATCCGCCGCGAATGCTCTGTTTCTTTACCTTACTGATCGATTTATTATTCGCAAATCGATACATCTCCGAATCACACGATTACGGTTCCCACGATCATGATAATATCTTTTGTCGACTCTCAAATGACGAAAGTCTGGTTGATATTATCTCGTGCATTTCACGCTTAGTTACGCTTGCGTGTCAATTAAATTCACGCAGATAGGTTGCATTTCGATTTATCAATTATAAATATTAATTATGGAAATCAAATCTCGTTGTTGACAGATGCGTATGATTGTAAAACGACAACCATAACGTGCAAAAAAAGTTTAATAAAAGAGTTTAATTAAAGAAGTATAATGAGAGAGTTGATTTCCAATAAAAAAGGAATTAAGTCGAGCAACAAAGTGAAATTTTGTCGAAACTCGATGCTTAATGAAACTTTAGGATAAAAAGTACAAAAGGCCTGGATAATATCGGAAGATGGTTCGTTGCTCAATTAAATAACAGTGAAATTCAAGTCCTAAATGTTTACGGCAGTAACGTTTTCCCAGCCGCGAAACATTTTTCCTTTCTATTTAATTTCTGCAAGAGCCATTGAGTTTCCGGTATTTCTTTATGGCGAATGCCTTGCTACTATCACGCATTTGCCTCGCGTTACCGTGCTTCAAATATATATATATATATATATATATAGTGGCTCACGGAAATATTTGAACACTCATAAAAACATATTTTATGTAGAAAATTAAATCTAGTTATCATAGTTATAATATAAAGTTATGAAAATCGCAATGTAAGTTCATATTTCACAACGATCACTCTGGCAATTAAGATTCAAGTAAAATAACAAAATTTAATTACAATAATAAATCACAATATTCGGTGAGATTATATTCGACTTCGACTTTGATCTTAAATACATTATCATATGTCTAAAGTGACCGATCACGTAGTATACTAATTGATTACTAAATACGTGTATCTTGTAATTTTTGTACGAAATTTTCAAATTAATTTTAAATTCAAATCTCATTACTCTTTACACATTGTGACAAGATATATTCACATATAAAAATGGTCATACACTTTTCTAAGGTATCGTACGCGTGTCGATAATTTTCTTGATAGATTTCTCGATAGGTCGAACTTCCCCTTGTCCCGAAAGAAGTTACGTGTATGTGCGCGATTGAAACCAATGCAGATAATAAGGATAATAAAGTCACTTCTCGACATCTCGACAGACGGATAATGCTACGGATAATTGCGAAGAATCGTATGAATCGTAATAATCATCCGCAGTCACTTCGACCGAATACCATGAGGAGGATACTCGTCGTTCAAATAAAGAAGCAATTTCATGTAGAAAGAATTCAACTTCGATTTCTCTCGGAGGATCGCGGAAATTTTGACGAAAAACACACTGTAAATTACCTGCTGGATAAAGGATGATGAATTTATCGTCTAATTATAATTTCTCTATGATTCATTACTGATCGAAGAAACTTTGAGACCTATGGACTCTCAGCTTGCGCACGTGTGAGTCATTTTTAATTTTCTGATTTTATTAACGACCACATTTTCATATCGACCATTAAGTCCTCGTAAGAGATACATTAATATATTCATTCGCGTGTTGTTAGCTGTGAAAAATAATTCTCATCGATAAACGGCGAGAGACAGAAAATTAAAATTTAGCGAGACATTCCTTGAAAGGGGATGATAAAATCATCGCGTTTAGAACGTGAGAATAATAATCGCGTGAAATGTGTGTTCGTTAATGTTCCACGTTCCTGCCACGAAAATTCCATTCCACTCCGAGATTCGCAATTCGTCACTCGAAATGGAATCTCGTTGGAATCTCTCTTCAGTTGGAGCGATTGAATTTCCTTGGCGATTCAGCAATCGTCGATTGCTGTCAGAGATCGGCTACTGAAAACAGTCATAGAAAACGTCTTCGCAGTACGTACGTACGTAGTACGCTTTCATCCTGCTGCAACAGGTCGCGATATCTACTCGCGAGGAACGGTTACGAAACGGTTTGTTGGCTTTTCCTCGTTCGGCAACACGTGCACAGTTCCACGAGCCTAACCGTGCCTCGTAATTTACCAACCGCGGTTGGAAACCGACTAAATTCGCGATAGGCACGCCACACATCGTGAAAGCTGCGTCGCCGATTTATTTATCGCTGCCGTTCGGCGAACGACCTTTCCCAAGCGGATCGTATCGGTTTACGATAACGTTCACTGTTTTTCACACGTCGAACAAAGTTTAACCCGAAACGAGTACCACCTGTTGTCCAATAATCTACACGGCTAATCTACATAATATTTGTTTATCGCTTCGTTATTCAACGAGCCTGATCGCAGATATTTGCGATCGTTGCATGACTCGAAGCCAGTTCCTTATTTATGGACTCGGTGATTTAAATGTACAGAAGGGTCTTCGAAATGTGTCGTTTCACTCTGTGCAAGCTTTTTCTTTTTTTTTTTTTTTTTTTTTTTTTTTTATTGTAAATCAATGTCAACGAAGATCTTTCACGATGTCGCGAGACACAAGATGAACTTCCTTACAGTACCTATATATATATATATATATATATATATAGAGGGATTATTATAAAAATATATATTACTAATATATTGCTAATATAATATTATAAAAATATATATACTAATATATATATACACTTATATATATATATATTAGTATATATATTAGTATATAAATATTAGTATATATGGTACTTATTAGTATATATATTAGTATATATATAGTACTTATATAGTATATATATAATAGTATATATATATATATATATAGAGTACTTATAAATATTAACGCTACATTTTTTAACGCTAACTTTGATCGACCAGTATGTATTAGCATTGAAACTCGTTTTTTAATAATATCTAATACTCGTTAATCTTCAATCTACTTTTTTAACTGTATATTTCTTTTACGAACGAGTATTTTATCGGACAAACATTTTTATAGCAACGTATTTTTATACGAAACAAAGGCAAACAGAAGAAATATTGCTAATTTTTTGCTTAATCTTGTGACATGATTTAAAATACGTGCCGATTCTTGGAAAATGTAATTTACGTCACGGTTTGACGTAATCACATCAAACACACTTATGAGACAATTTACGATTTTTATAAACACATGTATGCTTCTTTCGTATTATACTTCACACTTCAATTTTTCCATTCCAATTTTCCAACATTCGTTCTAAGTTCTTTCACTATTAAAATATTAACGTTACGTCTGCAATGTAACTGCGTATTTCGACTCCATTGTATGGAATAACGACGAACAATTTAATTATTAGAAAATATCCTTGATCCAGAAGGACCATCGATAGAATCTTGAAGAATAGCGAATTTATTCTAAATTCTCCATCGTTTTATTCCGCTAAGAAAGTAAAAAACATTACGTCCCTGTATGTTTCGACTCATATCGATCCATTTTAACATCCAAAATTACATCGAATAATAAACGAATCCATGTATTTACTCCGTTACCTAGGAGAAAATATTTTAGAAGTGATGAATAATTAAACTGTTGTATAATAATAATAATAATACAATATCTTTCCGAAATAATAATAATAATAATAATAATAATAATAATAATAATAATAATAATAATAATACAATATCTTTCCGAAATCCATAAAAAAAAAACGTCTCTAGCTTAGAGTAACTCTCTAATTATTCTATAATTATTAGAGGATTAACATTCATAGATATAACCAAACATTTCGATTCAATTCTCTAATTATCCTATAAATTAGAAGATTAAAATTCATAGATGTAAAACTATACATTTCGGTTCATATCGATCCATTTTAATTTTAATCGATCATTACAACAGTTTAATTATTCATCGCGAATAGATATCAATTAAACACAAGTCGTTCACTGACTGGCAACCTAAGGAATAAAGAACCGGTCTTTAAAATTAATATACATTCCAAGACGCTATACTTTCTAATCTTTATAATAAATTTATAATAAGAGAGATTTATAATAATAATAATAATACAATATATATGTAATATAATAATAATATAATATATATAATATAAAATATATATATAATATAATAATATAATAAATTTATAACAAGATAGATTTATAATAAATAAGATTTATTATAATAAGTTCCAAGTCGCCAAGGCGACCATAAATAGGAAAGAAAAAGAAAGAATAAAGAAAAAAAAATTCAAAAAGGGGGGGGGAGAAAGAAAGAAAGAAAGAAAGAAAGAAAAATGTTTTTAGGAACACTCTCCTCTCGCGAAGAAGCACAGCTTCTCGAAACCCGGTGAAAACGTCAACAGAATCTTGGAGAAATGTTTGCACGGCACGGCCTTGGGCGACGATACGTTTCGGTGAACAGGTTATACATTTCGCCGGTGTAAAACGGCATAACATGGGGCCGCGTGCCGGTGAACAGGTACGACGTCGATGTTGCCCAATGAACCGGCGAACGTGAGCTAAAAGAAAGCCGCTTTCTTACGTAAGCCCCGACATACTCGCTCTTTCTAAACGATCCTGAACTAAACTGAAGTCCGTCACACGGCTCGCACAAGCCATTCCAAGTCTTCGGGTTCTAGCCTTCTTCTGCTGCCCTCCACCTGTCTGTCATCTTTTAATTCGTCGCTTCTGTGACGCGTTTTTCTTTTTCCTCTTTCCTTTTTTCTTTTTTTCTTTTTTCTTCGTTCAAAGTACTCGAGCAAGCGAACGAGTGCCACGGGAAAGAAAGAAAGAAAAAAAAGAAAAAAAAATAGAGATTTGCCGAGATTTCATGCCGGAGAAATTCGCTCGAATACGCGAGAAATTTCGAAACAGTAGAGAGAAAACGAGCCGAGATAAAGTGTCAAGTGAGTGGGAATCGAAGATTCGAAGATAGCTTGCGTTTGCAACGCTTGTGTAACACTCGTGAAAAATGTGTTGCGAAACACGCGCGCGCGCACACACGAACGAAGCAACTTACTTCGACTTTTCTTGGAAAATCGTGAATTCGAAAGGGGCCATCGAAAGTGGATTATCAGGCGACGCGCCGGTTTTCTTCGAGCTTGTTCTCTAACTTGTTCCTCTTGATGCTGAACCAGTCGACGCCGAAGTGACAAATGAACGCGAGTGCCGAAAAATCCGAAAATACTATATTTCGAACTAACATCGAACGTTTACTATCGTGGTCTTACGCAGAAAAGGAATTCATCATTCTTCTTCATCC
Organism: Tetragonula carbonaria; assembly: GCA_032399595.1. Classification (NCBI taxonomy): domain Eukaryota; kingdom Metazoa; phylum Arthropoda; class Insecta; order Hymenoptera; family Apidae; genus Tetragonula; species Tetragonula carbonaria. The sequence continues at coordinate 9,838,604 of JAUCRC010000008.1, forward strand.
TCCGCTCGTCGTGTAAAAATTGTATTATGAAACCGGCGAGTAACTTGTCGGGGAATAATGTCGGATTTTCCTGGAAAGAATCGCGAACTCGATTGAAATGCCGAGACGATGACAGACAGAAACGAGACGAGTGTACTTCGGCGAGCGATTAATCTCCATGTAGCATGATTAATGTAGCGATTAATCTCCGAGTACCATGATTCAGACGTGATTCACAAGCTGAAGACAAGCTAATAATCGTGAGAGAGTTGATTTTTCTCTGCTTGAAGATTTCCAATAATTTTCTCTCGAAGACTGAACGAGACTCCTTCATCCAAACGATTATCTCTATCAAGAGTCAATCTCAGAAGTTTATATTCTTGACTTTTGCATTCGTGAGATCGCTCGAAGATCTGTGAATCGACCCTGCCTTGTCCCCGTGACTCGATTACAAATCGATTCCAGATTCTTGTTTTTCTTTTTCTTTTTCGCAACTTTCGATTATCGTGACTCTCCTTCCGATTCTCAAATGTCTCGATCGTTGTATCATCGTTCTACGTCTCGAACGCGAATCGCGTTCACAGGCATGGATCTTTCATAAATCGATATACGTGGATGAGATTCAAAGAAGCTAGAAGAAAGAAGCAGTCTCCTTTCTTGTAAAACTAAAGACACTCATATACATATATATATATATATTTACATATTAGTAAAGAAATGCGGGAAAAAAACAATGAATAACCAGAACTTTGGACTCTCGTATGCTTCCTTTTGCCCGGAAATCAAAGTACCCGGGTTGCACGTCATCGCGTACAACTAACAATTCATTTGTTATGCTTAATTAGTACAATTTACGTCGCCAATGCTCCGATTGGCGCACTGTGTTTGCTTTCGTAACGCGTCGCTTCACCTGTGTTGTTGGACGATCGATTTTACTCCTTTGGAGTATTTCCAAAACATACTTACAATCAGAAATATTTAGAGTTTCGATCGAGATTTACGATCGACGTTCTAAACTAAAATGTTCTCATCGATATATAATTATTGATTGTTCCTTTCGTGTGGAAGTAGTTGAAAATATTCGTGGAATTGGAAGGTGGCTTCGGCGAGCGTAAGCCAAGCGTAACGATAATGAAAAATCGATTATATTTTTAATCGATACGAAGCAAAAGATACACACTGGCCTGTTATGCTACGCCATTCTACTTCGCTCTGATTCTACTCTACTCTCTCTCTACTCTCTGCAGGTACATCGGGCTAAGCTGTCCAGCAGACCGTGTTGAGTGATTGAGCTACTACCCTGTCACAAATCATGCCTGAATTTTTCCCGCTTTCCTTCCATATTTTCTATTCATTGCTGGTCATCAGTACCAGAGAAACGTTTCGAGAATAACGAGACAATTACTGATTTCTGAATCGTTCGTTCAGCGATTTACTGTCAGCCACAATATTTTATGTACACAATTTTCTGAAAAAAAAATAAATAAATAAACAAACAAACAAACAAACAAACAATTTCGTCTTTCTTTGTTCCAGTGACGCGACAGCGAGAGGTGATCTGATGAACATGAACAACGTGCAGAACAACACAGACGCCACTTTGGACATGACAGCAATGCCAAATCCAACGCCGCTGGTCAATCCAGGGCTGAATAACGCCACGTGGAACCGGCAGCAGGCAGTCAGCGTCAGAAACGCCTTCAAAAGTTACGGAAGCAGCAAGAAACCGAACCACGTCCTTCAAAATCTCAGCATGACCGTACCGAAAGGATCCATGTGAGTAACTTTTGGAAATATATTAATAACGCTACATCAGTAACTACGAAAATGGTGAAAATGGCCAATTTAAATGTATTTTCGTTAGATGTTATTTCATAGATGCAAAGCAGCGTATTTCGAGTGATTCTTTGTAAAATACACAAACAGAAGCGCGTGTGTAACTCTTGTGTTGTTTTACAAAGATTTTCCGTTTCTTTCACTTCAACGTCTCCGATGGAAATTTTGTAATGTATGCTTCAGTCGTCGTTGAGAATGTCAAAAAATTCTTCTGAAATTTCCGCCAACTTCCCTCGAGGGAATCTCGTCTCATAATTGCGGAGTGATTATAATAATAGAATACAAATAATACAAATAATTATCGTAGTACAATTTTCCGTTTTTTTTTTTCTTCTCCGATGGAAATTTTGTAATGTATGCTTGAGTCGTCGTTGAGAATATCCAAAAATTCTTCTGAAATTTCCGCCAACTTCCCTCGAGGGAATCTCGTCTCATAATTGCGGAGTGATTATAATAATAGAATACAAATAATACAAATAATTATCGTAGTACAATTTTCCGTTTTTTTTTTTCTTCTCCGATGGAAATTTTGTAATGTATGCTTGAGTCGTCGTTGAGAATATCCAAAAATTCTTCTGAAATTTCCGCCAACTTCCCTCGAGGGAATCTCGTCTCATAATTGCGGAGTGATTATAATAATAGAATACAAATAATACAAATAATTATCGTAGTACAATTTTCCGTTTTCTTTTTTTTCTTCTCCGATGGAAATTTTGTAATGTATGCTTGAGTCGTCGTTGAGAATATCCAAAAATTCTTCTGAAATTTCCGCCAAATTCCCTCGAGGGAATCTCGTCTCATAATTGCGGAGTGATTATAATAATAGAATACAAATAATACAAATAATTATCGTAGTAGAATTTCCACGGGTTCAAACTCGATCTCGGTTCGAATTCTCGGTGAAAGCGATCCAGAACGCCACAAAGACTAAACAGAACTGATGGATATCAGAGAAAAACGCTGAACGTGCAATATGATGCCGAATCATTTATTAAATCGAGGTAATACTCGATCGCGTTAATTTCTGTTAGAGCCGTGACGAAATCGGCGCAGCCACGATCGACGTGAAATTTCTTGTCACAATCGCATGAAAGTAGAAAATCGATCGCGCTATTCTGCGAGACAAGTACGCTACTGCTGTAATGTTACAGGTGCTTTAAAACGTATAACAATTACGATAAGAATCGCGCGACAAGATTTACAAAAACGAAATTGCTTCTAATAGATCATGATGAAATCGATGCAACTTCGAACGATGTAAAGTTCTTTTATTATAAATGTTACAAATTGGAAAATCGATTTGCGCTATTCCGTGAGACAAGTAGACGTGTTTTAAAAGGCGTAGTAATTATTCATAGTCGCGTGATAAGATTTACAAAAAATTGATTCTAACAGTGTTCAAATAAGATACCGATCGTGACGAAATCGGTTCAACTTCGAATGGCGTAAAATTTTTTATAACAATCTACGAATGTTACGAACTAAAAACGTCCATTACCACGGTTGCATAAGTATGCGCAACATTATGGTACATGCAGCATAATAACCAATATTATTATTCTTTCTATCTATTCGACTTGCACGACAAGACGTACGAAAAAGATCGATTCTAGCAGCAGATCGATTTCACCATGACCGATTGACACATGGCTACTTTGAATGATATAAAATTCTTTACTATAATCTTTATAAATGTTACGAACTCAAAACAAATCGATTACATATTATACCATGATAAAAGTGCGCGTGCGTACATCGTAGTGCGCCATATGCAACGAAATAACTATTTTATTATCCGCTGCAAATTATTATTATTATTCCTTACATTTTATTCGTATTATACGACAAGAAGACTAGATTATCCGCAAAAGGAAATTTCGTTAGAGAAGAATCAAGGATGAAGACGATGTTGGCTGGAGAAGAGACTCGAACGAAAGTCAGTTTTCTTAGAAAGCAGAAAGACTAAAAGATGATCAACGGAACGTGACGATCTCTCGAGAGCTCGAAAAGGCCCGTTCTCCTCGCCGCAAAATCATGGCGGTTCTGCTCCAGCAGTGAGAATACCATTTCGTACGCGGAAACACTGCTGGAGAGAGAATTTCCATCCGAGTTCAGAGTTTCCGGGATCAAACAAATTCGCGAAACACCGTTATTCATCGTTGTGTAATTTCATTACGCACGCCAGGCCATTATCTTGGCCGCGCTATTACGAATATCGGCTTTTATGCCAAGGGAGCACGTAACTCGCGGCCGATTACACACACACACACACACACCGAGCCGACCGGCAGAAGAAATCGTCGATCTTACGTTTAGATAGACCGCGCACTGTACACACTCGCGGAGCCCTCCAATAACTATCCTGTTCGCAGGAAGTCGGCTTATTTGCGAAACAGATAAGCATACGCTTTTACGATGATTCCGAGGAAAGAGAATTTTCGAGAGGTCGTTTGTTGGCTGAAGTCAGGCACAGAGAGAGAAGCGAAAATTCGAAAAATTACTGAAAATATAAAAGAATTTTCATTTGGAGTAATAATTGCAAATTGTTGAAATTTTCGTAGAATAATAATTATTATTTCTGGCTTATTTGCGAAACAGACGAGCATACGCTTTTACGATGATTCCGAGGAAAGAGAATTTTCGAGAGGTCGTTTGTTGGCTGAAGTCAGGCACAGGGAGAGAAGCGAAAATTCGAAAAATTAATGAAAATATAAAAGAATTTTCATTTGGAGTAATAATTGCAAATTGTTGAAATTTTCGTAGAATAATAATTATTTTTGACGATGATTCCGAAGAAAGAGAATGTTCGAGAGGTCGTTTGTTGGCTGAAGTCAGGCTCAGAGAGAGAGAAGCGAAAATTCGAAAAATTAATGAAAATATAAAAGAATTTTCATTTGGAGTAATAATTGCAAATTGTTGAAATTTTCGTAGAATAATAATTATTATTTCTGGCTTATTTGCGAAACAGACGAGCATACGCTTTTACGATGATTCCGAGGAAAGAGAATTTTCGAGAGGTCGTTTGTTGGCTGAAGTCAGGCACAGAGAGAGAAGCGAAAATTCGAAAAATTAATGAAAATATAAAAGAATTTTCATTTGGAGTAATAATTGCAAATTGTTGAAATTTTCGTAGAATAATAATTATTTTTGACGATGATTCCGAAGAAAGAGAATGTTCGAGAGGTCGTTTGTTGGCTGAAGTCAGGCTCAGAGAGAGAGAAGCGAAAATTCGAAAAATTAATGAAAATATAAAAGAATTTTCATTTGGAGTAATAATTGCAAATTGTTGAAATTTTCGTAGAATAATAATTATTATTTCTGGCTTATTTGCGAAACAGACGAGCATACGCTTTTACGATGATTCCGAGGAAAGAGAATTTTCGAGAGGTCGTTTGTTGGCTGAAGTCAGGCACAGGGAGAGAAGCGAAAATTCGAAAAATTAATGAAAATATAAAAGAATTTTCATTTGGAGTAATAATTGCAAATTGTTGAAATTTTCGTAGAATAATAATTATTTTTGACGATGATTCCGAAGAAAGAGAATGTTCGAGAGGTCGTTTGTTGGCTGAAGTCAGGCTCAGAGAGAGAGAAGCGAAAATTCGAAAAATTAATGAAAATATAAAAGAATTTTCATTAGGAGTAATAATTGCAAATTGTTGAAATTTTCGTAGAATAATAATTATTATTTCTGGTGTTTACTACTGTGTTTGAAAAAAAAAAATATATATATATATCAATTTTCCATCGACCTCGTTCCATCGTTTTTTTCACTGATTTCTGTCTGAAGATCTAAAAGAATTAATGAAAAACATGTATTTATACAATTTTCCAAATTCCTATTTTGGAAGTAAACAATCGAAAGTAACATTGTGCTTATCGAATTTTGTATAAAATTCGACTGTTGTACCGATGTTCTACCTCATTCTCTCGGAAAGAAGCGTACTTGCATCAATTTCTCCTCATCGATCTAATATTCCGTCGTAACGTATTTTTATTTTCTTTTATCCTTTTCTTTTTTGTTTTCTCCTCTGATTCTCAGTTATGGACTGCTCGGCGCCAGCGGATGTGGCAAAACCACCCTACTCTCTTGCATCGTTGGCCGAAGGAAATTGAACGCTGGAGAGATCTGGGTTCTCGGTGGTAAGCCAGGCACCAAAGGTTCTGGTGTTCCTGGAAGGAGAGTTGGCTACATGCCACAGGAGATCGCCTTGTACGGAGAGTTTAGCATTCGAGAGACGATGATGTACTTTGGCTGGATATTCGGCATGTGCACCGAAGAAATCCAGGAAAGACTTCGGTTTTTATTGCAATTCTTGGATCTGCCCACTCAGAATCGATTGGTGAAGAACCTTAGGTAAATGGAGATTCGAATTTTCGAATCTTTTTTTTTTTTTTTCCTCCGTCTTACTCTCGCGCAAATCGTGTGAAACTTGAATCGTTCATTTTGAAAGTCCTTTTGAAAACTTTATGACTTTACGATCGTCGAAATTAATCGTTTTTAAATATCTTTTAGCCAGAAGTGATCGCCATAGTCTGTCAGTTGGGAAGAAGTTCTTTTTTCTTCTACGTATCTTATCTGCAGTCTCATAAACCATAAACGAGCTGTGAAAATGACGGATTTTTTCATCCTTTATTCCATTCCTCTCTTTCCTCTCGGCATCTCGAGTATTCCGTTTCAATTTACATTATATACGCGATGTTACATCTTTATTTCTCCAACTGGTTTTCCCAATACTGACCCACGGGCTGACGAATACACAAACACGAATCCTTTCGCATGACGCACACGACGCGTCACCAATAAGTTTCGAATAAGTTGAACATAAATTCTTTCATCTTCCTTGCGTTTCTGGCCGACAGTTACGAAATCGTCGAACTTCGTCTCCATTTGCTGACGAATTGTTTTCTGATTTGCAGCGGTGGCCAGCAGCGACGAGTGTCCTTCGCCGTTGCTCTGATGCACGATCCGGAGCTCTTGATTCTCGACGAACCAACAGTGGGTGTGGATCCTCTCTTGCGGCAAAGGTGAGTCGCGCTGATAACGCGCTGAATGCAGCAGTGGCCCTGATAAGTGACCGCACTTTTTTGGACTCGTAAGCTTGTCCGTCGCTTATCTCTACTAGCGACTATTCACCGCTCATCCGCCACTTTTTTCTTCGATGCCAATCCGCGGAATACACCATCCCTCTTGAACGTCCATTTTCGGTCCATTGCCGACTGTGAACGCTTATGAGAGCACTACTGAAAGAGTATGCCGAAAGGAGACGTGCGGATCGAACAGCCATTGCTTCGGCTGTAGCCGATGATTCGATTCTTTCGCAATTCAGTCGATGAATATTCAAACTGGCGACACGATTGTCACTGATCTTTACTAAAGACGAGTATAATTAGAAGAACCATCAAATATTTAAAAAATACCCCCAGGCAGCCGAATTTAGTAGTAATTTGATCTTCGTTTTTGAACCTTGAAAACAACATTCCCTTTTTTTTGAGTAATCGTTAGAATCAACACAGCTAAAGAATTGATGACTGTTAACTTGGATGGATTTATGATATATTTTTGCATATTTTGTCCGCTGAGATTTAACTGACGCGCTGAATTTCTCGCAAATGCCTGGAAATTTTTATTTCAATCGAAAATTTTAGTCGAATATCGGAAATTAACGGAGACAATATTTCTCGCAAATAAAAATTCCAGTGAAACCAGTTCTGGGCAGTCTTCGTTCATTCTTTGAAGAATTCTCCGAAGGCCAAAATGGACCGTGAAAAAGAAACCGAGAATTTCATCCTCGTGCAGTTAGGATAATGAGAATAATGAGAACAAATAGCGCGTAACATTTTTAAGCTTTTAAGTGAAAGTATCATTTGCCCGTACCGTTCGAGCTTAGGCGAGAGAAAAATTCGTAGCAAAGGTGACTGAACGCTGACTTTTGCATTTAATAACCCCATTGTTTTCAGTTGTTCATGGGAAATGTGAACGCGCCTCTGAAACTAATTTCCACGCTAATTTCCTTAAATATGCGTTGCCGTACAAAATACTTGTCCAGCTGAACGAAAATTACTATTAATACGCGGAATAATTTTCAGAATTTACAATTTCGTCGAGTTTTCCTCTAACGCTTTTCACTAGTCTCCGATGGATTCTTTTGTTTTCTAAAATAATATCTGAACAGTTTTCTAGAATAGTTTTTCTATTTGTTTGAAAATTTTCCGTTTATTGGTGCAGTTCAAATTTAATATGTCAATCAAATTTTTTATATTAAAAAAGATGTAATCGAATCTCGAGAGGAGCCAAAGTGCAAAAGTCGCAAAATAAAATCACCTTGCAGTCGCTTTTCTGAGTAATAATTAACTTAAGTAATGTAATTTTCAATTACACATTTTTCAGTCAATTTATATTGAAATTTGTGAAAAATCTTTCGATTATTCTAGTTTGTTGGCTTTTATGAAATAATTATTATTCATGTGAAGTATCCCGACTTGTAATCAATTCGCGTTTAAATGAACTTTGTGTGTTATTTCGTTTTAATTGAACCTTAATCTGAATTAATTTTAATGCAATAAAAATTCACTGTATTTGTGAAGAAACCATCGACTAATAGGAATAAACGATCAGAAAAGGACATTAACGAGCATAGAAACGGTCTCGTCGAAGTGAACGAATTTCATTCACATAATGGACACAGGCTATGCTTCCAATTAGCATCGCTAAGACTATGGAAAAATATGCTAGCTACATTTTATTATCGACGCTAACATCAACGATATTCGCAGTTTACCTATCCAGCGATATTTTACGGCGGTCGATTAAACTTTTACGTAGATGAAACGATATTGCACGAAATCTCTGCTCGAAACTGTTATTGAAAAATTCACCACGATAATTCGCGATAAATTTCGCCTTGAAAATTCACAATGCCGCTCGAAATTATCTCACGCGCCTGTGTGAGATGCGTTTTAACTGTAACGATTTCATTTCGTATAATTATCAGGACAAATAGACAAAATGAAACATGGAGAACGTTGCCTTATAATCTATTATACTTCGAGTCCTTCGCGTGACGTGGCTCGGGGAAATTTCGCAAGCTATGTACAAGTGTAACGAACTGAAGAATGTTGGCAAGCAGATTAGTAAAATAGAAAATCGTACCGTAATTGGCTGCTTTCCTGAAAATTGCGGCGATAAAAATTAGACGGAGTTTTTTTCTTTCATAACGGCATTGGGAATTTCGATAGGAGGATAGATGAATAAAGATAGAAATTTTGAATTTTCTTGTTAAGCATGTTTTCAATGCATATGAAACGTGTAATGAGGGTGAAAGATTTTCCAAATCATCACACACGTGCTGATATAATACTGATTTGCTCTAAAGAATTCAATATAAAAAAATATATAAAGTCTAAGGAACGCAAAATGTTAGTACTGCTTCGCATTAAAAATTACAGTTTTGACAAAAAGATAAAACTTGTTGTTACCAGGCCTATCGATTAATCTCAAGAAAGTTTAAAAAAGGATATTGTGTGAAATTTAATGTTAAAATTATAAATCTATCAAAAATTATTAATAGATTTCACACTTGATAAAATTCAGAAGAAAGTATTTTTTATCCTTCTTAATTTTTTCTTTTTTTTTTTTTTACAACAAGTGATAGTGACAGTTAAAAGCAGATATACATTTTATATTTGCAGTAATTTAAAACTGTCCAAATACTCATACACAATAGTACATTTAAATAATTAATATCATTTACATAATTAATATTATTATCCAAATTGAAGGGCGTTTTTAGTAAAATTGCATTTTGAGATATTTCAACGCTTCAATGTTTCTATGGCAATGCTCCGTTTCCATTTAATTTGTCGTTCTTCTTAATACTATTGCCAAGTAATTATTGCAAAGTTGATAATTCATTGTTATAAAGATAAAGGTAAATTCCAGAGATGTAACGAAAGGGAAATCCCCTTAACAAACGATAAAAGAGGAAAAGAGGATTTTTTGAGGGATTCCTTACATATACTTAAGAACTTACTTCGATTCATTCTTCATCCTTCTGTCAACAAATGTTTCTTGCAGAAGTGTAAAAAGGTTTCTCCATAAATCTCCAATATCGTACGTATACATTCAAGCCAGCTTGTTTAAAGAAAACGACCTTTTGTGGCAACTGTACCGTTAATCAGATAGTCTTCCAGATAGTTTCAACCAGCTTGCCTATTGTTCCGCCAGTGGAAAGGCAAACCACGATAAAGAGGAGGACTAATTAGCCGCGAGAAAGTTTACGAAGGCCATTTCCTTGGATCGGCAAGAATACACCTGTGCATTTGGCATTTACGAGCTCTTCACGACGTTTTCTTGAAATTCAGGCGTCTGTGTGCGTGTCTCTCTCTCTCTCTCTCTCTCTCTCTCTCTCTCTCTCTGTGTGTGTGTTGTGTGTGATGAGCGAGGGAGAAGAGGATCCTCTGTTCCGCGTTTTCTCGTAGAAATGTAGCTTGACTAATCGACGAATTAGTTCTGTTCGTGCCTTCCTAAAACGTACGCTCACGCTCAGAATGTATAACGAAAAGCATATAGGTAACGAAATATCGATATCGATCGAAATTGTCGATATTTTAAACTGTTTCCAAGGGAACTAGAGATCATAAATTAGATCTACGATTCGGAGATAATTTTGGCTAATTTCTAACGATTGAAATGAAACGATAATTCGAGACAAGTCGCTCGCGCTGTTTGCAATTTTTTGGAGTTTCGTTCATTTTCGAAGTAACACTCTGTACGTCGCTGGCGCAATCCTCGAAATAACATTTTGCAAGTCACTGACGTGCATGGCAAATCGTGTCAATCTCGTCCGAATCTCATCAGAATCGATCGGAATACCAGACACACGCGTATCCCTTAAAATTTCCATTTTTTTCTTCACTCTGTCGATCGACGAGGATACGATTATAACACGTTTATAGTGGATCATAATACATTTATAATGGATTATAGTAAGAGTTACACGAAAGCGACGACGAGCCGAGTGTGTCGCGATAAACATTGAGCTTTGAGAAAAGAAAGTTTTTTTTCAAATGGCGGAAGCTAACGCGGTCGAGAGCCAAGGCATATTAACTTTTAGAATTCGAACGATTGAAAAGGACGTTTTCTCTAAACATAAACGAACCGATAGCAAGAGAGGTTTTTTTGTATTTTGAGTGTAATTTCAATTTTGAGGAGAACTTCAAAATAACGCTTCTCAGCCATCTTACATTGTGAAAATCGTACAACGATCCACTTGGCTTCATTTTTAAGCAAGGAAACTTTCGTTCTCGAAAATTGTCAACAACTTCGGACATCGTTAAAAACATCGGACAAATTCACTACCACAGTCTTGAAGACACAAATTTTCTCACTACAAGAACATCTTAAAAGTTGCTTGAACGACTTCTTTTCATCATTTTACTTGTACTTCAAACATCAAGAGTAAACGACGAAGTGTTAGAAACTCGTAAATTTTTGTCTAATATTCAATAAAATGACGAAGAAAGATCGTGCAACAGGTTTCAGCAAATCTTTCAATTTTCAACGCCGATTTAATCGCGAAAAAAAATTTTTTCAGTGCTTTTAAAGACGTACGAACTTTATATATATATATATATATAAAATTTTCAGAAATAAAAATATGATGTAAAAACATGTTTTGGGAAAGAAAACGAACTCAAAATTGTCAAAGTAGAGCGTTTACGTTTTAAAATGAAACCAAATAGATTGTTGCGTGACTTTCTTTTTTACGAAATTTAGAATATATCGATAATTTTTCATGTTAATTATCTTCACTTTAATAGAAGAATAGATATGTCTGTAAGAAGGAGAATAGTCAATTAGCTGATAGAAATTGGCTGATCTGAGAAATCAAATCCTTAGTCGTCATCGAGAGTCTCGCGAAACTGACTCGATCGATTTCCTTTTGTCATATCATATCATACGATTCGATCGATTTCTTTTACAACAGGAATATCCACGTATCGGTGATACTGTGATGTCGTTTCTGTTGCAGCATCTGGAACCACTTGGTCCAAATCACGAAAGATGGTAATAGAACTGTGATCATAACCACACATTACATCGAAGAGGCCCGACAAGCGCACACGGTACGTACGTCGAGACTTACTTACATAATGCGGTCGTCGATGTGTAAATGAAAAATATTCGGGGCACAATATATATCGGTGCATACAAATCACGATGCAATCGGAGCCATTGCCAAACAAAATATCGTCCGACGATTACGAACGATCGCGTATTAAAATTGTGCAACTGTGGTTTCCTTTCGACGAATTCTACTTCTCTGTCATACTTCTGGATAAAATGGCAAGGAAGGAAGGAAGGAAGGAAGGATCGATTCTATAGAAATTCACGTTCGTGAACAGGAATTTTTCGTGCATTTTGTATCGATGCGATTTCTCAAAAACGACGGCGATGTAATCCTTCTTTCCTTCTTTTAAAGTAAGACGGATAAAATTGCAACGTCTTACAACGTAAGTCTTATGAACTGACTGCTTAATTCGAGTTCGTGCATCTGTCCTCATTTAGCTGATTCATTTGGATATTATGCAAATTACAAGTCTGTTTGTTTTGTGACATCGTCTGATTGCTGATTTTACGTTTCTCGGTGTCGCTCGGAAAAAGAGAAAAAAAACAGTCTCCTATTCCATATTTTCAAACACGCGGATTTATCTATCTTCGTGGTTCATTTATTTGTTCAAAATTCGATTCGTTCGAAATATCTTGCTCCAGCTTTTTAATTCGGGTAAACGAATTTCAATGAGGTCACTGTTGTGACCATGACGATCATGAGAAATCCTGAGCTCTTAATTACACTTTGCTTGTATCGTGTATATATATATATTTCTTGACTTTGCCTTAAGAAAAAAACAGAAAAAAGCAATTATCAAGTGATACTAGAACAAGGAAAACAACAATAGTTACGTACGAGACGAACGAGAATCGAGAAAACAATTATATAAAATGTCACAAATGCACGTTTCTACAGAAATTTACATTTTTCTATACTTATATTTATATTTATTTTTTCTTTCAATACTTATATTTAAATTTATATTTTGCATAAAGCAGCGCGAACATTTAAAAATCGGCAAAAATAAATTGTTCCTCGCATTATATGTGACATGTTCTATACATTTTATACAAATAAATCTCATTCATTGTGATTTCGTTTCCCTTCGTAAACGAATCCAAAGAGTTTGATTTCAAAACGCTGACCTTGACAAAAGCGCTCGAAAATTTATGCATGAAAAATTCTTTTTATCGGCAGATCGGATTGATGAGGAGCGGTCGTTTACTAGCCGAGGAGTCTCCCAGGGCTCTTCTGACGATGTCCAACTGCAACTCTCTTGAAGAGGCTTTCCTGAAACTGTCGCGGCAGGAAGGTCAGAACACCCAGTCAACGGATTTGAACATCACGAATAACATTAGTCTGGTAAGAAAGTGGTGGAATGTCATATCTGGTTAGAATATTAGTTAAATTGCTTTATCAGAAAAATACTCGAAAATAAGTTATATATATAATATATATAATTAAAAATAAAATAAATTATATAATAATATATGATATAATATATATAATAATAATATATAATATGTATGTATAATAAATATATAACTATAAGAAATAGTAATATAATAATTGTAATTATATAATAATATAATATAATTATCATAATTATATATTATAATTATATATTATAATAATATAATAATGTAATATATATATTTCTCATTTAAAACACGCAGAGAAATTTCACGGAGAATGCGAAAAACTAATCTTGACCACGTTCTCGTGTGCAGGCTTCTCTAAACTGGGGCAAGAAGACCGAACCGGTGTACGTGACAGAGGAATCAGGCGTCGTTGGCTTAAACTTCCATCAGAGCAAAGAGGTTCTCATTCATGATTCGACGAACAGCATACCGAATCACTATGATGTAAGGTTCACTGGAGAAACTTCTTCGTACAATAGATAGTCGCTGCAATAAAAATAGAGACAATGAAAAAGAAATCAATGAACTCAATGTTTAAATATGTCTGTTTTTTTTTTTTTTTCTATGGAATAGATGAGCGCAAAATCGTTGTCAAAAATGAAGAATTCGGCGTTCCTTAACGATTGCACCGAGCTCAATCATTGGTATAACGTGACCAATAGCGGCAAAATGAAAGCGTTGTTGCAGAAGAACTTCCTGCGCATGTGGAGGAATGTGGGGTAAGCTTTCCTCGCTGTTAGATGCAACGTATACTTCTTCCTGATAGACGAAAGTCATGAAAATCGTCTGTTATACACATTCTTACAGGGTAATGCTGTTCATCTTCGCATTGCCGGTAATGCAGGTGGTGCTGTTCTGTCTTGCGATCGGTAAGGATCCAAAAGACTTGAAAATGGCTATAGTGAATCATGAGATGATCTATGGAAATAAATCCTGCCCAGTCACGGAGGATTGTAACTTTTCTCATCTCAGTTGTCGGTACCTGAAATTTTTAGACAACGACATGATGAAACTGGTAAGATTATCATTTCATTGTTGCACGCATATCGATCGTGATTAATCATAACTTTACAGCTTCGATTCATAGTTAACAAACAACGAGAAACGTTTATGTGTATTCTAGAAATATTATCGGGATCCTCACTCGGCGAAAAATGCGGTCCGCAACGGGGACGCGTGGGGAATTCTGTATTTTACAGAGAACTTCACGGACGCTCTTGTCGCAAGAATGGCCCTCGGAAGGGAAGCTGACGACGAGACGTTAGAACAGAGTGAGATCAGAGTCTGGCTAGATATGTCCAGTAAGTTTCCCAAGCTTTCCGAAGCATCGTTGTTACTTCCTTAAATTTTCAGATGCCACTGATGATATTGAACATGACCAAACTGATTACTATTACAGATCAACAAATAGGTTTGATCTTAGCCAGGGAGCTTCAATATTCGTACAGGGACTTTGCTAAAGATCTTCTGTCGTCCTGCGATCAGAACGTGAAGCTAGCTGACGTGCCGATTCAGTTCAAGGATCCAATTTACGGCAGGAAACAGCCGAAATTCACCGACTTCGTGGCGCCAGGAATCATTTTAACGTGAGTGAAAATCACGTTTATCAAGCTGATTTCAAAGCACCACCAATGGTGGATTCGACGGATGTTTACATTGTGAACACGAACGATGTTCCTCTTGCAGTATTATTTTCTTTTTGGCGGTGGCTCTCACTTCGTCCGTTTTGATCATGGAGAGAATGGAGGGCCTCTTAGATAGAAGTTGGGTAGCCGGCGTTTCACCGGCCGAGATCCTTTTCTCTCATGTGATCACCCAATTCGTGGTGATGTGTGGACAAACTGCGCTGGTGCTTATCTTCATGCTCGTCGTGTTTGATGTCGAATGCCAAGGACAGATCGGCTGGGTGATCGTACTGACGATACTTCAGGGTCTCTGCGGCATGTGCTTCGGTGAGTTCGACACGCACGATTAAAAAACGCACGTTAAATGAAAACAGCATTATACACAATGATTAATTGGTCATTGATAAAACGTTGATAGCGAATGAGATTATGGACAATAATGGTAATTAAGTACATTATAAAGATAGATAAATTCGATGGGACCTGAATCCATCTCGAGGCCATCTTAAAATTGTGCTTCACTGTTGAAACTCTGTTAAAACTCTGTTCTTACATAATTTGTGTTTCAACATCTTCTTCTATCAAATATTCAAAAGTTGACGAAACAAATTAGATCGTTTCACGTTCTCCTTCTTGTTCCCAGGGTTTGTAATTTCAGCGATTTGCGAACTCGAAAGGAATGCAATCCAGTTAGCTTTGGGCAGTTTCTATCCTACGCTTCTATTAAGCGGTATGTATGTTATATAAATTGAAAGCGTATAGTAGCACAAGATAAGAACACGTAAAGTAAAAAGATCAGTTAATGATGCAACGAAATCGTTTCTTTTTTTTTTTTTTTTTCTTTTTTTGGTGGTACGCGCTACCTCTTACCTTATATCCTGTCACAGTGGAAAACACAACGTTTCCTGTTGGAAAATTTCCTCCGTGTAAAACGCACGAATTTAGCAACAATCATTGCGATGGCCGTCAGCCACTAAAAGTGAAAGTTATTCGCATTCTTAATTATGTTCCACTTAAAGATGCTCGGTTTAAGATCCGCGCGTTTAAGATATTAACATAAGGATATTACGTTCCAATACGATTATAGCAAACATCAACAGTAAAGAAAAAAATATATCAACAACCAACCATAAAGTTGTGTTTTTCAATTGTCCCGTAATTAACATTTAATTAAAGATATTACTACATCGCAAGTATTTATGCAAATTCACACATTTATGAGAATAATTAAAAAGTGAAATCTCGATAGAAAATTGTGTTTTATCTACTGATATAACTAATCTATTCGCTATATCAGTAGATATATCTAATAATATTATATATATCTAATATAATATAATATTATGTATCTAATGATATAACGAGCAAATCGAGTCAAAATTTATTTATCGAATTCTAGGTGTGATTTGGCCAATAGAAGGTATGCCGAAATTCCTTCGATACTTGTCTCAGTGTCTTCCACTAACATTGGCCACAACGTCACTACGTGCAATGCTGACACGCGGTTGGTCCATGTCGGAATCAGATGTTTACTTGGGCTTCATCGCAACTGTCACCTGGATTCTCCTATTCCTCACGATAAGCATAGTGGTACTCAGGCTTAAACGGGGATAGGGCGTGCTCGTAGCATTTTGAAATAATTATTGCCACATGGAAAGAGAGAAATCAAGATAACAACACGCTGGCTCGACCATCGTATGGTCGACCATCGGTGGAGACTCGGAGCGAGGGAAGATCGCTTCAGCAGCTTCCTCGAGACGATCTCGTTGCACCCTTTCTGCGTGAATCTTCAGATATATGTGATGCTGCTTATGCGCTTAATATCCCTTATGTGTGAATCAAGGAAGAATGATTGTTTATCTGTATATCTGACCCTTAGGAATTTCTTCTCTTTTATCTTCTTTTTTTTTTTTGTTTTTAATTAAATAACTGTAATATAATACAACGCGCATCCCTCGTGGCAATGCATTTTAGTACGAATATTTACAAGTATTCGTCGTCTCGTTTAAATTCACCTATTAAGAAGAGATATGCTGTACAAATTGCTTGGCGATGAACGAGACGATTTTTACTTAAATGCAATACCACGTGCCCTTGGTAAAATTGGTCCCAAATGTAAATGGGATTGCGAATAGTAAGTGGTTAAGTTAACGAGTAGCAAATTTAGACGTAGAACAGTTTTACTTGCCCATGACTTAAATGTACGTTTTATTTAATTTGTGACCTAAAAAGGACCAATATGATTAAACGACGTGAAAAACGAGGAGGAAACAATGTTTCTGCATACAGAATAGAAATTTGTTAGTTTTGGAATTATTGGAAAACAAAATATATATATATATATATACATATGTGTAATTAGAATAATTAATATGCGCTAGTGTAATATGGCTCTAAGACACAAAATATGTATGATGATATTGTAGGATGTAAAGTATAGTAATTACATTTTATACGTTATCAGTCCTTCTGATTATTTACGCCTCAGAAAAACTGAGATCGATGCAAAGAAGGAAGGTATATTTTGAAGCGAAAAGGACAAAAGTGTGCTGTACATTTTCGTTTTCCGTTCTCTATTCCTCTGTATAAAAGTCATTTACAAAAAATAAAAAATATTTCAATGCCTATTGCGCAATACTCTATTAACAATCCGAACAATTGCACAACGCAATCTCTCATTGTCATAAATTAGACTCAATGTAGTCACTTAATCAACGTCAATTTGTATTTTTCTTCCTTGACGAACCACTCTCGGTTGTCCTCAACCGTCCGCTTCCAATACTCTGAAACACAATTAAAATGACATGATTATCGTGCACTTACATATATAAAACGCCCTATTAAATAAAACAAGCGTACCGCTTAATTCTCTCACTGTTCCATCTACGCCACCATACTCCTTTGGCAATATGTTCATTGGTAAAGTTTCGTATAATTTCAATCTATCACGTGCATGAACGTGTATCCTTTCTTTCAACTTTGCAACCATGAAGCTTCGGAAAACGTTCAATACCACGTTTAAGAATCTGTGAGCGTTAATAAAGTCGAGCGAGTAAATTCTAAGCGGATAACAGCCCTGCCATGCGTGAACTAGGTTTTTAATAACAGCCGGCGATAATTGGAGAACATGCTCATATGTAATTCCACTTATATCCAAGATAGCCGTTATACCGTGTATCGTTACGGGCTCGTGGTCTCGTAACGCCAGATCCAGAATCATTAACGATGCCTGAAAAGCAAAAAAAGAAAGGAAAGTTAGTCGGTTGCTCCAATTTTTATTTTATACAGGATGCGGCATTAGAATGGGAACACCTAAACGTTTTATGTTTTTTTGTGAGAGCGTAAATAACAGAAATATTTAAGCAATCACTTTTAAATGTAAAATTAGCAAGACTATTAAATACAATTACTCATCTCTTTTGTTTGCAAGTTGTGTTTACATCTTCTACAACTTTGACTAGTAATTGTTTCTTCATACCTTCAGCATGTCTGAGATTTTGTGCCTATTGGGAGAATGTACTGCCGCACGTATTATCACGACCATTCTGCCCTCGTCATCTAATTTCTTCAAAGGCAGAAACACTCTGAAAAATCAAACGTAAAAAGAAACGATATTCTTTGTACATGAAGAATATATTCTTTGCATGTTCTTCAATTATATAACTACATGTTATGGATTTACGTGTAAATATACTAAAAAAAAAAAAGAAGTGACTTTTGAACCATATGACAATTGTTTAAAGAAAACAAATGGTTCACTTACTGAATTGAAACAATAGTCAATTGCAAAGTGCATGCGACGATTTATCATGCTCGGATAAGCTCAGATAAGCTATCGTTATACGCGATTTCGTGTCTACGAAAAGATACTAACAATGCTAAACGTGAATCGGGAAAGCCATCAGTAACAATATCATTGATCATTATTATTCACCATATTTGATCTTTGCAAGTAACGGACATAATTGAAGTACATTAACTTTATTAAATACCATTTCAGAATATAAGAAAAATTCTAGACAAAAAATTATCAATGAAACTACGTAAAACAAGAGGTAAACATTTTTGTAAACATTACCCTAAATCAAAGAGCTCTTGCAATATTGGTAGAGATGAATCTCTGTTGCTGTACCATTCTGGAAGGTTCGCTCTCTGCTTATAATAATTCCACAATTTAGACTTCGTTTTCTCTGTGTTAAATTTACAAGCTCTCAGGAAACGAAGGATAAAGAAATCATCTGTAAGAAAGAACATAAGATAAGAACACGGTAGAAATAAAAGAAAAACAAAAAAAAAATAGGAGGAAAAGAAGAAAGAACAATTTAAGCCTGAGAGTTTGAAATAAATGGCGAATACCAGTAGGAGCACGTAGCTCTTCATTCTCCATAATCCATTGTCTTAATTCAGCAATTTTAATTGGCCTGGCGTCGTCGGTTTCGTTCAAATTAGCCGCCACATACGCTTTCTCCTCCACAGATAATTGACAAATGTATTCACTCGACGCCGACATGACGCAGTAGGGTAATTACACTCGATCATTTGTCGTTCGCCAGCGAGAACGCCACGAATTAATTGACTCTGATCGATTTTCCTTCCGCGTTTAAGCGAACATCTTCGATGTTGGCGCAAGTTCACGAAAAGAAACGGAAGATCTACGCGAACGCGCGATCCACCGACATTGAACGTCAATTGAGATCTGAAAGATCTATAGCGCAAGTACGAAACAAATTAGTGACATCTGCCGGGATGTTTACGTTATCCGCACGTACAATTTGCGATAAGTTTACGCACGTACTGAACTTTGATCTGTTAACAAAGGACAGGATGTACTGTTACTGATGTACTGAACTTTGTGCTATAAACTTAGAAAAAAATCAGACGCAATTCATTATTTATATTACGTATATTCCTTACGTATATCTTTTTCGTGCATTGTATCATATTTTATTTCATTGTTTTCTAAATTCTTGCTGCGCTAAATAAAACTGCATCGTCAATACAAAATACAAAAGAGGATAAATGGCATAGAACACTAGGAAATGAACACTCGGTAAAAATCGGAAGAAAAATTTGGAAACACAATAAGGAAGCTGAACTGGGAAATAAAAACTGGGAAATATTAGTTGGCTGGAACTAAACTGTGGAGAGTACGAATTATAAAATAAAAGAGAGAGTGAAAAATAGAGGGAGGAAAATGTAGAATGTAGAAAGAGAAAAAGAGAAACGTACAATTAATTCACTCAACGGTGTAAATATATTTTGTACAATAATTTTTTGTATAATAAATAATCCTTTAATAAATAATTCTTTGATGTACTATACTCTATATAACAAACCAATGTATTTCTACTATATATTTAAAAACTTGTAATTATATCGAAATAGAAGTGATGAAACTCGTGAAAGAAAAGTCGAGCCTTAATTAAACGAATAAAATCACGAAAGATAATAAATCAAAGCTGTTAATTAGTTGTTTTGGAAACGAAAATTTGCTGCATTTGTAGAAGCTGAGATAGTAGCGCCATGTATCGGTAGAATGGTGAAACCAATCGCTATTACTGTTCTTGTCGCACGCTGTTGTTTTCCTTGTTTATGAACAAGTGAGCTGCGCCATCTATCGGATATATTTGAAACTATCTAGCAGTCAATGCACTGTTACGTGACATTAACATTTCAGTCCATGAATTAACTAAATTTTTGATTCGCAAAAGTACCTAATTAAACGGAACAATTTACAAACTCTTATATTTGCATCTTTGAAATGAGATTGTAAGCTTCTTCCTGATATCTCATTCGATTTATAAAATACACGTATAAAGATTTGCAAAGTCTGTTTGGAACATTCGTTCAAATAAAATTTAATTTCTCCTAAACTTTCTCCTATTAAAATTCTGGGAAGATATTTCTGCAAATTGTAGCTAATTTCTGAAATATTCATTTTTCTGATAATCAGGAGACGAAAATAACCGCGAGATGGTCAATTATAATAATACGAGCAAGAGAAATGAAGAACAGATATATTAATAAAAATGTATAAAAATAAAAATCATTTATTTTTAATGTACTAAACTGATACAAAAGTAAAAAAAAAAAAAAATACAATTTAATTTTCTTCCATACGTAATGAAATTGCAGTGTACGAATTTTAATTATTTTTCTCTTCTTCGTTTTTTTCGATCGCACGTGGCTGAACCATAATTTCCGTAAAAAATATTTGTTTCTTTATTGCAAAAGAAATTATTTGTTTGATTACAAAAGAAATCGTAATGTTTGATTAGCAAAAATAATTTCGTAATAATTTTCCATTTAACTATACCTCTCTGATCGTAAGTAAAAGCCTCTGTAGTTGCTTATATTTATTTTTTGTTCTTGTATTTAATTCTTTTTCTCTGAAACCATCCTGCGATTGTGCAAATGTTTTATTTCGTCTCAAAAACATTCGCACTCTTTTACAATATTTTTTCAAACAGATCTGCAACTTCGAATATATCGATAACTGAAGATTTATGGAACTTTCATTTGCTTTTAACAGCCGTAAAATGAACATTTCCATATTGGCAAGAGTATACTTTCGGTACATAATATTATAAAAATATTGGAATTGTTCTTCGAAAAAAAGATCTTCATCCTCTTCTAGTTCTATTTCCATATATTCCATTTCGTTCCCATCTTCTATACCTGCATCATCATCATCGTCACCATCATCATTGTCACCATCACCATCATCATCGTCATCGTCATCGTCATCGTCATCGTCATCATTATCATCCACGACAATGTCACGGTCGTACATCTCTCTCAGTTTCTCCATATCCTCTCTCAATCGTATCTTATACTGCATTTAAAAATTATTTAACAATTAGTCAAACATTAACTATTTAAGGATTATTTCATAATTATATTGTTGCTATTTATACATATTTATACGCATTCATATTTTTTAACCATAATTAAATATTCATATTTACAACCATAATTAAATAAATAAAAAACCTAAGTAGAGAATTGCTTTTACCTTTAATGAAAAAGATACTATACTTTGAATATTCTTTATGTTTTAATATTTTTATACATTCTATGTATTTTTGTACTTTCGAATATTTTATAAATGCATAAAAATTTACAATCCATTAACAATATTAATGCCACAGTCATCAGAAATACCAATTAACTAGTTTAATAATTAACCAATCAATAACGTTAACAGAATTACAAAAACCATTAACAGGAATCATTTTGTTTTTTTTTTTTATGTTCCACAAACTTACTCGCGAATAACGATCCAGTAGGGATAGCAACTTTTCGTCGCATGACATTTTTTTCAACTCATCGTAAAATTCCTCCATTATAAATAAATATCTTTTTCCTTCTTCTAACAATATCTCAAGTAATTCTTTCTTTTGTATTAGCATGTAAGTTAAACATGAAAATTAATGTTTGATGCAAGAGATTATATCACATAAGTGCCGAAGCATACTTGCATACGATGTATGATACTTATTACCTTTTTATCTCTCATTCTAACAAATCCGTACGTCAATTCTCATCGATATCCTTGGGCAATTTTTATGCTAGAATCAAAAACTTTACAAAACTGAACAGTACACAAATACCATTTTAAACGTAAAGGCAATTTGCATCGCACTGATTAAAAAGTAAATTTAACGTCCACAAAAGTGATAAAACGATATCTGCAATTATATTCTCGAACTATTTCTACAGAATGAACAATCCATGTACATGTACGTATCCCCGTTGACTGCGGGAACAATTAACTGAATTTCTGTTTACAGTTCTGTAAATGTGACATTAACAGCCGCATCATAAGACAATTTGGCCAACGGTCCCCGAATATGAAGATCGAACTCGTATTACTGAAATTACTCGATTCTATTTGTAGGTTAAATATGCCCTTAGCGTAGTAATTTTTCTGTCTTACAAAAATTATAATTACGATTTCAAAGAAGATTATAACTATAAATACATAGAAATGTTTGAGTTCGAATGGAAAAGAATTAAACAGAAAATACGTAATCGATGAATAAAGAGTTAAGCATTAGACTACGCTCTGACTTATTGATATGTATAATCTATACATATATCAGAAATAGGAAATCTATAAATCAAACCGAAAACATACAGCAAAACAAAAGGAACTAAATTCATTTAGAAATAGTTCTTGTCAAATCAAATAGATAACGTGTCATAAAAGGCACTAATTAAAAAATTACCTTTTATACCTTTTTGAAAATGGTGTAACTTTCACAATATTGGTAAAAATCTGATGATCATTCCAACTGTGTAATGACTTTTGAGCGGCGAGAATAATTTTGTTCCTGTCGGTATATTTACGCTGTATAACGTTCTTAACGTAGTTCGTTTAAATATCAATAGATGGCTCTTCTTATTCTCGCGGTAAATTGCCGTCTGTCTTTTATATTCAAAATACAGTTTATATAGTTACTCAAAAATGCGTTTATTAATTTAAATAAATATTAGTACTTATTACTAAGAACATGATTTCGTTACTTATAAATTAGCACTAGCGCATATCCGTTTATTGTCAAGTCGTGCTTTCTTCATCCTTTCTGTTTCCTAATGCGAAAGGAAATGTAAACATTTTCAAGAGTTACAAATTTCAAAGTTAAACAAATTACCTCTGTTCCGCGCAACATTCTTCGTTGAAACTTGCCAAACTTGTGCCGGATTATATCGGCAGATTGCTTCGCAGGTGTCAGCAATATTTTCATCAATTTATCAGTATAATGCAACAAAAAGGCCTTCCTCTTGCAATATTCTCGAAAACCGTGCTCTAACTTCGAACTCGTGTCAAGGTGTCGATTAGACAGCATCTGAATTTCACGTTGAGTTTGATCAACCTCTTCCTCTAAGTTAATCAATACTTTTTGGTAACATGAAATATCTTGCTCGATTGTTCTCTCGATTTCACATACGATTTCTTTTCCGTTCCAACTGTCCACGTCCATTATCTGTCGAGTTTGCCGATGCTTGCTAAGTTTATTACATGCGTCGTCTAAGTTTCTCTTTACCTGACGAATAATCGCAAGATTTTTAATAAAATTGTTCCAGCTCAAGTTCAAGATGAATCGTCGCATATACCTGGTAATATTTATCCATATCACTTGTGAATCTTTGTCGAACAGCGGCAAGGGTCTTCTCATTTTTATCGAAATTTTTCTTAATTTTTGCATATTCCGTCTCTTCTTTTAAGAAAGTGTCGAATAAACGTCGAACCTTTTTTTTTTCAATACGTGTAAATTAGTAACACATGAAAAGATGGTCGGGAGAAGTATAGAGTAAAGTCTAACCGCTAGCATATTTTCGTCGTCAATTTTCAGAATATGTTTAGACGACGTAGAACGTTTCAATCTCAGATTTTTCTCTTCGTCAGCGTATGGGCCTAAAGTCACGCCTATCGCTATCCAATATTAAATTTTATTTCTCGAACGTTCAATACAATTATATTATCGAGTAAATATAACGACAGGCTTACTAGATTTGTCTAAACTTCCAATTCCTTTCACTTTCGTGTCTTCTTCATCCGACGAGCTTCCAATCCGTTCCTGTTTATCGATTTGTTCATCAGCAAGCAATTCAGTTTTCTATCAATGTTTCAACGTGCGATAAAAGATATGTTAGCGACAAATATTTCGTACTACTTATAGGAAATATACGAATTTACATAAATATTAAAGCAAATCTTATCGAAGATCAACCTTAGGTAGACTTTCCGCTGAACTAGCTTCCAACACACTTCTCACTAAAGTTTCGTACGTCTCTTTTAACTTTTCAACTTCAGCTTCCTTGGTGCTCAATCTAACGATTCAATCATTTAGAAACTGAAGCGGAAAATTATCCTACAGATAACGCAGATCATGCAACCTGTTATATAGATCCTTGATATTCTTTAGCAACACTTGGGCCTGAGACGCGCTAAACAGCGTAAAGTCGGAGATCTTGTCGTTTAAAAATTGAAGAATACTCCGATTAATTTGCTGCCATCGGGCCTTCGAGATATTCACGATCGCTTCCTGCTGCAAGAACATGTCGTTCAACATCAGTTCTTTTCTTAGAGCGTCAACTTCTTCTTGCAGCCTATGCAGTATCAAATCCGATCGATATCTAACATCTTTTTTTATCCTGACCGGTTTTAACCTTGCGATTTTTGCGGTGAACCTTAAAGTCGATAACGTGATATCGAGATCTTCTCTTGTAATTCGAATGTGAGATATGAATCTAGTACATAGTTACATCACCAGTCACTAATAATAAATAACTATCCGTGTTAGTTAAGTGTTATCATACATCGTGGGGTATTTCCTTTAATTACCGAATTACAGAGGAAACCAATGTAGTATCTCCTAGAATTTTCAACAAATTACTGGAACGTATTACATTAACGACGGACGATCTCGAACGTCCTACGTATGAAAAGAACTGCTCAAGCTGAATCTTCATTAAATTCGCCACACCTACGTCCGTGGCGGTTTTCCAACAGCAACAACTCCTTCCTACGGTCCCTGTACCAGCTGCTTCCACAATGTGTATCTAACATTTCAATGAGATTTCTAATTAGACCCTCGTTCGTTCCGAGAGCCGTCGTTCGTTCGTTCGATCGATCTACGATTCTCAGTTTCACGCCGTGAAAAATTTGTAGATTCACGTATCTCGAGCTATAATATAAAGAATAATTAATTACTTTCGCTGTGGTTACAATGCCCCAGGATGTAATTAGGCTCGTGTTAGTCACGTGAAAGGTAATCACAGACGTGGCTAAATGAGACGCCGGATAAGCCGAGTCTCTCGCAATCGATCGTCTGACTTCTCCTTTGTAAATATTCCTCAAACCATCTTTTTCATCGTTCATGCACACCACGGAGATGTCCTACAATTTTTTCTCGCTAACAATTCTAATTCAAATGTTCCGTTGCATTTGTTCGCAAAATATTTGACAACACCTTGAACGGTTCTCGCTCGTTGATCTTGACTTTATTGTTATCCACGTCAAAGGCCAGTAAATCCCTCGCCTCCTTCCCGTACAACTCGACGAAGCTTGTATGGTACTCTATCTTGCTGACTTTTCTTCTGTTCTCCTTCTCAGCGAACATGCAGGACAAAAGCCGGGCGACCAGGCCTCTGTGCTGAGAAAACGAAATGTCATCGCTGTGTTTGCAATTGCAAAGGCTCATAACAAAAACCACCCGCGTTAATGTGTCTCTTTTTTCTAGGAACATTTCAACGTCTAATCTTTATCTGACGATAAGATATATATATATATATATATATATATATATACACACATAGATTATTTTTTACAAAATCGATCGATACTGTTGAAAAATTCGACACAAACTGTCTTTGTTATAAGCTCCTCGATTGTAAAATTGAAAATAGAAAATGTTCGATCGTACTTCCCAGTTGTTTCTAAGGCCATTAATGGTAAAACTCTTTCCAGAACCTGTTTGTCCGTAACCCATTAAAACGCAGCTCACACCATCTAAAATTCTTAAATTGTGGTTTTTCAGCAATACTTAGCCACACTTTGTGTTTATAGTCTGTGCCATTTAAGACTTCCATTTTTTTTCTTTTTTCTTTTCTTTTTGGAGAAATTATTAATTCAGTGGTCTATGCTAGAAGTCTCGAAACAGCATTAACCAGAAGGAAATAATATAGTTCACGAAAGTACATGAACACTTGTAAAAATTGTATCACGAATGTATCATACATATTATATATAAAAAAAATTTAACAAAAATGCACAGGAATTTAAATTTAATTTTCATAAATACTTTCAGATTTGTTTTCAAATCTACCATCGTGTCCCACGCAGTGTCAATGAAATTCCAAAAAATTATATATAATATTTATAACCACGTTCTACGATAAATGTCCAAATATTTTCTTAAATCACTGTACACATTTTTACTTCGACACGAGATCCTCGGTTGTAACGCGATAAATCTCTTCCTGCGAAGAGTCACAAAAAATCCCATCTGCTTGAAAACACCAGTAAGATGGTTTCTTTGGAACGGCTATTCTATTCGATTGTATTTCTTGTAAACGTCGTACGTAGATCTTCTGCATCAAATCAAAACGAAATTGTGACATTCAATTATCGAAGAGGATTTTGTCTTTATCGGGCGAAATATTATCATACCTTGTGTTTCATGTCAACTCTTGTGCAAGAATCGCACGGTCTTTCAAGTGGAAGAATTCTGATGAAAATCTTTATGTTTTTTTCATTGATACTCGTGTCATCGTTATCCGTCATGCTTAAAAGCAGAATTAGTTCATAGACTTATTGCGTTCAGATTATTTTGTTGATCGTGAGAGAAGTTATGAGAGATCAAAGGGATTTCTTCTAGACATTCATTTTTTCGAGGTGGGGATTCCTACTTTTTTTGGTTGGCGCAACATTTCGTAGGGTTGAATTATGTAACCCTAGCGAATGGAGATAATCTATGACATATTGATGATGGATATTTTACAACAAAAAAAAAAGAAAAAAAAACGATGTTGGCACATACGTGTGTAACTTCAGTTTTGTAGGTTTTTCAAGAGCAATAATTTGTATGTATAATATATAGAATTATATTGAAAATACAAAAAACTTGCATTTCTAATTCCTACTTACATCAAATACGCACTATTCTTGTAATATACAGCTTCTTACACTTAATACATAGTTTATATATATATATATTATTTATATATATATATATTTATATTCTGTCAAAAACGCGATAAATCTCAGAAAATCGTCAACGTGATGCGATCAATATCGAGTCTTTTATTTCGTAATAGTTCAATACAAATCACACATTGTGCTATCGAGCAAAGCGACTCGTACATTATAATTCTACGAAAAAAAGAAATTGTAACTCGTTTTTCAATACATGAAAATTATAAATTAATAATTTCATTGCAATTAGTCAAATTGATTTCAAAATCACGAAACATGAGAATTAGACGACTTCTTCGATTGCAAATAAAATCCATTGAATCCAATGTACAATGTTGGACTTTATCTGATTTTCATATTTCCTTTTGAATCATTTTTACTGTTTTGCTTACAAAGAATCTATACACTGTTAAATATAAAATGCTTTATGCTGTTAAAATTACCGTCAAGTATCCAAAACGTATATTATAAATACATAAGAAATATTATTCAACAATTTGCTCAAATTATGAATTCTGCATTTGATTGATAATCGAATGGAATAATTAAAGCCTAGAATTATGCTGTATTATCCATTTTTTTTATACACAATTTGCAACGTCGTAACTTTATAAAATCAAATATAAATAAAAATGGAACGGAAATTGTCAATTTTTACCACTTATTTAAACGATCGTGTCACATGTTGTTGCAAAACCTACCAATCGTTGCTTAGAATTCCATAAAAAGATGAAATTCCATTAATAAATATAACGTTTGACTTTTCTATCACATTGCGCTTTGAAATAACTCGTAAAGAGTTTTGGATTCATACCAACAGTAAACAGACAAATTTCAATATAACAGCAGAATATTCGCAATTTAAATGGAGATGTAACCTTTTTTGTTATATCATCGATTGTTGTCTCACACTGTTAAATCTTTTCCTTCTTCTCTTTTTTTTTTATACATTTCATTCTTTGCAATCGTTTTCACACGTAAAACGGTATATCTCCTCTTACGTAAACATTCTTTCTTATGTTTCTCAAACGTTTCCTTCTTGCTCAATTAACGAGTAATAATAACTGTTATCGATAAATAGTACCCAAGCTATACCTACATACAGGCTATCGCTGATAGAAACGCGTTAGAAATGGTATAAAATGGACATGTCTTACTTCCTCAACAACACTAAATATATAAATCATATGGTATTTTTTTTTCTTTTTCTTTTCCTTCATGTATTTTTTTTTTTTCGTTTTTTTAAGCAATTTTTTTTGTATTTTTTTTTTTTTTTTTTGGTTTTTTTTGTTTAAGCATACAATCGCATATGACTTACACAATAATACGGCGTTTTAATAAGTGTACCGTTAAGTTTCTTTCGGGCAGGGAAGAATAGAATAAAAAGTGCTAATATTAAATTGCGATAATCGAAATAATATGTTGCGTGTTTCGTTAGGCTTAAACGACCCATTGTTTCTTTTTTTTTTTTTTTTTTTCTTGGCTTTTCAGTCTTTCTAGCGGCTCGACAATCCATCACTCGGTTTTCTCGCAAACTCTAGCGCAGCAATCCTCGTTTTTGCGTACCTGGCCGTTTCTTTTTCTTCACTCGATAGCTACGCTGGACGTTATCGAGCCTCGCCTGGACAACCAGACCCTGGAACGTCGTTTCGAAAGCGTTCTGTCGTTATTCTTGCTTTTAAGAAAAAGGTTCAGATATATATTTACAGATATATAGTATAAGTTTCTCTTACCCCAGACCAGCTCCAACCAACACGGAGAGAATATTCGTGATAAAAAGAGTATAGAGGACCTCTTTTGAGAACAGCCCGATCTTGCCCACTTTCGTCGTACGAATGCTATAAGATTTTCTTTTGTTCAATCCCTGAGGATGCTTGAACCTCCAGTCCCTGAAGCAAAGAGGAAGATACAATAAGCAACCTGCTACACGAATTGAATGGCCTATTTGGTTTGTCATTCAAGTATTAACCCTTTACACTCGGGCGATTGTTATATCATACTACTAAAAGTTCAGAGAATTCATTCAGTGATTCTCAGTAACCGAATTCATGAACTACTGCATAGTGTACAATTATATATGTATATATATAAAATTTCTTGCAACAAGTTGAAGTCAGAAAATTATGAAAATGAAGGAACAAGTGATTTCCGATTTTGTTCCTGCCATTTTATTGAAAGATTTTAAAAATATCTTCTTACTTCGGGGGCATTTGATCTGGGCGCGAACTCCATTCGTAGATCCAATCGGTATTCTTTTCCAACAGCTCGGTTTCCTGTGCAGAAAAAGAGAGAAATAAAACAAAAATCTGCTAAATCGCTGGATGACTGAGAAAGACAAGCCTTGTGTGTCTGACTATGAGCTATGTTCCTGTAATCTCTAATAATCCGATTTAGAAGTGTTGTAAACCGTACAAACGGATCCTGTATCGTCCGGTGAAATTGAAGATACTCGCGGGTTCTACCGTTGACTGTCAATTGAAGTCGCGGATCAAGTTTACTAGACGACACGTTTTTACACAGGCAATAGTAGGCTAGTTTTCCGCTACGAGGTTCGCCTAACACGCCGAGAACAATGTAAAAACGTTTATCACGCGACGAGAACTTGATCGCCGTCGTAAATCAATCACAATTTTCATGCATAATCAGACCAAATACTTGTGCCTCTAAATTGCTATGAATCATTATTACGAAGAAGTAAAATCGAAGTGTATTTAACGTATAATTTATACTTGTATAAAATATTGTCAATGATTTTTTAACACTGGAGGATATTCATCATCGATCATTTTTATTTGAAAAATGTCGATAAGAGCTTATTCAGAAAATCACAATCATTTTGCGGATAAAATTTATTATTAACAGTTGTTAATAGTGATTTATTATACTAATATTAAATTGGCAGAAACAAAGGTGATTTCGAAAACAATATAATACACAATTTGTTAATATTTATCTATCAGTCGATAAATTAGTTATTGTGTTCTCTCACAGTGTTGCTAATAACCTTTAATTAATTTAAAAATCGATTTGAAGGAACAAACAAAGAGTAGATATCTACAGTTCTATCGTGAAACTCGAGTACTTGAAACAATATTTTCCTCCGATTATAGTATAAATAAAGTTATAAAAATCCTAAAGAATAGAGAATGAATAAAATGAAAAAAAAATAGGGTATGGAAAAGAAGAAATACTTATAAGTCTACACGTCTACGTATAAGCGCGACTTACGCACCTCTTATCAGTATAATGACTTGAAGAATAGCCAAGGATAACTCGACTTGGCAATCGGCCAATCATACTACGAGCGATTGCTGTATCACTATATTGTGATACATGTAATGCATATCAACGTGGCGTGCGTTTGTTTGTAAACGCACGTGGCGTGCAGTTGTTCAGAAGAAAAGTTATCGGAGTTCGTGCATTCATTCCAACGAAACGTGGCAATAAATTGAACAAAACAATTAAACACATTTTATTCGTCGTGTCAACAATTTACCTTTCGATATTGATGATATCGCTTGCAATTGACAATATCTAATAAATATCATTTACGAATGTTGGAAATTCTTTTACTGCAAAAATTGCACGGTGCGACAAATATTTACGTGTTAACAGAATGACAAAAGTAAAACGAAATAAGTCAAATAAGGCAAGTTTGCGATACACGTACAGCATATATTGATACGATAATTCAAATACGTTGCGCGCAATTCGTACTACAGTGCTACACCATCACGTAGCTGTTTGCCCGATCAAACAAAGCGTCAGACAAACATTGTACAATTCACGAAAATCGTGAATTTCGTCAATGAAACGACAATAATGATTGTCTTATTACTTGGCTGCTATTCTTACGCGTTTTTATATTTTTTTTTCGACTGTGCTTAAAAAACCAGGATAATCATTTGCTTTGTCTACGAGAATGTTACTGAAAGATGTTACTCTACGCAACTTCAGAGCAAGTACTTTATAAATTTTTCATATAAATGTTCTCCGTGCATCGTGTGCGTTGGAATTTCTCGCAAATGCATAAAAAAATCCGCAGTCTATTTTGTCACAGTGCTAACGAAACTTCAAACGCACGACACAGTCGTAAGAATGTTCTACAAAAATATCCAAATATACTATTGCCGCGTACACGAAATTATTAAAAATATCAAGCAGCAACGAGTAACGGAGTAATAATTTATTTCTATGACAGAATTTATCCAAACCTTCTGCCAACGGATTTACCATCCTGCGTTCTACTTTTCCCGAAATAATGCGAGAACCATGCGTCGTAGATTTCGGCTGTGAGCAAACGCGAAACTTGGCCTATCTAAACTTACGCTCTATTATCGAGATACCAGTGACGGCGAACCTTTTTGACAATTTTTAGGTCAAATTTTTGTTCATTATTTTTTTTTTAGTACTAGCTCGTGGGTCACTAAGTCAGTGGCGTCACTTGGAAAGGGGGAGGAGAGGATGGTTAAAAACTATTTTTTTTTTTTTTTGGTTCTCACTTTTATAATCCTCTAAAATGTTTACGTTTCCTTTTTGTTTTACAACTTTGTAATTTTCTTAATTTACAACTTTCTAATTAGACACTTAATATTTCTTGTCATTTTTTGAAAAGAGGGGTTCGAAAAATAATTAAAATTCTTTTATATATATATGACTAGCAAAGCTACCCATGTTTGTGCATTAATTCTACTTTTTAAACGCCTCTATTGATTCTTAAGCTTCATTTTATTATTTTCAAGACTTTATCAACTCAACCTTTATCAAACAACACTTTATTCAGCAAAATGTATACATAATCAAATATAAAACACTCCACAAACTACAAATATGCACTTATTACTCACTTTTAAACTCTAATTAGACATTTAATATTTCTTGTCATTTTTTGAAAAGAAGGGTTCGAAAAATAATTAAAATTCTTATATATATATATATATATATATATATGACTAGCAAAGCTACCCATGTTTGTGTATTAATTCTACTTTTTAAACGCCTCTATTCATTCTTGAGCTTCATTTTATTATTTTCAAGACTTTATCAACCTATCAAACAACACTTTATTTAGCAAAATGTATACATAATCAAATATAAAACACTCCACAAACTACAAATATGCACTTATTACTCACTTTTGAACTCTAATTAGACACTTAATATTAATAATTTCTTGTCATTTTTTGAAAAGAGGGGTTCGAAAAATAATTAAAATTCTTTTATATATATATGACGATAAGTTTATAAAAATCAACGCGTGGGTCATTTAAAAAGCCTGCGTGGGTCAGTGTCCGTGACTCGCGGGTCATAGGTTCGCCATCACTGCTCTAGACACACGTTTCAGAGACTTGAATTATCGTGAACGTTCTAACAGAAAAATTCTAAAAACGTGCAGGACGCATTTAAATCGCTCTTAGGGCTATAAGAACTATTTGTAGAATCTTCGCGTTGATCTCTCTATTGCTCCGAAAAAAAAAAAGAAGACACGCAGCTTGCCTTATAAAACATAGAACACACCACTAATACCATGAACTTCCCGATCCAAATTTGATAAATAAATGATCGTGACGCAGTGTGCACTATTCTAAAAAAAAATGAAGAATACGAGCATAATCACACGCCGGTTCAACGGAACTTTGAATAAACATTGCAACGTGCAAGCCAACCAAGGATTTATGTGCGTAGCTAACTAGGCTGCTAGACTCACGAGGAACAAACCTTAAAAGGATTTTCATCGAGAAATCATCGCGCAAGCAATCGCAACAACGATCGATGTTCCCAAGCATGATGACCCGAGGTAAATCGACGGATCAAACGACGACTATAATAATAGTTCGAAATAACAATGAAAAAGTTCTAATTTTCACAGCCAGATAAAAAAGCAAACAGGTGTAACAGTAATAGAGGAATGTTAGCCAAATATTCATGAATGGTATTGGTATAAAAAAAGTTGATCGAAGCAAATTCCGATTTGTTTAAATCTCTAAGTAACTGGCAGTAGAAGAATGTTGATCGAATATTTATAAATAGTATTTTATAAAGAAGTTGATCGAGAGGAAATTCCGATTTGCTTAGGTCTCTAAAGTAATTGGCAGCCCACGTTGTTGTTCAAAGGAATATGAGCTCTTTGGTATTCAGGCCATTCATAAAGAAACGGCAACGAAAGATCCTTGAGCGCCGCTTCTCCGATTTCGTACTTGCATATACATAATGTATGTACTTAATCGTCATACGCGAAATTAATAAAATTAATTAAATCGAGAATATGAATCAAGCGGAAACTCCGTTTCGGTACCTCTGCTTGGTAGAATTTAAAATCTTTTAACACGTTACTAACTACGAACGTAAATTAATACATAATTCGATCTTGTTGCTTTAACACGTTGAATATGGCGTGGAGATTATTGATGACTAACACGAGACTTGTTAGTGACGTTTATGGAGTAACCGGTGACTGGCTACGCCAGAGTTGATTAAGGTATTTAAACCAAAGAGGCAGCCGCTTGCATTTAATTTTAATGCCACGACATTAAAAAATACTAAATTTGCCATAGTTAATTATTCTTGAGTAGCTCCGATCGAAAAAGAAAAGGGAAATTCTCCTAACACATAATCCCTCCGGCATTATTTGCACCGTCATTGACCAAATGCCGGTGCAAATTGCCGGCATTTTTTGACACTATTTGTAGAAACGATATGCTCTATATAAAAACAACCTAACTTTTAAAGAGTCATATATTTTTTAGTGAAATTTTGGGAAATGAAATAAAATGAATTTGTACACACACACACACACACACACACACACACACACACACACACACACACACACCTTTATTTTTTATTTTTTTCTTTCCGAAGTTAAATAAAAATTAAATCCACAAAAAAGTTGAAAACTGAAAAGTTGAATTACTGAAAACATACTCATTATTTTACTAGACAAAGTAAATTATTTTCGAAACTTTAATTTTATCAATAATTAATAGCAATTAACATCCAAGTGCTTAAACTTTGAATAAACTTCTTCTATACGCAGTACCGACTAATACGTTTTTAAATTAATTTTTTTTTTTTACGTTTGCACCCTTATACGACGCAACCGAAGCTGAAATCAGTTTTTTCGTAGAATTATCTCTGTTTGATAAAAATTACGTTTTAATTTATTCGGATTTAATGAAACAACAATCAATTATTCACTGCAATATACAAATGACGAATTTTCGTCATGCGGACGGATATGTGTTAAAATGAAAGAACGAAAGAGTACGAATGAAGGCGCACACGCAGTGAGATTCAACCATAATCATATATCCTACGAATAGGAACGAAGACAAAATCAAGATAAAAATTCGAGTTATTACGCGTCAGAATCCAACATCAGAGAAGTAGATACAAGATTAAGACGCAAAATATAGATCGAGATCACACTAAGATACGATGGAAGAGAAGTAGGCCACGCATGTTTTTTGTCGCCGACGATTGGCGATCGTCGGCAGTATCAGCCAAATTTGATAAATCCATATTCGATATTATCTATCGAAGTTGTCTGAGGACAGTCTCGCCGCTGGTTTACAGAGCATTAACACAACTTGGTTGAAAAGCGGCTTTGTCTCGCCTCTTTTCTCAGTCGCAATTGCCCGCAGGTTCCCTTGCTTCCCTTTCGCAAACGTAATAACCGGGAATTACACGTCCACTGCCGGCATGTTTCGGGCTCATTCAGCGAGGAAAGCCCTAGCTGGCTAGCAACGACATTTCACTGCATATATGTAGCTTTACAGAGTGCTGGCGGCACGAGAGGGTCAATGACGAGCTGCACTTTCTGCATACAGCACCATTATTCTATTCTGCGTCTCGAGACTCCGTGCAATTTCAGAGTCTAACAATAAGAACGAGCCAGCTTCCTTTCTTTTTTTTCTTCTTTTTTCTTTCTTCTTTTTTCTTTTTCTTCGTTTAGATTTAACACGACAGATAGCGAATGAAATAAAGTTCAATCTTTACGAATGTTTCACAGTAAAATTAGTTTCGCGAAACTTTATGAATTTTTATCAGCGTTATTGTCCTAAACAGGACTTGCAGCCAAGACTGAAAATAGTACATTGAATCATTATAGAAATTATTTAGAAAATCCAAATTTTCACTGGTTCGGCGTATATAATCCTATTGTTCGTGACAAGCATTATTGTTCAGGCAAAGAAAGTAGTTTAGTTTTAGAAATAAAGTGCTCCTCCTTTGTTTGCTGAAAACAAACACGAGAGAAGTGATTTGCATCCGTAATTGATGCGTTGCCGGGAACGTGACACGGATCACACAAGTAACAGGCATGATCGCGTACGATGGCATACGTGACCACTGGCACGATACTTTTTCCCTCTCCCCAAAATTGTCTTTTAACGATCGACTACTTTTCTGCTGACTAATTCACATCTATATCGCAGTCTGAATTCCGGATTGATCCTCTACGACTCTCTCTCGTTACATTTTTAGCTAGCTAGACTATATAGACTGTAACATTGATATCGATCTTGAGAGAGAACTATGTTTTTCTGACACGTACGAAGACACCTCTTCCGTATATAGCTTGTCATCTGCATTTTTTTGTACCATCTATTTTCAGGTGACAACACGTGTCCCCGATATAACACGTTTCATAGAGTTACTTCGTGAAATAGGATGGCAGGTCAGAAAGAGATTCGGGGAGTTTCAGCGAACGAATACAGCACGATAAACGAGAGTTGAAGTATAAATAAACTACGAACATAAGTGCGTGGTTTACGGTAAAGGCGAATCGACATCGCTGAAAGTAACACTCGCCGTTTCACGTTGCACGCTATAATAAATAAACGCCTGAGGATTTCTTCTTTTTCCTATTCGATACGCTAAATTGCTCGCAGCAATTTAGCTTTTCCCAAAATTTCATTTTGCAAACGACGAGGCGGAATTCTGCAGAAACTGCGCTACTCGACTCGACGCAACGTAATTTCCTCCTGGAAATGACTTGCAAGCGATGTGCGTGCGATCGAACGTACGAAGTCGGTCACGTAACACGTGGAAGAGAAATTTTTATCGCGCGTTCTCCCTTTTCATTTCCGTGCGTTACGTTGTTTCAAACTCGCACGATGCAAAACTTTCTACGTGCAATTTTATTAATTATTTTTACGATCTAATGTACACACAGTGTATCAATAAGGAGCCTGAGATTTCTTTTCGTCTCACTGTACGCTTCTGACAATCTTAGTGTCGATCATCCGCAGCGAAATTTGAGAGAGAGCTTCGCTTTTACTCCAAATTTAATTTTACTGGGAATAATCAAGATCGCTTTACTTGATGAAATCATATGAATTTCAAGAAATTCGTTGCGCTTGACGAACATTTAATTCGAAATTCTTTCGAAAACTCGAGAAAGTAAGAGAAATTAACACTTTATCGACCGTGTATTAGCGGTGAATTAGGCTACCGGTCGGTAAAGTTTCAAAATATGTTAGTTAGCCGATTAATAGGCTACCGGTCGGTAAAGTTTCAAAATATGTTAGTTAGCCGATTAATAGGCTACCGGTCGGTAAAGTGTTAAGAAACACTTGAACACGGGGTGATATTTCTTTCCGTAAATTATTTATTCACTCATTTCCAACGTAAAATCGACAAAAATGTACCTTCTTCTTCTTCGTTAGAAACAAGTTATTAAAATAAAGCGTAGACTTTGCTTGCTTTGTTTTTTTAAAATAAGACAGCTCGAATCATGAGTGTTCCGTTTGTTCAAGAAACTCAAAAAAAAAAAAAAAAAAAAAAAAAAAAAGTAGGTATATTTATCTCTAATAAAAATCAAATTTAAGCGTTGCTCGGCGCTACTAAGCTGTAAGTACAGCAAGCACATCGTTCCGCGTTTCGCCGTACGCGTGATCATTCGTCCATACTTGTATACATTTATCGCATTCTGCGGAACAACGCGAATACGATTCGATCGGAATGAGCATAACGGCCGTCCGACTTAATCCGATAGAGAAGCGTAATGCATCCGTGGCATCGAGCATCTCTCCCCGCCTTGAGTTGCCGCGTCTTGTTCGCCAACTCGCCACGAAGTCGAACCCGTTTTCTCCAGTGCAACATACACCGCGAGGGGACCGGTTTCTGGCCCGAGATGAGAAACGTAAGCGTAACTGTGGAGAACGGCACCGCGATTCGCCCGTTCGCGATCGCGTGATCTGTCCACGGTGTGTAACTGAGGCACACGCGCGTAACATCAATAAACACAAACTCAGGTGAACGAACTAGCACAGCAAAGCAAAGCGTATACACACACATATACGTCTAACCCGTTTTTCTCTCTCTCTCTTTTTTTTTTTTCTTTTTTTTTTTTTTTTTTTTTTTGGCAAAGCCAAACGAAACTTTCTTCGCCTTTTTCTTTTACATCGCCGACTCGATTCAATTTGATTTCGCTCCGCTATTAGAACTTTTGCACTCTTTTTACTTGTCTGTATCCATTGGGGAAATATTTGCTCCGAGTTGAAGATCATCAATTATCACAAATGAAATTCAATGACAAGCAATCGTCGTTGAATTTTTGCTGAGATGTATCAAAGTGGCTCCGAAAAGTATAACTCGATTATTCTTACGCTTATAACTTCTGGTGAAAAGAAGAAAACATCGCGCAACAGATGATTTGAGAGACTTTAATCTTCAGAATCATACTTGCGAGAAAGAAAGATTCACCGATGAAGGCATTCGAATTTGCAAAAATTTCGAGACAGAAGTATCTTTTTATCTCGCTCGCTTCCGAGATAACGTAAAAGATATCTTTGAAAAAAAAAACAATACTCATTGTCGGTATTGTGAAACTAGAAGCTTCGTACTTTAAAATACTTCATACTCTAAATTTTTTTCTAAAGCTAACCAGCATCGATTAAAACGTCGATAACTGAAAATATTGTGTAAAACAGGAAAATTCATCTTTACGGAGACTGAGAAAATTTCTTTCGTAATTAAATCCCCTATAATCTTGAAACTTGAAGTCTCTTGAACCTTCACAACTATCTTTTCTCTTAAAATTTGTTCCTTGAACCTTACCTTTACTCTCTTTTCTCTTAAAATTTGTTCCACGATTTTTTTTTTTTTTTTTTTTTTCTACGAAATTACGTCGACAATTTTTCATCGAGCGTACTTTCTGAAGTACTTTCTCACTGTGTCAAAAGTGACGATGTGCTTTCTTCCTGCTCGTTCCTCGTGCTTCTCTTTTTTCAAGCAAAACAGAGGATCGATAACCATGGCGATAGAAAGTTTTCCAAGGTTTCCAACGGTGGTACATACGTAGTTACGAAAGTAATAAGAAACTATAACCAGTGCCTCGAATCTGGGTATCCTTGGTCAGTAAGTAGATTACGATACGTTGCAGACGTGCAACTATGATTACGAATAATGCGCAGCGCGTGTGTCAAGTCGTTCAATTCAACGACGCAATATAGCAATCGGCGGACACTTTTTCTTTTTCTCTTTCATTTCCCTTGCGAATATCAAGGTCGTTCGTTCACACTGACTTTATCGCGTGTCAGTATGATCGTTAGAAATTTCTATCGTTCGTGATTATATAGACTAGAAATATTATTTTTGACAACACACAAAATGTATTCGATGTGATATATACTGGTCAATAGTTCAAAAAAATTTATTGGCTTGCTTGTATAATTTAAAAAAAGAAAGAGAAAAAACTGCGATATAATTTAGACATTTGCCATAATTTGGCTCCAATAATGAAAATTATGTACCTTTTGTTTGTAGTACACAAATGTTATATTCCACTCTCTACTGTGCACACGCACGCACGCACACACACACACACACACACACACGTATATATAGATACTTCATATTTACACGAGTCATTTAAATGAGTCACGTAAAAAGCTCGACAAATCGATGGATTAAGAAACAAAAAAGAACGATGATACTGCGAATATGATTTTTTTTAAAATTTACATTCGAATTTGCAATTGTTCGCGTCACTTTCTTGGAACAAACGCACACGTACAAGTAAATAATTTGCGTTTCGAGAGTTAAGCATAAATGTACTTATGTAACGAGATTGTGCCAAATTCCGCGCTTTTTTTCTATACAAACGTATTTTGTATAACGTATACTTGTACAAATGAAACGAACTTTACGTAGGATTACGGACGCTGCTCAATGATAAAAAATAAAAAGTTATGTTTTTTTTTTTTTACTTTTTCCTCTCTTTATGACGCTAAATTGTAAGCTCGAGAAGCTTACATTTCTCTCTTCTCTTTATGACGCCAAATATCAAGGCCGTTCGTTCACAGTGACTTTATCACGCTCGTCAATGTAATCACGTTAACAGAAATGATGCGACGAAGACGACACACGCAAGTCGAATGAATCGACACGTTCAGAAAAGCTGTGACACTTGGCGAGGGAGAGAACAACGGTGGAAAAGAAAAAGAGTGTGTGCGTGTGTGTGTGTGTGTCGCACACTCGAAGATAAGACGTGCCAGAGCCAGGAAAACAGAAGCTTCTTAAGATATTTTATTTTTAATGCATTATCTAAGCGGTTGAAACAAGAAACCAAGGATTCTCGAAGAAGATTCGAGAACGCAGGCAGGCCTGCCTGGCTTTCCAAGACCTTGCCTCTTACAAAGAGAGACGCATACGTGTGCACAAAGGAGAAGCTTGCGTGCTGCAAGCAAGTTGAAAACACGGTTGAGCAACTGACTCATGGAAAAATCTTCGCCACTGACTCGTTATCGTCCTTTACTCATTCCGGCTCCCATCCCACTGATAATAGTCTTTGTCATTATTTTCATGTTCCGACGCCGCAATGTGTTCGCTTCGCACTGATGATTCCCGCCGATAATCGAAAAGACAGATTGATTCGTCTCGAGAATTAAAAGCAAATTAACAAGAAATATATACCCGTTAGTTATATGTATATATATATGTATTTCAAAAATAACACACAAGAATAAATAAGAAGAACACGCAAGGATTCCTTGCTACGATGGATAAATAGCTGAACAACTAGCAAAATGATGATCCTGTTACAGTTATCCCACTGATTTCAATAAATACCTCGCAGTTCTGTCAATTTTCAAGTTTCTAACGATTGATGAAATTCCAAGCCTTACTCACGCAGCAAGACGTTCTTATGAGAGATAATAATGTTTATTATCATTTTACTCATTTATATATACTTTTGAAAAAGATTTCCGAATTAGCATGTAAGTTTATTCCCTCCAAAATTAGGAATCTTTCCTCATTTTGATCGATGTTTATCATTTTCACAAACGAGGTGTCAAAAAAGGTGCGACATGTACTAATAACTAATAACTAATAACGTTTATTATTACGACTAGCGTTTGAAAGACTTCTGTTTATTATTAAGAATTTCACTTGAACTATCTACGAGCCAAGGAATTTGATCCACTCGGCAATTTCGTAATATGAAAGGGAATTCCCACGAATTCACATGGAACACCCCTCTCACGTGTTCTATGAGCCAGAATGCATGCGAGAAGGTGCATGCTAAAGGAGTCATTGATCTGTGGA
Organism: Tetragonula carbonaria; assembly: GCA_032399595.1. NCBI lineage: Eukaryota > Metazoa > Arthropoda > Insecta > Hymenoptera > Apidae > Tetragonula > Tetragonula carbonaria. Next base: position 9,879,831 of record JAUCRC010000008.1, read on the forward strand.
CCTTGCATGGAAAATGTAGCACCGGCTTTGTTTCGTTCGATAAAACGAGTTGCATAGTCTCTTGGCACTTCTCGTTTAGGCATGCGCCACAGAGTAAAACGTAGCAACACGACTACATGAATGGAAACAGTATCAGTATTTTCCAGTATCACCGTGGCACCGTTATTATTTAAAATCGTGCAACAAGCCTTTCAAGTTGCACACGGATGTTCAATAGAGATCAATCAGTTTGATTCCACGATAAATGCAATCCGATAGATTAAACGAGATACGAACACGCGAAACCCTTTGATGGTGTTGCGGATAACACAGGCACGTGATATTAGAAATCGATTATGGAACTGACCTTGTTGCAGTAGTAATTTATGTAGACTCCTTTGAGCTCATCTTCGGTAGATAGTTCCGTGTTAGGGCTATTCGGAGGGCTCTTCGGGCTGCAATAAAAGATTTCACAAATTTTACTTTTTTTTCTTTTTTAATGTGCGAATCATTTAAAATATTTTTAAACAAAAGGATATTTCGAGTATAGGGAATTTCTCGCCAAGTTTTCAGAACAGAAATCATTAAGAAATTAAAGACATTCGATAAACGAGCGTTTTAATAATAATATTCTGATCTGATGAATATTCGTAGTTAAATTCGAACGCGTAACGCGTTTCGATTTTCATATCGACAATGTTGCTCGATATAACACGACGTATAAATCGTAAAACACTCTGTCGTATGACCTCTACTACACATCGCACGATACCTTTTTTCCTATCTTTCGTCGGAACTACGAATGATAATAGATGACCTCGTCAAAAATCCACGCGTCAATCTCGCGAATCAAACGTCGCAAATAATAATTAGTAACGATGCAAGTACTGTCGTTACACGCCACTACTACACTACTACCATTAAGAAAACCTGGACACGTGGCTATTTTTAACAAGAAGTGCTTAGATTAAGAAATTACGAACAAATCGTATTGTGTTCGACTCTACTCTATTCTTTTATATTTTAGAAATATTTTCTTTCAAAGCTCATCGGCACGTAATAAAATAGAACTTATCGTACCTACGTACCTCATGAACAACGGTGTATTTTCTCTTGAAACATAATGATGCAATTTATATGGTATAAAGTTCTCTGCTCTGTTTTATCCGCGGTTTTCATCGATCACGAAAGGGAGACCGCGAAATAATATTCTCAGAGCTAGCCGGCGTATGTTGATACATACTTAAATAAGCGACACACGCGACTTTGGAAGGAAAGCTTATCTTTAACTTTATTCGGAGAATAACGACGCAGTTGGTTGTTGTAATCTCGAGCTTCTAACAATTTCAAACAGAGAGGAGAATTTCGACGGAGTTTGAACTACGTGTACTCGACAAATTCTCCTTTCAAATTTAACCATTTTGCAAAACGACACTCGAAAACAGCGAAAAAATTTTATTCTACATTTTTATCTTATCTTTGTACGTGGCATACACACTCTCGCGTCTTAAAAATAAAGTCGAACTTCAGGCAAGCATCCGCGTACACTTGACAGTTTTAAATTTATTTTTCTAACATAATCTTTGTTATTTTCAACGTAATTCCGAGCTTCTAGCAATTTCAAACAGAGAGGAGAATTTCTGTCTAGTACTCGACAAATTTGTCAAGTTTAACTTCTTTTGGAAAACGACACTCCAGGCGAAGAAATTTTATTCTTACATTTTATCGACTTATCGGAAAGTGTTAGTTTAACTTGAACTTTAGGCAAATCCGCCTAAGTATACCTGACAAAATTTCATTCTCTAACTAAGTAACTTTGCTACATTTCATTTTACGTTTGGCTGTGAAATATCCCCGACTTCATTTGTAGCACACGAATTTAGATCTCCACTGTGTATTTATTACGCTCTGGCTGTAAGAATGTTGCTAAATCATTTAGAAGCTTCCAGCAGCGTAGCAGATGTCGACGGTGAGGGAAAAAAAAAAAAAAAGATTACAAAAAGGATTTGAAAGAATCACTTGTGTGTACAGACAGATCACAGACACAACGTTGCTGATTGCCTTTTCCTTCGCTTTTCATCCGCCGATTCTTCAGACGTTCCAACACCTACGAGCACAAAGAAAACCGGCCAGGGAAACTCTTCCCTCGCTTTCCTCTGAACCCGACCGCCGTCCGACTCATGCTTATTATTTTCTTTCTTTTCCCGTTTCTTCTCCAGTTCGTACTTGCACTTGCAAGGAACAAGACAAACCAGACTTCTAATGGCTCTTCTCGAGAACTCAGACCGGTTGGATTTACCGTCTCCAAGAGAGAGAGAGAGGGAGAGAAAAAAAAGAGCCACTGTATCGTTTCGAAGCATGTAAGAATAAATCCAAAAATTCTGAAAAATTTGCGCAGACAGTGGCCCGAACTTTTTCAGATTAAACTTCAAATCGAATTGCAAATTTGATTCCCACGTTATTGAACGGCATTTATCAGATTAGATAACATATCGACGGTTGGAATAAAAAAAAAAGAAAATCTTCTCTCTCGGAAAAATCAATTCTCTTCAATGTTGCGTTCAAGTGTTTCGCGATGAATCGTAACGCTGATTTTTTTACCTCAGTTTCAATTTATATTAAATCGCGCCGCGTCTCGCGACTAGAAAATCATCTTTAAAATCCATCTGTCTTGTGAGAAATCTGTACCTGTGTGAGAATCGAAGATTTTTTTAAAAGTGGTCTCATAATTGAAATACCGAGGAATACGGTTATCATAGTCAGAATAGCAGATGTGATAAAGATAAATGGTTTACCTATCTCTCGGTGTGCCTCGACGGGAAGATGCCAAAGAATGTCTAGCGGACGAGGGAAGAGAATCCCTTTGCGCTTCTCTAAGAAGTCGCAAATATTCCTCTCCGCCGCTACTGAATGGTAACGGTGTTATCCTGTCGGGAACAGGATTCAGCTCTACCCATGATTCTATAAATAAAAAGAAAAATCAAATGTAAGTATAAAATGTAAGAAACTATCGTATTTATTGCTACGTTAAATTATCGACGGTATAAGCTTATAATACAAGGTAGGCGAAAAATCACTTCCTACTAAAACAAATCCGCAATTTTTTTTTATTATATATTTTCCTCGACGATGAAAAGATCATGTTTCAACTTAAATTCAATTTGAAATATAATTGGTTTTTTCTTATATTTCGACGATTTATTAAAAAAAAAAAAAAAGTACTGTAGAACCGCAAAAGTACTGTAATACATAAATCGATTGTAAACATCAATTGTCATTTTTGTTTCAATAAAACGGCAATTGTGTTTAAAACGAATACCATTTGTACAAGGAAAAGAGAATCGGAGCTCGCGTTTTTTATCTCGTCATTCGAACTTCGCAACAAACGCATCGTGAATTTCACTGTAAAATTAATACCAATGTTAAGTAAATTAAATTAAACCGAATTACTCTCGGAATTACTCTTGCGAAATTTAAAGATAATATAATATTTAAAGATTTTTAAATTAAAGATATTTAAATATTTAAAGATAATAATTACGTTGAAGATAATAGTAAAATTAATTATATATATATATATGTATAATTATCTCTGAAGAATGATATCAAACATGAAAACAACAGGCTAAATTAAAAACACTAATTTTGAATAACATAACAATCCTTTAAATTTGAAATGCCGAGTTTATTATTTTATTTACTCTTTCCGGGAAACCACTCTATCACATAACCGTGTCTCTCTGCATCGATTTTCAAAGACAAGATATTTGTTGCGTAGTTATTGCGTCGATGCAATAACGTTCCCTTTCGCGGCACACGATACATTGATTAAAGGGGTACCACACCAGAGTCTGAAAACAGGGCACACACTTAACGTCAAATGTGAAACGTGCTCGATTGAAACGTGCACGCCAACAGCGAAGAAAACGGGGATTTCCTGGTAAATGGAGAAGCATATCTAGTAATTCCCAACCACGGGAACGCGAGGAAACGATATTTATCGGAGTATGATCAACTCAAAGTTCATATCATTGGTTCATGGTCAAGGTTCCTTAACTCTGACGTTCTTATCGTATATATATATATATATATATAGAGCGTCATTTTGCGTCATTAGAGTAGACAAATAAATATACGAATAACTCGACACCATCACGCTATTGTGCCTTTTTCATCTCCCGGGAAAAACGTGAAATTGATCATGAATTCAATTCTAGAAATCGTCGTGTCTTCCAACTCCAAGGAGAACCAAGTTTCGAAAATATCCATTTCGAGACGATAGTGTATACGATATAGCGTGTATATGGACTCTTAGAACGCAAACATACAAGATGGAAAGCGTAAAACTTCGAAAGACTGCAACATACAGTCAAAGTTTTCCAGAAGAAAATCCGAAATATATGTTGTTCTCCATTTCGCTGTTTGGAATTGGCGAAATTGCAGAAAAAAAATCGGAGAGCAAAATTTAAATACACGATCATGCTGATAAACACTCTTTCCCATTTTTTTCATAGTATGTACATTATACATTATTGTACGGAATATTTTGAAATTTCATTAATGAGATTAAACTATTCCCTTTGAACATTGTCAATAGTTTCAGTATTTAGTATTTCAAATAGTTAACTGTTGTGCAATTATTCATTCATTTAATAGGACTATCCTCAACGTCCATTCATGCTCCATGGTAATCTCTTACCAGATAGTACAAGTTTACTTGCTGTAAATATTTTCTAATCTCTAACGTAGGGACCAACTTGATTTTCTAGAGGCAATTCTCATTCTAGAGAATGAGCTATCAACAGTGAATTTTTTTGCACTTCTTTAAATGAAAATTTAACTTCCTAATTTATTTCTTTCGTGGATGTTCAGGCAAAGTTAATGGCCTTTTCCTCCTGCTCCATGTCAAAAATTTGCTTCTTGAATGATAAGAATTATGTTATGCTCGCAGGAGCATCGGGATTTTAAAAAAAAGATTCGATTTAAAAAAAGAAACCACTGCTTCACACGCATTTCGGCGAAATTAATTTCAAATTTTGCCACTGTGATCACAATATTGTAATTACAATATTAATGAAATTTCAAAATGTTTTACATAACATGCATGTGTTCTCGTGAAGCTACATTACGTGTGTGTCTCTTCCACGTTTCATCTTCTACGCGATTAACTGGCGACGTCACGATATTAGAAATGGGAAACATTCTTGCGTGATATCTATTAATTAATGAATCATCGCAATTCGTTGCTCCTTATCAATGACTCTTTAAAAAAAAAAAAAAAAAAGAAAAGAAAAAGAAAGATAACGCGTGAAACTGCATAAGTCATAGAGGCACGAAGCCGATTCTTAGCGCTCTGATTCTCAATTGGTGGAGAACGCTTCGTTTCGAGACGCTTCTACGTTCTAAAAAAAAAAAAAAACAAATCTGTCGAATATATATATATTCGGTGCAAGATAAGCACCGAAGTTTCTTGATTTCCTGGAAATAACAGCTTTCACAAAAAGTGAAATCTATCCGTTCCTAACTGTCCGATTTAGATTTTTCGTACGCGAGACTGCACACCGTCAGTCCACAGTGAGAAATTAGAGAGTAAGATACACAATGGTCTTTATTGCACGATGTGCTTAATAGCTAATTACACAGCTTGCGAAGAACAACACGTCAAACATCTCTCTGTCCTATTCTTCTATTTACCTCGTTTGGAACACGCGGCAAACGACGAGCAAAATTATTTCCACCGCAATGCTTCAAATTCTCGTGCGAAATTGTTCTATTCTTCCATGTCGCTCCGCGAAACTGTTTCGCTTCTATTCGCAAAAGTTTTCTAAGATTTCATCTAAATGCCAATATTTGGCCAACGCTCTTTTTTTTATACAGTTCTTCGCTCTATGCTTCGAGTACATTCGAATTTCAATTAAGCGAATTACAGAAAACGCCTCTTGAATAACGCAGTCGCTGCTCGCAATGGCAGACACAATTATAGCGAAGCATCGATTCGATCGATCGTACGTCGCACGGTTCGAACAATTTTCACGGGTGTTCCATTGAAATCGCGGAGGGGAGGAAATTGCTGAAAAATTTCGCTGACGTCGAAAGAATCCTGGTTGTTAACTGTTATCTCTGATGGTTGTACGAAGTAGAACGCATCGCACAGGTCTTTTGCGAAGAAGTGGAGAGAAGTTACTGTGCACTCCACGTTGCTCCGCGTTTCGCAACATTTCACCATTTCGCGTAAAAGTAGGATGATCAAGCGGCCTATTCGTAACTCGTCAAGTTCGATCCTTGTTGTCATGTAATTCGTGATTCCGTGATTCTTTCATCGACGAACGTTAACTAAAAATATTAATCCAAGTTATCGTGTTGATAACGAGAAAAAACAAAAGCCTGAACTCTGAGGGAGGTGACGAGCGTCACTTGCGTCACTTCGAAGAACGAAACTACATTTCATCTTCCATTTCTATCGACGAACTCTCCTGCACCGAGGTTGCATCCCATTAAATTGATACACAAAAAAAAAAAAAAAACGAAGAATATAAATCCCGATTATCGCTGCGCTATACAAATATTTTCTTCAATTTAAATTCTCGATGATCGTGTAAACGAGCTCGCGGCAATGAATCAGATACGTAAAAATCGCAAAAAAAAAAGCAACAAGCTGGTGGTCGTCGAATGACATCATTTGTTACTCGATTTTTCTTAACTATGGTACGCGATAAGTCGTATGGCACACATAAGCGTGTATTTGTACAAACCGAACGTAAATATACTCGTGTTATCGCCAATGGTCAATATAACGACGATAACTTCGTGTACAACGACAGCATTTCCATTCAGCCCACCGAAATTTAACCAATGATTATTTCCTCTTTTGTCCGGCAACGATCACGCTAAATTCTGCTAATTCGAAACTCGTCGATACGATGATAAATCTCGAAAGAGATTTTCGTGGACAACGGGCGGAGAGATCGGTAATTAAACGGCGTAATTTTCAGAATAACGTGAATCTGAGAGAAATAGAGAGCTGTCATTACGTATATTCTCGTGACTCGATACGGATAAATATGAACAGATTGTGTCGGCTGGTCGAGTTATCGAACTTCATTAGACGACAGATTCGAATGAAACACGCCAAGTTGGGTGGATCACGGCAGAAGAAGAGAAAGAAATTGCATGAAAAATGTCGCTCGGCTGCCGAGGAATAAGATTAAACTTCATTTTTTCCAATCCCCGGGTATAGCAAAAAAACTCGCGAAGACAGTTACCAACGCGACTGAAAACGATCGATAATTTCCAGAGTTTGTACCGAGTTTCGCTAAATTGAAGGCACTGCTGCAATAAGAAGCTCTATCCTTCGCCAATTTGAGCACGAAGGCCAACTCGAACTGAGATTAAATCACACTTGGAAAAGTTCTGTTCTGCAGGTACAAACTTCTGCATCTTGTACGTACCTCTTCTATCGTACCGAATGAACATGATTTAAATATTGGAGTTGTCTCTTCTTATCACTACAAACCCCCGAACAATTCGAGACCGATTCCTTCATCCAGAAGAAAGATCTTCGTCCAATGAATTCCAAATTCTTCGACTCCGAAATTGAGAGAGAATACCAGCTAAGAAAGCATTCGCTCTTCGAGGAAGAAGTAGCAGACGATAGACGAGAAGCGACGAATCGATCAAATTTATTTTACAAGAGAATGCTCGAAAGAGAGCTGTTTCCGTTTAATCGAACAAATCGAGTACGCGCACTGCAAGGCCACACGTGTTGACTTACTGAATGCATCGCGATGCAACGCGTAGAAAATAACGCGGCCTCTCTTTCTGCCTCTCTCGCTCTTTTCTCGATATTTTGCTACGCAAACGTGCCTGAGAGCGAACGCGTTCAACTACGAAGGATATTGGTAGCAATTGTTACACGCGGCCAAACCCGTGAATTCTCGATGATTCAGCGATTACTCGAATATCCTCGGGACAATTCGGTATGAAATCTCACAACGGAATAACATCCGCGCGGTGAAATGATAAACAGAAATTTGCAATAATTTGCGAAATAATTTCTATGTTTCTTGTAAATATAAGCGTTAGAAGAAAATTATTGCTTTCGTTTCTTTTTTTTTTTTTAATAATATATTTAAGTAATTAAATGTATTACGAAAGAATTATAAAAAATATTTATATATTGTCAATTATATTTATACGTTATAAAAAAGTGGCAAGTAAATGCGTTATGAAAAAAAAAAAAAAAAAATGTAAGTATTTGAAAGTACGTACGTTATTTATACTTACTCTCGATTAATGGTTCCAAGTTGTTAAATGAAACGGAATTTTTCTCATTGGCATTTCACTATTTACGCGTTTCATTATTATCACCGAGTGCGGGCTGAATTTACAAAACAAAGCCGGCTTGTATATTTTTTTCGGCGAAACAACGATGAAATCTACGATTCGCGAAGTACGATTTTGAGGCACGATAAGCAATATGGAACTTTGGTTGACGTACGTACTTGCACGTGCAATTCTCGATTATCGATTTTATTCCGCGATTTTATTTAAATCCAACTTCACACGATCGTGTCGTAAAACGATCAGTCGAGCGATTTTCTTCAAACGACGCCGGGGAAAAAGGAAAAAAGTGGAAGATAAGATAATTAAGTGAGATAGCGAGTTAATTTGTTGCCGGATGTATCCGTATAGAGCGCCGCAATAATCGTTGCGAACTATCAAAGATGCGCGCGCACGCAGTTTAATGTCCGTTAGCGCGCAATCTAATATTCACCTCGGTGAAAAGTTTCATCGAAAAGAAAAAAAAAGGCTCTCGTTTAATATCGTTTTTCGATTTTCGTAAGACCAGTGGCCTCGAGACGGAGCCGAATGTATTTTTTATGATTATATTAAATTGTAGTTTTTTTTACGTGTATTCTTTGTATCAATAAAAAATTTGGTATATTTACGAGACTCGATAAAGTGTCCACTAAAGTGTCCGACACCGACCAAATACGAATATCGCAAGTGTCGGTCCGCGGGGACTGACGCCGCCCCGAACTGAAATATTATTAATCTGTTAGAGGATTAATAATAAGAATTAATCACAGAGTAATATTATTATTCAATTAAGTTTGATAATTAAACGTGTCGACGAGAGTAATCATTTTGTGAAAGAAACAACATAAACAACAAAGGTAACAACTGCGGCAGAGAAGAGATGAACGCATGAAAAAATGGCCAGGAAATGTCACGTGCCGTGAAATCACGGCGGGTAGGTGGCCTTAATGAATCGAATTAAAGTCTACCAACGAGAGTTACGGTTAAAAATAGAAAGAACGTGACCCCCTTTCATCGGCTCGTCATTTTAATCAAACGTCCCATGGGGCGACATGACATGACGCGACGCGACGCGACGCTACATACAAACAGACCCTTAATCTCGACTGCAAATATCCTTTTGTACGAAGTACATATATACGAAGGAACATACTTCATCCATGCGCATTGGGGGCGCAATGATATTTATTTTTCCACGATTTACAGTGAACACGCATGTATGTTACAATATAATCGGAGAATTCCTTCACAAATGCACGCAGATGCATGAATACGGCATGTAAATGAATAAATTTGCATTATGTACATTTGCTAACGAACACGCTTCGAGTACGCTTCTTTCGTCGAATTATTATTTAAGCGACTCACGTGTCGGTTTCTTTTTAATACCCGTGATGAAAAAAAAAAGAAAGAACACGATCAAGTTCCGTCCGTGACCTAACCTCCAAAACTAGTATTTTTGTCATTGATCAACTACATTACGCATATGTGCAAAATATAGAAAATAACTAAAAACTGCGTGCAAAATAATATCTGTACATAACGGGCAAAAGAATCGTTAGAGTCGTATTTCTAACAATGGCGTTGTAAAATAAAAGGAGAAAAGCAAATGAGCGATCGTGGGTCATCCTGCCGGAAGGTACGCAGGTGCAAGGTTTTCCCCTCGGCAGAGAGAATGCGCTCGTGAATGCTTTCATGTTTCAAGATGTCACTGTTAACGTTAGGTTAGCTATCAACGCAGGTCAATCTTTGTAGAAAAATGGCAGCCAGCTATTAGGCGAAAGACCACCATTGTAACTGCACACCGTCAGGTCTAAAACTACTCGATGGGGTTTCTATCAAGTATGAAGGACAACGACAATCGAAACACGACAATCACCAAGAGGATAACATATCTGTCGTCCGGTTTGCGTCCAGCCGTTCATGAAAACTAAATTTAACTTGCGCACAGTTTGTTGCAACCACTCCTACTCCTTTCTAATTATACGCAGCGATACCTGTTGACCGTGCAACGAGAAGAAAAAAGGGGGTTACGTCACGATAATAACAACCCGATGACGCTTAGTTCAGATATCAATTATATTCGTATTTTCCTGGGTCATCCGGGAAATTCACAGGGAAATTTAGTCTAAAATTCAACGTAAAAATTTAACAAAGGATCAGACCTTTCGAAGTTTCTATAACTTCGCGAGTCTTTCTCGTCGAGAAATGTTTCATCTTCGTTTCAGTAATAAATTGTTCAACGACTTTTATAAAGTTTCTCGTTTCTGTCTTTCGATCTTATAAAAATGATTCAATTTTTGGTGAATATATGATATTCGATGTCATCCGACTGGAAGAAACTATGTTTCGATACTTTTTTTAGTATTCAGTTTCAGAAACATTCGTCGTACAATAAAAATTTATAATGAAACTTGAAAATTTTTCGAACAATCTAATATATAGAAAATTCTGGATGGGGAAAATAAAATAATGCAGGAGAGAAAACGAGTGATTAGGCGCAGAAGAAACTTAACGTCCTTGAACTTAGCCAACTGCCATATTTGTCTGGATATTTTTAAAATGATTCAAACAACACGAGAATTTTGTAGGACACCGGCTCAATTTATTGCCAGACAGATCACTTTTTAGCTGGATGATGGAAAACGTGATTTATTCTAACGTTTCCAGTCCTTAATGACTTTATCCTATTCTAACTTATAATGTGATCCTTAATAGCTTGTAACTTATTGCAGAATTATTTGATAATATTACACAAACTACTGAGTTGAATACTGAGTGTAATTATCATAGAGCACTTGAATATCATTGAAAATGGCAGAAAGAGTCCATTTGTTTTAAGTCTAAACGCGATCCCTTAACCCTTTAGAAATCAAAGAATAACGTATCACAATGTTGTAAATACTCAACATTTCTGGAATAGAATCAATTTTATTATTGTATCCCTTCAAAAAATAGGTTAAAACACATCCAAATCGAATTCGAAAACTTCGTAGGCGCCGTCAGAACATAAACAACTGTAAAGCTACGTTTTTTCTTCTTTGTGGCCTACCCGGTTTCGTAGTAAGCGACCAAAATACGAATATCGCAAAACAATTCATTTTTTTACGGATTTTCAATGGAACGTCTGCCAAAAAAACAGAATTTTTACCTGTGACTCCTTCTTAAGAACGAAATTTTTATTTACGCCACTCGAATTGAAAGCCAACGTTCGATGGAAATAAAGTTGCATAATATATGAATACTAAATATACTACCAATAATACCATATTAAATCGTTTAATAGAATACAATTTGCACTCGATAGTTTTACAATCACGAGTAGAAGTCCATAAGTTTCTGTAATTCAAATTACAATAAGAAAAATTTGTAGAGTTTCCAAATATATAAGGTACGTATCACTCGTATAAATATAAACAAATCTCAAAAATTTCTTTCTCGTTAAAAATTAGGAGCTGTATGTACGTTATGTACGATCAATTCCATAAATTTCATAAATTGAGACGAAATTAGAAATATTATTAACTATTAAATTTATCTTGAAATTTGTACTTTTTCGCGAGAGACTTCAATATTATTCTACTTGACCATATTTTAACACGTACTTGCATGTTACAACAATATTTTAACAGCAACCACAATTGCGTAAGCTTGTAAAATAAAAGTAAATTACAAGCGACGAAGTTGCTCCAAGTTGCTACGATCATCGAAAACAATCGCAGACTTTGAATAATTGACTCGCGTTAAATTTTTAGGTACGAATAATATCCTATGATAAAACACCGGCATGGCCAGCCAAACAGATGATGGCGCCAAAATCTTTGAAATTTACATTACTTTGTATTGCCAACGATATTTTAAAGCGAACGGATAATTTTCGTGGAAAGTGTCTAAGGCAGATTGTCCTTGCAGAGAAAAATACACGTACAACGTAAAAAGACGCAAGATTGCATTTGTTTATACGTAAACCGCAGCGTGTGAAATGGCCGCAACGTTCGATTGACAGACAACTGCTCGCGTCTCGTTCGAGAGAAATGGATGTTCACTCACCGCCTAGAATTTCATCCGAGCTGAACTTTACGGTGGACGACATCACGATCCACACGCTTAATCACTCGGGATACGATAGGACACGCACGAATGGTCGGTGAAACACTTTCGCGAAACACGTTAGCGAAAAAACGACGCATTCGCAACGAATCACCGTGGTAAAATGCTCAGTCAGACGCGCGACCGTGCTTTGTTTTGATGAAACGTCAACATACGCACGTCAGCTAAACCAACCAATCACGCCACATGCGCTTCAATGTAAATACAACTACGCGAGTCAAAGCAGAAACGGTGCCAATGACCATGATAGGTCCTTCTCACTACGTGACTCATTACACGTTCTTACCATTTCGTTTGCTGTTCACGCTTTGGAACCGAGCATCGTCGAAAAATCTGAAACCAAGTTTAATCGAATTGGTCGTTTTTAAAATTAAACTTGAATCTAGTTACGCACGTTCCGATCGAGAATTTTAATTTTCGACGATCTTTTTTTATTTATACAGCCACTAAAGATCATAGCTTGTCTACCCACGTAGAGAAACAAAAGACGACGAATGAAAAATACATACGTGTATTTTGGAAACTTAGAAATCTTAGAATAAAATTTATCCTATTAACGTTTTATTCGTCGACAAAATGACAATTACTCCCTTATGTCTGATTCATTCTTCATTCTTTTGAACGTTGCTGAAATCATGATCGTTTGAATCGTTTAAGATGTTGAAACGTCAGTCGATAAAAGATTTAAAGCCTGATTGAATATAACTAAACGTTGTAACATTTGTATTGGAGTAAATTGCGAAAATAATATATATTTATCAACTTTTGCAGCACAGAGTACGTTGCTCTTTTTATACATATGTACATACGTGGTGGCAGCACTATCCCAGTATTACTTCAAGGGTTAATTTGCGTTGCACGACACGTATTTTATCCATGAACTGCGTAAATCGAGTTTTCTATCATAAATTGTCCGAAACTACACTATTAAAAGGTATATTTACACTTTACACTTGTGAAATTATCATCTTTTCTTATAATAACAGCAGATAGGTGGTACAATCATGAATAAAGATTAATAAATATCGCTTCGTCGATACTAAAAGTAGACAGTTAAAAATGGTCGCCTTGTAACAGATCTGTCAAGCGATATTGTACCGTATCAAGTCGCTACGATGCAGTAAATAGTATAACTCTAAATTTTTAGTAGCCAACGTCTTCGATGATAAATTTGAAGTAAATGCAAGAACCATTCGGTTTTTACAACGACAAATGTAATCTCGTAGTTGCTACCATATGTGTAAACGAAGCCGTTGTATATTTCGTTCGTATAAGAGTTCAAACTCCTCTTCCATAAACATTTTATAATTTTCAAACATTCTGCCAATGCTGGCGATTGGCTGATAAAATTATTGAAATTGTTAGCGTTAAATTATTGATAATAATTTTTCATGTTGAAAATTAATATGTAATTATTTATGAAAAAAAAGAATAGATACGTAAATACAACTACGTAGATGTAAAATCTAAATCACCAAAAATTGAGAGACGAATTAATTTGTTTATAGATTATTCGCTGTACTGTTAAATACATATTTGGAATGAAAATGAAGATTCCAAATAATCGTTCAGGGAACGATTATGGAAATGAAACGGGGATTATCTCTTACATGGATAATAATTTCGAATCTGAAATCGACGTACAAGGAACGGAAGAAAGTGATTTTTCTGAATATCTTTGGATGGAAAATGAGGAAGAATTTGATAAAGAGGTAACTATCGTCCTAATTGCGATTGAAATATTATAGCTACAAAATTCTTTTTTTTTTTTTAATAAAATTTTAGTAACATAATAGTAATTAAAAATCACAGGTGATTCAACAATTAATGGAAGAGGAGTTAACAGAGGAATGCTTAAAAGCAATGTGGGAAGATGAAAGACAGCATGAACGAAATACAAATTCTATTGCTTGGTCCACTGCTACAAGCATGCCTGAGAATGGAGCTGAACTTTGTCAACAGCTTAATAATCTAAAAATGCATGATGATCTTGCTAAACAGGTACATACACAAATAAAAAATAATATTGTATTTTATATATTTTATACAAAGTGTCATATGAGTAATTTGTTTTCAGAGTACTTTAAATCCAAATGCAGCTGAATTTGTTCCAGCATTTAAATCAGCAGTAACATCTGTAAGTACACCACCAGAAGTTACTGCAGAATCATCATAGAAGCCATACATTCATTTATTTAACTGAATAAAACATAGGCTATATATATGGCTAATGTTTACCATCTTCAGTAACAGTTGTATTAACTGAATTGCATTAAAAGTTAAATGACTGTCCCTACACGTACAAAGGTATAATGATTGTCAAAGCAGATAATACATAATGCTGTTATATGATATTTACGAATAATTAAATCAGTTGCATAACCATAAATTGAAAAAAAATATATTCAAATTTTTATAGTTGTGAGATATTGCATAATATAAACATTTACTTTTATTATTATAAACATATATTTTTCGGCGAATTAACAATGACGTATACAAAAATCACTTGTTATAGAAATTTGCAATTTATATTTTTTATTTTTAATTGAAAAAAAATATTTTCAAAGGTAAATGTTTATTCTATACAACTTATAAATTGAGGCAGCAAAAAAATATACATATACGAATTTTCATGAGTTACATGTATACACATTCAACAATGAATTCTTGAATCCAAGACATGCTTTTTTTTTTAAGTTCTTTCTTTTATTCTGATCTGAGAGTTTTTATATACTGTAATATGTGTTTCTAAATGAATCAATTTTCTAAGAGTTCCTTTTGTAACACTTATTTTATACATCTTATGTGTACATCTTGTGTAATCATTAACATAAATTAAAAATATATATATACAGAAGTCGTAAAGACTGATGCATAAAAAATGCATCCAATATATATTTTGTTGATAAAAAAAAATACTTAATGCATCTAATTATATGAGAAGGATTTTAATCTTTATTTTTATTGTCAGTTTTTTCATTAAAAAAAAAAAACCTATGTCATAATTCTGGTCCTCTATCAGCATATGTCTTGAAAGACTTGAAGATCTCAAGTGAAAGTCTTACACAGGCTGTGAAGGACATTTTCTCTGACTCTTTTGTAGTATTGAAAGTCAATGTATTACTTACTTCCTTTAATTAAGTAATAAAATTTCTATAAAGTAATATTTTGAAACTAATTAAAATATGTGTATGAAATGTAATGTTATTGAAAAATACTATAAGTGGTGAGTGTATTTCCCATTTTAATCAAAATTCAAATAACACAAGTATAATTTTTCAATCCTTTTCATTACTTTCTTAACTGATTAAATTTTGTGAACTATCTTGTAAATTTCATAACAATGAAAGTTTTAAACAACAAAATTGTATTTTAATAATAATTATACACGTTTACCACTTATATGCTCTTTGGATATACGTGTTATGTACAAATTCGATTAACATTTTTTGCATTGTGATAGATACATACTGTCAGGATTTTATAAGATTGCATGAACTAAATTTGTATTACTTTAGTCACAACATACTTTACTATAAATGCAGCAACTGTGATTATGAAGTAAATTAAATAGATTTATCACATAGATTATTCACAGTTAAAGAATATCTTATTGATTTCATAATGCTTTACATTATTTTGCTTTTAAATTTTTTCATGTATTTCGTCTATTTGTGGCTCCTCAAAAAAAGAAAAAAAAAAAAAATAAATAAAAGTTAAAAAATTGCAAGAAAAAAAGAATAACATATTCAGTTAAAAGTAGAGTTAAAAATAGGTATTTGTGGATTTATTTGAAAGATTCAAATTTAGTAGTGAATTAATCGTATGGAACAATAAATTTAGGCTTCTTTTAATTTTTAAATTTATCTTAGTATGAAAAGAGACTGTCTTTTAGATTTAAGTCTGTTTAACAAGATCTGATGTATATTTAATTATTCTTTATCAATTTGTTAAATAATATCGATAAAATATACTAATTAAAAGCATCTATTTAGTTTATATAATTTTACTTTTTGCAATAAAATTTTTAAAAAATGTAAGTATAAAGCATTACTAATAGTCATATAAATATGTATCTTGTAGTCATTAAATCTGTGTCAATTCTTATGACATGCAATATTTATATCATATTATTAATATTTTTAGTAGCATGTCATATATATCCATAAAAAGCTGTATTTTAGCAGTAGAAAAATATTAAAAAAACTCATCTGGTTACAATGTAACTACTATATAAAGTACCATTGCATAATACTTCGTGTTTTCCAATACTTAAATTGTCTCGAATTTAAATAATATCCGTGAAAATAAATATCACATTCTTTATAAGTTATTTCAATAGTACCTGTATTTATTTGGTGTGTACTAATTATAATCATACTAATATTATAAGATAATTTAAGTTTTAAAAAGTAAGCAGTTATAATTATCTCGTATATTATGTACGACGAAAAATACTCTAAAAATAATAAAGAAAAGAACTTGTTAATGCAGCGATACATATAACGAACATTTAGATCAACAAGCACAAATACTGTTTTATGTTCTTTTAATTTACGTAGTTAGGCAATGTATATTTTCTAATTTTATGTTGAGATAAAACAAAAAAAAAAAATAAAAAGTTTTAAATATAAAAAAATACAGGTAAACTCTTTTCTAGCGATAAATATTTTCTTCTGTAAATATAACTATAAAAATAATGTGTAGCAAATTAGGATAAAAGTAATTGCATATATTGTTTAAACAAGTGTGAATTATTATATTATTGCCATTAATCATTTGCATTTGCAATTTTCTGTATTGTATTATTATTTCTGTAATACTTAGTACATAAATGAATTACATATAAAACAAATTTATGTATTGTATTTGTAATGTCCTTTCCTATTAGTGTATAATAATGATAATTATCTTTCTCTTTATATGGGATAAATAATTTATTTGTAAATATAATGCATAACATAATAATAGTAAAAAAGAAACATTTGTTAAAAGCATCACCTTGTATTTGGCAGCATATCAGTATATATAACTACAATTTAATCTTACAATTATTTCTATATAAATTAGTATCAGTTTTACAACAGTAAAAAATTGATACCAATACATATTGTATTAAAAGCTATGAAATGTGAAATGATTTTACTTCGTATATTTTGCAAACACTATTCCAATGCAACATTTATTATAATAACTATACTAATATAAATGAAATAATACATATTATGAAGCACAATTTTATATTTTTATTATGCATTTGTCACACATATAACATGTTATTTTCATAATAATTCAAGAATCATTTAATATTTACTATAAAATTTGTAAATAATTTTTTTTTTTATAATATGTTACTCATCATATAAGATATGAAATTGGTATCAGTTTTTTTTTACAATTATTTCTTATGTACTATAAGTAATACAAAATCATCATAAAGAAGACTTTAAAAATGTATAATCATATTTACTTATATACAATCATTAAATACTTTGATCTGCAGTCTCTTTATTCCAATGCAATACTGTCTTATTTATATTGCTTTTATGCAAGTTTTGTTGACACACGATAATACATTTTCCCATCTAATTATGAATATAACATTGAACAACAAAAAGTAGAAAAAGTATAACTTTTAATAAAATTTTCTAAAGAAATATAAGATATGTTAAAATATATATGTAAAGCAAATTATATAAGTAAAAAATTTACGTATAGAAAAAATATAGTTTGTTACATTAAAAGTATTTATATAAATGAATTCTTATACTTTCATATTAATTATTTGTAATTATTGATATAATTGCCACTTGGAAAGATGCTAATATTACTATTTGTATCTTAGTTGGTTTTGTAAATGATAAAGTATTTATCAATATTATTGTCAAAAAATTCATTATAATAAGAAACTGACCTTCATGTAACATAGTAGCAAAAATTCAAGGCCTGTAATTGTTGTTAACATTACTTAAAATAACAGCCTTATAGTTTTTTTTTTATTATTAGAGACCTTGTTGCTGGATATGTATAAAAACGTGTACAGGTTATAAAATCGTTAAATAGGATGATTTATACATTAATAGAACAGAAAAATAATAATCAATTTGAATTCCAGACTGAGCCTTGATAACAAAAATGTAAGGTCTCTGATAAGCTTATATTCATATGTACGTAAATACATATACGTCGCTTATCATAATACTTAATAAAATTTTATTAAAATATTTTTATGCGTTTAATTTAAATTTTTATTTTTTACAAATAATAATAAAAAGAATAGTATTATTCTAAAATTATTACTTAACGTTATAAATCCTATCATACAATTAATTATTATAGAAGTGCTCAAATTACCAATTTTATTTGCAAAAAAATGTCTTAACAATCATAAAAACAAATCATTTTTTTGAAAAGAAGGCAAAAATTTCATTTTCGACTTATTTTTCTATGAGGAATCTCTGTCTGATTATATACCACGATGATTAGATTAGAAATTCATGACAATAAATTAACAATAAACATAGATTTTGCGTTTTAATTTTATACTTGGTAGAAAATAAAACATCTTATTCATATGATTTTTTTAAAGGTGATGCTATATACTAGATTTCATTTTTATTAAATTACTTACACATAAAATCTTAAACGCTTTCTGTAGGACTCTGAAATTCGGAAAGTGCATGTATTGGATTTTGCACTTTTTTCTGTGAACCTTTGCGCACTTTTGCCCTGACTTCTTCTGGTCTCTCAGGACGAACCAACGGTTTCTTTTCCGGCGCTTTCATTTTCCATACAACAATTGGAGACTATATAAATAAAATAAATATTAATTATAAATTCAAAGTGCCAATAATAACTGTTTTCTAAAATATTAAGTTTTCAAACTATAAATATATTTTGTTACGCAAATACTTACGTACTACAAAATCCAATGGTTAGTCAATAAGAAAGTTTTAAATCTTAGATTAATTATACATATAAATTGTAAATATAATTTATTTGTTTAGAATAATAAAGTATAGAATTTGAAGTATAGAAGTAATAATAATATAGGAAGGGTACTTACAGTTACTGTAGATTGTCGAGGATATTTAGTCGATGCAACATATGAAGCCTTAACAGTAAGTACAACAGCATTCATTAAATTTTTAGCTGCCTGAATGAGAGAAGTTGCACTGTCAAGTCCAGATACAATTAATTCTCCGCTAATATTTTGTACATCTGCTTTGACTTTGCTTGTAATATTCATTTGATGACAATATAATGCTATACGTTGTAAGTATGCTAAAAGATCTTTTTTAGTAGAACTTTCTGGACATTGATCTGCTATTTGTCTTGTTAATTTATCTAATTTAGTTCCGGCTTCAGAAATTTTCTTTGCTGCATTGATAACATCCATAGTTGTTTTTAAAGGTCCACGACCTCTTGTGAAGTCAGTCATTTCCATCATGATCATACACATATGTTTAGCAAGAACAATAATATCGTTCCCTGCATCGTCCCATTTGGCAACTTCTTTATCGAACTTCAGTTTCTCACTCTTGAAATACTCTACTTGCTGTAAAATTTTTTGTTTATCTTCTTCAGGCATCTTACGCATAGCTTCACGGGCTGTAGTAATTCCGCTAATTTCTGGATATTCATCAACACCATGTTCACCAGTTTGAGCACTCGACTTACTACGAGTTTCTAATGTATAATGTTCATCAAGTTCCACATCTTCTGGATCTAAATCCTCATCCGCCTAAAATATAGCACATATAAATGAAATAAACGTAGTCAAGAAGAACAGAAATTAAAGACTTCATTGTATTCTCTTACTCTATTCATCAGTACAGCGCGTCTAATTTCACGAACACCATCGTATACCAATCTTGAAGCATCGATAAAATCATTTTCATCCACATCTTTAGCAGGATTACTACCCAATGCATCTACCGCGACTTCTACTCTTTGCGCAAATTTCGGCATCACTTGTTCCCTTAAAACTTTTACAGCTTCTAAAACTCGTTTCGTATAGATACAAGGCTCATAATTGTCCATTTCTGCTTGAACAACGTTACACACTCTGGCAGATCGTCCACGGATTGCACCCGCAGTTCTGTCTAAAGTATCGGCATCACCTTCTTGTAATGCCAATACACATTTATTTACGTCTTCTAAGATATGATTCTCAGATACTGCTAAGAAATCATCAATAGTAGTAATATCGTCAACAGCTTCTGTTAATACTCTTACTTGATTCTCCCATGCTTGTCTGAATACTTCCATGTTATCTAAAGCTACTTTAGATCGATTACGAGCTGCAAGCACACGGGCTGCATTAATTACTTGTGGACACAAATTTCCAATTTGTGCTGCCGCGTATCGCACCATTTTTACACCATCTTCGTTCCCGGACATACTACATACTAAATTGGCAACCTGAATAGATATATTAATTATCGTCAATCATAATAAAATTAATATCTCAGACGTGTGTATTTAGTTAAACAACATACCTCAACTAGCTTATTGGCATGTTCCGTAAAGACAAGTGCATACTCTTCCACCTCTTTGTCACGGCCATTTCTTGCAGCTTCAATAAGGACCAATAAAGGTACACTTGTTTCCAAAAAGCTATCAGATACATGATCCACTACAGCCTTTCGTAATTGTCTACGAAGATCGCGAGTTTTTCTGCACATATGATCAATTGCTCTTTCTAAACCTTCCGATTGTTCCTTGACACCCATCTGTTAAAATATATATATATATATATATATATATGTATATAATTAAAAAATTTGGACTAAGAACAATTGTTTTATAAGCATTCAAGTAAAATCTAAGCTATTTCCTTACTAATAGCATTAAAGTGCAAGATGGAACTCCTTTTTAATGATTGTTAAAAGGAATAATTAGCTAAGAGATTATTTTATTTCATTATTATTATTTGGAAGATGCTATATTTTTTCAATGTAGGTATTTAATATATCTGACAAATTAATGTACTAGTTACATTTATACTTCTATTTATCTTAATGAAAATAAATTTTTGTGGGAAAAGCTATTTACATAAGCAAACATAAAAAATAATATAGTACAACATAAAAAAATAATTTTCTTAATTATGGAAAATACTTTATAAATAAAAGAAAAATATATGTATACAGGTAAAATCTATAATCAATTCAAAAATAAATTTTATGTTTATCTATTTTTACATTGCAAATCTTAAGTTATATCATATAGTATGCACTATTTGTCTACACTATTTATTTAATTTACTTAATTTCTATGAATCTGTAATCATATTACATTTGGTGCCATATCTGTTATTTTATATCTACAAAGTATATATACAATTGTGCAATTTATGGAATAACTGCAAACTCAGTACCAGTATATACCGAGTTATTAAAAATTATTTGATTAGTGCTTCTTGTTAAAATACATAAATTGTGTGTGGTAAAATACAATATTTCAACAACAAAAAATTCTTGCTTAATCTGTAAATTGTATGCAAGAATAATAAGAAAACACAAGATTTTTATATTTACCCGTTTCCCACCCCGAGCAAGCTGTAACTGCAGTCATCAAAAATAAAAAAACAAATGAGTAAAATGAACATACCAAGAGATACGTAAATCAATGAATTTTGTTAAATGATAATATAATTAATTGTATTCTAAGTATATTTATAGAGACATATATTTTTGTATATGTGTAATTATAAATGTATTACATAGTAATAATCAATATATCGTACACTTAAATGCCATGTTACAATGTTTGTTATAAAACAAAAATAAATAAATAAATAAAACCAAAATAAATGATATCAAAAAAAAAAATAATTAAGTTTCTCTACATTACTGTAATTTTTAAAATTTATTTAAATATTTTATGTATTATATGTATAAATAACTTATGTACATACAAAGCGTATATTTAAATCATAGAAGCACAAAGATCCATAAAATACTTACATTATTCATATATTCACTCAACAAATCCTGAAGTGCTTGCCTAACTGCATTACATTCTGCAACAATGCGTTCTCTACGTTCATCCCGAGTGCACGAAGAATCCGCCATCAATGCAGCACCACTGATAATACTTTCCAATCTTTCCTCAAGACTGGGTCTTGTACGTACTTCATTATACGCAAGCGGAGACATTACCATTCTTTCGTCAAAATCATCTAAAGCAGCAGCCAATTCTCCGGGTCCTTCGTAAGGATGTTGGCTGTCAACTGGAGTCTTTCCTTGTGCCACATCATTAATGGTATTTACAGCTTCACACACTTGCTTCAGAACATAATCACGATTTGCTTTTGCTGCAGCCAATTCAGGATGTCGAACATAAACTTTAGAGGCAGTAAGAAGCATAGTAGAATGCTTTTTAAGAACAGCTCTTGCTGCAGCCAAGTCGTCCCTTAATTGAGGATCTTTCAGCTCTTGTTGACGTTTTGCAGCTTGATTCATAAGTTCTGACGCATTTCTTCCAAATTGCTTTATATTTTCTAATAATTCTCCCTGTGAAGATGCATTTTTTAATTTCTTTAAATCATCTTCTACCACATGAAGCGACTTCAACAACAAATGCACGTCAACCATATCTGCTAAAATAAGCAAACGCGTTACTGCAGATAATAAGTTTCTTGCTGCTCGAACCATGTTGCCTCTTTTTAAAGAAGAACAAGGATCTTCAGAAAATTCTCTGTAATTAATTAACAACAATATTAAAATGTATTTTACATTCTCCGTATAATAAGTAAATATAAAACAAATATGGTACCTGGCGGCAATGCTCATTGCAGCACCTGTTTTTTTTACTTCCTCGACAGCACTTAACATTTCTGCAGTAATATCAGGATTTTCATAAGCTATCTGTTCACCTTTTTCAATAAAATTGCTAGTTGCTTTTTCAACAGTTCCAACCAAAGCACTGGCCCTTTTTGACTTTCCTTTCTTTTTTTTGCTAGGACCCTTTGTATTTACAAGCGTAGTGACTTGTAAAACTAAGGGCTCCAATGTCTTTTCTACGGACATGGTACGGATCTCTAAATTCTTAGGATCCCATTTCAAAGTTATCGGGCCAAAGTGATCAGACATTTTTGTTACTTTAAACAAGACAATTCTGAAAATGAGAATACACTTACAGGTATAATACAAAAATTACCTGTACTCTTGTAACATGATACAGGTAATTTGCAAAATGCAAATCAAATACAAAGAAACCCAACTATATCACAGCTATATTAAAATATTTTTTTTTTGTACCAGTTATTTTAGTGTTATTATATTTGTAACATTTAGTGAAATAACATATAACGGTAATAAAGCACAATAAACTTACAAATTTTATGTACACATACCATATATTTTCACTCACCTGTCTATAAAAAAAAAGAGGGACTAAGTAATATAATTGATAACAAGATACAAATGTTTGAAAAAAATCAGGGTGCGCCAGGTATAGTTTGACTATACGAAAAAAAATTCATATAGAAAATATCGTACGAGTATGCTGTCGTAGGGCCGGGACCGAGTCTAGTCGGAATGGATGGGAGGGTCTGTACCACAAATTCCACTTTAGCGTGAAATGAACAGACAGATGGAACGAGTCAGTGGTCGCTACATTTGTTTATGTTAGATACGTGTTGCGAGAACTCCCACTCTACGAAAGCAGTTTCAACGAACAGTGAAGATAGCGTAACAAAGCAAATCGGAGTTCC
Organism: Tetragonula carbonaria; assembly: GCA_032399595.1. Lineage (NCBI taxonomy): Eukaryota > Metazoa > Arthropoda > Insecta > Hymenoptera > Apidae > Tetragonula > Tetragonula carbonaria. The sequence goes on from JAUCRC010000008.1 coordinate 9,903,964, forward strand.
TAGTCCCCGTGATGCATAACAATTTTCTTACCTTCATGAAAAATTTATTCCGTTCGAAATCTGTGGATCGTTGATAAAACCTACGCAAAACAATCGTTCGTCTGAAAAATCAATCGCATCGAAAAATCAAAATTCTAACACAAACAGTCCCATATCACTTCGATGTATCATCCATTTGCCATGTACTCTTTATTCATGACGTCATTATTTCCGCTATAGTTGGAAAGCGAACGACACCTCCGTGGAACTGGTCTACGCCCGAAGTTTGGAACACGAATGTTCAAGTGACGCTTATATAGCATACACGGTGCGTGCAACTCGCCGCAAGAATGCAACAGCCAATCAAAAAATGTCTTTTTTTAATGTTCATCAGTGTACGTGTCATCTGGTTATTTCATTGGTGACTACATCTACGTTTATCGCGTTTGCTGTATGTTCGGTATAAGTTTTCGTAACGCGTAACGCGGTACTTGAAGATAAACGAGATTTTTGAATGTCACCGAATCTGGAAAACGAACTGAACATTTCTGAACGCGCAAAACTTTTCCAATTTTTTTCACGAACGCTTCGATGAAATAATCATGGATGTTGTCGTTTTAAGCGACGAGTCGAACGAGTCTTCAGACGAATGCATTCAACTAAATTCGAATAACAAAACTCTACCTGATTGTGATTCGAGCGATTTTGAATTTCCTGAAATAAACTTTTATCATATCGACGAAGACAATGTAGGCCGATCGCAAGATGCAAGCTGTTCCTCTAGTTTTAACAGCAACGCGCCATCGTGTCAGACCAATAACGATAAACGTACTGCCAGCAACAAACATTTCAAACAGCATGATGTTAGAAAGTTTTTGCATGACACTTCCGACTCGTGTAGCTCGGATGAAGAGAATAGAAATAAAAAGAGGCAAAGGAAGGATAAAGATACTATAGAGAAAAAAAGTAGAATTCAAATAAACGGGGAAAAATTGAAGAAACAGGAGCGGTTGAAGAGAGAGAAAGCACTGAAAGCAATTGCAGCTAAAAAATTAAAAAATATAAACCCTAGTGAATGTATGAAATTTATAGAAGTTACTGTTGATGAAGCTATTGCGAGTTTTACTCCTATTACAGATGTAACAGATACATTGAGAGATGCTGGAGCGAAATGTACCGTTAAAACGAAATTTATCTCAAACAGCATCACCTGGAAAAGAAATGTTGAAAATAGTTACGTTAACGATGACAGTGAAATATGTACGGTAACAGATGTTGAAAAGGTTAGTCAAATATTGATAATCTGGAATTGGGATGAGGTAGCAACAAAAGTAACAAATGGTGACTTTTGCACGTCCATTTCTAGCATTAAATGCTCATTACCAGATTACAAAGTAACATTAGTAGTTTATGGTACAGAAGATTATTTTTCCTATAGAGAACAAGGAAAAAACTCGGACAAAAGTGGAACAAAAAAGAAAGCACAAAAAACTTGTACAGAAAAGTATCTTCAGTTGTCTAAATATTCCTATGACATATCGAGGAAACAACTCGAGACATATCTCAATGAAATACAAATTATTGCAGATTGTAGCAGTAGATTAATTAATAATTCACAAGATCTGGCATTGATGATATATCAATATACAAAAGCTATAGCAGAGATACCATATAAATTGAAAAAAAATAAAAACTTAATAAATAAATTTGACTGGTATGTAATGGGAGATAATAGAAATACCGTGAAAGTAGATAAAAATGGAAATGGACTGAAAAGATTATGGCAACAACAGCTTTGTCAATTTAATTTGAGCAGTCTTGAAATTGCAGAAGCAATTTGTTCCATGTATCCAAGTCCTGCACTTTTAATAGAAGTAAATATTAAAATATAGTATGTTGGTATATAACAAACATAAATTGCTACCCTTATCTCTTTCTTTTTAGGCTTATATGAACTGTACAGATGATGAAGGAATAAATTTGTTAAAAAATATCCCGGTAAATAAAAAATATTTATTACAATATTTTTCGAATAAGACTTTTAAAAATAAAATAATTTATAAATTAAAATTTAATATTTTATAATTATTTTTACTTACATTTTATAAATATATTTTAACACTTTACAGATTAGAAGAGCAGCTGGACCATTTACAACTGTACGTAAAATTGGCCCAGAATTAAGTAAAAAAATCTATTTAATGTTCGCATCTAAAAATGGTGAAATTGTATTAAGTTGAATATATTTTTAACAAAGTTCAATAAACGTACAAATAGAAATAGATAGCTCTTTGTTATTCTATTTTTAATATCTCCGACTAAAAAATTATAATTCACTATTTTATATAATTTCCTACTTATTTCATGAATATAAAAAACGCGGAAATTATTCATATCTATATATTGTACAAATGAATAATATTAAGTACATATAAAAGCTTTAATAACTTTTTATGTATTAATTGTTTAAAAATCTAGCGCACAATTTGACTAAATGAAAAAATAAAACTTATTCATAAAAAATGTTTTATAGACATACTGTTATACAGATATACTCTTTCTTTTTTTTGTTTATAAATTAGTCCAATTTTGCGCTAGATATTTTTGGATATCTTATATAATATGAAATATAATATTTTTCTATACCAAAGGTATATACAATACATTTGTTTACAACAAATTTAACTATGATAGTCGGTTAATAAAAGTAATTTTCTAACATTTTTACAAGTATTTATTAAACATAAAGTATCTAAAATTTTTTTATAAAAAGAAAAGGACTTCAACCATTTCATATCAATTTTTCTCTACTATCTTACAATAAAAAATATATAAATGATTAAATGCAATCTAAATGAAATTGTAAATATTCAATACAATTTCTACTAAATTATTATTAACATACAGACTAATATTACGTAACTCTCACATAAATTTTTTACACGCATTCCTCATATATATTCTCACCGTTTAATGTTACAAATTACTTCTAAAAAAAAAAAAAAAAAAAGAGATACGAAATATATTCATCTGACAACTGGCTCAATCAAAAATGTAATTAAATTTCAAATACGTTGATAGAAATTTTACACAAATATTTATGAATATATACTATATGTATCAAGATATATAATTTTTATTAATTATTGATAAAATTTTGATAATTGGAATTTAAAAAAATAAGTTTAAAAATTGATTGAAAAAAATGAAAAGTTATTTTTTTGTTTTTAAATTTCCTTTTGAAATTTGAAATCATGCTGTGTTTCTTTTGAGACTTCAAATTCATAAAAGAAATTAAAAAATTCAGATTCAAAATTTAGATTCTAAATTAATAAGATTACTTTATAGTAGTACATTTTATATTAGTTAAAAGTATTATGATACTTTTTAGTCTTTTTTCCTATTAACATGCATTTTATTAAATAAAACATAACATTGATTGATGAATAACTTTACTGCATGTGCTTATATTATACGTATATATTTTTCACAAACACAGTATAAAAATTTGTTAGAAATTTCGTTGGTATTGATTTACAAACATAAGATATGATGAATATTAAGAATGATTACAAAACTTTGTATTTGACTTAAAAATGCATGTTGACAGTCAAAAGACACTTATTGCGATATATGTAACAGCAATTTTGTTTTAGTAAACTTTAATGAATATGTAATTTAATAATAATGATAATAATAATAATGATAATAATAATAATATAATAATAATAATAATAATATAATAATGATGACAATGATGATAATGACAATGATAATAACGAGATATATTTGTAAGCAAATTATGTATAGTGTAATGATATTTTCTGTGATACTATTAATGTTATGAATGATTTATTCAATAATATTCATTTAAACAATTTAACTTTTCAATAAAATACCAGTGATTGAACAATATTTGACAATGACTTATCAATTTCTTTTAATTTATAAAATGATTTTAAACTTATATGTAGTAAAAAATATTTTAGTAATGAAATACTTAAATAAAGGGAAGTCGGTTGCGTGTAAGAATAATAAAATAAAATCTAGGATAACAGTTCATGCCTAATGCAGTTGGCTTCCTATTCTAGGCTGCAGTTTTAAAATAGTGTTCAGTAATTAAGATGATAACTTATTGTTTATTTAAAATAAGATGCAAATATATATATATATATATATATATATTATGAATAATATACGTAAAAAGATATTCCTTGGCACTGAAACTTTAATTTTTAAAATATAGTATGAAAGAAATCATTTATGTTTGAAATAAATGCTTTAATATCAACATAAGATAAAAATATTATTATCTTAAATTGATGATGTAAATACTTGTTAAAGGCAAATAAAATCCAATTAATTTGTTATACAAATTTACTTAATATGCACTAATTATTGATTTCTGAAATTTAACATGTTTGTTACCAATCATTTTTTTGTACTTCAAATATATATACTCGAATATTTATTAATTTTATATCACATTAAATCAATGTAACAGGAGTATAAAGGTAATAAGGATTTAGTCTTTTTTATTTATGAATTTAGGATATAGAAATATATAAACTTTATATATATAACTAAAAAATGAAACTTGGATTCTAATATCTTAAATTTTGAAATAACTAAATTCAACATATTTAAGAACCAAAGGTTAATATTATGAAGAATAGGAAGCCAATAATGCTTTTGTGAAACAACAGTACTTAATTTATTATCTTTATACTCATCTAAAATCATAATTTTAAATCCACCATAATTTATAGTTCACTCGCACACACATTCAAGCATTTGGCAGGCAAGAACCTAAGAAAATCTAACTGAAGATTAAAATATCACTAATAGGATCTGGAGCTGTATTAAGTCCTTTTAAAGTTTCATTTATATCTCTTCTAAATAATGATAAATTTTGTGTAAACCTAAGGAAAAAGAAATACATATATAAACATGGATAAATGTTATTATATAATTTTGTATAACTTTTTCTTTGAATTTTTATTACCTATCTCTATTTTTTGTGAGTAAGTTTCTTTCAATCCCTTCCATTAAATTTTCAAACCACTGTGCCATTGTTGCTTGCTTATCAACTGGTTGACTTCTAATAATATTCTCTCGTAATTGATTAAAATACTGTAACAGTAAATATTTAATTTTGGTGCAAACTCACAAACTTTTTATGGATCTTATTAATATGATCTTTGTAAGAAGTAAAATGCACTTACTTCTTCATTTAAAAGAATTAATCCCAAGAGAGGACGTGACATACTCCATTGATTTCTACAATCTTCAAACATTATCACATTTAAAACAGTACTTAACATTTGCTGAAGAATTTCAGGATGTTGTTTCAGAACTTGTAAGAATAAATCTCCACCTCCTGAAACTACCGCATTTTTTCTTCCTGGATATCCCCCTGACAAAAAGGATACAAAAGGTTGTATTTAAATACATTAATGTATATATATATATATATATATATATATATATATATATATACAGTAATATATATATATATATATATATATATATATATATAATATAGTAAATAAATAGTACCTTTTTGATATAGTTGTTTAAATATATAAGTTACAATATGATCAAGTGTTGCGCAACAACCAGTACAGACCATTGTATCTGGAATAAAGTTTTGTTATTTTTATGTTACGTTTTATATTTGATTAAAGTAAAATAAAAACTGCTAAATAAAAATAATTATTAAAATAATAATAATATGAGAACATAAATAAATATTTATTAATATTTATTAATATTGCAGAACTTAATATAGAGACCTACCTTGAAAATAATATAGTCTGCAAAATTATTAGTTTATTTACTTTTTTGATTAATTTATAAGAATGAGATTTTATTTAAATACAAAAGAAGCTTGAAGAAAAGAATAAAAAAATAATTTTTATCAATCTTGAACAAGTAACTGAACAAACAATAATTATTCATTTTTAATCATTCATAATATGTTGCTCATAATTTTACATGTCATATTGGATAGAAAATAAAGCATAAAAACAACACATGATTAGTAAATTAGTAATTTAAAAACTTATAACTATAAATAGTAATATATTTTAGTAGCATGCCAGCTGTGCGGCTGACTATGTGTGCTAGACCCACTATAATATATAAAGAATTCATGAATTGTTTAATACAATATTATTATCAAATATAATATTAAAAATAGGAATAAAAATTTGAAAACGAAAGAAGAGGAAGAAAGGCAATAGAACAATTAGCAGGGTCTAGATTCTACAAACTCCAATCCTCTCATTGCCTATATTGATTATGGTGATTGAATCATTCTCCTTATATGCATAAAAATTACTCAGCATACATTTGTTTCTGTAACTTTGAAACTATAGCAATAACTAATACCTAAATGCAGATTTACATTCCAAGCAACAATGCAAAAAGCAAGTAAACATAAATAAAATTAAACATTCTTATTAACTAATATCTTTTCCGACTTTTTATACTTTACATTGATAATCATAAAATTGTATTGACATTGTCCAATAAGAATTCATACATGCATGAAATAAGATTTATGTATATTTTTAATAAAAAAGAAGGTCCAATAAAAACACTATTAAATCGTGTAATTAATTGCAATTGAAATCTCTACTATACTTCAGTTATTTATAATTTATTAATTTTTTATAGAAATAGAATACGAAATATTCAACGAATATTTTCTTATAAGAAAGGAATTCTAAATGATTTAGGTCTTATAATTTGTTGCATGGCATAGAGGATAAGAGAATGATAATAAAATAGAATCAGCCGCACAGACCTGTATAGGAGTCTTTTTGCGCACCTAGTGCTGTAAGGCCTTCACTGATGCTTGATAATATGTATAAGAATACTCTAGGTTCCAAAGTAGAAAGGAAAACCATGTGATCCTGAGCCAAACATTCGAGTAACACAAAATATGTCGTAGATAGTTTCGGATAATCCTACAAAAACGAAAGAAACAATGTTAAATTGCAAAACAATTGTCTTCACATCTTTTGAATATGACATTTACATAAGTTAACTAATGCATACCAATAAATCACTTTGTGGTATACTAAAAAGTAATTTTACAAATGTATTAAGTGCATTATCCAATGCTTCATCACCATATAATCTGAACACACCAAAATTTACGTAACTTCCACATAAAGCTGCTTTTAACATACTGAAGCATATACTTATCCCTTTAAGTTTTAAGGGGTACATTTGATCCTTTGGAACTTCAACGTTTAATATACGATTACCATAACTACATATTACTTTACTAGCTTCACGAAATAATAAAATTCCATTTGGAGAAGATGCATCAAACTGTAATCGTTGACTTCTATTTTGTACTAATTCAGCAAAAAATTTTAGGACGGGTGTAGTAACTTGTGGCTCATAATGCCACAATTCCACAGCGTGTAATAAAATCGGTGTATAATTGGGATAACTATATATAAATTAAGGTACTTTATATATATCAACATATATATGCAAGTTCTTTTATTTAGAATGTATGCAAATTCTTCTATTTATTTATCATTCGATTAACTATTTATCAAATCATGTTTTAAAAAAAGGATACATCCAATCAAAGAGCATCATATAAGAAGTTTTTGTATTGAATGCATAAGCTAAACCTCTTAAATCTCTTGCTAAACCAATGAGTGCTTTTTTTGCTTCTTCTGCTGCAAACAGTGATGGATCAGCAGGACCAATTAACTGTCCTAAACTTTCAAATGCATCTATAAGTGAAAAATACAAATATAAATATTAAATAAATATGTTACTAGAATTCTGGATACAAAATAGCTTTCATACTTGTCAAAGGTAACATAAATGTATGAAACCTTTCCTCATCTTCTCCTAAATCTACCATTAATAATCTACCCAAGGATGTGTAGAACATTGATCTACAGCGCATTTCTGTTACAGCAACATTGTTTCCCAAAAATGGAAAATGCTCTCTCTATTAGTAAAAGAAAAAAAGATATATACAGATATGTTTCGTTTCTAACTTTTTGTAAATGAATGTTATATATATTTATACATACTGTGTGATTATTGAGCATAAATTGTACTTCTTCTAATTTTACAAGTTTACGGACACAACTATATCCCACAGATAAATCATTTAATAACTGTAATGTTTTCGAAATAATCTGTTTACTACGACCCCAATATTTCAGATTTGTTATTCTGAAAATGCAAGATTAAGATCTTAAGTCCTCAAGTAATTCAAATAATCTTTGAACAAGTATCCTTTTTACTTACATTTTCCGAATAAGAATACCAAGAACCATAGATTCATCATTAACTCCTAAAACATCTGACAGTCTTCTATATACTTTAGAATTTTTTTGAACTTGATCACCTACATATACTTTACGAAATTGTTCAAAGAAGCTCAACATTGCTAATTCCAATTTTTCACAGCCACCTTGTGCAAGTCTTGAATCAGTTAAATTCATCAATTGGAGTACTCTGCAAACCAATTCACCATCCATTGCATCATACTCTTCATTGCTGTTAAATGTTATTTTTCCACCAATAACACCACCTATTTTTTAAATATCAATAATTCACATTTAACATGTTTTTATTTCTCTGTATTTGTTAATTTACAATTTTTTTTACCTATGATATATACAAGCCAGGTCAATTGACCTTCTTGTATAGTGATATCCATTTGTTGTGTCGGAGATGCGGTTTGTGTCATTAATTCTTGGTATGTTCTAGCAGCTTGATCAAAAAGTTGCACTAACAAAGTACATGTCTTTTGATATTCACATCTCACAATTACAGATATTTGCTCCAGTTGTTGATGAACTATTCCTAAATCATCAAGTGGGTCTTCCAAACCCTCCCTAACTACTATTGCAACTGATTCGAGTCTTGAAGTAATATATGCATTCACAATTTCTGGTGTATATGTATTTAATAGATGTGGATCACCTGCTTTTACATAAGGCATAGAAGATACCATTCTTTGCCACAAAGTTAATAAATAATGTAAACTGTTCGGTGCAAATTGCCACATCTGTAAACTTTGTATTGTAAATTTTGCAATTAATTGTATAGCTTCTGGATAATCTTTGACTAAAACCAATTCCCCAAGTTGGAAATTGCTTTTCAACCTTGATAATAATCTACAAAATTCATGGTAATTCTCAGGATCACTGAGACCTTGGGGATTCTGTAGTATGTGTTTTATACCACTAACTAAGTGTGTTAAAAATTGTGCCCTTTCTGGGTTTGAAAATAAACTCCTTCTCACAGATGCTATTTGGACCAAACACGAAAGGGCCAAAGATGATAATGAGTTAGGTAAACTATGATATAAATCAAAGAAAAGTTTCAGTGATGTGAAATCCAAAAATACAGGTCTCCAACAAGTTGGAATTTGTACTGTACTGAGATCATCAGAACTTTCATCTGTTGATGTTCCAATAAAGTCAAATGTCAAACAATTTTGTGCTAGCTTTAAAAGTTGTCTGATCAGACCATGCTAAATAAGAAAAAGAAAAAGTAATAATAATAATAATATTTATATATATATATATATATATATAACAATTTAAAATGTATATATAAATAGAGAAAGAAAGAAACGAAAGACATACCTGTGCTTCATCATTAAAATTTAAATTTTTACAATTTTCTCGAGCTGTACTTAATAAAGTATATGATAACCTAAATATTTCGAAAAGTTGAGTATCTCTGAAGTGACTGGCAATTTTTCTATGCTTTGTAATAGATCTGTTTGCATCTGCATCTGACACTTGATTCATTTCACATGTTAATTGAGAAAGTAATTGGACTCCTATCATACAGTGCTCCACCGATCCCTATACATTGCATTAAAATAATATTATAATTACAAAAGATAAACATTCAAAAACTAAAAAAATAATAACTAACCTGAAGAAATTTTGTTACATCACTGACCACACTTCTATCTTTGTCGATATCAAACCAACCAAACTTTGATATCCTGGCAAACAACGTAACCAGAGCTTGTATTACAAAGTTTGGTAACTTTGGTTGAGTTGCTAAGTAATTCAGAATATAATTTCCTAAAATTAAACATTAGATTTAATTATCATCGATTATTTTGTTTTATGAAAAAATAAATACACTTACGTATGTCAAGCCTCTGTTGTAAACTAAGTCCTGATGAACGGGAAACTAATTTTGTCAAAGTAGTGGCTGCCAATAATTGAGCATACGGAGAATCTCCTCGATCAAGTAGGAGCTGGCACTTCGTAAGCGTATCTGGAGCATTTTGAAAAGCAACGAGTGCTTTTTCAGCCTCTGCACGATGCGTAGAATCTTGTGATTCATACAACTGCTTGCATAGCAACTCCAGCTGCCGTACTTCCTGTATGTGATCCATTCTTAATGATATAATTCATCACAGATAACAATATTTCCATGTAGTTATTTTCAGTTTATATATTTCAAAAACATTATTTCACTTTTCAGATTTTTTAATAAATTTAATCACTTATTTCAGTTATATTCAGATATTTTTATATCAATACAATTTTATTTATTTTTGATATATAAAAATTAATATTTAAATATTCTTTAATTGCATTACAACAAATAGACAGTATTTTAAAATCATGTCGTTTATTTATAATATAATTTTCTTAATAAACAATATTATCAAACATGATTATCATTAAAAAAAATAATCAAATTGAAATTTAAAAAAGATACATAGAAATATTAATAAATATTAAACTAATTATTACATATTACTTTTATTATTTATTTACCATAAATTTATAGATTTTTTTAAACAAATGACAAAAAAATTAAATAAAATTATCAACTTTATTTTTTATCATAAAATTAACAATAATTGATGTTTTTAATTTTAAGCATTTCAAGATTATACATTTATTTAAATTTTGTAAATATATAACAAGTATTAATAATTAACGGAATTTCAAACTGACACTTGCTTAAAAAATTACAAACGCATATATGCAAAAGTGTATTTCGAGTATGTTTGTATTATTTTTAATTCAATTCAGAGATCGTGATTGATAAAAAAAAAACTTTTGTAAGTAACAAAATAGGCTAAATTAATATATCGAAATAACAGAAAAAAAACATCTTAATTTATGTTGCAAAATAAAAGTGGATAGGTTATGCCACATTTTTAAAGTAATTTCAGACAATAATTTAGTACAAGTACAACAGAACCGATTAAAATTTTAGTCAAATAATAACATTCAAACATAAAATTCACGATTTAGATGATATTTTCATCCATTAATTATCTTCTGAAACTTTGGAATTATATCTGCACAAAATACTATTTACGAAAACAAGATTAAAGTTTTACATATCGGCTACATGGTTTTATTTGTATAACAAGATGTCAGTAAAGCTAAAGCGGAAAAATCTTTCAGTTTATAATTGCATTTTCATTGACAGTGTGACAAAATAATCACTGTGGTCCGGCAACAAACAACGTAGCTTCCAAGAATACTTAAGTTTCCCGGCAGCAAAATGTTTGGGACACACGTCGAAACCACATAACTTGCAACAGATTTACCACCGACTGGCTTATCACACGATTTTTAAAATCACTTCATCATAAATAACTCTACAGCATTTTGAGGTTTGCACGTTATTTTGATCGGTAACTCACCTGTTCGTCCGCCATTTTCGCAGCTTTGTATTATCTACAATGAAGGCAGGATCACATGCTTTAATCTTGACTGCCACAACATGTTATGTAGAAGCGACGTTTTCGGAAGCGTCAACAACGCCACCTTTATTAACAAAAGAAAAAAATATTCATAACCCTTTTGTTATATAAAGACGGAAGAGCAATTAAAGCCGAATTTTCACGATATTAATTGTGAAAATTACGGATAATAGTATTAGATTACGTTTTATTAGAATACGTTTGATTTGATTTCAACCGACAGCTAATTTGAAAACATTAGCTTTGTTGTTCATCACCTTTGTCTAACATTTATTATAAACAATAAAAATTCAATACTTATATTCACATTACGCGAAATAACAAAGAATAAAATTTCATAGTAAAAATTGCAATACTCTTCAGTATGATATCAAAAATATAAAAATTACTGTATCATATTTTTTTTCAATTCCATCAAAAGAATGATTTTACAAATATTTTATACAAAGATTGTAACACGAAGTTATAAATGAATTCTATTACTATATCTTTTAGACGTATCTCATGAATAAATTATAATTATAAAATGTTCATTATAAAAATAAAAGTCCACAATTTGCAACAACTAGAACTTGTTGAATATTTTGAACTTCTCATTTCAAATAAAAGGAGAATAGTATTAGATATAATCATTATTTTTTTCTTTATCAATGTTATACATAAATATTTTTGATACTCGTTACATATTTTTTGCCTTAAATTGAGATTTTTGTAAAATTTAAAAAAATTGAAAAAAAAAAAGATATTATAAAGTTATTAATGATGATTTATGATTGATTGTGCATTAATTTTTGCATATTTTGTAGCATTGTGTCATAATGATATTTTGTACATTCAGATTGGGGCCTTCTCTTTTGTCAAAGTAATTTCTACATGTTGCAAAACTTCATTTTTGATAAACTAATGCATCATTCCATATTGTTATGTAAAAAAAATACATAACTTCAAATATATTCAAAATACACTCTCTTCCAATTTTATGAGTAGACTTTTTTTTAAAATCTAAAACAATAAAAATTATAATAATCTGATAAAATTTATCAGGAACTTTACCGTGTAATACTACTATTTTTAATGGAAAAGGATTAAAATGCAAGTAAAAGATTGATCACAAATACTAAAAGATATTACCCATTTTTGCGAATATTAATTTTATCAATAGCTTTGATCATTAGTACTAATTACTAAAATTTTTATTACTAAATTTCGTTCATGTAAATTCAAAGGGATTAAGGCTTCAACATTCTTAAAAAGATGTAATAACATTTTAAAATAAATTTTCTATTAATTACAATTTGATTTTGACAAAAGTATGTTAAATTTAAGGGATAATGATGGATATTTTTTTCCATTAAAATTGGATCTTCTTGCATAGGTATTATATTTCAAGTTCCACAGCCTTCGTGTTATTTTTGCGTAACTAATTTCATACATGAAATTTTATATCAATATTAACAATAAACATCACAATGTTCTCTTAAAGATATTCTGTCATAATATTATTTTGAACAGATGTACCAGTTACATTATGATCAAAACTAAGTTATGTTTAAGACACATTGTCGCTCATGAAATTAAACATTTTAGGACTTTGTATTTTTCATTCTTAAGTAAATATCACAATTACTATGAAACAAATTTTGTAGAATAAAAATTTTACATACTTTAATGCATTTATTCACTAAAGTATTTTAAGACCCCAATCTAAATAAAAAATATATATACGTATATTTGTACATTCTAAAGTGGAACACAAGAAACAGCAATATATAATTTTACTACTTGTATATGTACGTATTTAGATAGCTGTAGTATAATGAAGTATGTGCCTATAAAGAGATTATATTATAACTGCCACAATTATGTTATTTTTCTCTATTATGCTATATTTTTCATTAAATTTTAAGAATTAAGAACATGCGGCATACTACAAAAGTAATATTTGCACTGGAGTCCCATATATACATACCATAAAGTTATAGAAAATTTTTCATGCCATCATTCTAGCTTAAAAATCACAATTCTTTGTACCCGACTTGACTACATGCAGTTCATAATTTTGCATTTAATTTTGCATATAATTTTTTTTCCCTTTAATGTAAAAATTTGTATATTAATATTATAATGTACAAGTACTATTTAATATACTTTCTGTTATTTATGTAATGCAAAAGTGAAGTAATTTCACATTTTTATCTCTAATAGATTTTTTCCTTCTTTTTTTAAGCACATATTCACAGTTTACTTTTCATGCAAAATCTATGTTATATAAAATTTAAAGTATATGTATTGAAATCAATATCAAGGATTACATATTTGTAAGCTTGGCTTTTAATTTTTCAATGTGGTCAAAATATCCGAGTCATTATCGCAATATTTACTGAAATATATATGTATATATATTTATATATATATTACTATTTTGTGACAATTTTGAGAAGATACCATGTTTATTCTATTGTTCAGTATACCAATAAATAAACATATTTTTGTTACTACTACTAACGTAGGAATAAAAATAATGTCCTTGGTAGCATTTATAAAATCTAGAAAATGAGAATTATATTTTAACTCATATAATATTTTTCAGCACACTTATAATTTATAATTGAAACGGTGTGATGTAGTAAACAAAAGTTGAAACATCCGAGATCATTAGTCAAAACACAATAATTCTTTCACAACAGTTAAGATTACCTCAAAGTCATTATACTGCTGCTTTACGAATCAATATTTACAGCTCGGTACAACAAAACTTTATATTTTAAATGCAAACGATATTTGATCAATGACTGTGTAGAGATTATTTACTTTCCATTTACTTTTCAATATATAATATAAATTTCATAAAATTAATGTCCATGGAAACTACTATGTTCTCGATTAACGGCTGTACATCTATAATACTAAACATGGGTATAGTAATTCACATTAGTTAGATTTAGAAGATAATGAAATATGATAGGTATAATAATCTTTCCACATATCAAGACTTGAATATCCACATTCACACCAGATAAGTACTCCAATCAAACGACATTTTACAATCTCCTTACTATAAATTAATTACATTTAAAAAAAATTATTAATTTACTATAATACAGCTAACATCTTATTAAGTGTATCCAGCCTAAAAACGTTTTCATTTTCTTTATTTACGTATCGTAAGTCTTTTTTTCATAGTAGTAGGAAAGTGGTCAACTTCTATCATGTCATAGAGCGTAGAAGAATTCCAAATATGGCCAAAGCAAAGAATTGTTTACATCCATGGGATGTATTTATGCGATTTTAATTATACTGTTCGTTACTAAACGCAGTGCGTCAAGCGCATATAAATTAATTCGTATCACCCCATATACATCCTATTTTAGAGAATTACTTTTGCTTTTCACAGCAAACAATAAACAAAAATCAATGACCGTGTGTATTTCTGAGATTCTGTTTTTTTCTAGGCGCTGTTCACACTGAACACTGATTCTTCATTTTCTGCGTACACTACCGTGAACACATTGAACTCATTCACTAATCACTTGTCTGAAAAAAATATTCAAATTTAACATATCATGAAGTGTAACAAGCAAGAAATATTTTGTAATTCCGAAAAAAAAATTCATAAATTACGTAAATTTATGCCTTCTATTTTAAATAACATATTAAACTTACAATTATATCACAATGAAGGAATATTCATAGGGATGCGTCACTCGAATGCTATACAAATAATTTATAATGTTAGAAAATATCAAGTACATAAAGCAAAGATCTTTCTTATCGTACTTACGAGATGGAGATCTAGTATCAGATTGATTCACACCTGATGCATTTATTGTTGCAGGCCCACAAGATACAGATCCATTTGATGGATTAAAGTTTAGAAAATCCCATATTAATATTGTATCATCATGCGATGACGATACTATTTGGAACTCATCGAACTGAAGACGAAATACACGACCTGTATGTTCCTATATTGCAGATATATATCGTTAATATTATAAAGCCTTTGATATAAAACAAATGAGATAAAATATATAAAATATCTCACCACTAATGTACGTATGCACAATGAGTTGGTTAGAGCACGTGGATCTAGTGCAGCGACTAAATCCCATACTTTAATTTTTCTATAACATAAAATAATAAATATATAAAGTTATCATGATGGTGTAAGATACGAGGTACAATAATAAATATTTTTGTACGTACCCATCATAAGCTCCACTAACTATGTGCTTGCTATCAAATCTAATACATCTGACTAATTCGTCGTGTCCTTCTAGAACGCGTAAGCACGCACCACATTCAATATCCCATAATCTGATTGTATTATCACTGCTACCACTAACTACTAAGCAGTCCTTATATTGCAAACACGCTATACCCCTCTTATGTCCATTTAATGTTCGCACAAATTCGCAAGTAGATGTTTTCCATACTTTAATAGTCCTATCACCACTAGCAGAAACGATATATTTTTCATCAAAATCAACAACATTTACTGCTGCCCTGTGCCCCACTAATACTCTTCTTAATGCAATTTCCGTTTGTGATGTCATATCCCATACAGCAATTGAACGATCCTAAATATAATTAACAAATAGTCATTTAAAAAAACATAAAATAGATTAAAAATTTCTTAAGCCTAAAATCTATTTAAAACTGATGTTTAATTTAAAGAACATAAAGTAGATAAAAACATTTATTTACCTTTGAACAAGTGACCATCATGCCATTATTAAATCTAAGATGTAGGACTGCTTCACAATGATGTATCAATGTATTAACCATTTCGCCAGTATTAGCATCCCAAACTCTCACAGTGCTATCAGAGGAACCAGATATTATTGCTTTATCATCATACTGTAAACATAAAACAGAACCAGTGTGTCCTGTTAAGACTTTAATGCACTGCAATGTACTTCTGTCCCAAATTTTAATTGTATTGTCTCTAAGACCAGAGACAATTTTTTGGTCATCATATTGTAAACAGTAAACACCTTTCGAATTTTCACTTCTACAATTTATTCTTTGAAGATTAAATCTTCCCATTCTCCAATTGTTATCTATACTATCAATATCTTTAACTATTTTGGGATAAAGAGATCTATAGAAATTATGATTTGGATGGCTTTCCCCTGGTCTTGGTTTGAATAAATACTGAATCCTAGAAAGATTAATAAATCAACAGATACAAAACGAAATTTCATAGAATATATCTACTAACCATCCTCTCCTTTCTGCAAGACCTCTCCATATTGTATCAGTCCGAACTTTACATTCAATTAATTTCTTCCAAAGCATTCCTTCGCTAATTACTCTAAGCCATTCTTTACATACTAGTTCAGCAGCAATTAGTGAATCAGCATCAAGATAGGAAAGAATAGTTTCTGCCACATGATCCAATCCTTTTTCTAAAAACAAAGAAGTAATTCATGAAGAATTTAATAGTACGTTTCAGTAAAAATACTCACTTGGTAATAGAGAAATAAAATCTCTCTGCAACATTGGTTTCAGATATGCATTGATGTGACCATGTTGATAGTGACACATCCTTGTTAACAATTGTTCAACGAAGTTAACTTGTTCTGGTTCACTCCACTTTTCAAAAAGCTTCATGCAAGTTTCTTTTTCTTGTCTATATTGTGCCGATAATCCAGATGGCAGTTCTTTCTTGCGTGTAGGATCATAAAGTATCGTTATTGGATACTGTAAAAAAAACATTGTAAAAATGATACATATTACAAAGATATTTTTTTTCTAGATCAAAAAAAAAAAAAAATTTTTTGCAATTAAAAATTGTTTGATTTAAAGTTGATAATAGTGCAAACATATATTTATTATATTATAAATGTGTTACATACTTCAAGGGATGCATATAAAAATACTCAGATATATTTTTTATTGTATATTTAAAAATTTTCTAATACATAACTAAATCATAATGAATATTGTCAATTATATGAATATATGTAGAAGTATCGTATAAAATAGTAGTAAAGCTATTAGGTGACATGTATGTTAAGATAAAATATGGTATCAGGGTTCTTGACCTCAGATAGGCTACCCTCTCTATACAAGACATCAAACGTTTGCAGAAGTTGTAACATTTTAAGCATGCAATTTGTCCTTTTAAATCACGATACTTCCTACAAATATATTTAATCGATGATCATATTTTAAAACAAAGTCGTGAATACACTAAATACATAATTATTCATAAAAAGAATAAGAAACAATAATGCAATTTTTTTTTTTTTTTTTTTTTTTGATTGAAATAATTTAATGTGACATTTAACATATGTAATAACATTGGCCATTAGGGGGGAAAAATGGGAAAAGGAAATGGTTTACCGCTTAACTAGTATTAGTACACGATTCGTATAAAGAAAATTATATCGACGGACCATGGCCTGCGCTAATCCAATATTTCGTATCTGACCTACTTGTTAGTGCTTACCTCTGAAAGCGAAAACTCTTATAATAGACTCATATTTCATTAAATATTTCACAATAAATTCCAAAAAATTAAAAGGAACGAAACACATTTCCTATACCATAATCGCAAATAAAGAAACATTAGTTCTCATCGTTGAGGGAGTAAATCATTTTGATAACAATTTTTCTCTTAATTTTCTTTTTTAAACGCGTAGAATATTTTACTAAAGCGGTTTATCAAATTTTTCGAACTCCTACGACCAAATTATAGGAACGATCGCGTCGTGCAAAATTGCTTCACAATTTCTACAATTATTAAACTTCTGCATTTTCTCTTCCAAAGTTTCGAATGTAACTTCGCTATTTGCAAGAATTTCCTTTAAAAGAAGAATTACAAACCGAAGATAAGGCTACATCGATCCCGTTCATAAGAACTTGAACTTTTCGCTTTATAATTACTCGTATGCAAAAAAAGAATTCTGAAATTCAATTAATTTTTACATACCATTCTTTACAAACGCAAATTTGATTTTTCGCATTTTTTTTAATACTAGAAGAAAAGGAAAGATCCATCGATGCAGCTTTACGTACGAAGAGTAACACACGAAACTTCTAAAAGTATGTAATTACATTGTTATGCTTGCGTATTATAAGCACACGATACGATATCTTAAAATCTTTCGATTTAAGTTATCGTGATCACTCAGCTGTAAAAGAAAAATAGCATAGCATACGTTGAAGAGTACCGGGCGACCGAGAAGTATACCTCGATCATCTGAAAATGTTTCTCAGTACGGTGTTCCCAGTATAACGGGATCGCGAACTCGTGTCTCGTGTCGAATCTCTATGCTCTTTGTATCTCTTTGTCCTTCGTATTGCCTTTACATGTTCTTTCCATTTTAACAAGCAATCACATAAAACGAGAATTTCCAAGTAAACGTACATTATACGTACATATACGTGTACGTATTTGAAATTTTCATACAGAAGTTAAACAGGTAGTAATGTCTAAATACGAACATCGGAAATGCTAACGAATCGTTTCTTATTGGTTTTATTTTACAGATTGATGTATAAGATAGAAAGACATTATCTCGATACCGACAACGGCACGAATCATATTGGCCGATATTTCTTCGAAATACATACGTATCTAATCTACAATATTATCATTAGCGTTCGCATGTGCATCAGATCATAAAGGAAAGCAATCAAGAAGAAAATTGTAGAAAAGCACGTCCCTGTACCTGTGTGATTTTTTATCTTCACATTTACAAACACCTTTTCCTTTTTTACCGTTTGTCGATAATAAATATAAGCGTGAAAAAAAAAAAAATCTATAAATTGCTGGTGTAGATTCGCGCGTACGAACGTATTCGTGACTAGAAATATATTCGTAAACGTGAAAGTGAAACGGAAACATAAAATTCATAATGGGAAAAAGAAACCAGAAAAAGTAATATACGTTTCAAAGTACGTATATGTATATAACAATGAGCCACGCGAACGTTTCGAAATTTCCTGTCGTCCTTGATTATGAATACTTGCGGCATTAAATTTCAGAATGCTATTTGTCTCTGGAAATATAAAGCAAAGAAAAGTTCCGAGAACGACAAGTCTCTGGAATAAAAAAAGAAAAAAAGGGTAAAAAGAATCAATCACGTACATTCGATTTTATAAGATTTTATAAAAATCGTAAATCGGTAATCGTGACAGAACGCTCTCTCACTATTTTTAAGTGTTTGCTGCTTATTCATACAGACTTGGATTAAAATAAAAGACTGAAGAATTAAAAATGTGCATGGTAATGTAGCAATGAGCGAAACTGGAATGATGAGTCATTGTACTTGTATCTTGACGATACAATATAACATATAGGGTTTATCGGCCAACAATAGAGTAATGTAATAAAATATTAATAAATACAATTCTAATAACTACGATAACACAAATGTACTCGTATCTCATTAATGAAAATAACATTACATAAATTCACAAGACATAAAACACGTCATAATTTAACTCGATCGTATTCTTAAATTTTATCTATCTTATCCATCCAGATTAATCTACTATATTTTATCTTAAAAAAAGTCATTTCTGTAACAAACAACGTGTAATTTGGACGGAATTTATATACGTACTATTCCTTTACGAATTTTAAGACATGTTTCTTTAAGATTATTCTAACAATCGGACGTAAAAACTTTAAATTCTTTTACATTCGAGTCTACATTCTTCGACGTTCTGGCTTATATCCAATTACACGGATATAGATCAATATCACTGTAACATTGAATAATAAATGTGGATAATAAAAATCAATCATAAATTTTTATAATATTTATTGTAAGCGCGTATAAAGAAATTTAAATGCAAGAGAATCGAGATTCCATTCGATTGTTTATAACGCTATATTACTACGGATATAATGATGCGGCTTCGTATAAAATTACGAAGAAAAGGCTAAAAAAAAGTTAAGAATCGTGGAAAAAAGAGAAAAGACAAACTGATCGTGCTAAAACATTGATCACGTTCTCACACTGCCAAGCTTGAAAATCAAACTTGTATTTAAACGAATTCCTTGTTCTGGCAACGAAAACGATTGTACCCAATGAAATTACGTTATTGTTAATTATATTATATTAGCCAACTAATAATGTCTCAATAAAATATCAGTTTTGTGACAACAAAAGTGAAGAAAGAATTATCAAATAATACCTTAACATTATGATTCTATAGCGATGAAATCATTACGTTCTGTATTGTGAATATTTTTATTTTGTGTTAGAAGTTTGTAAAAGTAAAAAATTTAAAGAAAGATATATTCGAATAAAAGTAATAATATACAATCAACTAGATGAATATTAGAATATTTATAATATAAATGCAATGCTGATCACGCGACGGCGTGCGAGTACAATTTTGTTTCAACGAAAATATGTATTTCTAATCATATTCATCGAGATACATTTTCTGCAATGAATGTTAAACTTTTGCAATATTGTACAAATATAATGACATGTATATAGCGATATTAATCTAGTCGAATAGAAAACGAAAACTAACAATGATGCAATCTTAATTTTCATCAAGGTAATAACTGTCACTATTAGACGTACACATAAATATCCTGATACAGGAGAATTTCGTGAAATGATGGCAATCATATATGATAGCACTTAATCGCATTCTATAACCTCTCGTATACACGAGATATTCTTACGATTGATTCGTTAGAAAATATATATAACAGGTGTAAACCTCGCAGGGAATAACGGTCGATCGTAAAATATTAGTGAATTTCTCCATCATAAGAAGACATAAGATGGCGGTAGGTTTCGGGTCAAAAATACTAATATGTGTTGCGTACCTGAAGATTCGTATTTGTGTCTTCGATAATTTCATCTGTTTCCATGTTCATCATTTTCACACAAAACTGGCACAATATAATTGATTCAGATGATATGAATTTATCAATTTGACAAGAGAATCCTTGCGAAAAGGATAAAACACCGTTTGAACACTAACGTTTGACCATTCAACACGACTGACGACGCTCACGAGTCTTCGCCATGTACAGGAAGTTGAGACAACATTTCACCAACACAACAGCTCGTAAATAACTATGTCACTTCACAGATCCGAGAAACCTGATATAGCTATTAATTCACGCGGAGAATGTATATTGAGGTATCATTCGCGAACAATACGCAAAATGTAATGTTATCTCCCTTTGGAAACGTACGAAATATTCAAACGAATTCAAAAATTCATCAAGATGCACGTACAACCATCAAGATAAAAAGCTTCCGAGAAGCACTAACACCATCGACTTCGCGACTGCTCCTATTTAACTAAACCAACTTGATGGCGCACCATACGCGAAATTTCCAAAATGGCGGATATGCGCAATATACCGAGCTTCGTTATACCCGCGAACATTTCAATCACGCTATTTCAAGCAATTTCAAACAAAGCAAGTATTTATTCTCACTGAAGCAAGTAACTTTTATTGATTACATTGGCATTTTTTAAATAATACAGGGTGTATATTTATTATTATTTACAATATAAATACATTTATATTTATATTACTTGTTGCATTTATAAATAACACATAATGGAAATTAACATGTAAAAAATATATAATTTTACGATTTTATTTTAAATTATCGATAGTATCTTAATACTGTAAAGTCTCTGTTTTATTATATCCACTTGATTTGTTCATTTTTGTTTCTTGCATTTTCCAATTGAATTTGATGGGTAAGAGCGGCATATGGTTTATGACATACCTGCGAATCTAATGGTGGGTAATAGTGTCTATAACATATATATGCCAAAAAGTATCCTATTACGGAACCTGCAACCACGTCTAATATTTTTGGAATTAAAATATTTATTTACTAATGCGATAAATAAATGTGCTTACCTTGCCAATGATGATGATAATCACAAGTTCTACTCAATGCAATTAAAAGAGCAATGCAAATTGGTAATACAAAAGCACATAATTTCCATGATTGTCCTTTGCCCACTAAACTAAATGTATGTAATTTACCAGCTACATACAGCGCAATGAAACCAAAACTTGCAAATGCGACTAAAAAAAACAAATAGATTTTTCAATGAAATTTAGGTTTTTCGTGTAATTTATATTTCATTCTTTGACATACAAGAGGAATGACCACTTGGGAATGATTTCTTTCCATCTTTTATAGCAATTGGATTTCCATTACATTTAAAATCTGGATTTGTTTGTCCATCGGGAAAACATCTCCAAAAAAAGTCTGGCCTAGGGCGACCTAGCCAAAGATACTATCTCTTAGAATAATTAGATTTTCAAGAGACAGAAATAATGTTTTATAACTCTTACCAACAACAAGTTTTATAATATCTGTAATAACACCGTTAAATCCTAATGCTAAAGTTACAGACAATATCGCTTGATAAATATCAGTTTTGTCTTTGTAGAACACAAATACACAAAAGATTACAATAACAGGCATTATAAAAACTACAGGCTGAAAAAAAATAAAATATATAAATTAATTTTATAATTTTTAAAATTTAATTATAACATATAATAATATAAAATACATTACCCATAATATAGTAGTTGGAACATAGGATTCTGTTCTTGGATTTTTATATAACCATAATTCATCTTCATGAATTTTCCTAGTAAATGGTTCTGCATTTTCTAATTCGCTATATATAAAACATAGTGTATTTATTTCTAGATAATCATTATCTTATTATAATAAACTAGATACAACTTACATAAATAATCCCACTAAGACAATTCTCAATAATATGTCAAACCAATATTCTGTTAAAAAATCTTTACCACGTGCCATAGCCATTACGAATTCAAAGTTAATGCAATATAAATATTGTAAAAATATATACAAATAAATAGTGAATTATACAAACTCAGATAATTCATAATTCATTATATAGATATACAAATGTATATATATATATATATATATATATACAGTTGTACTTTTGAATAGCATTAGTTATTATTTATTGGTTTTAAAATTATCTAAAAACGTTATGTTCATAATTATAGTAGAAATTACATTAAAAATATATGAATAATTCATTTTTTGTCACTAACCTTTGTCAATGCAATGAAACACTTTTTTCTAAAAAACTAATATCTGTTGATTGTTTATACACAATTATATCTTCCCATAATCATTAATTAAACATATATTCTACAAATATATATATATATGTATTTTAGTATTATATAATATTAAATGATATTAGATGTAATATACAATACATTAAAGTTTAACCACATTCGATTTAAATAACATTCAATTTCATATTGTAAAAAATACTATATTCATTGTTTTTGTAATGATACTAATGCACAGTATAGTTAAATGTTTGTTGAAAATCAGACTTTACTATAAAATATACCGCACTATACATTGAATGTCCAAATTTTTTAGAATTCTTTCCATGTAAACTATGAGTATTGTTTTATTCATCTAGATTGTACATATAACTACTTTTGGAATCGTCGAAGAAATCGTAAAAAAACGTAAAATTTAGCTTAACTTCGCATTTGTAGATTGTTTGGTTAGCGTATCATAGGTGTTAGTGGACATTCATTGTTTTGAATATTATGCACTAAATTGGAATTCTATGTATCTACCTACTTACATCTATTTTTGTTAATTATATTTTTTTCATTTCATGCATTTTATCACATTGCGAATTATTGAGATCAATGCAGAATAATTATTTTGTACTAATAAAAAATATAAAAGAGATTGATATAATTTTAAATATCTACAAACTTACTATGTTTTTGTTTCACATGCGCGTTTGTGTTTTCTAGGGTTAGATTGCGTTATATTGTTCTGCTGGTTGAAATAAGACTACGTATTATTGCAAGATAATTAATATTACGATAGTATAACTTAAAGTCCCAAATTTGAAATTGAGACTTTCAAGGTTAGTTTTATCATGAAAATATTTTCGAGAATATGATTTTTTATGTGTGCATAAGATTTATACTCTAAAGTTTAATTTTCATATATTTCGCTTAATTTTTTCTTATTATTTTTATATATTAAAAATATGAAGTAATTTGTTTTCTTACAAACCATTAATATTACTATAATTTAATCTATAACTATATAATAATCCTATTAATTTTTATGACACAGATTCAAGATAGTGACGGTCATGTGAGGAAAACTAAATGATTAGTGTTATTCAATGAACGCATTATAATTATAAATATATATTCAGTATAAGTAATTTGATAATGTTAACATCAACGTTAACGATGCCTTCCACGTCAATAAACACTTCTAGAATACCAAGTCCCATCAGTGATACAATTGATGATAATCCTAGTAGATTAACTACATATTTGCATCAGCTTGCTGGATGCTATGAAACAGAAATTAATGTGCTTGCAAAAGATCATTGTTATGCACGTCCATGGAATTGGAAACCAGAGAATGTTTATGTAAAGCCAATAAAAAAATTATTTTTTTCAAAGAAAAATTTATTAATGTAAGAAGTAATGATAAGAGAATTATAAATGTAATTGTTAGACATAAAACTATATTATAATTTTTTTTATATTAGGGAAAAAATTACTCAGGATGAAGAAATTAATATAGAAGAAGGTATTAATGAACCATTAATACCACCGATAGATTTTACTAAAGTTCGACATCAAATGGATGAATTACAAAGATTAGCAAATTTTGCTAGACCCGACGAAAATGAAGATTGGGAAGAAAAGCTTGATAAAATTTTATGGACACCAGTCCAGAATCGAATATTTACTAAAGTTCTGAAAATATTAAATTCTGAAAGACTTGCAAGATTAGCTAAAGTAAATAGTTCAATAGAACCAATTTACCGAAGGACATCAGTTGATACAGCTGCAAGGAGATTTAGAGAAACATTAGCATCAGCTGGTTGGGATTGGAGACTTGCACAATGGTTGCACAATTTATTGTTTGACCATCTTCCTCAAGAGTATCTTGGGATATATCTTGATATATTACAATGTTTAAGATTAAAAATTCCTCAACTTATTGATAAAATGATTGCTGTACAACCAAATATCAATGGAAAAACAGGTTCTATAACATGGGAGACACTTGGATCATTTCTTAAACGTACATGGGATCCAATTGCTCCAAGTTTAAATAGTAATAGACTTGTATGTATATTTTATTACATAATTTATTACGTATATATAATATATATTTGTGGATGTAATTATTATTTTTATTGCAGAAGAAGTTACCAGGAAATCCAATTTTAATAATAGTTCCTTCTGGAGTGGGATCTAGTATGTCTACTCGGCAACATAGATGG
Source organism: Tetragonula carbonaria (assembly GCA_032399595.1). NCBI lineage: Eukaryota > Metazoa > Arthropoda > Insecta > Hymenoptera > Apidae > Tetragonula > Tetragonula carbonaria. The sequence continues at coordinate 9,929,993 of JAUCRC010000008.1, forward strand.
ATCTCACAATTAGGAGCTTTAGGAATGGTTGTTACTGTTCATACACACTTAGGTTTAGCAGCTAATAGAATGACTATGATGGTGTGCATTGATCAACTAGTTCAAGCCACCAGAACTAAAATACAAGATATCAGAAGTGATTGTCCTGGTAGGCCTATCATTCTTGTTGGATTTAATACTGGTGCTGCTCTTGCATGTCAGGTATAGTATTTATATAAACGCATGGTGCATAACATATTACTATAATTCAGAAAAATATTAAATACATTTATAGGTATCACAAATGGAACATGTAACTGCAGTTATTTGTCTTGGTTTCCCATTTTCTACAGTTGAAGGGAAAAGAGGTACACCTGATGATACATTAATGGATATTCGATGTCCAGTTATGTTTGTCATAGGACAAAATGCTACACTTGTCAGACCTGATGAATTAGAAGATGTCAGAGAAAAAATGATGGTTGAAACAAGTTTAGTCATGATTGGAACTGCTGATGATCATTTAAGAATATGTACTGCTAAAAAAATATCAGAGGGTATTACACAAAATATGGTAGATAGATGTATCTTAGATGAAATTGGAGATTTTGTGGGAACTATCCTTTTACAACCACATCCACTACCGTTAAGAGCAACATCATTGTCAAGTTATGAAAATAAAAATAACAGAAAGGAAACTCGAAAACGAAAAAATTCAACAAGTAGTTCTGTTGAAAGTGAACCAAATTCTCCTACTATGAAAAAATCTCGACCAAATACGCCAATTTCTTCAGTAGTATCTATTGGTCAAAACACACAATCAGCTACGATTTCTCGAGTAGGGACATTCAGTACGCAACAAAATATAATTGCAGTGAGTGGAATACATACTAATCATGTACAGACTGTGAAACGGAAACCTCGAGTTGTTAGTAATCAGAAAAGCCATTTTGTAGAACATTTAATAACTTCTAGACTTTCTGGACAAGTAAGTGTATAACTTAAAAAAAACTTATTAAAAGGGAAGCATCAATAACAAAATATATGTACATATTTTGTAATATATCATATATAATACATACATATTTAATAAAAAAAAAAAAAGATAAAATATGTAAAATGATAAAAAAGGTAAATATTTCTTTTTAGCCAAATTCAAGTTCAGATAATGGTGGTATAACATTAAATATTGGCTCATTGGCAAGTTTAGCACCAATTGGCCCAATACGTTTAGCTCCAGCATCATCCAGTCAAAGTGTCTCTACAACAATTAAAAATATTCCTAAATCTTCGATTGCGTCAACTAAAGTGCCTAAAATTGTATCGACGAGTGTACAGTTACAAAACATGTCAAAAATGAAAGCCATTGTATCATCAAATAAAAATTTTTCTAAAGTAGTATCAAACAACTATAGGCATCTTAATATTCCTGACAAGAATGGGGATACAAAACTCGTTAATGTTTTAACATCATCAGGAAATCAGATTAGAGTGAATACTTCAACTACAACAGGTGAATTTTACATTAAAAATTTCTTTCTATTTCTCTTTATTCCTGTTGTATATATTTTGCATAATATATACTTCTCTTGTTTCACAGCGATACCTACGATTAGTGCATCAAATGGAACTTTATCAAATATTTTACAAAATGGCAAAACATCTCTTCCACTCACTACTAGCTCATCGTCTGCGCGTGTATCGGCAGCTTCCAGTATTTTACTAACACCAAATAATTCTGTGGCAAATACGGCATCAACCACATCGACAATACCAAAAGGTAGAATATTATTATCTAATCAGCTATTAAATAATATATCTACTTCGTAATCGGTTCTAATATTTAATTAAATGTATATGATTTTTAAAATACAATTTTTAACAAAAGAAAAATAATTATAATTTATATGGATTTAATAAAATTATTAAATTATACTATATAAATTATTATTATTATTTTGAAGAATTATTCTGAATATTTTATACTTTTATTATTTAAAAAAAGTTTTAATTTTACTTTCCAAATTTTATAACATAATTTCTGTATATATGTATATAAAAATTATATAATTGCAACATATATATTTAAAATACATAAAAAGTAAGAACAATATTAAATTGTCAAAAAATAATTTTTAAAAAAAATTGTCTCAAAATAAACATGATCTAACAAAATTAAGATATATACAGATACAATAAAAAAGCACAAAAAGTTAAATAGTAAAATAAATTCCTAAGTATTTAGCATATAGTGATTAAATAAACAAGAGCACTGGAAGGAAGCATTCATATCATCTATCAACATATTTATCAAAGTATATATCATACAAATTCCTATTATGTAAGTTTTTTATTGTATATGTACAACTTTAGTACTAGAATTGTTATCTAAATACATTTTTTTTTATTAATAACATCATTCAGTGATTTTTTTGATTCGTTAAAATAATATTTGGAATTTACATGTTTTCATAATTAATTTAATTATAAATATACATTTTTATATAACATCATGTAGATCATATTTACATATACAAAAAAAATGTGCATGAATATCATTAATATGATAAAACGAATTTCTTATAAAATGAATCTGTTTTAGATGAATTTTGTTTATATTTTTGAAATTATATAGAAAAATGATAGATTTTAATCTTAATTTTAATTATATTTTTTATTGTAGAATAATAAAAATAGTCTATGAAATTGAAATAGATCTTACATTTTCTAGTCATAAAATTTCTGTTCTTATTACTAGCTTATTTGTATTCTTTTTATTTCCTCTATATTATTTATGTATAAGTCATCAGTAAATGTATGTCTTTGTTTAGCATGTGATGTAACATATGTTCAAATGTAGCATGTATTTATATTACTTTACAATTAATATAAGTTTACATTTAAAAGTATCTAAAGTAATATGTTGTAAATATGTTACTACTATCTTTTATTTTGTGTTAAATAAACATTTTTCCATGTAATTTGAATTTATTTGTCTCCCTGTCCCAATCCTATTTAATACTAACTTTAAACAATTTTCAATTACATTAAAAGTAATGATTGTGAATTTAATGTTATCTTATCAAATCTTTTATATTATCAAATAAAATAATTATTTAAATATTATTAATATATTATTGAAGAATTTTCTCTTATTTAAAATATATAAATTATAATTTAATTACATAACTTATATGATAACATACATGTAATGAAATTCTTGATTACATACATGTAATGAAATCAAATCTTTTATTATATGTAATAAATTCATGCATGGTTTTTATTATATTCCTAACTGTTTTTAAAAATCATTTAAAAGAAAAATGTTTATCTTTGAATGATAATTCGACGCAGTGAATTATTTACATTTATTTATATTTTTAAAAATTGCTCAAATATGTATATGTGTTTTATAGTGATGGACGACATGGCAACAACCAATAGTTCTTCACACGTGATGCTCAATTCTACTCATTCCCTGGATACATTCAAGATGTCACAAATACCTCGACAAGTAACAACTTGTAATAACGATATCTCTCATAATACAGCATGTGGGAATATAATTATGGTTGAAAGTTCCCTTAATTCTAAACCTGTTTGTTCATCAGTGATATTACCATTAAGCAGTCAAAGTTCAGGAACTATTTTACCACTATCTAATAAACTAAAAATTACTCAAAAGTCAACTAAAACGATGCCGAAAATAACAGTCAATACATCTAATTTACAAAGAATTCATAAACCTCAAATAGTACAGAAGAATTCTGTTGTAAATGAGATTGATGATGAATTGGGAAATATATTAGATATACCAATAATCTTTGCAAAAGATGATGATAATTTAAACTCTATTGAGAAAAATTCATCTTTATCTCAGACAATGCCTGTAGACATTCATGAAAAAAGTATACATAAGTTAAACAGTAATACCAAAGTTGTTCTCATAAGTAATAAACAAGATAAAATTCAGCAAACTAACAAATTTATAACACCTTGTACCCAAGCTGTTATATGTCCCAATGTACAAAATTTAAATCACGTAATACTACAAACAAAGCCTCAAACTTCCACTTCGTCTAAAACTAAAAGTACAATTCCAATACAAACTCGTTCCAATCAACCTACTGTTAAATACACTAAGATAATTCTTGCGAGAAGAAATTCTCAATCAGTCCATCAAAATGATAAAAATGAACAAGTCATTGTAACAAAGACAATCGACAAAATTAATACATCAAAATTACCAAATTTCGATAAAAATGAGCATCGATATGTGCAAATTGCTACAAAGCAAGCGACAAAGAATGAAAATAATATAATAGATGAGGCATTCGAAATAGAAGATGCTATAAAAATGAATATTATAGAACGTAAACATATAGCTTTGCAAAAAGTTGATCCATCTTCACAGACAAGTGACAAAGAAAGTTTGACCGAAATAAAATTAAATGTAACAAAAGAAAACAATTCAGAATGTACTAATATCGATGATGTAATGAATTTACAAATATAAAATGTTTTATCTTAACTAAAGATGTATAAGCAGTGTAAGGATATAACTACAGAACAAATTATAAATATCCAAATATCCTTATACAAATATCCATTCTCCTGTTAAAAATAGTAATTACTTTCATATTTAGTGTTTCAATCTCTTTATTTGAAAATAACATTTGTTTAATAGTTAAGAAATTTAGTACTGTAAATGTAATATTTAAATTAATAATATGGTTATAAAAATTAATTGTTACTATTTACAAAATATGAACAATATTTAATATTTCATCTGATCTTTATAATTTGCATTACATACAGTATTAATTATTATAAGCTTTATAAAAATCTATATATCCATGTGCAAATAATTCAGTATTATTTATAGTATTAATATATTCTTTAAATTTAGTATTTATAAAATGATGAGTTGTTACTGTTCTCTTGACACTTGTCTTTTTTGGAACTGGTACTGCTGGCTTAAATACAACACCAGTAGGATCAAATTCAGTATAAAGTTCTTCTGGAGAACTGAAACAAATATAAAAATTGTTATACATTTTTGTTTATTATATATTATTTTGTGTTATATTTCATGAAGTGCTGCCTGAACAATAAAAAGATATAAATATCTATTATAATATATTATAGAATAAAACTCGTTGGATAATGGTAAACGTGAATAATATGACTGTATTAAATATTTAAAAAAAACGTTGAACCTACAGCTTAGCAATTTCTGGAGATAAACTGCCTTCACCTACTGATGGCACGTTCCAAACTATGTTTTTTGCCATTTTTTGTACAACACTATGATAATGTCGCTAATAATAAAAATAAAAGTATGTTTAGTAATAATAATATTTAAATTTAGTAAGATCATATAACCTGTGTAAATATGTACTTGTAAAGCTGTAAGTTCCCATAATGCTGAACAATGAGCATTGCAATACTCTGGTTCTTCTAGTTCTGCTTGATAAAAACCATCTCCAGTAGAAGAATCAGTATCCAATAAAATATCCAGCGTTTTTCCAAGTTGCATACTTTGCTTTATAATACCAAGAATGCCAAGTGCTGAATTATGTTGTAACTGTAAAGTTAAAATAGCTATTCTTTTAATGAATGCTACTAAACGACTTTGTGTAATTCGTTTTCTTCGATGAATTAAAGCTTGAATTAAAATTTTCATAAGAATTTCCATTTCTGAGTGCGTTCTACCACAATGAATATTCAGTAAATTTTTGTACAGATGTGCATAAAACCTGTATAAACATGATGTGATTTTATTTTAGCTTTTTTATTTTCAATATTTATTCTTTTTAATACAAACCTGTAAGGATCAAGATTTAATGATAAACCTTGTCCCGATAATATTGTAAATACACATTGAATACAGTGCAATTGATCTTTCAAGTTTATATTACCCTTTTCCATTAGTTTATCTATAGCAGTTACTAAATCTTGGTAAAAATCTAAATTTATGCAGTGTGCAAACCTGTAATTGAATATTATTAGATATCATATTATTTTACATGCAATTAAATTTAATAAAAATCTGTCATACTTTGCCAATCCTTCCAAGCAAATAGATAAGATTTTACTATTTGGAACTTGTTTCAAAATTCTAAAGTAAATCGTAAATACTATACTTGTTATTTCAGTAAGTAATTTTTGCTTGCTTTGTTTATTCTCTTCTGCTTTAGTTTCAAGCAATTCTCTTTCCACTTGTTCAAGTTTCTTATTCTTCTTCCTTTCACGTTTACTTAAAGTAAGAATTCTTTGTTTATGAGACATAAGTTTCTTTTGTTTAGTCTCGTCTTCTTTTTCTTTATCTAGATTTACATCTTTTATACGAAGAAACAAGAATACTGATAGAACCTCAGAATGAACAGAATGAGCTTTTAATTTTATGTATTGGTTTAATTTACGTACTATCTAAAAATTTAATATATTCATTATATTATATTTTTAAAATTCGATTTAAATAAAATATAAGCATTTAAATTTCTTACTTTTAGAGATAATTCAGCACGTTGATCTTCTTTAAACACTTGGGAAATGCATTTTAACACTTCCTGTCTTACAAACTTATCTTTATTATCTAACAATGGTATAAGAAAATTTGCTATATTAATAGAATAATTAAAGTACGAATGAGTTGTTAGAAGATCACACATGCATTTTACTCCAACTTTTCCTAGCTCAATTTCTTGCTCTTTTACTTGTTGTGTATCTCCTTTTTTTCTTCTTAATACATTTGTCATTTTTTCTAACTTTTGTAGATACTGTCTGTAATATCTCAATAATGTAGCTTCATAATTTTGTAATGCAAGTGTTTCTTTCTTTACTAAAAAATGAATGAAAAATATATATTTTGCAATAATCATATTTGCATATTATTACAGGTACATACATCTTACACCTTCTTGTTGAATTTGAAGAATTTGATAAGATGGCAACAAATCTTTAAAAACTTCCAGTAAAGAAACAGTTGCTAATTTTCTTACAGTAATATATACCTCTGGATTAGCTTCTTCCATTAATTCTAATAATGTTTTAAAATTATCACATTTAGCTTCTGGCATTTCTAGGAGACTACTAGACAATAATCCAATTTTTAAACGTTTAGATCTCAGTACTTCTTCACGACATGCTATAAATTCTATAATAGACACAGGTTTCATATCTTCATTTTCATCTTTATTCTAAAAAAAGTTAACCAATATATAAAAAATGAAGGTTATAGAGTCAATAGAACTTTATTAATTTTAATGAAATCTTACAAGAAAATTGGATTCTAATTCCATTTTATTGTTTTCTGCATCATGTTTCTCACGAGTTACATTTTCATTATCGTCAATATCATTTTCTTCAATCAATCTTTTTTCTATACTTCCATTTTGAGTTTTTATAGGAAGTAACATACGAATCTTCTTTGTACCTTCCGTCTCAATTATTTTTGATATATTAGTTTCATACCTTTCCTCTAATGTATCTTTTTTTTTTCCTTTATTTTTATGTTTTGTTTTATCGTCAGCTGCTCTAAAAAGTATACATATCACTTTATAAATAATTATTCTAGATCAATAAAGTCATTGATTATACAATACAATAGTTATACCCATTTAAATGAATTTGTTCCAACAAATTGTACGATTTATTAGAAATGGCTTTCTTTAAAAAGTCTAGATCATCGTCTTCAATCATGCCAATAAGATCTTCGCCATGATCACTTTCTTCTTCTTCCACAGATTCTGTATGTGGAAATACTTTCTTATGGATTTGTTTCTTTGCCAGTTTATGTCTCCTTGTTTTCAGTTTTCCTTGCCGTAAAAGTTTGTTTCGTTTTTGGTTACTTCTTTTAACCGCACTGATTTTGAGTTTTTTCTATTTAGTTAAGAATTTAGATAAGTTAAAATACAGTACATTTATAACTTAAAATTAATGAAAGAATTATACAATTAAAATAATATTTTTATCATATTTACATATTTATCATATTTATCATATTTACAGATTATTATGTACACGTACATAGGTTAATAATTTTATTAGTTTCAAATTAAAAATAAAATTGTAATTACTTACTACCATTTTATCGTAGTTTCAATTATTTAGTCAAAGTAACTAAATAATAATTGTGTTTTTACAACACAAAATAATAATATCCTTTTATAATATCCTTTCAATGTTTACACGTGTTGCACTATTTACACGTATGCTACACGTTTTGTATGCGTGTATCTCTTCTAACGTGACGATTGTATAACCATATTGTAATAAAAATATGATATTTATATTATAAATATTAAATTAACGTCAAACGAACGATTTATTTTTATGTAATTTTTTTAGAATTTACCGAATAACTTTTTATTTTATTGTACTTTACACGAAGTGATTCTAAAAATATATAATAAAAATAAAATGTTCCATCATAGATTTTTTATAATAAATAATATAAATCAAGTTTTCTATTGTAATAATAAATCTTTAACTGTCTAACGTTATATTTTTATATACAATGATTTTATTATATGTATCTTAAAGTCTTAAAGAATACGTTAAAATAAATACAAACGTGGTATAGTTTGCGTAATGGCGTGCAATATCATGCATATTCTACTTCAGCATTTTAAGTATTTTAAGTAATAATATTCTGTGTTATAAAACGTAATTTAATATCAGTACAAGGTAAGATTATTATGTATATAGTTATCAATTAAAGTTAATTTTAGTATTTTAAGAAATGAAGGTTATGTTTTATCAAAAATTGAAATCGTAGCAAACACGAGGTGATTTAGACCGAGTGAAATCTAAATTCTTTATTGCTTTTTATAATTATTGTTACGACTGCGAAATGAATAATTGACTCTATCAGTAAATCTTATGTTACACGTGATATTTATACGTTATAATTTTTTTATATCAATAATATTTAAGGTAATTTATATTTCAAGTATTAAGTAATACTTAACAACATATTACATAATTGCTGTTACGAATACATAATATATACATATATTTACTAACATATTATTAAGTAATTTACAATATGTTAACAACGACAACGATGATAGTGACAAAAACAAAATATTTTCGAAATATAATAATAGTAAAAAAATAGTAAAAAACGGCATAATTCTTCCAACAAGAAGTTAATAAAAAGTTAAAATACACGGGAGAAAATGATATTATTTCGTGTACGCTATTTCTAGTTAGTGAAAGTAGCGTGTATACCGAAAAGAAAGTGTATAACAATAAGTCTTACACGAAATCTCATTCTTTCGTAAGTACTTGAAACTACCAATGAAACTCCCTGAACATACAGACAGAGAATCTTAATGTACTCTTACAAATTGATGTACAATAAAATCCAGCACGAAACGTTAATAGCTTTCAATAGGATTAATTTACGAGTGCATGGGACTAACTGGGCCTCAGGTCATACCGATTTTGCAGCTCAAGATGCTGTTTGTCACATAGTGCGCCGTATAAACGTTATTACCACCGAGTATAAAGCAACATCAGATGTTTTTTTTTTTTTTTATCTTTCTTTCACTTCGATGAAATTAATTCAGTACTGTGTTTAAAATACGTAACTAACTATTAAACGTTCAAAATTTTCCATTGAACCAACGTGTGATTACAATAACAAATCAGTGTATATGAATGCATCCCAACTGTAATTTCATGGCACATGTTTTATTTATTATACAATGCAAGGAAACACAAGTGACAGAATTACTAACAGCATTTTAATTATTTTTTTCAACGACGAACGACGAAATTATCGCGAGGATATTATTGGCCGATTTAAAGTAACGCCACTGTTACTCCGATCTCCGACCATGTCAATAATTTTGCGAAGGATAATCACACGCATAATTGTTGCATAATTGTTTCCAAATTTTAATCTTATCATTTCTGAATTAACGGTAATCAACAACCATGGCAGAAAGAATAGTGATATTTTGATTATTCTGTGTTTTCTATGTACACGTATAATTACGATTGTGACATTTGCAGCAACTACGTTGACGTTCGATTAAATTAAATTAAATTAAATTAAATTAAATTAAATTAAATTAAAAATGGGTGAATTTCTTCTTTGAATTTCGCTTTTTTTATATCTCTTTCGGCTATATGACATTCCAGCTTATGTAATATTTCGCTTTTGCGGGAATTGGCACGATTGAAACTGACGAAGCTGAATTAATCGGCTAATTTTCCAGTTTTAAAGAATCTGTCTGGATTTTTATTCATTTACCACTGTTAAATCGTGACATCCATATAATTATATCGGTGAAATTGGAAACTAATTTGAAAATGCACACAGTAGAGTACGCAGATCCTAGAGTATACTTGTTTACGAGCACAAGTTTCTATATTTTTCAAATATTTCCTGTGGTATGATATAAACGTGTATTTTCTAATTCTTTTACATAGAATGCAATCGGCGTGAGATTCGGAGCGATGTTCCTTACAGATACTTCTTCTTGTAAATAAACTCTCGTTATTTCTCTCTTCTTCGCCGATCAGTTAATCATCCTGACGTAGATCTAAAGTATAAGGAGGCATAAAAACGGATAGTCGCATAATCATATGCACATGTACGCATTCATTGTCGCAAATGGAAAATAAATTGGAACATTATCGATCGATCGATTCGCCGAGATGTGATACTTGCATTTCCAAACAAACAACAAAAAAAGAATAAAACAAACTCTGACGAAGGAACTGCCATGTTGATCTTCAATTCCGAACCGAAGAAATTCGACGTTGTTCGCAATAGTAAATAGCGTGTAAAGTAGTGCAACAATTTTTCTTACTTCGATCGATGCGAAATACGCGTGCAACATTGATTTAACAAAGATTTTACCTTTAAAAAAAATCTGTTTTTCTTATTATAATACACCGAACATCTCGACATCGTACCGCATCGTTATTAACTAAGCGAGTCAGTGAACTGTCCTCTTTGTCGTGTGTTGCCCGTGGTTACTTAACGTGTTGCAGTAGAAAATCGTCATTTGCCGCGGCAGGAGTACAGTTTTCCCATGCACGCTGCTTCTCATATTAAAGGCTTGACAAAAGCCTTCTGGAGATAGAAGAAAATCGACGGATCGGGCGCGGAATAATAATTGTCGAATTTGTCGAATTCTATAAATCTTGATGAAGTGATATCTGTGATAATTAACGTGTGCTGGATCAAAGTTTAGCGCCGTTGCTAACATCTCGTGAATCACAAACGAAGTAGGTGATAAAATCATGAAAACGAGCAGTTGATTCTCCACGATCTTACGAATAGAACCAAACGAGAACTCTAGCGTTGTTTTCATCTTTCGGTGGAAAGAAAAGAAAAGAAAAGAAAAGAAAAAAAGAAAAAGAAAAAGAAAAAAGAGCCACGCGGCCTTCTTCCACACGGATAATAATGGGTGGTCTTGTTGAAATTTTCCTTTTCTTCGGAGTTCTTTTCTACTTCTTCAACTTCAGGTAACGTATTTCCTTCGTCGCTGACATGCACGCTACGGAACCGTTTCATCTCGCAAATGATTTTCTTCCGTGTCTGTTCGTGCAAAAAACTAGGATACGCAAATCTAACGCATATCGAAACCCGATGGAAAGATCCATCGGTTGAATGAAATCGATTAAAATCGATTGATCCAACGAATCTTACTGCTGTTCCTTGTTTCCTAGAAAATTTTAGTTTTGGTTTAATTTTTTGAATCAGTTTGTTGTAGCAATAAATGTAATCGGTATTTACGTTACAACTATGTATTTTATTATAATTATCGATAAATTAATGCGTGTTTGTGTCGTTCAATCACGTGACAACACGAGGCATTTAATTTGTTCACATTTGATCTTTAATCTATTGAATTTTTCCATCGTTGCTGACGATGAGATACCTATGAGATGCCATGATATTTTATATATCAAGATTCGAATTCACGCCTCTGTTTATAAGATTTTAGTCTGTTACTATTTTAAAATCGCAAATTGGACATTCGAATGATAAGTAGATTGCGAAAATTAAGTACATATTGTGTTCTACATAAGAGCCTGTAGTTTAATAATGACGTGTAAAAAGTAAATTTTAATAAAACGTACTTCAACAAGTTCTAGATAAAGATTCATTTCTGATTATTGGGATTAAATTTTCGCGATAATACGTAGAGAAAAATCTGCGAGATAGATGGATCGGTGATTTATCCCTCGTTTTTTCTTTTTAATATTTTCAATTTAAAGACAGAATTGCAATTTTATTGGTAATAGTAATTTTCATCATCGGTAAAATTACTAAAGTACATGGTACTTAATATTATAGCAGGTGATAGTAAATATGAAAAATATATGCTTTCACAAAGTAAATCAGAAGACATAATTCGTTGTCTGTGCTTAATTTCCTACAAGAGAATTAGTCGTTTATCGTTATAACATTATGAATGCAAATGCCTATTTCTTATTACGATTGTTTGCAGATTTTTGAATTTTTCGTCTTATTGTTGCTGATTTTGGCAATTATACGTGTTACGAATGGCCTTTTTAAGATTGCTAAGAAAAAAGAATTTATAAACATACAACAAGCAATTGAATCAAGTTATTATTATTATTATTGGAGTAGCAATCAGAATTGTAACTTCTCGGATTAGTACAATGTTTGTAACACAAGAATTGCGTAGCAATTATCACCTGCTATAATATTAAGTACCATGTACTTTAGTAATTTTACCGATGATGAAAATTACTATTACCAATAAAATTGCAATTCTGTCTTTAAATTGAAAATATTAAAAAGAAAAAACGAGGGATAAATCACAAAGGTGGCTCAGAATTTTCACAAAACGACTCACCGATCCGTCTATTTCGCAGATTTTTCTCTACATATTATCGCGAAAATTTAATACCAATAATCAGAAATGAATCTTTATCTAGAATTAGAATGTCACGGATAAATGGCATTATGCTATTATTAATTTACTCGATGATCTCTCGCTTTTTAATAATTCATTGTCAGTATGTTGTAAATTTAATCATTTATTTGTATTTTGTAAATCTACAAACTGATTTCTTTTAATATTGACTATGTTTTACGCGAAACACAGCATTTAATATTTAATATTTATGTAACAGATACTTGATACGCTCATGTTAACTGTAGATATAATTCAGATCATATGGCCAAGTATCTCTTTCCTCGATGTATTTAATGATGATGTATTTAAATTACATGTTTTTAAATTACATATTTCGTCAGACGATATTGCAGACGATTGCGTAGTTAGTTTTTTCTGTTTTAAATCTTGTTTTATTCGTAACGACTTTTATTTTATTCTATTTCACGGATAGAAATGAAAAAGTGAACGTTTGAATTTCCTTTTGGAAATTAATTTTCAATAGCGGATCGTCAAATTATAATATATTATGATATAAATTGAATTATAATCATTATCTCCAGCGTCAATATTGCGATGCTGCTAGAAATTTTCCGAGCTGCTTGAATATTTAAGTGCTCGTAAAACTTCGAGTTATTTCGAGATAAACGTGTAGCTCGAACATTTTTCAATTACTCAAATGTACATTTTCAACTTTCACGTTGTACTCGTAAATATTTGAATTATTTTTGTCACGTTCAAATACTCGTGTTGCAAATTTATTTCTAAATACTCGAAATCTTACAACAGCTCGAGTATTAAATTTTAGCTCGTATTTTTCTTTTTTCAAAGTAATTTTTCTTTTTAAATAGTAATTTCAACATCCTCAAGATATTTTTCCCCTTTTTCAGCTAGAACTTTTAAATTATGGATCGAGCAATAATGTTACAAATTTAATAATGTTACAAATACTTTAATTTTCTTCAAATTTTATAAAATTATAGAGTTTCGGTGGAAGAAATAACGACGAGAAAAATATTAAGCAAATCCCTGAAATTTTATTTCATAGCCTGCATGTTAAAAGACATATAATTCGATGATGTAAATTGACTGAAGAAAAAATTGCAAAGAAAGGATTGGTTTAAAAAATATATTTTTTCATGTCCGTGATAAATCGATAAATTTTTCCTTACTTCTTTGAAACATATTGATTTATAATTGTGAAAGCTACCGTATTACTGCAATAATAAGAACAATGATATAATGACTTGTAATCTTAAATGTTAGATGATTTATTAACACTTATAAATTCTTAAATTAAGACCTTAAATATTAGACTAATTTACTAATACCTTTAAATTATTGTCTTCGCTGGCTGTTCCGTAAATAAATCAATCATCTCCAATAAATAAAATAAATTTTTGCTTATTTGTCGCTAGATTATTTATGAAAAAACTGTATAACATAGAAGATGATACATTTGAAAAAAGGAAATCTCATCCGTTAGTTGCGATTGCATTGGACTGCATCGAACCGTTAAAAGCGTCGGAGATGGAGCGTAAATAATACACGATTGCATTCAAAACCAACTTCCGTGAAATCATGTTCTCTTATAGATTTGCCTCTGTTAAAATGCACGATCGACATATTAATTATAAAAATAAATAATTCTATTTTTACATTGATTTCGTTAAAGTAAAGTACTTACGCGCGTTTGCACCGAATCATTTTTTAAAGTTATTTAACCAGAGTGTCGTCACTCAGTTGCTTCGCACTTTGTTCCATGTTTTAAAGTGTATTAAATTTTATTTTAATGTAAGTTCTATGAAAAATTATGTTATAATTATAATCAATATAACTTCAGTACGTAATAAAATTCTGGAAATTTGAAATTTTATCTTGTACAGTGAAATTAATATTCAATTGGATATCTACATAAGAATTTAAATATATTAAACACAGATTCTACTGAAAAATTATACTGACTTTTATTTGCTTTGCAAATTAAGATTTGATACGTTTTATGGACGATGAAAATATTTTTATATTTTCTAAATATATTATATTCGAACAATACTTAAGTGTGATGACACGGCTTACAGCATGCTCGACACAGTTTCAACACGTTTGCAAGAAGTATATGCGAGATGGAATCGCCGAACGGAAGTGAAACGAAATCCAGAATCGGATACCACCACTCCATTTTCGATAAACGGTAAGATTTTTATTCAAGGTAAAAGATATTAAATGAAAGAATTGTTGTTAAAGGTAGAGGATAAAGTATTTTTTGATCGAATATTAATGGTTATTAATTCAGAACTTAGACGGATTGGACAACAGATGTATAAAAAGAGGATGCGAGATAAGGAACGAGCAAGAAAAATTCGGGAAAATTTTTTATTTGAAATCAAAGAATCCGAACCATTTACTCCTACTATTAAAGAAAAATCTTTGCTTCTACACTATTGCTGCAGAAGTTGCACTCCATCATCTAGAGTAAGTTTCTGTAAAATTTTGTCAAATCTTATTTTTTTTGCGTCGCAACGAATGTTTCCATTATCCATTATCGGATCGTGTTTCGTTATAAATAAATTTATAAACATTCGTGTAAATGAATAAAATCTTCAATATTTTCAAATTACTTCATACGATGTTTCAAATATTTTAGTTATCGTGCAAACAAAAACTATAAATTGCTCATTATACTATATGTATATTTATATAACTAATTTATTAAGATTGCGTTGATTTTTTTTCTGGTTCTGCTTGTAATTATCTATTATATAAAAATATGTGTATCGTTTAATATAATATAAAAAAATATTGCATGTTAGCAATATTAGTTTTTCTTCGATATATTCATAGCTAAAAGAAATTGCAATGAACATTTAACGAGTAGTCATAATTGTTGATAAAAACTACATATCTAACGAGGAAAATTCATTTCACAGTTTAATGAATTATTCTCTTACTCCGATGTACTAATAAATTATCTGTGGTAAATTAATAAGATACTCGTGAATTTTTCACCTTTTTCAAAAACGATGTTAGTTTATAAAAAAAAAAAAAGATTTTGTTGGTAGTTCTATATAAAAAGTGCTCTTTTAGTAATTTAGTATGCGAAAAATTAACACGATAATGCGTGATAATTGAAAACAAAAAATATTGGTGAAATATTTCGTACGACGTGTAGTACATATTTTTCATTTAATTTCATTTCTTACAGAACTCATTAGTAAGTACTATCAACAAACAATATACATCTCTTGGTACAAATATCTTATTAATGGAATCACGCCGATCGCTATTGTCTAGAATATTTCCTCGTACAATATCTACTTGCTCTTTTAAAGAACACAATTATTTAAAATTAAGAAAAACAGTAAGTTATAAATCTAGTAAATAATCTGTATTTTACTGAAGTAAAAGTTTAATTATTTATATAAATTTCATACATAATCTTTCTATTTTATAGATCTTAGGAAGTGAAAAATTAAAGGAAGCAATTAAATTGGTTGCTTGTGAAATAATTAAGGATGAGGGTTGTAGTGAAACGATTGCCTTGGAAAAAGCAGAAATTAGAGCCAAAACTATATTAGAACAAATGGAAAGCAAACCAAACAATTTTTTCCTTAAAATTGTAGCATGGATTATTTATATAATGTTACCATGTTTTATGCAATCTGTCGTAGTATTGCCATCTCAAATAGAAATGTTAGTAAAGGCAAATGAGACTGGTCTTCCTGTGATATTACTTCCTTTACATCGTAGTCATATGGATTATTGCATAATCAGCTTTCTTCATGTAATATATGGTATTAAATGTCCATTAATTGCAGCAGGTGACAATCTAAAAATGCCACTTTTTGGGTATGAACAATAATTTTGATATATACATATATATATATATATATATATATATATATATATATATATATATATATATATATATATATATATATATATATATATATATATATATATATATATATATATATATATATATATATATATATATATATATATATATATATACATATATATATATATATATATATATATATATATATATTAAATCGTATTACAATGCTATATTATTATTAATTAAATTTCATGTACCAAATAGGAAGCTTTTGCAAGGTTTGGGTGCATTCTTTATAAAACGTCGAATCGATCCCGTTATAGGCCGCAGAGATATTCTTTACCGTGCCGTTCTTCAGACGTATATATTGAAAAAATTAGAGGAAGGTCATATTATAGAGTTCTTTATAGAAGGAACACGTACAAGAACTGGTAAACCATGCATGCCAAAGGGTGGCATTTTAAGTGTTGTTCTTAATGCATACACAGAGGGAATCATTGAAGATGCAATGATAGTACCTGTTGTACCAAATTATGAACATATTATTGATGGAAATTTTGTTAAAGAGCAGCTAGGTGAACCAAAGAAGAACGAAACATTTGTATCTACAATGAAAGCCATATTTTCTACTTTATTAACAAATCATGGAATTATGAGAGTTGACTTTTGTCAACCTTTTTCACTTAAGGTCAGTTATTCGAATGCTTTTTAACATGACACGTGATTTTTATTTATTGTTAAATTCACATTTTCTTAATTATACAATTTTATCGTTTCATAAAAAGGAAATGTTAAGTTCTTTCCAAAATCAATTAAAATTGAACGGAGTAAAAATATCTTCTGTCGAAAAACCTTTAAAATCTACAATATCTACTTCATCGCTATATGGTACAGATGTAGTTGTAGAAGAATACCGTCAACTAGTTGATAGTCTTGCGCGGCACGTTGTGTACGGTAGGAATAAAATATTTTCAAAAACATTAATTTGTTACTTGTTCAGTGTTAACTTATACAGTATTCCTTAGATTGTAGTAACGCAATACCAATAATGTCGACCAACGTTGTTGCATTCGTGCTTTTATATGTACTTCGAGATGGTTGTACCATGGACGAGTTAATCGAAGCATTTGATTTAATAAGACAGGAGTTACAAAGCCGTGATAAAAATATTGCATTTTGTGGAGAAAGTCTTGATATTATAAATCATGCTGTTAGTAACATAATTATATTATTAAACATTTTATTAAAATAAAAAAATATATATGTTGGGTCATTTTTCTAGTTGGATATCTTAGGCTCAGATTTAATAAAACTGCAAAATCGAAAAATTACAGAATCAGCTGACGGTCAGCTGACTCAATCAAATTTTGTTACTGTAATCCGTCCTGTGTCATCTCTACCGAATGTAATCGAACTATCTTATTACAGTAATACAGTGGTAACATGTTTTGCTATAGATAGCATAGTGGGTAAGAAAATATAACTTATATAATTTGATACTTTAAAACTTTAATGCTTTAACATCTTAAGTTAAATTATTCGTTTATTATATTTTCAGTAACTGCTTTGTATGCTGAGTTACAATCAAAGATCAATGATCCTGTAGCTATTGCTCAAAACAACATTACAGTGTCTCAAGATCTTTTGATAAAGAAATCACTTAAGCTTTGTGATATTTTTAAATACGAATTTATTTTCTGCAAGCCCTGTCAGGATTTAGAACGTGTTATTGTAGATACTATAGTGAACCTCTCACACAAAGAATTTATTATTTTACAAGAGGTATTGTATACACGACGCAAATAATTTCATTATTAAAAAGTTATTCATTCAAATTGTTTAATAGGAATGTTATTTAGAAGAAGAACTATGGAGTAAAAGATATGCAAAAAATTTTGATGATAGTTCAGATGAAGAATATCGTAATAAGAATAAGGCTAAAGATATTCAGTACAAAGTAAGTTGTTTATTTAATTATATATTTTAACAACAGAGTTGTAATCTATTATTTAATTATTTTTTTCCAGTTGAATTTAGTACCAGAAATTACAAAACGTATGGAATTTCTTCGTGTAATGTTGCAACCTTTAGTTGATGCTTATACTTTTAGTGCTTTGTCTCTTAGAAGATTAGTAGGTCAATCACTTATTGAGAAAGATTTAATTCGTGAAATTTTTAATGAAATAAAAACGAATATAGATCATGGTATAATAAATTATTGTAAGTAATGGCCAATAATATTATATATATATATATATATATATATATATATAGCCAAGTTACTTTATAAATAATCACCAATTTTATTTTGAAATAGGTGAAAGTTTATCTGTTGATTCGATAAAAAATTCTCTGAAATTATTTGAAAAATGGAATATTTTGGAATGTCATCCGGAAGAGAATATTAAAATTTTTTATCTGAAAGACGAATACGATACAGAATCAGCTATAATGAAACTCTATGATACAATAGCAGCTTTCAGATGGACTAAGAATGTAAACGAAAAAAAATTATTTTAATTTAGATATCTATAAGTACTATTTTTTATAAACAGCTTTATGAGAAGCTTTGTACATAGTGATTTACAAGTAACAAGTATGATTCAATATGTTCGCTATTATAGTATCATTAAATCATTAATAGAATTTTTTTTTGTTTTTTAATAACACATATGCAATATAAATATGTTAGAATTCATGATATGTCATTGATAGCGAACATGTTGATTTTGTTGTAGATTAAAATAAAAATAAATTAAAGATTTATTACTCTGCGTGAATAGTTTCGAAGTTTATAGCACAAATATGATTAAATCCTAGATTTTATCTATAATTAGAATTTTGTATCAGACGACTAATGTGATATTATTATACATCAAAAATATTAGATTTATTTCGTTAATAAAAGTAATTTTTCGTACTATTGGATTCAGTACCATGATTCTTTTTTTTTTTTTTTGTTAATATTAGAAAAAAAGATATACTTAAAAAAGTAAAGCACTATTTTTATTATATTTTTACGAAACAGTAGAATTTTGTATGTATGATATAAAAAAAAATAAATAAATAAATAGAAGAAATAAATGTTCTTTTGATATATTTATATTTAGATACATATAGGATTCAAAATTTTATAACTGACGCTATCGGATAACTTCTTCGCATGCCCATACACTTTTCTCTATCGATAAATAATGAATCAACTTTGGATTTTAAATCAGTTTCTAAATTAGATCTAGTGCGTAGAAGTTGTTGATGTTGTGCTTCAAATCTTTGTAATTTTAAATTCATTTCATGTATCATTGAATTTATTGTTTCTACTTCCTCGATCATTCTGTGTAAATGAAAATTCAACGTTTAAGGTTTAAGGCTGTCATTAAGTTCTATATAAATTTCTTAAATATACCTGAGTTGAGCATAATCTTTACACAATTCTGCAGCTGGTCGATGCGATCTACTTTCTAAACGAGTGTGTGCAACTTTAAGAGCAGAACTTTTATCTGCGATGGCTTTTTGTATTAATTGCAAATTTTTTTCAATTGCAAAGATTTCTTGTTGGATCTATAGTTACACGTATCAATTAGATAATAAAAGCTTAAGGCTCAAAACAACAATTTTAATTACTTTATGTAAATGTATTTGTAATTTTTCTTTTGCTTCGAGCATTTCTGCAGCTCTTCTGGCTAATGCATTATTTGTATTTCCCCATGCTTCCCACATTTCATGTCCAACTGCATTTATTGCCTTTTCTATATCGCTTCGTAATTGATTAGATTTTTCTCGTTCTTTTTGTGATTTTTTTACTACATTATCGGAAGCTTCTATCCATGATTCAGCTTCTGTGACACTTAAGATACACAACATAAATTACAGTCATAAACTAAAATTGACACGGACTTACCTGGGGTCATATTTTTCAATACCGCCGTAATATTGTAATCCTCGACTGAAATTGTTCATTTGGTGACATGTAATATCAATTCCAAGTGCAGTCTCTTTATTTTTTATATCAATTTCCAACTGATTTTGGACTGCCCTGCTATTTGTAAGCTAAATATAAAGTAAGAGATTGCAGTGACTGGCATGAAATTATAATTTCATATTTACCTGATCGACACACTTATCCGTAAAATGTTCTAATTTATTTTCACAATTTCTGACCACTTCCACTTCTTTCAAAAGAGCATGCTCGGTTTGATCGTGTACCAAATCAGAACCTGTACTCGTGTGTTTTAAGTAATAATACGAGACACTTTATGAGAATAAAAAAAAAAAAAAATTATTTTGATTTACAGAAACAAACCTGTCCTAGCTTCGCGATAATATAAGCATTCCTGCGCTATGTGTAATTGACCTTCTAAACTCTGTATCGTGGTCTGTAGGTTCCGACGACAGTCTTGCATTTTTGCATTTTCTATTATCAATCTCTCTAACTCTGAAGCCACCTCGTTTCTCCAAAAGGTAGTATCCGTAATTCTTTCTCCTAATTTACGGCCAGTTTCAGTTTGGCCGTTCTGTACTTTTTCATAGGCCTCTCTGAAAGTTAGATCAGCTCATAAACATGATGTTTATCATTTAAAAAGCACTATTACAATGCGTTTTTACCGCATCACTCGGACAGTATCCTGTCGTAAGTTTTCAGAAAAAGTTCTATTGCTGTTCGATTCGTTGTAAAGTTTTAGTTGATTCTGCGTCCACTCGTACGGTCCGTATCTTGTGAAGAGTGCAGCTCGTGCTGCATGCGCCGGATTTCTATCAAAACCAGTCACTAGATTTGGAAATCTCAACGGTTCCGTGGCCATTCCTTTCGGCATGTAACAGGTATTAGCGAGCAAATTTGTCACGGGTTGTGCAGGCCTGAGATAACGACAGATGAGAGAACAGATAATTTCTTAAGAAATGAACCGAGGTGTAAGAAATTTAACGAGAACTCTTACAGAGGGGATGCCTCGATGATCTCGTATCCTAAAGTAGGACGCCAAGGATGTGGTTTCAGCGTTTTGTAGAATTCCCCAACTCTAACCGGTATCGGTGGACCAGCAATTTGCTCCATGCACGGTAGTACACCCACTGTGGACCATGGTTGCAGTTGCTAATGTTAACAAAATGATAAAATTAACGACGTTTAATTTATTGGTTAAATCTGCACGAGTACAAACCGAATACATGACAGTTTCCTGTTTTCCTTCAGTTTTGTCCATTTTAGAACTAAAAAGTGTAATGAAATCTAAAAGGATCGAACTTGCGGGAATCTGAATTGCGACGAGAATATTTATGCCTGCGAAATAATTTTTCACATTTCACTCTGTTTAATGAACAATTTCATAAAATGGATTGGCTTCGTTCGAAATGAAGGTTTATTTGAAATCCGGAAACAAAGTTATCACGTGACGTCTGTCATATGATTCTAGCCTAGCCTAGTCAGGTGCTCTGTTACCTTCTGGTCGAACGCAGTCTATCGATACCTATCCGACTCGCCCAGTTCTATTTGTCTAAGAACACGATGACACAATTTTGTAATATTTGCTGTTTCATTTTTATACTTATAAACATTGTGTTTCAAATTTCACCTTCACGTGCTGATAATGCAGTACCTGTATTGCTATGGGGTGGGTCAGTTAATTCTGATTTAACAAGTGCAGTGAATCCTTTTTTAAAGAGTACCAGCGAGGAATTTGATATGTTCCTGCGTAAAACATTAGAAAATTCACCTCCGGTTCTTCTTTATGTAAAAGATAATTTCTGCATCGAGGATTTAGTGAAACACAAACAGGTTAGTGCAGTATATTTTATAACAGTAAATATCTTATACAGTTAAATTCATTCGCTTGGCGTATGTTAAATATTAATACAATTTCTTAAATTTTTTAGCATCTTCAGAAAGTCATTAGTAGCGACTCTCTACGTTATTTTCCTGCTGTTGAAAAAGCAGTGAATACCGTTGAAGGCTTACCTTCGTATAATCAAACCTATAATGACTATGTCGATTCTATATCCGATGGGCAATTATTAATTGTGCCAATTAATAATTTAGATGTTATTCCTGAAACGTACAAGACAATAAAGGATTCTAGCCCCAATTTGATAGCTATGCTCACAGGAAAAGCCTGTAGTTATAGACGTTCTGAGCGAATAAAAAGGGACACTAACGAACCTTTTCTTGTTGCATCAAACAGAGTGTTATTCTATGCTAGTAAACCATTATCACTGAAGGTAATTTTAATTTAATAATAAGTTTTTTTCTTTATGATAAAAGACAAAAAAAAAATAGATAATATTGTTATATTTGATAGCCTGAAGAAGAGAAAGATGAAATAGAATTTTCATCTAAGCCCACAGTTTCAGATAAATCAGGTAAAACACCATCTTCAACTACCTTAGTCATGAAGTTTAGTACAACTAATTCACCTACATATACATTTGAATTTATGTTTGAAGTTAAAACTCCAGGGTATTATACACTTAAAACGGTTAATTATCAATCTTCTGACGCAACTTTTGTCAATGATCAAAGTTTAACAACAAATACAGATATTGTTTTTCCATTTAATTTCTCTTATCATTGTTCACAAATTATTACGTTTAACAATAGTTCTACAGTCTTAAATATAACAAATTTACAAGTACAAGTTGATCCAACAGAAAATAACAATGTAAAAGTATTTAATGATGCATATGATTGTGTCGGTTTTACCACAATTCCAATTTGGGCAGGTATATTTGTTACTGCCATATTAGCTTTAATTATGATTTGGGCTCTTACCATGATTATAGATATACGTACAATGGATAGATTTGATGATCCCAAAGGAAAAACAATTACTATTTCAGCTCAAGAATAATATATAATAATATTACGTTACTAAACATATTATGTACATACATACCATAGTATCTTATAACACAATAAATTGTCAAATACATTTTCAGTTGCAATAATTTGTATATGTATAATATACATTAAAATTGGTTAATGCTGTTTTCTAAATACGCTTAATTGTAATATTGATTTTAATTTCATGCAATAATATTTTCCTGTAAGATAATGATAAATTTAATCATTCCATTTACCTAGCATTGTACTATTTTCAGTATTTATATATTTCTTGTGTATTATGGTTTTTCTTTATGTAGTATTTGTAATGTATAATTTCCAAGAAAATGTTTTGTTTTATAGTTACAAAAAAAATATAATACAGTATACTAACAAATAAAAGTAAATATGCTACTTTAAATATCTTTCAACGATAGAACGATGTTGTGATATATTAATGGCTGATTGAAAGTGGCACAATAAAAAAAGTGATTTATAAAAAAAAAATCTTATATACATTAGTCTTTGTATTATAATACACCAGATGTTGATTATAATAAGATACATATATCAAATAAATAGTGTTAATATAGTTGTTGTATATATACGTGCGCACTTATAGTCTGTAATTGTTTAGTTAATTTTTCTTCACTAATATGATTGTAAATATATGTTTTGTGAGATTCCATAATATAAATTTTTAATGTATAGGAAATGTACAATATAAAATAATTTAATCGAGTTTATTTATGTACAGTATAAATTTATTTATATATAACATACTGGAACCTTTGCACCATGTATTACAATAAATATCATGGAATAAGATGGTAAAGTAATATGTTGTGTAGGTTCAAATGCAATAGGTTGAAATGATGGTAAATTTCCATTAGATTGCAATTTTAATATTTGTCCATTTATTTTTATTGTTCTAAAAACGATTGGAATAAACATTACATAATTTATTTTTATGGAAAATAATTATTACATACCTTGATTGTAAACTGTCAGAAGTAAGTACATATAGAAAAGCTTTAGCATTTCTGTGAAATACAGGAATTCCTTGAATACTAATAGGAACAGAAAAGTTAGCTAGATTACTTCCATATATTGTAATTGCTGAAACTTTGCCAATCCATGCTTTTTTTGGAGTGCAGTGTGCGTAAAATCGTAAATACTCAAGAGATGTTGATAATCTTAAAACTTTTTCTGAAACAAACTTTTTATAAATTACACTAACCCACCAATCAGGATTTGGCATAAGATCAGGTCCAATCATAGCATAGTTTCCACCAAACAATGATTGCCTGGTAACAACATTCAATCCTGCAATGGCACTGTATCCCAATTTATCAAGCCATAAAAATCCAGCTACAAATCTATCTGACAATTCTGGAGCTCCTCCACCATAAGCTGTACTTGTTTCTGCTACAAAAGAGTTCTTTTCACTTTTTGAGTTTTCACTGTATTTAAAATAAATTAATATGATTACATAATAGTTACATACATAACCACATAGGGATAGGTTCCCCTGATGATTTAATTGCTTCTTGCACAGATTTAATTTGTTTTGGTAAATAATTAAAAGTTGAAATATTTATAAAATCAGTTAATCGAGCTTCTCTTCCATTTAGATAATATTGATGCCAAGAAACATAGTTTACACTATTTTTATCATTTTCTAAAAATGTTTTTATATAATACTCTCCCTTATGATCTGTATCCCCTATATGATTTACTTCTGGACCCACAAGAAGACTTTCATTATATCCTACTTCATTTAATAATTGTCTTAATTGATGATAATCACGTGCAAGTTGAATTGCACTAACATTTCTGTTAAATACATGATAAAAAGAATTTGGTTCTGAAATTTTATGATTATCATAAATTTATTTAAAAATAAAATGATATTTGAAAAAAATAAATAAATAAAATACTTACCATTTCCTAATTGCCAATCTAGTTTCATGTTTTTATTCTTGGCAAATGAAATTATATTTTTACAATTAATATCATCCCAAGATCCATTATCAGCCCTAATTAGTACATTTAAGTCGAATATCATTCGCAATTTTGATTCTGCAGCAAACTTGTATAAATTTTCAAAGTCTATCCCGTTAATTGTAAAATTACTTATATCTTGGCCGTCTACTGGATTAATTATTTCTTCGGATATTATTTTTGTCGTCTATATCATATAATTTAGTTGGTATTTAAGTAATTGGTATTTAATTTTCGAATAAATATGTATATTATTTAACACCAACTTGATTAAAATGAAGACAGTCCGCAGATGTACCGCCTATTCGAACATAAGCTGGCGCAAGATGTCGAGCTAAATTTATAAATTTATTATCTTTTATTGGGAGATTTTTCATATCACGAAGTAACGATGTATCAAGACCGAATGACAAAAATTTGTCTGACACAGTATGTAAAAGCGGTTGTCTTGAATTTAGATAAAATACATGACTGGTAATCGTTCGATTTAACGTATTATTGAAATTCCATGCTGATAATATTAAAAATATCATACAAAAGCCCAAGAAGATTAAAGTAAAAGCAGGATGTAATGTTGTTTCTGAAATTTAAAAAAAGAACATGGACACGTGTGCTGTTGATCTATTATATTTGAAGTTTAAATATTTAGCGCCTGAAAAAAAATGGTAATATGGCGGCAGTGCTACATATTTTTTTTGGCAATATTAATTATACATAAAAAGCAAATTAAACAAAAGACATTTATAAAAATTCATATTTTCCAAATTAATATATGTATTATAATATTATAATATTTATATTAATTCTAGTAAAATAACTTACGAATTCGAAGTTTGCCGAGCTTCTTATATACATTTTTATCTCGATCGTTGGTTGTAAAGTACATAGCTGATAATATGTTCAATTTCTTAATTTTATGTTAATTGTATTTCAAAATAGCTTCGTACGTACAATCCTGAACAAATTTGTTTGATTTGTAACAGGTACAGGTGTTTATCGAAAACTATAATTATTCTCGTTTAACAGTTACTTAATAGCCATTTAAATTCTTTACTTTAACAATACAAGAATCAAGTACGATGATAAATTCCTTAAAACAAACAAAAAAAAAAAAAAAAAAAAAAAAAGGAAATAATGAACATATATATCGTAATTTGATTTAACTTTGAAAAAAGATGTCACTATTTAAGACGATGCTAAACAATTTACTTTTGGTAAAACTTTTTATTTATTATAAATGCATGATGCTTCTGCGTTTATTTCCGACTGAAAGTTTTACATCTTGTATAATTAATTTTATCGCTATTTAAGAAAGTTCCTCTCTTACGTACATTATATTTTCTCTTTATATTTTTGTAGCCAGGTTGTTCTACATTGAATCGGCTTGTGTATCGTTCCTGTTTACGAACTATGACAATTATGTTAAAATTATACAGAAAATTGTTTGTTTTAAATAAATAAATATATGCAAACTTTATTGTAACAAATAAATATACGTATGTATATTTATATTAATAAGAAAGTACCTCCAGAAATTTGTTCAGATAGTGAATCTAAACTAGAACTTGATGATTGAAAAAGTAAAGATCGACTTCTGTGTACAGCGATACGATTACGATAAGACGAGCTACGTCGACGTTTCTGTTTCTCGTTTAACTGATGCTTTGATTCTGAAGTGCTTAATTCATCTTCAGCCCAAAATGGTCGATCAGTGTCATCGGATATTAGTGGTGCTGGTGACTTGGAAAATAAGAATATTCTTAAAAAAATAAAAGTATATATTTTGATATATAACTGTAACTTACAATATTTTGAGAAATTCCAAATATAAAATACTGTTTATCTTTAATATTTAATTGATTTAATACCCCAACAGATATTGTAGTACAGGATGATTGATTTTCATAACCTTCGTCATCTTCCGAAGTTTGTACAGTTTTTCGTGTATCGCCGCTAGCATAATAACCCATTATATATTTTATATTTAAATTTTGTCAAAAACTATACAGTTATAAAATTTCGATTTCCTACATTTGTCTGATATTTGTTACACTGATGATTTTTTTTTTTTATTTTGTGTTCAAAATTTAAATGTTTATAAGAAGACCTGCATTTAGAATAAATGGCAGGCTTTTTTTTATGGTAGAAAAAAGTTGCATTATAAGCTATAATTTAAAATGTTTATTTAGTACGTATCTTTTCTTAATACCAAAAAAAAAAGTTATTTTATAAAATATATTTATTAAATTTCTTTTAAATAAAAATGTTTAAATTTTTTAAAAATAATTATTTAAAATTAATATAATTAAATATAATAAGTAATTATTTTTATTATTTTTATTAGACATCTAATATGTAATTATGTTTTTTTTTAAAAAAAAGCCAATTTTTTAATTATTAATATAAAATCTACTTTATTGTACTATAATTTGAAAATAAAACAAAATTTTAGACTATTATATTTCTTTTCATAGATTTCACATATTTTGCATATCCAGCATTACTCCTTAATGCCAATAAGACAATTTATCCTTTCTTTCATTTTTTTTTTTTTTTTCAATGAAGTTCTTAAGAACTTTAATGCATCATCACATTATACATATATATGTACATAAATAGGATAATTTTCTAATCATTCTCTGATTTTCTACGTTTTTTTGAACGTGGGCTGTCTGTATCATGAGGACTTGGAGTGATGTGACTTCGTTTTCTTTTTATACTACTTTCACTAGCCTCACTACTACTACTTGCTGCAGTTCTTGTTTCTCTCCTAAGTGTTCCATCCCCTGTAACTTGTACCAATATCTAAACAGAAATTAAACTATGTTGTATTTCTTGAAAATAGTAATTATACATAAACAAAGCATTATTATATTTTTATTTTTACCTGCATATGCTGCAGGCATTCTTCCTGCATTGAAACCGCCATTTTATAAATAAAGGTATCATGTTTATTATACATAATAGCATTTTGGAACATTAACATAACATCACGTTGAAAGTGCATTGTAGATCTAATTGTTCCATTGTCTATATTTTTTTTAATGGTAGACAAATCCATAGGTCTGAAGATGACCGAATGATATCCAGGTGCTTGATCTTCCGTAATAGGTCTCAAAAATATAGATGCATACTTGTGCGTGGCAAGTCGATTATAAACCAACATGACTGCTTTCTTCCATGCTCTATAATCTGCACCTTCTCCAGTACCTTCATTTTCAGGTTCACTATCGATAGAAACGTTTTGTTTTTTTGAATAAGTTTTCATAGCACGTCCTCCATTTAATTTGCTTAATGGTGATTCTTCTTCATCTAATTCAGTAGTATCTTCTCCAGCACTTATTATAGACTCTAATTCTTTTTTCACATTTTGTTCACTATCTATACTTTTTTTCTCTTCCTTTTCTTCTTTTATTTGAACTTCTTTCTGCACATCTGACACCAAAGAATTTTCCAATTGAATTTTTGTTTCTACTTCCATTTTTGAATCTTCATATGTATTTTCTTCTTTCCTAATAATAGAAATATCAAACTCAGATTTAATAGGAATTACAGATTCAGTTTTTGAATTTTCTATTTCTTTTGGTGATATTAACTGAGTAGAATCTTCTACAATTGTTGTTTCTTCTATTTCTTCTTCTTTTATTTCTATATCTTGCAGAATAGAGCTTGTGGTATCTTCTGAAGAATCTTTTATATCTTCTTTCTTAAATTCATCTGTATAAATTTCTAAAGTTTCTTCTGTTTGTTCTTCGTGAGATTTTTCTGGGGATTCTTCGCTTACTTCTATAATAGTTTTTTCTTTGACTACAATTATAGGTTCTTCCTTGAATGATTCAATAGATTCTGTACTTTCAATTGTATTTTCTATTATCTGTTCCTCTGTTATTTTCTTTTTATCGTCAGAACTACTCTCATCATCTTCTAAGATTAAACTAATATCTTGTGATTTTTCTGTATCCTCAGTACTAGGAAGATCATTTGTTACTTCAGATGAAACACTAACAACCTCTGCTGATCGGACATCTTGCTGTTCACCTGTAATTTTAGCAAGATGCATTTCTAATTGATCCAATTCCATATTGCCTTTGTTTTCCAATTCCTCAGAGAGTTGTAGTTTATTAGTAGGTGAATCTTTAATTTCTGATACAATTACTGTATCAGTTTCTTCTTCTTCTTCTACTACTTCATCTTCTGCTATTTCATCCATTAACTCTTTTGTAGGTATTTTTGAATTACTTTCTTCAGCTTCTACATTTGAAGTAGAATCCATAGTATCAAATTCCTCAACAATTTGTTTCTCTTCCAATGGAGTATCTTTGCTATTTTCACCATCCTGAGGGTCTAATTCAGGAACAAGCTCTTCATTTAATGTTACTCTTTCATAACATGAACTTTTTTCAGACTTTACTTCCTCAGATGCGTTTGGTATGGTTTCAGATACTTCAGCAACAATAACTTTAGGTTCTTGTGGTTCAATGGCAACTGTCCCTATAATTTCTGCAATATTTGATGTGCTGGAATCAATTTCTTCAATAGCCATTTCACTTTCTGGTGAATTAGAAAGTGATACAACTTCATCTACATCTCTAGGTTCTGGACGTTCTGTTACCACGGGTACTTCTTGAATTTGAGGAAGAGTATTAAGGGTATTAATAGTTGATGTAGTTGTATCTAAAGTTTGTGGACTACCAGTAATTTCTTCTTTTATCAACTCTTCTATATCGCCAATAATTTCATTAATTTCATCTTTGTCTATTACATCAGCCATTATATCTTTACGTATTACATCATCTATATGATCTATAATCTGTACCATGCTTTCTGTAGATGGAATTGTAGTGTTAATTGCAAGAGATTGAGCAGGTATAGGCGTTTCATTTTGTATTGTAACTTGATGTACAGGTTGAGGTTGGAGATTATGAATTTCAGTAGGCACATTTTGCTGAGATACAATAGTTGGAGTTGACTGTAAATTAGGTAGAGGACCTCTTTGTGCATTTGCAGGCATTTCTAATAACATAGATAAAGTTGGTGCGCCAACTGATGGTCTTTCCGATGATATACTTGAAATTGCAGAAGTAACCAACTGATGCAATTGCGGAGATACATTCTGTGTTAATTGAGAATTTGGTACTTTAGGGCTGGAACCAAGTAAGCTTGTGATTGTAGGAGAGCTTACTTGTGCCGTAGTAGTTGAGGTTTGAATTTGTGTCGTTGGACTTGGTGATTTTAACAGACTTGTTAATAATGGCGACCTTCCTCCCCTAGCTTTCTTTTCATCTTCATCTACACTTTCTATAGTTTCCTGAATTTCCATGGTATTTTCAGCAGATTTACGTTGATTTATACTAGCTACCATTTGTGGTGAATTTAATTCTTGCTTTTGTTGACGTTTTGCTAACCATACCGTATGTGCTCTTGCTTTTTGTTCTTGTTCCCGTTCTTCCTGTTCCATTGCGAGCCACATCTTTTGTAATTTGTCCTCTGATATCGATCCAGATTTTAGCATATTTATTTCAGCTTTAAGCTGTTGGTATTCATCTCTCTGAAAAGCTAATATTTGTCCTAGTTCAACTATCCTTTCTTGTGTTAATTTTCTAACTATCGATTCACCCGTAGTTTCTCCGCTTTCTCTTTTTTTCCTCTTGGGAGTATCCGCATTTTCCAACAAATGTGCATATTGAATGGCACAAGATTTTTGAGAAAACCAATCCAGTGGTCTTAATGTTTCTTTTTCAACAATTGCTTTCAATGATCGTGATACACTTATCCAATTTTGATCTCCTGATTTTAATACACTAGAGGCTAAACATAACTGTTCGCGAGTACTCCATGCATCGTACGATCTTTTCAATTTTAATCCTACAAATGAATATTGTAATTATTAATAGATATAAATTATGTTTATTTTATATAATCGACACTTTTAATACTCTTTTAATATAAGTATTTTTAAGATACAATATTAATTAATATTTTGAAATACTAGATTGTTGTTTACATTATATAGGTTAAGAAGCAGCGATTTATGAATGATTACGTACAAGCATATAAAGATGAATATAGTAACGACATGTTATATCACTTATCATCATGATATTAGTATTTATGACGTTTATTTATGACGCGATTGCAACCTATTATTGTTTAAATTTAGGAACTACGTATTAATATTTAATTACCCTGTTAACCTCGATGTCGCAAACTCTGACAACTTATATACAATAATATACAAATAAACTTACTGTCTTGTACTGATGTCATTTTTTTCAAGCAAAAATTTTATCTTGCTGTTCAATATGTACACGTAACAAGCATTAAACTAATAAACTACTAAAAATTTCGTTTCGTTTAAAACTTTGTCACGTTTGATAGTTTATACACAAATGTATTCCGTTTATTCCGCTGAAACATGGAATGCGCGGACAGCTGATTTGAAACTTGGATGCAAGGAATACGAGAAATAGAAGTGTAATGGCGGATGCAAAGTAAGCTGTCAAAGTATGGTGCATTATGTTTTTTCTTTGATTCATGAACGATTAAATACAATTTATACAGGAAATCAACGATTAAGTGGAAAAGTAGCAAGCATGCGTTAAGTACGTGAAATTATGAGATAACTAATGCAATCGATGTAATTTGTATATAACTAACTAAAAGTGCGAATCTCTTGTACATACCAGTTAATATCTCTATAAAACAATTTCTACTTTACCATGATGAATAATCGAAGGCGAACAAATAACTTCACTTATGTTAGTTCTTGCGTGAAATACATGATATTTATGCTCAATTTTGTTTTTTGGGTAAGTGAATGTTTTATATTCCTCATTCTATTAATTACCCCTTATTATCATTATCATTAATAAATAGCGTGTAAACAGTTGTTTGTTGTTTAATAAGTAAATATTATTTATAAAAAAATCTTGCTGGAATGAAATTTTAATCGTCTTGTGTTGTCATACAGTTATTTGGAGGACTTCTAATTGGAGTAGGTTTATATGCATTTGTGGATAAATGGCAAGCAACGGGTTCCGTTAGAGTGGAGAATGTGTATGATGTGATCCTCAATATTTCACTTGTGATGGTTATTGCAGGAGGAGTAGTCTTTGTTGTTAGTTTTGCAGGATGCGTTGGAGCATTACGTGAAAATACTTGTCTTCTTAAATTTGTAAGTATATTGTCAGATATAGGCTATCGTATGAAGTTTGTTAATGCACAAATAATACGTATCTATTTCAGTATTCATTATGTCTATTGGTATTCTTTCTACTTGAAATGGGTATTGCAATTGTTGGTTTTGTATTCCCACATACATTGCAATCATTATTGGAGGAATCATTTACAGATAAAATCATACAAACTTATAGGGAAGATCCTGATTTACAAAACTTTATTGATTTTGGACAACAAAAGGTAAGAATATAAAGAGACATTTATCAGGATGTATTCTAATGAGTAATATTTAAAAAATTATTATTTTCATGAACAGTTTAGGTGTTGTGGCTTAAGTCAAGAAGGATATTTGGATTGGGGAAAGAATGAATATTTTAATTGTTCCAGTCCTAGTGTAGAACGGTGTGGTGCACCATTTTCATGTTGCATCAATGCTACAGATATATCAGTAAGTGTTTGTTATATTTTATCAGTGAGAATATATAATTTGAAATATTATTGGAATTTTTAGAGTGGTCTTGTGAATATAATGTGTGGCTATAAAGTACAAATGCTACCGGTATCCGAAGCAGGCAAGAAAGTATGGACTAGTGGTTGCATCGAAATTGTACGAAGTTGGGCTGAACGTAATTTGTACACAATAGCTGGTATTGCTTTAGGTATAGCTCTTAGTCAACTTTTTGTCATTTATCTTGCCAAGACATTAGAAGGTCAAATTGAACTGCAAAAGTCTCGTTGGCATTCCTGAGCTTGACTTCAGGCCACCTACCGCTATCAGATTCATTCTCCTCCCAGTAGGCAGGTGGCCAATGGCCGAACAAGAGGCCAAGATAATGAAACAAATGTAAATGTCCGGATGACGTTACTTGTTCTTTTTGCAATCTCTGTATACATAGTATGCATTCTTTCTTTAATCAGACTCGTACTTTATTTCAAAAACTATTTCCATGTATATTTAAGCAAAGGCTAGCTTTTATTTTCTTTTATATGTTATTCTATTTTTCGAATTATTTTTTTCTATTATTAATTTATTTTATATCTTTATCGAATCCTTATTTATCGAGTCATATATATATTTAAATCATAATCATATTATTTTCTTTTTCGAAATTTTACACAATTTACAAGCTGATTATTTTTAAACTATAGAAACCCAATTTAGAATAGAATATCTGAAAGCGAATATTATTCAATCTACACGTTTAGTTACGTATAAAATTTGTTGCAAAAATTACTCAAATACAAAAAAGAAGTTTTAATTGATACAAGATTAGTATATATTAATAATATTAGCGGAATTGATTTTATAAAAACATTGATTCTTATATATAATTCGGATATGTGTTTATAACATTAAATTGATTGGTAATTTTTGCATCAAAATTTTAAAGCATTATTCGCACATTATATGTAATAGTACTATAAGTATTAAGAACATCAAGCCTTTAAATGTCCTACAAAAGACTTACATTAAACAGCTTAAGAAGTAGATACAATTCATAAGAGATTCCTGATTTTTTTACATCTTTACACAATTATTTGTGAAAAAATTTCACCGTGTGTGTTACTATGTGAAACTTTTATGATTTTATGACTAGTATTAATTACTTAATTCGCCAAAATATAATAAAATACTGATGCGCTTAAAACACGCACATGGTTAAGAATATTACTCGATATCTCTTTTGCTATATATTTATCTTTTTTAATATTTACACGTAATTTATATTACAAGACTCTTAATAAGTACATAGTCATTTCTGAATCGATATTATTGATTCTTTTATTATGCTATATTAGTGTAATTCAAGTAAGTCAAAAAAGAAAAAACGTCCAGTGCCAAAGTCGAAGCATCATTTTATTTGAAACAAACTTGACAATAATCTGGTGTAAATGATTTCTTTATTAAGTACATACATAGTACATAGTACATCTGCGTGTCTTTTTATCAAGAGTAAATGTAAAACATATATATATATATAAAACTATCTAGTTTGTAATAAACAAATATTATTCTAAAACTGTGTTCTTACCACTACCAATAGATCATTATACTTATAAATCATATTCTAAGAACAAAAAGTAAATAATAATTGTTATTACTTCTTGTAAATATTTATTTATATAAAGTAGTATCTACAAACATGCTGTTTGAATATTCTAAAATAACACTTTGCCCATCTATAAGTTCCGAATCTTCAAACAATTTTATTAATGGTGTGTTCATTTCGTTACATATTAGTGCACCAGTTGTATGATGAAATAATTGTAATTTAAATGCTCCTGCTATATTATTGTTGTTAGATATTTTTAATACATTAGCTATTGAATCAATAGCTTTCCCAATGGTCCAATTCATGTTCACGTAAATACCTTTAGATGGTCCTATATGTTTATTAGATACTGTAGTAGGAAGATATACAAGAAAATAACATCTTTCATTCATTGGTACGTTTTTTGGACCAACAGCAGAACCTTTTATACGCATAAGCCTTACCTAATTAAATATTAATTAAATACATTAATATATAATATTTCTTTTTAAATACTTCATCGATATATAACTTCTTTTAAAAATTTTATTATAACATATTTGGATATACTATAGTATTAAGGAAGCAAAATTTTTTGTTCAAATTTGTTATTTCGGAGATATTTTCGGATCACCGAAGTTGAAAATCTAAATCATTTTTTATAGAAATGAACAACTGGCTGCAATTTGCTTCACAACAAATTTTGTTTTCCAAATACTATAGTATTATATACAGCTCATACTTTATTAGCCATTGTAGTGTTTTTGGATTTCTTCAAAGTATCTGAAATTTCTTGATCTACTATAGCTTTTGCTTCAGCAAATTGTTTTTTTGGTATTTGCCATTTTTTTAATTTTGTTGTTTTTTCTTCATTAGTATATTCTAAACATCCATGATATCTATGTTGTAGACAAAAGTGTTTCTTACATTTGATACATTGCATTTCAATGGGTGAAGTTTCTTTACAAGATTCATCCGAACACTTATAATTTGGTGCCTTTATTTTAGTGTATGTGATTTTATCTTTGAAACCTAAACATTTATGAGAACCTAAATGAAAATGTTCTTTGCAAAATAAATCATGGCAATGATTGCATTCAAATGGTAAAAAATTCAATTGTTTGCAATCTTTGATCGAACATCTTTCCCCAAGATTTGGAAACTCCATTTTCAAATCTAGAAAATATGTATATATATGTGAGTGGAAGAATAACAAATAAATTACTGACGCATTATTTATATCTAGTCCTTCTGCATATTAAGTTATTACCTACATTTAATTATGAGATGGTGTTGGTGAATGTAAATGATTTTCACTGAGAGTTCCTAAAGCTAGATTATTCCACTTTTGTTCTAATTCTTTCAATGTCATATGAGAATCTCCATTGTCACTTTCAGGGTCAGGTAATTCTTGATTTGGTACTACAATATCGTCAATAGGCAAACGTTCTTTATGCCAAATCTCATCAATTAAATCTAATAATCTACCGTCTCTGCACACTTGACTGTCCATACCGCAAAATATTTTTTTTTATTTATATTAACACAAAATAAAAATATAATTCGATTACTAATTATAAAAAATATTATTCGATCACTAATTAAACACATTAAATAACAACATTAAATATTGAAAAAATTTTACCACTATTACAGCATAACCATTAACTAGGGATAGAATAGATCTGACATTTAATATGTTTTTATTTTCGTGTCATATACGACATTATCGACTCAGTCAATTACAAACACGAGATACATAGTAGAACGAAATACTTTATAAGCGTAAACGAAGTATAGAATTCTATATGTTTGTATTATGATACAATTGATCGAAACAATGATTCCTTACAAAATTTATTTTTATGTATTTTTAATATGTATCAATTTTAATACACTACGACTGCATAATCGCGAGAATATTTGTTTTATATCATAAACGAAAGAGACAAGGCAGAAGAGGATGATGATTTAAAATACTGCCAACCTAAATTTTACGCGAGTGTCTATACTTCTAATAATCCGTCTATATTGTCGATTTATTTTCTCATATTTATGAAATGCAATGAATTACGCAGACGCGTAATGATTTGTATTGGCGCGCAATTGGTACTGCGTCGGCGCAGTAGTCAGAATCGCTCGAAAACAGTTGAATATTGATGCTCGGAAATACGCGTAAATATGCAAACAATTGTTATTTCTTTATTGAAAACAAGAGGTATATATATATATATATATATAAAATTAATAGGTAATAAAAAAATAAAATACGTAGGAATTCATTATATTCTCAGATTAACAGTTATCAACGAAGGAAACAGAATAGATAACAAAATATGTTATCCTTGTCAACGATTTCCATTGAAGATCCTTTTATAGTTACTAGTAGTCGGTAAATCGCAAGAGAGATACAAGAAACACTTTAATTTTTGTCGAAGTCGAAATGATTCATATGATTCTATTCTATCTGTAAATCTATTTTAATCTTGGTTAATGATACAAGATTTTGTTGACATTCCTTCTTAACGATTACGCTTGTTCGAGAAATTTTCAATCTTATCAATAAGTTCTAACTTAGCAGTAATTTAGTCCTTTGGTACACAATTTAATTACACAGATGCGATCTACGTGTCGGGTTTTATTTTTCACGATTTGGTTGCGACTTGTTACGCTTGTTATTATTACGATTCAGCTGTAGTCAGCTCTTTGCCATTCTTCGTAATGAAAAGTTATTTCCTTTTAGTCTCGTATCGATCGTCTTGTTTTTCATTTTCAGCGGACAGTCGATTTGTATCGCGTTTTCTGCCTATTTCCCTGCAAACACCTTCTTTGATGTCGCACGACAGTCCATCGGTGCAAGGACAAAGAATGTAATGGACACTCTTTAATGTGAGTTCAGAACCATCTGGATATCCAACGGTCATGTCGATCGTTGAGGCACTAGCTGGTCTGCATATGTCTCCTTCATCTTGCATAGGTCTGCATTGTGGTATACTGTATCTTATTGGTCCTAAAATATACCATGTCACATGGCTAAGATTTCTTTCCTTAAACTAATAATTACGTTAACGATTCCTTCGTTAATATTTTATTGAAACAGCGGTAAATACCTATGGTGCAACAATAGCCCGGTTGACATTCTGAATTACTTCGACAATGTGTGTAATTCAGTTCATTAGCTTGCGCGTTGCAGGGACATGCCAATGCGAATAAAAAAACGGAAAGCACAAAAATTGGCGTCATCATTGTTATTTTTGCTCGCTGACTCCTGCAACGAAAATACACTTTTCATTTTTTCTTTCTTTTTTTTTTATGTGTGCGTGTCTCTTGCAATGATCTCAATATCACGCATAAGTCCTGTAAAAATAATTATCTACGAGATCGGCTGCGTTTTTCTTTCTCTTGTCTTTTCTTTCTTCTTTTTTTTTTTTTTTTTTTTTCGTAAAATATAAAATGTTACGTAGAATTGTCTTATACGGAGCGATCTTTGTCAGAAGTTTATGCGTAATCATACGTTGACTATAAACGTAGACGGAAAATGTACTATGTTTAACGCTTGTTTTAATTTTAATGTTCCGGAGATATCGTATGTATCGTGCAACTTGATTATTACGATTTTTCTTTAATTTCTGACAAAATACCAACACACTATATATAGTTGCGATGAACAGTGCAATAAGACAAATTGTTTTGGAAAAAAACAACAACGAATTGATAATTAACGAAGATATATCTAAATTTAAAGCACGCAATTATGAGCGATTTGATATTTAAATTCAAAATAATAGCAACGGAATTGGAATTCTTCAAACGGAATTCAAGCCGATTGGAACATAAGTTTCGATTTGATGATACAGTTAAGATAATATAAAAAAGAGAAAGAATTATAGTAAGAGTTATAGTAAAAAATTTCAATATAAAAGTATCAGTTACATTCAGAATTTGCACATGCACACGATGAATAATTTTTTAAACAATCTCTTTTGATAAAAAAATTTTATAAATTTTGAAGATATGGCGACTCTATAGCTACTACACGTGTGCAAATATAATCATTTACAACCACTTCTAATTAATGTCAAATGCGTGTATTTTTTCTTACTCTCTTTTCTTCTTTTCTTCGTTTAGAAAAACTTTTCAATTCTGAAACTGTACGTATATGAATATACGTGCACACTTACAAATTTTGCAATGCTGCCTGCACTCGGCAAACACTTGTTCACATTTGATCGCGTAAACTGGCGAGTTTCTGTTTTTATATCAACGCTTCCACCACTTTTCCCCCTTTAAACAAACGATTCGCGCGCATTTTTCATCGAAAGAAAATTTTCATTCGACACGCTTCCATACTCGTCAAATTGCTTATATTACTCTGAGAATGCTACTTTATATAAACAACAATTCGACACGGAGTATTTTTTTTTATAAATGAAAGAAAAAGTAATTTGTCGATAAAATCGTTCGTACTAAATGGCGTTACTAAAAAATTACGCGGTAGATTTCGTGGTTAAATTCGCGTGATTTTTTCGATAAATATTTAATATGGAATGAATCGTATAATGCTTTTGAGATGTAAATGATAAATGTAACAAAGGATCATCCGTTTATAATTGCACTATTACGCAATCAATTCAATGGAAATTCCGCGATGTGAGTATCGCATCAGATTCTGAAAATGTACATGTAAGATTGAGAATTGATGGTATTATTGTTTCATGTTAATACGACGATACTGACAACTTGATTTACATTTGTTCAACAAGATCAAGTTTTTGATCAAAAATTCGATTTTCTCTCATGTTTTTCAGTTGAATGGAGATAGGTAAACCTAGCAGGTTCATCCTAGATAACTAGATAACTATTGAGTATTTTCTAATCTTTGATTATTATACATTTCTTAGTTTATATCGATAGTTGTAGAACCAGTATTTTCTCTAAATAATTCATCATATAGCGAATATTAGCGATTGGATAAGTTGGATCCGGTCACAAACGGATATATCTCGATATATTTCGATTTTTCTCCGCTAGATGTTCTTACTACCGTGAAACACAGTTCTTATTACCGAAAACTATCGCTTTCTATAGATAGAATAGGTGAGAGAGAAATAACTGGAAATAACCTTATATCCCATGTAAAAGCGTTACGATGTTTTCAGTTTTCTGGGCTTATAACTATTTATAAAATGAGCTATTTCATTATGTTCTATTTAAAATGGTCGAATACACGTTAACGACATTGAACGGAAGATAATTCATTGCTGTGTCTTTAATTTGGTATTAATTTTAACGCTTTACCAAGAAATTACAAATTCCGCGATGGAACAAATGCCTTTGTGAAATTGGTGATCCCACCTCTATTTTAAATTTTTCATCAATTTAATTATGGTAATTATTTAAAGGTTATTTCAACAGCGTGGTAATATTTAAAGATTCTGTTTTATTGTTCTAAATAATTCGTTGAATGTTCTTAGGCTCTCTTAGGTGCTCAGTTAGTTATAACACTGATTATGGTCAGTGTTATTCAAAAAGTAACTCCGCATTTTTCTTTGGCAAGATGGATTTTATGTTCTACTGGGTAATCTTTTAAACAATGCGAATACTAACTATATGACAATTAATATAATATTAACATGCCAATTTAATAGGTTGACACGTTACTTATATCCAACTGATCAACAGCTTAGAATTCTTGCTGGTGTGCCTAAAGAGAAACCTAAAAAAGGTAAACATACAGAGAATGGGAAAGTTGGAGATGTGTTTCATGTTCCTAGAAATTTGGATATTACGCTTGAAAGTGCTAAAATAACTACGTTAGATGTAGTGCATTTAAAATATTATACAGAATATCAGTGGTTATTGGATTTTTCTATCTATGCTACTGCGGTTTATATTATGACAGAGGTTGGTAATTATAGTTTCTTCTCTTTTGCACTTTTACTTCTAAAATATTTTGTAGTTATATTTATTTCCTATTTCACAGATATATAATTATTTATATCCAATTAAAGACGAAATTAATCTAAGTATGCTTTGGTGCTCGCTAGTTCTGGGTTTTGCATTGTATCCTTTTTATGATTGATTTATATTATTGTCAAAGTACATAATTGCTTTTAAAGATCATTACATATTTTCCTTATCTAGTACATAGCAAAGTATTACTTTCTCTTTGGGTGCAATATTTTAAGGGAGAGGAGAGTATAGGTGAAAGGTCTACGTGTATTGTAACTGGATTTGCTTATCTTCTTATAGCTATGATGGTTCTTATTGTTGATGAAAACAATCTTGAAATTGGATTAGATAAAGCTTATGCAAGTTTTAATCATAGCGCATCCCTTTTTTTAGACAACCAAGGTCTTTCTTCCACGTAAGTTTAAGCGCTCAAAAATGTGTGCTCAACTCGTTATATTTTTATTTTATTCTAGTAAAATAATAAAATAATTTTTCTTTTATAGGGGACCAGCATCAAAAATTGTAGTAAAGTTTTTCCTCGCTTTATGGTGTGGTTTACTTGGTTCTTTGTTCACTTTCCCAGGATTGAGAGTGTCAAAAATGCATTGGGATGCATTAAGGTATGAATATTACATAAATCTTGCAATTATGCATTTTAAGAAAAATCATACATATTTCAG
Organism: Tetragonula carbonaria; assembly: GCA_032399595.1. Taxonomy (NCBI): domain Eukaryota; kingdom Metazoa; phylum Arthropoda; class Insecta; order Hymenoptera; family Apidae; genus Tetragonula; species Tetragonula carbonaria. The sequence continues at coordinate 9,971,371 of JAUCRC010000008.1, forward strand.
ATATTATAAACACCAAAAGTTACTATTGTTAATAGCAAATATCAGTTATGCCTCTCCACTTTTATTAGTAAGTTTATGGATTAAGCCTGTAAGCAGAGATTATCTCACAGTCAGAATATTCAGTGGTATGAATGGACCATTGTAAGTTAAAAAATAATAATTTCTATAACATACTTATCCATCCAAGTTTCTCTTTATAGATGCATGTTTACAGGATGACAACTTCAGCTTTTGAGAGTATGAGATTAATTGCAATTATTGTTGCAGTCTTGTTAAAATTTGTATTAATGCCAATGTATTTGCAATCATATCTCAATTTAGCTACGCAACGGTTGGAAAACCAAAAGAAAGAAGCTGGCAGAATTACAAATGTAGATCTACAGAAAAAGGTATTACAAATGATATATAACATATATAAATAAAGGAAAATATTAATTTTTTTTTATAAATCATAATTATAATTCTTTCTTATAATTTATTTCAGATTGCTGCGGTATTCTACTATTTGTGTGTTGTGGCTTTACAGTTTATTGTTCCAATAATTATTTGTCTATTTTTTACATTCATGTATAAAACTTTAGGTAATACAAATAGTAATAAGAATATGTAATTTATTGCAAATATGATTTTGTAATTATTTTTGTTCGTTAGGTGGTTATACATGGGAAGGTCTTTTAAAAGGTTCGTCACTTGAAGAATGTCCAGCTGACGATCCACCAAAATCTTTATCAGATGTAGTGAATAGCTATGATACCGAGAAAACTGTTGTGCAAACGGCGCAAGATTTTCAACTGGCTCTGAGTTCCTTAAAACAGGTAATAGTTGCAATGTAGTAGTTATTAGATTTTTATTATTTAATATTTACTAAGAATATTTTTTATACAACAGATATTCACTATGGATGTATATAGGGGATTATTAGGTTTAGCAACATGGTGGAGTTGTTTTGCATTGTTTGCAACTACTGCTATGGGTATGTTTTATCAATCATACTTTTCTAGTATGTAAAAAAATACTATGGAAGGGAGTGTTTGTTGTCGTTTCGCACAAATTTCCGTCGTTAATTTGTTTATCAATATTAAAACCATTGGATTACTTAATTATATCTTCAAAACGATTTATTTTGAAAAATGTACCTATGTTAAGGTACGCACAAGGTACTGGCTGTCTAATGGAAATGTTAATATTAACTTTAAAAATTTTATAATATGCGTAGCAATAAAAACCTTACAATTATTATATATGTAGATACTATGTCGAAATTATAAAATTTTTAATTGACAACTACGTCTTTGCATTTTGATCTTTTTATTAGATACTATATATAATATTTAATATTTATATAAAAATTTAGGAGTACATTTTATTACATGATGTATTATAAATTTTTAAAAACAAAATGGAATTTAAAAGTGTTTTACAATTAAAAATAAGTGATGAGTGTGACTCATAAATGAATCACTGCCAGTAAAATAATCTATTTAATATTCCACGAACGACTAAATGATTACAATTGTCTGCGTATCGGCTCGACTAGATGAAAGCGACTTTCATCGATAATGTTACGATTATAAGCGAATCAAACAAAAATATTTTACTGCCTTGTACGTATTCGCTTTAATAATATTTAATTAAAATCTTGTATATATTTCTGTACAAAGTGCTCATTAAAATTTTATGTACAATAATTAATAATTTTACTTGCTGATGTTGTAATCTTTTATAGTAATTGTAAGAATTTCTTCTTCAATGAAGTCCTTTTGCCTTTCTCTTTTGTTTTTTAAAAATTTAATTATTCTATATTGCATGACATTACGATGTTCTGTAAAAGGGAAAACTATATCGAATGATTGTTATTCGTGAAATGTGACATCTCGATACCTCGGAGAAAGTGTGATTGTATGTACAAAAAATGTGTCGATGTCATGCTAGTCACGTATCAACCAGGCTGCTTCCGTGATATATAACTCCCCACAGAGTATCTTTTAGTGTCAGAATAGCTTGCTGATTTTCGTCGGTGATAATACTATTGTTTATTCTAGTGTGAAACTTAAAGTTTTTATAAAATTACACAAAATGTTGGTAAGTATTGCTATGTTACTATTTTCATTGCATGATTTAATGAAAGTTATTATTTTCAGAAACACATAGTACTTTTTTATGTTATGCTTCTTTCGGTACATGCCGAACCACCCATTCAAGGCGTAAAACCAACAAATGTACTCGGAACTTCTGATCAGCATGCATCTTTCAGCTTTGTTAGACCAGGTTTAACGCAAACAGCCTTCGCTTTTAGTGGCCCTAGTTCTCATCAATCATTCAGTTCCAGTATTGGAAATCCTCATTTGGCGCAAAGAGTTCTCCCAAACGTTGCTAATGCACTTGCTTATAGAAATCCTGGCTTAGGTTTGTAGCATATTTAGAATATTAGATACTTTTAAAATCTAACTAGGACTGATGTATATTCACCACATTAGGAGTATTCCCTGTTGGTTCTGTCGCACATGGTTATGCAACTGCACCAGTTGCATCCACTTTTGTTTCTCCTGCACCTGCACCGCTATCTTATCAAGCTTCAGTTGATCCAACTACTGCACTGGCTTATCAACAGTTACAGCAATATCAACAACCCCAGTTATATAGTTATCCTGCAGCTAGTACATATCAAACACAATTAGCGCAATTACTTGCATTACGACAAGCTCAAGCTCAAGCTCAAGCTCAAGCTCAAGCTCAAGCTCAAGCTCAAGCTCAAGAACACGTGCAAGCACAAGCACAACAAGTAAGAATAATATGCTAAAATTACATCGAGTTTCATATTGCATAAAATTTAAATATGATTTTCGTTTAATAGTAATCCTCTTCAGGTGCCTGAACAGATTCAATTGCAGCAAGAGCAACAACAACAGCAAGTTCAGAACTTACTAGGAATTACTTATTCCGCAGCACCTTCGGTAGCCCGGGTAAAAGTTTCCGGAAATGGTTATAAATTCAATTTCTAAAACGTATGAAATCTCATTCAGATTAATCAAGTTATGTAAATTCAAGTGAGTTGAAACATTCCTTCAAGTTTATATAGTCGTTCATATTAGTCACTTGATTTTAAGTTGCTTATCTTAATTAATTTGAATAAGATTCAATGCATTATACAATGTGTCCCATACTTTATACCTCGGCACATGTATTTTATTTATTTATTTATACCAATATGTACAATGGAAGCAAACGTTTTTGTACGTTATAATAACTAAATAAATCGATCATAAGGATTCTAATTGTCTTTAGTTCTTTATATTACAGTTCTTTACGTTTATATTATTTCGTATATTTTGTAGAACTACATTATATAATAATTTTATTGAAGTTCAAAAGAAAAATTAAATTTCTTCAGGCCCCGGGGGGATTCGAACCCCCGATCTCCTGTTTACTAGACAGGCGCTTTAACCAGCTAAGCCACGGCGCCACATTTTGTTACTGTGTAATAGATATTTGATATAGAAAATATTTTTTATAATATTTTTAATTCTCTAGAAGTCACGATTGATTTAATGATTGATACATGTAAAATCTAATTTTAAATATCTTTAAATTGGTAATTATCGAATTTATATATACTCTAATTACATTTATATATATTTCATATTAATTACATTACAATTAAAGATTTTTCTTATAAAAAATGCAGTCATTTCATAAAAATTAGCACTGCAGCATTCGATTTTAAGTTATTATATCGATCAGATACATCGTGACTTCTGAAGGAATTTTTACGATCGCAACGAATTAAATTATACTTTCTATTTACGTATGGAAAGTAATGGTAAGTAACTGTAACGTTCTACTGAAGGTTTTGGCATACGATACGTAAATGTTAATCTTCGTTGCTGTGCATTACAATTATAAAATAATTGATTCTTGTGGTTTCCATTATTATGATATAATAATGGAAAGATCCTAATTTAAGATATATTGAAATTATATTATTGTAATAAAATATAAAAATATATGTTTGACCCCGACGTGATTTGAACACGCAACCTTCTGATCTGGAGTCAGACGCGCTACCGTTGCGCCACGGAGTCTTTGTTATCATCGATTTATTTAATACAGGATATATTCCCTTTAGTTCTTATATTACAATATTCAATATTAATATACAATTTGTATTATAACATGGCATTAAAAGAAGTCAAACAAAATATATTATTTTTGTAACAATTTTTCTAATAATTTATAATAATTAACACTACATATAACAACTTTTTTTTATATGTGTCATGAGTTAAATAGAACGTGATTTTAATATACGCTTCGTTCTAGACAGTAATTAAAATATAAATTTAATAAATTAAATAGTATTCGTTTCTTCAATATATATGTGGATATTTTTAGAAAGAAAAAGAAAAAGATTTTCTTGGGAAATATTCTTAACGATTAATCGTTTCAATATCGCGTCCCATTAAAAGCACGTGATTCGTGCTCACATCCCGCATGCAAGCCTCGAATTATCCGAGAAACATATTCGCTAGGAAGCTACCTTTCTCTCTACGTTGAAAAGAGTTTCGCGCGGGTTGTCTCACAAAACTCCTCCTAGCATCAGGATATCATGCAACGATCGCAACGTATACCAGAGAATATGCTGTTACGATATTCCGTCATACCATGACTTTCGCCCGTGAGGAATTTTTTCAACAGGAACGCATGCATCCAACAGTAATTTCATGACGCCACCGATAGAAGCGCTAGTGTAAGCATTGACTTGTGTATGTGTGCATACGCATGTTCCTATATATTTTAAACTTCACTACGTACAAACAAATCCCCCACCATTGTTCCGAATCACATGTTAATTTTAGGGGAAAGCGTAATAAGTTTTGATCCATTCACGAATAACTAGGAAGAGTATCTTGACATGTCAATCCTCTGAAATGTAACGGAGAAATGTCTAAGATTTACAAGGAAGTTTACTTACACGTACATATGCACGAAAGAAACACGTTATTAATTCCAATTTTGGGGAAAAACGGTGTCACTGTCCCGTGATTCCACATTACACCGTACAGGTAAGGTTAGGGCATCGGCATAATGCATTTATCCAAGCAAAATTCCAAAGCGGCAGGATGTGTATTGATATTGAAAATACATTAGAAGATACAGATTTACCAAAATTTCTGACCATACAAGATTAACGAATCAATAAACAATGAAAAAAGGCTGTGTGACCCAATGAAGCATTGCTACGTCACAGAGGTGCTTAAGACCCGTCGGCTCTTCCTCAAAATTGTGTCTTTCCAATCCGCGGCTAACATAATATACATGAAAGTATCATTTACTACGTTTAATATCTACCTTAGTTTATGCGCTCCTGTTTACGGATCGGTTAAATTGTTGATTATGCCCATTCTACCTGCTAACTGCAGATTTACTGGAGGATTGTAAACATATATATAAATAATTTATACACTCACACAACTTCACATACATGCCAACACATTTGATATGCACTTTCGTAATAAATGAATTCTAGAGCTTGCCTCATGGAACGATCGTCACTACGTAAAATCATGAAGCAATTAACAATTACTGCTGATGGTATAAATAATGTACTAACATTTACACAATTAACATGTATAACACCAAATGTAATTATATATAAAAGTAATATTTGTTAATTATTATTTTGAAAACTCGAAGATTGAACTCGAGGATGGAACGCTGCGTATGTATTATACGGAAGAACAAACAGGTTAGTTACGCTAAAGTATCTTCCTCGACTAACATGCTAGCCTAATCTAAGGAGGGGCTAAATGAGACAGCCCGCGCGAATGTCGCTCAACTGTACGAGAGAGGAGAAAGGTGGTTCAGTCATGTTATCCTAATATTTCGCGTCTTGTGTGCGGGATGTGAGCACGCACCGCATTTTAATGTAAAGAAAATGCGTAGGTACTTACATGTGCATACATGTTATAAGTAACATGTAAAAAGTAACAAACATATATGTTAATTTAAGAGATACAATAACTTTTTTAAAGGATGTAAAGAAAAAAGTATGAATAAACTAATAATTTGTAACGAATTTATTATAAACAAAAATTTTTACTCTTTCTATCAATGATTGTTTTATGAAGATGTTATAATATAATATAGTAATATATTTTTTATATATTTTTTAAATTTCAGTTAAATTAATAACAAAATAAAGATACAGTCATGTTTAATTTTAAAAAAGGAAAATATAAATATAGTTTTCGTTGACCCCGACGTGATTTGAACACGCAACCTTCTGATCTGGAGTCAGACGCGCTACCGTTGCGCCACGGAGTCCTTTCTTCGACTGAACGATATTTATCAAAATCGGAAATAAAAAATATATAATAAAAATCAATATTTATTTGCATTTTGAAACAATGGATTTAAGAAAAATCTGTTATCTATTTAAACAGTCTAATCTATCTAAGTTATATTTAAGTAAGTACGTGTCCACTTGATTTTTGTAGAATAAGTACAAAAAAATCTAATATTGATAATTATTTTATTTATTGAACATATATCGTAGACGGACCGTCTGTATTAACTGAATCACTCAGACATTCAGTCTATCTTAAAGTTTTGAAATTTATGTTTATCCTCTCCACTCTGTAGCTAGCTCTTCTAGAAACAATGTTTTCTTTTTTTGAGTTTAAGATAACCTAACATTGGACTTGCCATCCTTAACCTCATTCATACCACCGATGAAGTCATGCAATGTCTATTCATATACTTCGTCTGTGTTCATGCTAAACAAAATCTCCATATCCAATAAGTACGTGCTCCTCTTCACTGATACTTTTACTAACTATACGAATATCTACGATAAATTGGATCTCGATAATCCTTAAAGTGCGTTATCAATAATGACATCATTAACGTATTAATTTTATTTCTAACAAATTTTAGAAAGAAATCATTAAATCATAAAAAAGAATCATGTATATAATCAAATATATAAAAATATACGAGGGCTGTCAGTTTTGTAAAAAGTACAGAAAATTTTACTTGCTTAAATTATATTACGCGTGTAAAGATAAACGAATGTAATCGGATATCTTATGTATCTATCCATAGGGTGTGGCTTGTGGTGGCATCTTCAGAATGAAACATTTATTAGGCTAACATGTTATTTAGAAGCAGTGTCATATTTAGTCGGTAAAATAGAAAACCACATGGCATAAAAGATAAACAGTCATTTTACTATTCCGAGTAATAAAGTTCATGAGAGATATGATAGATGTCGTTGATTGCAGTAAAGAAACAACCTCTTTCTAATACGTAATTTCCTGATAGGTGTGAACCACGGCGCCGCGTGCCGACGCAACCTATTGGACCTTCAAGGGAGTTGCTACCACTATCTTCCATTAATTATGTGTCGCTGATTCGTGAAGGTTAGTCAGAATTCATAAATTTATTATGTATTAAGGTATAACAATAAGGCAAAAAAAAAAAAAAAAAAAATGGCAGCGGTGGGATTCGAACCCACGCCTCCGAAGAGACTGGTGCCTTAAACCAGCGCCTTAGACCGCTCGGCCACGCTACCAACCATTAGTAATATTTTCTTACAGAATAACATAAGTAGTGTTAATAATACTCTTAAAATAATCACATTTTACATACAATATTAAGTTATTGTATTTTTTGTAGTTGAACTTTGTTTTATAGCACATCGAATTTGTGACTTTTATCTATGACTTATGATAGTTTTTAACGAATAGAATCCAAAAATACAGCTGAGGTTTTATATTTAATTAGTTTAAAAGTTACACGTATTTACATAAAGTTTATGTATACGGTATAGCTGCTTAAACATATGTTTGAGCATGCAATGTTCGATTCTGCATTATCGAGAGTTCGATTAATGGAATGAATTGATCGAGTCGAGTTTAATTATTATTATTATTATTAAGATATGTGTTATCGTTGAGTACAAAATTGGCGCCTTCGCGAAAGGTTAAATACGCAAGAGAAGTCGGTATCATGACGATGACTTTATCGATCAAATTCAATATGGCGTACAAGTAAATTGTGCAATATGCATAAACTTGATATTCGTAGTATAACTTTTAAAATAATAATCGCTGTGCTTTGAACTTGGAACTTTTGGATTCTATTCAAAAATTATTATACGATTACAAAAATAGATCACAAATTTAGTTTGCCCTAAAACGCAGTTCAACCCTCCCTTCACGCTATTCATTTCATCATCTATGCATTATATTTATTCTATTATAGAGATGTACGAAAAAGTATCTCCAAAAAGAGGTGTTTCTAAGCAGAATTAGGAAACTGGTGTTGCATTAATTCCAACAGGAACACGACGGTCACGTGATTCTTTTAAAAACACTTTCTAAAAGATACCGGCGGAGATGGTTCGTGGGTAAAATAGGGTGGGTGGTGAGTAAGTGGTCCATATATAGAAGCGCCCCCACATTCACCAATACGAACGCACACCTGTCACGCATATATACGCAGCACGGGGGCCGAAGCGCACACTTTTTGAGCTTGAGTTGCTTAAGCTCTACCGACTTGTGGCGTCTCCACGTTCTCGGAATTATAGAATAACAGTTGAAATCAGCATTCATCATGCCTGGACGTCCGCTTTGGCAGGTAAATTATGTTTGAAAAAATTTTCACTTTTACATACCGATATCGTCGCGTATTAATACATATGTTCGCGCTATTGGAGTAAGGACGCTGTGAAGTTGCTCGCGCCAATTGACTTAACCTTCAAATTGCAATTCACATTTGACTATCGATTTTTACATTGAATCAAAACGATCTTTCGCGTCGTAAGTATGGATTATCCGTGTCAGCTTGTAAAAGAGTTTTCCAACTTTATATTCCACAACGTTAGCGTTTCTTAAAGTTACTGTTACTTGCATACATTCTGGCGTGCGATTAATACTATACATTCAAGCGTGTGTTTTTGTTTACGTCGCGATTTGAATCAAAATTATGCGCGAGTTGTAATGTTCAAGATATTATTGATCGAACATACCATTTCGAACAATGGAATATTTTGGAATAATACACGCGATTGAAAAACATTGAAAAACACGAAAGAAATATCGATTGCTTGATATACACTGGAAATCCATCTATTTCAAACGTCTGACTCAAGACACATTTTCGCAATACTTTTTACAAAATTTTCGTCGAAGTGTTTCTAATTCTGTAGAGATTATAAACTATGAATCATTCGTTGCGTCGTCATCTACTACATAGACACACTGTTTTTTTAATTTATACTCGAGCACGTTTCTACATCTCGTTTCTTTCGTCGAATTTTTAATGACAGTACAACATTTCGATCGGGTTATCGGATATCGTATCATGAGATATAAATACTCGATACGTTAATGCGATATCATAACGTGAGTCCAGCATTGGATGTCTGCTGGTATACGTCGGACATCCAAAAATAACGTAAAGGCTCGCCAAGCTAAGCAAAAGTTTGAATCGGATCTTATGACAACGGTCAAAGAAGTTTGTTAAAAAAGAGAAAAAAGACTAAAGAAACATTCTGGGAAAAATTTGTGTCACGACGATGACATTGTGTATGGCTTAGGCTTTATTTACAAACAAGTGCTAGATATTTTAGCAACTGACTGACATACGAAAATTAACTTGGAAACTTCAAGTTTCTTCAGATTGTGGAGGAAAAGATCCACTTCCGCGATTTCATAATCCACTCACCATGATATTATTGTTACGCCATTTATAATGTTGCTCAAGTAGGTAATATCAACAAAAGAAGAATTTTCAATTTACTTCAACCTTTTTTTTTTCTTAACATTGTGAAGAAAATAGCAGCCAGGTAGCGATCGTCGTATGGTCTATGGTTTTAAATAATTTTGTCTACAGATACACAATAATAATACAGATAATAGAAATTTGCTGCTTTTTTTTTATTTTGTACGTTTTTTACATTATATATTTGTACATTATTAGCAAATCGTGTAAGAACAATTATAAATCTTAGCAAAGGCATTCAGCTACTCGTTAGAATTTGTAAAATAATCTTTGGTATAGAAATTAAGAATAGAATCTTACATTTACACGTTAATGTAATTGAGAAATCTTGTTGGTACATAAATTCTTCTCACACTTGTCTTGATGTAATTGATGAGTTTTTGTTTTGCACTTTATATTATGTATTAAGAAATCATCTACATTGACATTTTGCACACTCATATTTGCGTGTGTGACGTTTCATTGCTTTGTTTCATCACAAAACTTTTTAATCTCTTTGCGAGCAGAATAAGTGTACGTATACGCTGTGCGTATATTTATTTCTGAATATACTGTTTAGTGTTGCGAATGTACTTTAGCGTTGTGTACATGTGTAGCATGTTACATCGATTATGTCACGAGTAATTGTAAATGTAACGTGTAGCGTGTTGAGTGTCTGTGTTTTATTAATAATTACGACAAGATTTCACATTTACGTATACAAGAGTACAATGTGTTTCAATAACGAAATTATTTCAATTATTTCGATATATCTAAGGGAGAATAGTTTTTTTTTTGGAATTTAGTGTCGTAGAATATGTATCTCGAACTGATCGATAGTTCGATACTTCGAGATCGACGAGATTAGTAGCAAAAAAATATTTATATCTGTATAGATCTTGATATCACGTTTTCTATGCGTGTACGTAGAAGATTTACATGTGTCGAGTATTGCCGAATCCACCGTGACCAGCTTGACTGGCACCTTTGTTAAAACCCATCTGTAAATTGAGTTGACCCTCGCTGGCTCGAAGCTGTTCTTCCGAAAATATTCTTTTATTTTCGTCGGCCATTTTCGGCCCTAGACGTGGTCCAGTATATTCCGGATGCTTTTGCGTCTATGTGTGGAAAGAAGAAACACGACGAGTTAATTCTTGTATGTTAATTCTTCGTCAAAGTTCTTTCTTTTTAAAATTTCGAAATCCGATTACTCTTAATATACGTACAATTCTTCCAAGGGCATAGAGGCACAATGTAACTTGTGGGATGTTGCGTTTCTCGAAGAGATCAGCTGTCTGGAAGATTTCTTCCTGTGGGACGCCGTATTTTTTAATCGCTGCCTGAAATCTATCGCGAAATACAGATCGATAAATGGAACTCGCTCATCTATAGATATTACAATATAGTAACTTTTTGGAAAGAGAATCCCTGACATATTATCGAGTAAATTCTATTGAATATTCCAATTCTTATCAACCGAGTTTGAATTAATAATTATAGCGACTTTTTAAAACACTAAAGCAGAAGTGTGTATATATATGATATAATATTTATTTTAGTATACGCACAGACTTTACTTTCTTTAAAGTTGCTCAATTATAATTTATTATACCTTTGAACGTTTTCCATAAGCTGGAAGTTAGTTCCCTTGGACTGAATCTTTGTTACGGAGCCAGGTGCCAATCCATTGATAAGCTTGCACAGAATTACTCCATCTTTGAGTATATCCTCGTAATTTCCAGGTGGAAGTTTCTCTGCCAGAACAGCCTCGATCCAGGCCATAACTTCACTTTCTTGCTCCTTGTTGCGTACCTAAGAACCGGAAGTGGCAACCGATCTATCGTCTCGAGAGACAGGGATAGTCCAGCGAGGTGTTGCCGGGCAATTTTAAAAATGTCACGAACGAAAATAGACCGCGACGGTGTTACGTTACCGCGAGCATAAAGCGAACGTCGAAAATAAAATACCGCCGACTGATTTTGTTGGCATTTATTTGTATTAAAACTGGCAAGAAACAATAACGGTTCAGCCACCTGTTTCTGTGCCGTGCTCGGATATACTGATTTCTAGTAAAATCGTCAATAAGACGAAATCACTAGAAATTACTTGGCACTCTGACAATTGTTTCGCCTCTGTGGGTTTCTTCTCCGCGGCGTTTGTATTAATGAAATTTTTATCTTTTTTTTTTTTTCTATCTTTCAGGATGATCGTGAAAGATATAAAAGATGTAAAAGAAATTTCGAAAGATGTTCAAGAATTTTTGTTTATTTCTCATCTGATGATTCTACTCGATCCAACAGTTCTCTTCTTCGAATCGATTTATAAATAACGAATATCGAGAATCAATTCTCGCATGTGTTTTCCTCGTAGTAAGCAATTTATATAAACTCGTTTTGCTTTGATTTATAATGCCAACGAACAATTGACGTAAATAAAATTTGTCTCTATGTTTACGACAGATTAGTATTTAGCCTTTACTTTATGATTCTAGATCTACATACAATTTTTCCTCGAATATTTCAGCGAGAGTGCATTAGGAATGTGAAAGATCGGTAGTGGTCTCGAAGGAAAATCTCTCTAGCATATCTGCAAAATGTCAAGCCTTTCGAAGCAATATGTTCCTCCTCGAATACCTCTCAAGATGTATTTTAAGCTTGATTCTCAAGGGACGTGGCGTTTTTGTTCAGATCGGATCCATCTCTCGAAGAGAGTTTAGCGAACGTAACACCAACGATTCGTTAAATTTCAAATTAAATTGATCGAACATCCTATCGAGTGATTTTGCTAAAGATCAAGCTTGAATATCAGCGCTGAAAATTTTAATAAGCCGATGACACGACGATAATGACATTATTACTTACAAGAGTCATATCAATCTGAATGTTGAAATTTGAAAGAAAGCAACACAATAATTAACGACTTGTTGCAGAATTCAATTTCTTTGAATTGATATTTCCGCCCGAAGACGTCATAAAGATAATTACGTAAGGATATTTATCTTGGGGTATAAATACTCCGAATGGGCTGGGGAGGAGGAGATCAGCGGTATAAATTGCCATTTCGGAGTCACGAGTTCCATCGTGTCAATAATCTGACCGACATTCATTCGGTAAAACTGAAAGCAGATATCTTCGATATCTCGCACCGTCATTCTCGTTCTTTTGCATTCTTAATGTCCGTTTCTTTTTCACGCCTTTCTAACGTCGCGTAGTTACTACTATGTGTCAAGATTAATCCAGCAATCTGGGAAAATCGCCAAAACGAAATAGTTCAAGGTCTATTCGTAATTAGGATTCTACGAATAACCGCGGTTTCGCGTGCTAGCGAAATTATTCGTGTATCAGGTATATAATCGTACGGCGAAAGTGAAGTCATTATTTCCACGTGGAACGAACGCTTGTGATTCCTTTGAAACAGAATAGTAAACACATACCGGCATCTTTCTTCTTTTCTCTTCTCTTGAATACTGCGATCGTCGTCACTGAGATCGGGGCTGAGTTTTCTTGCGTATGTAGTATAGAACAGGAGAACAACTTTTGAACGATGGCGCTGACTAGAGACTAAGTCGGACGCCCTGCGTTGCGACGCTATATGCCGGTCTCCCCTCCGCCGTATCCTTTTCCGACATTCAGAAACGGGTATTTTTTGGCCGATTGCCCGATGGGTATTCCCACACCCCCGCCAATGACCAGATCTTGACACTGCAGCCCTATTTACGAGACGAAACAAGAAATATGCTTGTAACGTTCTTAATAATAGAGAATAAAATTCCTCCTTTTTATCGTGGTTTTCTCTCTGGTTTTCGCGTGAATGGTTTTCTCTTACTATTTGCAATTGTAATATATATTTGGCAAGTCTAATCAACAGATCTAACGTATAAGTTTAATATTGCGGATCTTCGAATTTTCATTAATATATAAAACGATACGGAGTAACGAATAGAAACTATCGACATAGTTTTCTTTAGCGTAGTTCTGTGTAAATTTGCAAATCGGTGTTATTTTTTTTATTCAATTTAAAAATATTTTTAGTTAATTTCAAGCTAAAATATATTATAGATGGATTGTTAATTTTTATATTCAAAGGTAGAAGAAATAGCGAAATGTCTAAATGAATAGTCTAAAATGTCTAGTATTGACTGTATGCTATTTTATCGTAGATTTAAAAGCTCTTAGGTTCGCAGACTCTTTTGCCACGCGTCATAATTGGTTCACAATCTTGCTCGTATACAAGAACAGCAGATTGCTTGTTTTTATATCTCGTTCGCAGATTTTCCTTTTTCTTTACTTCCTAATTTTCTTGCAAACGCAGTCCTTCTTTGAAGTTTCACAATCCTCTTCAACCGTGAACAAAATTACGTGCAACCCTAGGGAAATTAATTACAGAATTCCCAAAATACGAAGCATCCAAAATAGCATGTGCAACTTTGTGCACACGCGAGGGGTTCGTCTGGAACCTGAATTATTAGAGTGTCTCGGTGTCTCGAACAGCAGAGAAATCTTTCAATAATTTTCGTTTCGCTTTTGACGAAAGATGTCGAAAATAAGTCACGGATCAGTTATATCGGAAATGCTTGGTATCGCTCGTCTACAACTATTTGTTGTTTATTATTAAACACTGACGTCGCGAATAGACGGGGGAAAAGTTCGAACAAGTGGATGTGTTTTTCGGTGTGATTTGAACGGATGGTTAATCGGCGCCGTGGACAGGCGCCAGATGAAAGATGCCGATAAGCAGGATGATCGTAATTTCTAGATTCTGGCCACTTCGAAGGCTGAGGCCACCGCCGAGTTTAGATTCCGTCAATTGACGCTGTTTCCAAGTTTATCGCAACACAACGGATTTGCGTAGACGGCTGGAGTGAATGTTTGCATCTGACACATTGAGATCAAGTTACGTAACAAAATTTAGACTAATCACGTCAATGAGATTCCGGTCTTCGTAACTAAAATGTATTCTCCTATAGCAGTTTTTTTTATACAATCCTGATATTTCAAAAATATTTATACACATCTCTATTCCCCAATGAAGAATATGATGAATGAAGAAGTTGATGATCTGTTCACGAGCTTTACTTTTTAAAACGAATAGTTAATTAATGATTGAATTCCTTTGTTTCATTAGAGCTTCAAAATATTAAATTTTTGCGAAGAGTATTTGCCGGGAAAAAAAAAAGTACGAGGCAAGACTGCATTACACGGCATTCTTCTTCGGATGTATGTACTTAACGTCTTCCACCTCTTACTTTCCTGTTTTCCTGCGACAATGCATTTCCAGCAAATACTTAACGCATCCTCATTTCCAATCGATTATAAATACTTATACCATATATGGTACGTATGTTAAAAAAATTAGATTCTTAGAAAGTCTCTCTTTCCAGATGATTCGTGGATTTTATCTGACAAATATTTGCAACAGTGATTTCTTCATTAATATCTTAATGTTAATTCGCTTGAAATCAAATTCTAAAGCATTTGTTCGATTGCATTTTGTCCTCAAAATAACTGTTACTTCATGCGTAAATTTGTTGCGTTAGTTTGTCGACTTACCACCAGGTGGTGTCGTGGAAGTAATGATTCTCACTGTTAAAAGATCACACGACTGTTATTAGTAAGGCTAAGGAACATAGACTCGTTAGCTTTGCGCAGTGGCGATATCGTAACCAATGAGGTTCTACCGAGGTGCGATTATTGCTAGTTGAAAACTTTTACCAATACCCCGCCATGACGATGTGAAATACCATCGGCTACGGCAATTTTTGAAAGTTTCTGCGGAAACTGATCATCTAGTTCAAAAATAATAAGTTTTTCCGAGTTTGGATTTTTTGTACGTTAAAAAAGAGAGAAGAGAGGAGAAATTAAGTTTTTTTCCGATGTAAAAGGTAATCTTTTGATCGTATTTCATTCTAATCGTGAACGTTCTCAGTAGTCTACGTCTCTAGTGAAAAACTATAACGTCATGTGCACGGTGGAATTCGTTTAATTTTATCAGTGTTTCGAGTGTCGTAACTTAAACATAGAATTAACGAATACCAACACACGTGTGAACGCCCGACAGTTGATAGTTATTTCCGGATACTTTGCCTCCCATGAAAAATGTTGACCGTCATCAATCACTTGGAAAAGCTATTAGGGCTCCACGCATTGAAGGTTTAACAGGATTAAAAAAAGCACATATTAAAATAGTCTTTTAATTACAGGTTGCTGGCAAACGAGAACCGGATCAAGAGGCTGAGGCTCAGCAATGGATTGAGAGAGTGGTCGGAGAAAGATTTCCACCAGGTACGATCACGAAGATAGTACGGCTTGTAACCGTGACATTTAACTTTCATTTTTATACAATTTGCGCATTGTAAATGCGTAATTTAGCTAGAACATCAAAAAAATGCGGTATATTAAGGTTTATCGTTGATACTACTCCCTTGCGAAACGTGCTGTCGTATATGTACTCCTGTTCTCCGGAGGTGGTGCAGTTCGAAAAGCGTGTCAATATCACCACCCCCGTTCAGGACCAGCGCAACGCATCCAAAGGCTAGCTGCGATCCTATAATTCCCGGGTACAAATGTCAGACCGCGTGACGTCGCAAAGGTTAAGCTTGTTGGCTGGGTCAGTTATTGGTGTATCTAACAGAAATCGACAAATGGAAAAGCGAAGAGAAAGGATAACTTAGACTGAAATTTTTATAGACATATAATTGAACGAAGAAGAAGGGCTTCCATGTGTTATCATTTATGAAAATACGTAGTGTGTTTAATACTTGTAAATTTAGTATTTTTATCAGCAACTTGATTAATAACTTTACTGCCTATGCTTATGCAATGTTTGTAGATCTAAATTTTAATGGAAAGTTATTGACCATAAGGATAAGGTTAGGATACAACAGAGTACGAAAGTATTGAAGATGAATGACAGCAGGTGGGTGTGAATGATAGCAAGGGGTAGCTATAGCCTCTTTTTGCTGATATTCTCCTAGTAAAACGCGCGCTTTGTTACGTCATTCGAGTCACCCTATTGAACAGCAAATGGGCAGCAACCCCTATGTCGAACGTGTATCCCTGGTTCGTGAAATACGCCAGGCGTCGACGCAACTGCCATGCTAAACGAACGAAACGCACACCCTCTTGTATAACACCAAAGAACATCGAATTAAGATAGGCTAATATTTAATGTCTAACACCTTTGTAACATCCTATTGAACTATCGTATTAACGTAGAAAAGGTTAACAGGTTCTTAATCGAAACTTTCATTGAATAAATTTGATTTCTAGAATAGACAATTTTCATGTTAGAGTAAATAGACGATGTTTGAAATCCAAGCATGGTGTAGTTACATTTTACGTCACGTGCCGATTATCCCTTGAGGATTATCACGCAGTGTCAGCTCCCACCCACAGTAAGTAGCAGCTCTACAGGATGATGCGAGCCGGGTATTTGAAGCTTTTGATGTTATTGACTCGCTTAAAATTGAACTTGGAGTACCACCTCGTTCGATTGCCCTCGCCCACTTTTTCTATCCTTTCGATTCACCCTCAGCGTCGTTGACCTTTGTCGTTGTGTTTGATGGCGTGCAAGCAAGCGGAATTCGACGCGTTCCAGGATTCTCGAATCTTTCGAGTCTGGATGTTAGCCTGTTCCTGGAAGCTCGCGTGGCATGCTGGACACGACCCTTGTATACCAGTTTGTATATATATATATACTTACAAATATTTTTTTAGACAAGGGTAGGAAATTGCGTTTTATTTGAATATTAGCATTCTAGTGCAATATTTAGAAACTTTGACAAATAAATAAAAGATATACGATGATACATCTAACTGAAGAAATTTTTTTAAAGAAATTTGATCAGCTTTACCTTGTTGAAGAAATTAAAAATTAACAAGTAGTGAAACGTGGAATTGTAAGATATTAGAAAATAGTGTCAAAAGTAGTCTCTTTGTCAGATTAGAAATATCTATATATGTGGTAACGGAGTTCTTTGTTATTATTATAGCGTAGGAAAGAAATTCAACCGAGGAACTCGCTGAACAGTTTTTAGCAATCTTTCGCCGACGGACACGTATTGATTTGGCGTCATCTGTTCATCATGTTACGTCGTAAGGACGCCAACGTATCAGGGTCGCATACGAGAACCCGGATAGTCATGTGAAACATCGCATTATATCATTTCTTGTTTCCCCTTCTTGCACACCCTTCGGATTTTCTTCTTGCAAAGCGAATTAAACGTTAAGGATTCTTCACAACAATTGCCCCTTTCCAAATTTCTATTAATTTGTCATAACAAAAAAGATTGAATATCACATTTATCAATTTATACACAATTGCGCATGTGTATACAGTGTATAATGTTCGTTTCTCTGTGAATTGGAATAGCTTTAAGTTACATTACAATATTCATATTTTATTTTATCAATGTTCAATTGATTTTATATGTAATTGATCTTCAAAGAAACTGCATGCATCCACGGTATAATCCGATTCGTTTCTTGTTAATTGCAGATCGTTAAATGGTGATTTAATATCGTTGTGAACGCTCCTTAAACTACGCTCACGTAGGAAGAGCTCGAAGGGTTTCAAGACCGGGAAGTGTCAGTCATCCGTTCGTCACGGTGGCACAACTAGCTTGCTCGCACCAGGGTACTAGCAGACGTTTGAGGGATTTATGGTTTGCCCGCCACGTTGACGTCAATGCATCGGTCCCAAGTGTCCGTAGCTTAAACTTTTCATAATTCAAGGTTTCCTTCTTTTCTTCTCCGAAGGGTAGCTCCAGCAGATAGGAGCTGTTGATATATCGAACTGCTCGTCACGAAACGTTGCGTGACGTCACGAAAGCTCGCAGTTACTAGGGTAGCAAAGAAGGATAGTAGATGAATTTATGGCTTTCCCGCCGGCGGAGGGTTGTACCTAGCGTTCACGTACAGACGTCTTCGATGCATTTGTTTGAAAAGTAAGAACATTCCCTTCTCGAAGAAATATCGGTGATTCGTTCGATTGAAAGAATCTGGCTAAACGTCAACGGGTGTCAGTTGTCCGTCAAAAGACCGTCAATGACGTCGTTCTGAGACGAGCCTACCAGGATTACAGCCCGAGGGTAGATTTACGACCAAGAGCAACAGGTTGTTGCCTCGGGTCGTGTTTCA
Organism: Tetragonula carbonaria; assembly: GCA_032399595.1. Lineage (NCBI taxonomy): Eukaryota > Metazoa > Arthropoda > Insecta > Hymenoptera > Apidae > Tetragonula > Tetragonula carbonaria. Next base: position 9,990,273 of record JAUCRC010000008.1, read on the forward strand.
TTTGGAAATGTCCCCAAAGGGTTGGTGCTCTCTGTTTCTCTTAGTCGGTGGTTTGTAACTTCATACAAGTTATTATATTCGTTGCTTGAAATTGGCAAGAAATTGGCATTTATGGAAGCATAAAAAGTTACATATATCTTTATCTTCAAACGTAAAATTTTAGTCAAATATTTATTTACATATAACTCTTTTGTGTATTTCTTAATTTTTATTTTTCATTGGTTTTTAGTCGTTTATTTTCTATAAATTTAATTAAAGAGCATAGAAATGTTGATTTATTATGAAATAAGTGCACGAGACTATATATGAGAAAAAATTGTTAACACAGTCTCAGTTTTACAAAAATGGAGGGAAACTGGATTCTGCATGTGAGGGGATTCATTCCCGCGGGACCTGTTGCTTGCTACTGGTCGTAAATTCAAGCCGGGGATGTTGCCCTGATGAAAACCGTGTGTTTGACGTCTTTATGACATGAAACTGACGTGAAATCAATACTGAGGCACGCAAGCGTGTTTGTTGAAGCTAGAGAGAACCGTTCCTTCTAAAAAAATTTTTTTTTCCTATTTTTTCACTACATGGTATCTACATATATTTTTTTAATTTTATTTTATACACATTATTTTTTAGTTTTTAATTTCTTTTATACGAAGATAGCGTACGACATGTCTGTTTAAGAAAATCATGTACCGAGGTAACGCGTTCTTTCCACTTCATTATTTAAATATTACTCTCTTTTAATCTAGATTTAGGTTTGGACTTTGGTCCTATCTGTATCTGATAGACACAATAATATATTTTTACATAAAATTACCGAAGGAAACATATTCACGGTATATTTGTAAAAAAAAAAGGCGCTTCAAGCGATTTATGGATTTCATATCAAATTGTCGGGACATGACGACTATGACGTGTCACCGTAACAGGATAGTATCGAGGGTAGTAATAGTTTCGATTCACCAATACATATTATTGCGACTCGATATTTTTTTGACGCATGGTATCGGGTACGAACGAAGACAGCAATAAGACATGCAACGTCTGAAAAATATCAGGTCAGCATCATATTACTGTGTTTGCCCGAGCATGAAAGAAAGTAGTGAAGAATCGTAAGGGGCAAGTTAGTCCAGATCTGGAAGGCGGTTTATTGATTTTCTGTCATCTTCTTGCGTTTACGACATCTCATCGTGTTTCGATGCTACCAGGAACGTATCACCATATCACACTTGTTTACTCCACATGCCCGCGTTGATCCGGAGGTGGATGCTGGATGCTGTCGCCTCCGGCCTGTTGCCTGGATATTGTGGAAAAGTAACTGGTTCGCTCCATTCGCTTGACACGCGTAGCCAGTCTGCTATCAATCCGTTCTCTATAAGATAGTTATTTCTTTAAAGAAATTTTTCTTTTGCACTTCACAAGACAGAAAGAATCGGTTAGATTTTTTCGAAGAAATTACTTAAATTATTCCTTACGTGCCGTTTGATAATCTGCCTCCGAGGGTATTGAGAATTATATATATTTCTTCTTAAACAAATTAAATCAATTTTTTAAATGTTAGATGCGTCTTGTCTGTAGAATTTTTTCCGCTTAATTACGATTGTACAACATGATTCATGATTGCCCATGCTTGCAAACGTGCAATTGTTGTTCTTACTGTTTAAAATTTAGGACTCGATAAAGAATTCAACGAACAATGCTTGTTAGTTGATGCTGATCAGCTGTCGAATACTCGTCAATCGAAAATTCAAGCATACGACCAGTTTTGTATTAGGCGAACAGATTTTCGGGTAAGCATTTAATGGCGGCCCCTCCATACAAGACCACGTGACACGTCGTCCTTGCAGGATCAGGATAGTAGTTGTTTGAACAGTTGGTCCGTGTCCGTTATCCAAAAATGTCTCAAAACAAGTAGCAATTTATATATAGTAAATATGTGACACGCGTTCATCTGTTTACAAATAATATGTATTTATATTGTAACATTTATCATCAAACAAAAATCAAAGAACAAGCTTGTTACGATATAATTTATAATTTCTTGCAATGATTTATTTTCTCATGACGCGCAGTGTTTCACAGTTCATATATGTAGTTCCATATAAAAGATACTGCCGAGCTGCTTGAAGCTCGGTATGTTTTCTTAGTAACTCTGTAACTTTCATATTCATAGATGCTGCATATATTATCCGTTGCTACAGCCGCGCGTAACCGAACATAGCCTATAGTCTATAGAACGATGTATACATGTACAACTGTTGAATTGTATTTGGCTGAGGAAATTCTTGATAAATCACTTACCTATTTCAACACCTATTGCCGACTATTATTCTTACTCGTATCTACCTGCTTTCGAGATATCTTTTATCTGGCATATCAATTATTTTGACAATTCGATGGTCCATATGGCCTCTATACCACAGGTATGGATATATACATACGCGTACGAGTATACATATGCAGGAAGAGAGCCAACTGTTGCGCACATCGATCGCAGCGCTTCCGCTCACGGTTCGCGTATCGATACAATTTATAAAGTTGCTCGCTAGAGAGCGTGGCGTGTCAATACGTTCGATACATCGAAACGTCAACTGGTAGGTGAGCTTGACAATAAACGATACATGCTCGACATCGATGTACGAGCTCCTGTTGGATGCTGGCCTCCTAGCAATTTGAGATACAGCGTGTCTTCCGAATGGCGACGGGATTGCTTCTACGCCGCGAGTCACGACGACTGCAAGACAATGATGGCGTTGATCGAGAAACATCGTTGAAGAGTAGAGAGGAAAAAAAAAAAAGGCAAGCAACGGAAGACGAAGGCGGTCTTTCCTGATCCTTCGACTGACTGGAAAAAAATGCCATGCCCCCTTGGCGCGCCTCTTGGCATAATGGGGCGCCATAAACGAGTGCTGGTGCACGCTGCCTCTGTTATTATTTCGCGGCAATCTCGACCGCAGTGATGAACAGGAAGGGGGAGGATAAAACAAGAGAAACGACTGCTGTCATTCGTTTGAACCGATAATAGCCCACCTGACAATGAAAATCAATGGTTGACATGGAGTGCGCATGTCGTTCGACTGCGGAACATTCAAAGCCGCACTTCATCCCGAGGGAAGCCAGATTTATTTTTCTGTTATCCTGATGCCGCTGTGGTTCTCGGCATTCTTTTCATTGCTCGGTATGCTAGCTCTCTTTTCTTCGCATATTTCGTTAGGTATTTAGGTGAATGTGTTTGGTTAGGTCCGACTTAGTTCAGAAATTGCATCAAAAGTTAATATTTTAATGTATCGAGTGTTGCAGCAAGTATGTACATATTTTATGTTAAGAAATATTATAGTCAATAATCATACCTAATTGTAAACGAATGTTCTTTGCTTACACTTATGTGTTTGTAGGTGTAAGTTATGAGGATGCTTTGCGAGATGGTGTGTTGCTTTGTAAACTTATGAACAAATTGCAACCAGGTCTCGTCGCCAAAATTAATACGTCTGGCGGCGATTATAAGATGATGGACAATCTTAATCAGTATGTATCGTACAAAAATATTCTTATATCGCATGGGCGAATGAGTGGTACGCCACTAATGATTGTATGCATTAACATTGAAAAATGATGTAACTATAAGTAACAATAGTGTGCAAACTATTGTTTTATCTACTAAATATGCACTACAAAGTAGTAATATTTAGTAAATATGTCTGTCACGGTATCCGTATATAAAACAAGAATGCAAGGAAATGAAAATGTTACTAGAGAAGGCAAACTCGCTAATTTTCGTCAATTTCGTCGTCAATCTATTTCCTTTCATGCTTTCCTGTTGTTCAGTCAAGTTTACGCAATCGACAGTGTTTTACTACGGAATGATTCTCGACTCGAATCTGTCAAAGTCGAAGAAGAGGAGTCACGGAGTCACGGAGTCACGGAGTCACAGAATCGTTAGAATCGAGAGACCAAACGAAAGTTATGCGATTGAAATCGCCAGTGCAGTTGCCACGAAATTTTGACTACGTCATTGTTCCTCGGTTTACCTGAAAGCCTAATAAATAAGAATCAAGAAAGTCCTAGGCCGGGATCGTCGCTTCAATCGTTTTATAAGGATAAAAAGGAGAACCTCGGCCAGCAATCTTGCAAGAAAACTTGTTAAAAGCAGTACAATAACAAACATGATTGTCTAAGCATAATCTAATAAGAACAACACTTTCCGTTTATTATATTTATCTCTTAGATAAAAGACCAAATTACAAAAATTGAACGCTACTGTCATTGAAGAGCTGTTTTTTTTTTTTTTGAGCTGAGTAAGACATAGATTGCGTTTAAACAAGATGTGTAATTGGAAAGATGAAATGTATAAGGTATTTGATAGGGCGTTTTATGCAAAATGTAATAACCGTGACATTTGCCGCATCTCTAACTGCGATGTCGCGTGCGCATGTCGACAATTGGCGCGTTTTCAATGTTCAAGAGCGCTTTCCTCAGTAGTGGGGCGAACGATGCGCAGCGCGGCCACTCCGCATTACTCCCTTTTTATGCGGAAAGTAGAAGTAAGGTAGAAGTCAAGAATCTTTATTGTGTATGCTTCTTTCGTTTTTTACGTGCCTAATACACAGAGAGTTCATTAATACTGGCCTACCTCACGTTTCTTGCGTTACATATGCATGGCTGCATCGAAGCCGACAAAATGGCGACCTCCTGTATATATATTTTTATCGTACGTTAAAGTTATAAGTTTATAATTTGTAGTACTTAATCAAGTAACAAATACGACGATCCTGTTTTTTTTTTATTATTAACTTTAGCATTAACTTTTTTTTTTAGCATTCTCGCATAATTTTCGTTGAAAGCATGGATTATTTAATTATTAACATTAATATAAGATTGATACAGTATATTTTGGCAAATATCTCAAACTAAAAGAAAGTGACGATTGTACGTATAGGCAAAAGTTATTCAGAATCACGCTCGTGATAAGATATTTTAAAGCCATTGAAGTGTGCTTTTTTTTACGAATAATTATCGGTATTTTTTTCGAGATTAAAGAGATTTCAATGATTATCGTACGTCGTGCACGTTTGGGTTGCTTGATTGAACGTCGATCGAGCTATTCTACTGTCCTGTTAATCAGAAACACAAAACGTGTTAATTCTAGCTAGAGGAAACAGATATTTTAAGCAATGCCATTATAATGTATCATTGTTTCAGATTCCAGAAGGCTTGTGTGAAATATGGAGTACCAGATGTGGATCTGTTTCAAGCAGTCGATCTCATAGAAACGAAGAATATCGCTCAAGTGACCAACACAATTTTTGCGATCGGCCGCACTGTAATAATTAATTAAACATTATATTTTCCATTATTGTCAAATGTATATAATAATTGGAGAAAAAAAAAAAAATAAAACAATATAAATTTGCAGACATATAGACATCCAGAATGGCGTGGACCATGGCTAGGACCAAAACCATCAGAAGAGAATAAACGAAATTTCACGGAGGAGCAACTAAGAGCTGGTGAAGGCTATATCGGTCTCCAGGCTGGTACTAATAAAGGTGCAACCCAAGCTGGTCAAAACTTTGGAGCAACAAGGAAGATTCTTCTTGGAAAATAATATTTATATCTATAGTATTATCTAATGTTCTTAAGATTCTTTAACTAGTTAAAAATTAATATCGAACAGATTGTCTTCTTTTAAAATGAATATTGAATTAATTATAATTAATTTTATTAACAAAGAATTACATTAAACTTCTTAACTATTCTGTAATTTCTTAGCTATGTTATAATAAGTTATAAAAACACATAGAAGTTGGATATCCAAATAATTATCATTAATAAGATTTATAAACATAATATAAAGTAACAACAATTTCATTAATGTTGATTCAATAAAGTCATCAGTTAACACGCTGAAACTTACTCGACATTTTTGTTTATAGCTTCGCATTCCCATCCGCGAATATTCATGTACGCGAGTTAAGTACTCTTACGTAACCAATATGTACGCTATCAATGTACGTTCGTGAACGAACACATTTTTAAGATTGACACGTAAAATGATGGGTCGCGTACGTGCATACTTGCACTGGTGTACTTATGCAGGTAGAGAGGCACATACATGACGATGAGCCTCGTACGTGACAGGAACGATAAGTGGACGTGACGTGTACGTACACGCATTACACGCATTCCTGGAGCGGTTTCTACACCGCGAGGCTCCCCAATGATCAGGCAAGTATCTCGAGCTAGGATATCTACAGACCACTACCTATTATCTTCCGTTTCATTCACACATGGCTCTCTCGGTCATTGAAGGAAAACTTTCCGATAGAAATCTTAAATATGAACGCACGGAAACATATATATTTTATTTTATTGTCCAATTTATGATGTACTAAAATTATATTCCTAATTTATGTATTTTAGTAGTTTGTACATTATTTCACATTTAAAATATATACATATATATATATTTTGTCAATAATTGTTAAATATCGTGAGACAATTCGTCCGCTTAATTTATACGATCAAAGGTATATTTTTATAAATCGTAATTATAATACTATTAAATTAAATATGTTATTTTTTTTTTTTTTTACTTCCATTTCTGAGAATTATTGCGTGGCGAAAGGCCACATAAATGGAAAGAGGAGAAGAAAACTCAATGTTTGTTTCTTCGGTTGCGAGAAATGACGTGTTTGTCGGTCGATCGTGGGGCAGGCCAGTTCTCGGGGTCCCCCTGTGATAGAATAACACGAAGTGCGAGGAAGTACATTAATTTCTCAGTTATCAAACAACCTCTTCGCATTATACGTTGCTAGTACAAACGACGGTTTAGTATGCAGATTGTAAAAAAATGAAGAGAGTATGTATGTTCGAATTAAGATGGCGGTGGTTCCTTATTTGTTATATGCTCCTAATGAAAGGGGAGCGCTGCGGAGTGGCCGCTCCGCGCATCACTGCACCCCACTATTCTTCACGCACTCGTAAACCGCGTTCATATGAATCATGTTCACCTTTCGGACCCTTTCTGTCACGATTGTAGTAGTTACTCTTGGTTCTCAACACGCATAAATCGACTATCCAGCGATATAGGATCACGTAGTTTCTACAACAGTTTGCTGTTTGTCGAGGAATATTGATTTCCTGTTATTCACGTAAGTCGATACTGAGATACTATATTGAGGAACTTACAGTAATAATAGCAATAATTTTTAACAATACATAATTAATTTTACAATAATAACGGCACTTTTTAAATTTCCGAATATGGATTTTGTGGATTTTGATATTGTGTAACATTTTTTTCAAAATCTACGATAATAAACGATAAAGTTAAACTAAGTTCATATTCTTTTAGAAATAAATGGAGATAATTAATGTTATTCCTTCGTAGCTAATATATATATGAAATGAAAATTGCATTTACATTATGATATCTGCGTAAATACATAATAGTCTGCGTGGTTAAACAAGGAAAGAGGAAGTTTATTTTTATTAAGCAGAAGTAGCTTTTAGATATTAACCCAGATATTAAGTCTGATGGACAGAGATGAACGAAGGAGCGAAATTGAGATCTCTTATTCTATTTAACAGTCACAAGTACGCGAGTAGAAAAGTCGTAGCTTCCGACAATCTACGCAGTTATGATTGCTCTTCCTGTTCCTAACATCCTGCTCATGTGGAGTTCATTGGTACGTTTCCACGGTGCTCTGTACTGTAACATTCAGTGCAATCGAATCCAAATGACCTACAAACTCATTATTCGCCTTTTACGTGTGCTGAACCTCTTTTGAAAGTATGTTCTCCGATTAAAGGGTCGATTCTAGTCGATCGACAAAAGTGTTTTGCGGCATTCGGACTATCTCGTGTCGGATGTTTTAACTCTACGGAGTATACAGCTCGTGGACGATGACCATGCTTTATCGTCCAAGTATACGTTCGTCGAAGGTTAATTTAATTAACGTCACGTTGGCAACCATGTTGGAAGACGTTTACTGGTTGACATACAAATTAATGAAGTTATTTTTTCAGTACGCTTTCCTTCACGGACTTGGCGTATTTTGATGAAATGAATCTTTCAATAACTTTAAGTCAACCTAATTATCGTCATTGTATCACTTATTTTGAACGTTAGTTTGAATTACGTTTGAATGTTAGTCGAATGATTTGCGTGGTCGTGACTTTCTACGATGTTAATAATCACCTATCATTTTATTCTTATTATAATGTGTTCTGGTTCTATCTTAAGAGCTTCTATTTTTGTACCGGTGGAGCGACTGATCTTTCTGCCATCTGTGAACTAACAAGAAAATTCTTTATGTGAGTTCTGCAGCACGACCTCGACTCTGGATTTGTGTGTTCTAGAAGAAATGGAGGATTATAATGTGCAGTGTAAGAGGTATTTCGTGTATTCTGACATAATTGAACAATAATTCTGTTATGGAGTTTCTCATGTGTTCGTGAAACGACGTGCATTAGTTTCATCATGTATTAATTTTGCGTGAGACAATGTCACAAGCCGAGATTTTGTTCCAGATTCTTTTACGTTTTGTTGTTTCGTTGCAGTCTAAAGTTTTTCGTAGAATAACAATGTGTTTTAGAAGTTGTATGAATTATGTACCTTTTCGTTTCATTTTTTTTACATATAATTGGTAACATTCTAAAACTTATAAATTTATATTTTATGATAATTAAAATGTACTTAATGGTATAATGGAATTTATTATTTGGATTTATTATTTCACTCATTGTATTTTCAAACAGGTGAATTTATAATTCTTTTGTTTATTAAAATTTCCAGACATTTATTACATAAGAATTGAGAATCTTAATTCCATTCAATAATTGTGCAACATGCCATCCATTTGCGGCGATACAGTTGACATGGCTGGTAATTTCTTGTTAAATCTATTTCGTTGAGAAAGAATTTGGTATTATTAGTCACTAATAATGTTTTACAGTAGCTGCACAATCAACTATCGCAGAAGGTATTTCTAGTACTGATAGCATCGGTACTCACAGTGATATTTCTGGGCATACCACTATTTCAGGAAGACCCAGAATGGATGTAGCTTGTGTTTTAGACTTACAACAACCAGAACATTTGGCTCAGAGAAGAAGAGCCTTAGAAGAAGTTAGACAAGCATGCAATCTAGTTAATGCTAATATGCATCATATTCAGGTATAAATAATTTTCACTGTTAAAAGTAAAAATATCTAAGTATATATATCCATGATTATTATTTTTCTAGTTTGAAAAGTTGGATTTTGGTGAAACAAATGTGCTTGATACATTTTACAATGCAGATGTAGCTGTTGTAGATTTAAGCATTCAGCTACAACAGTCGGCTTTGTTTTATCATCTTGGCGTCAGAGAAAGTTTTGGGATGAAAGAAAATATTTTGTTGCATAATGATATAGATACGGAAACAACAATCAGGATTAAGGTACATTTATATTATTTTAACATATTGTATTCAAAAATTAATTTTTTAACATGATATTTCACAATGTGTAGTTGTCATGTGGTAATTATACATTTGTATCCTATCGTGTGGTGGAATGTGGTTCATGTGTGGCAACTAATCCAGCTACTACTAGGATCACTGGCGAAGAAGTCATAGATCCAAAACAACATCTTACGTTGAAGCTTAAAAAATTATTTCAAGATGTTGAAGTACAATCTAAGTATGTTTTCATTTTTCACTGCATTGTTATCATATCATAATTTTAGAGATAAGAAAGGAAAATACATTGTTCTTCTCTGATTATGTTATAGTAAAGAAGTATATTTTCTTATCTTATCTTATCTCATCTTATCTTATTTTGTACACAAAATTGAGTGTAGCATCTTATTAGCAAGTTTATAACGAATTTCAACTTAGTGTAATGTTATTCTCAGTACCAATTTTCACAAAGAATTTTACAATTTTTAGAGCACATATGAAAGAAAAGTTTCTTGCGGATTTACGGAAAGCTCGCGAAACATATTCGGGAGAAGAACTTTCGAAAGCTTTGAACAATATGCGTAAACGCTTAGATGACCCAAACGTTTTGTCTGGAGAAGTTGTTTTAAATGTTCTAATTTCCTTTCGTGAAATACAGGTAATAAATAAATAATTTTTGTCTAAAAAAAAAACAAATGAAACAAACAGATTTTTACTAATTAAAGTAACGAATATTTAGGATTACGATGCAATGGTACAATTAGTTGACGATTTAAGAACAATACCGACTCATAAGAATTACATCAATACTCCAGCTATTCGGAATTTATATGCATTTGCATTGAACCGGCGAAATAAAGAAGGCGATAGAGAAAGAGCATTAAAAGTAATACAGAAAGCACTGGAGAAGAAAGAAAATCATGTTCCTGATATGTTATGTTTGTGTGGAAGAATATATAAAGATAAATTCGTAGAAAGTCGACATACTGATGAAGAAAGTTTAAAAAATGCTATCCATTGGTACAGAAAAGGTTTCGAGGTATATCATTTCCTTTATTTTGCAGTACGTTAAACATTTGAATTACGTAATTTCTTAAACTACATTTTCTATATTCAGGTACAACCAAATGAATATGCTGGGATCAATCTTGCTACGCTGCTTGTTATAGCAGGAAACGAATTTTCTAAAAGTGAAGAATTACAACACATAGGCATGGTTTTGAACAATCTTATTGGCAAGAAAGGCAGTTTGTCCAGTCTAAAGGATTATTGGGACGTGGCAACGTTTTTTGAGATCAGTGTACTTGCTGAGGACTATTCGAAAGCCATTCAAGCTGCTGAGTGCATGTTTAAACTGAAGCCGCCAAACTGGTATGTACAAGTTATTATTAAAAAATTATATTAAAATAAAAAATGTTAGAATATTAATTGAATTGCTTTTTTAAATAGGTACCTGAAATCAACAATAGGAAATATATCGCTGATAGATAGGTTTCGTAAAAAGAATGAGGAAGCTGAGATTTCGCCAGAGGAGCAAATATTTACTTTTTGGATGGACTACTTTGTTGAGGCTACAAAATCGGAAGTTGGAGATAGTATACGGTTTCCAGTAAGTTGATAAATGGAATCGTTCTACAAAGGATCCAGTTTCCAATTCGGGAGACTATGGCTTATAATATTGTGTTACCAATCCAGCTTACTTCTGTACATTTTGGGTCAAAGTAAGAACAATATAAAACTGCTCTTAGTGCAGGTTCTTAGACTGACTTTATTGAATCAAGATTCTATTACAATCTTTTCCAGTAAAAAGAGGAATTAGTTACTAATCTTTCTCTTTTAGCTCTTAGTGTTGGAGCCAACGAAGATCTTGATGCCGAGCTACGTAAACGTTAACCTTGGAGCAGAAGAGAAATCGGTGCAAATTTGGAATCTTTGCTTGGACAATATGAAAAATAGTTGTAAACAAGTTCACGATTGGTTGTTCACCGCGAACATGATACGCAGTGTAAGCTTGTACAAAAGAGATGAACGTTGTCTTTTCTTATACGTTCATCAAAACTCTGATGACTTCCAAATGTATTTTCCATCAGTTCAATGCAGACAAAGATTTTATGATTTAATTTTGGAAATGACCAGAGATCAGGAGGGTATGGTCGCGGATTTGGATGCATATATGACTGACGATAGGATGAAGGTTTGCAAATAATTGTTACTTGAGATTATTTTTTAAATAAATTTATTGTATTAATAGTCATCTCTTCACAGTTTGAATATGAATTGGATGACCAAAACAAACGAATAATGCTAGGTAAAGGTACGTACGGGATTGTCTATGCTGCTCGAGATTTAAATACACAAGTTAGAATTGCCGTCAAAGAAATTCGAGAACGAAATTTGGGAGATGTGCAACCTTTACACGAAGAAATTAAATTACATAGTCAGTTGAGGCATAGAAATATCGTGCAGTACTTAGGTTCTGTAAGTGAAGAAGGATACTTTAAAATTTTTATGGAGCAAGTCCCTGGAGGTAATTGTATAACATGAAAGAACGTAAAGATATAGTATGTATTTATAATATATATTATACTGTAAATGTTCATCTTTTTTTCAATCTTTTTAGGTAGTTTATCAGCTTTATTAAGGTCAAAATGGGGTCCTCTGAAAGAAAATGAATCTACAATTGCTTATTATACTAAACAAATCCTAGAAGGTCTCAAGTATCTTCATGACCAAAAAATTGTGCACAGAGATATTAAGGGTAAAGTATAATACATATATGAAATTTTTATTTACGAAGTTTTCAGTATTTTTAATTTAGTTATTGTTTTCAGGCGATAATGTTTTGGTCAATACATACAGTGGTGTAGTAAAGATTTCAGACTTTGGCATGTCGAAACGATTAGCTGGTTTATGTCCAAGCACAGAAACATTTACTGGAACATTACAATATATGGCACCGGAAGTTATTGATAAAGGGCAGCGTGGATATGGAGCTCCTGTAAGTTATATTGTTTCTTATTTATAAAAGAAAATTATTATATTATGGTATGCAATGTAGGCAGATATTTGGTCCCTGGGTTGTACAATAGTTGAGATGGCGACTGGTAAACCACCATTCATTGAATTAGGTTCTCCTCAAGCTGCAGTTTTTAAGGTAAAATATTTTAAAATAATTTTGGTTAAAGCAATTGTAGGTATATTTAAGAAGTTTATTTTAATAGGTTGGATATTATAAAATACATCCTGAAATACCATCAGAATTATCTGAAAAAGCAAAGAATTTTATATTGCGCTGTTTCGAACCTAATCCTGACATAAGAGCGACTGCAGCGGAATTATTAGAAGATCCATTTTTAAATGAGTACGTGGTAAATACATATATAAATAACTTATTATATAAGTGAATAGATACAATAATATTGCTTTTTATATGCGTAGAAAAAAGAAAACCAATCGATTGGCCGCCGTACCTGATTTTAGTAGAAGCATTTCAGTACCTGCTGATAGACTTGAACGCTTAGGAAAATCTGATAAATCGAATAATAATCATATTGTTTCCGCTTCTCCTATTCAAACTTCACAATCAGACGATAGGTAATGTAAATATGTTATTTAAATGTGTAAATATTTATGTCGTTTTAGTTTATTTATGAATAGTCTAATATTTGTTGTCTTGTTGTTGAAAGCAATTTTTATGTGCAAATATATTTTGCGTTTCAAAGAAGTGTATAACAATTTCAATATAACAAATAAATAGTTTTCTTTCGGTTAATAAATCTGAATACATTGTATTTACGCAATATATTTGAACACGTTTAACTTCTACTTTTTAATTTTTACTTGTCAGTATATTTCTATAAAATATTTCTTTTGATGATGAAATATAATCAAAAAGTGTTACATAGTGGAGGGCTGACAAAGTCAAGCCCACTGAGGGAGCGCAGTCCAGCACACCTTCTGTCTCCCATTAGAATGCCTACTGCAACCCTTTCTTTTAACAGGTATGGTACTAACGTTATAGATGATTATAGCTATTTGTAAAAAAAATAACAAATGATAATGTTTACTTATTATTGACAAAAAAGACTGTAAAATTTATGTTAATACAAGTAAGGAATTAGCAATAATTAGCTTATTTATTAATATTTGTGGTGCTTCATGTTGCTAAACGTTCATATGTTATGGGTAATGGTGCTTCCTTTAATTGTAATATTTACTTTGGTATATTTTTCAATATAGCAACAAGGAAGACTAAGATCCCTATGCCATTTTAATCTTCCTTACACTAGTTTCAAACTAATGATATTGTGAATTGAAGCTTGATGTACTAAATAAGTTCAATGGAAATTTGTTAAAAACTTGACTTATGTAACACTATTCATATGCTTTTGCAACCTTAAGCTCTTAAGATTGAAATATGCTTGAAATATATTCATAATTTCAATGATTACTCTATGTATTCAGGTTTATTTTCAAAGAAACAGAACATCTTTCAGGAAATATTTTTGTCTTTGTGACACGTGTATAGTGCAAGCTTCAAATTCAAAGCATAATTACATAGATATAAATGGCGTTTGGGAATAACATCAGTTTATTGTATTTTCAGTGCAATAGGAAATACACCATCTATAGAGACAAGTGAAACTGATACAGCCGGAGCTTCGATGACTAGAAGAAGTTCTTCGGGTGTTTTATTATCACCAGAAGTTGAATTAGGAGGTGAACAATTGCAATCAATGTTTGCAATAGGATGTTTGAGGAATATTAATTTAACTTTAACGTCTTATAATATTAATAGGTCAATCTGGTCACAAAACTGGCGAAGAACAAGAGGGTTTTTATCTGCTGAAAAAAGATAGTCAAAGAAGAATGACATTAACTAGAGTTCTGACGCAAGATGAGGCAAAAATTTGTGAAGTATGGATGAGAGGTATACATCAAGCAGAGGGTCAAATTGTTTTGCAAATGGTAATTATTTTTAAATTTTCATAGATATGAATCCCGTATTCCAAATAATGCATACCTTTTATTTTTTTCTTTTTTCAGAACCACTTAATATTATTAATGCGAGCTTTGAGAGATTATATCGCAGAACAAAATCAAGAAGTAATCGTGACAGCCATTAGAACATTGAAAGAAGAGTTAGACTTTGATTCTACCGCTATTAATCACCTCAATTTAGCTATTTATCTGTTTCAAACGGCAGTAAACGAAGTTCTACGAATGCATAGTATAAAGCCTCATTGGATGTTCGCACTTGATAATTTAGTGAGAAATGCCGTACAAGCTGCCATCACTGTACTTTCTCCTGGTAATACTATTATCGTTTTTTATGTAAAGTAATATTTTTAAAATTATACATTAACATATAGAAACTTTTAATGCATTTTTTACAGAACTTGGCGCTAATTTACTCGGTCAAGAACGCATGCAATCCGGTGGTCAAGGCCCAGAAGAAGGATCTACGTCCGGTGTATCGACTGTGAATTCTGTAAAATCACAAAAAACCGGCGACTCTTTGGATAATAAATATTGGAAAGAATATCGAGATCAAATGGGGGCTTTAAAAATGGAAAATTTGAGATTATTACAGGAACTGATCGAAAATCAGAAGTCGTATCAAATTTTATTGCAACAAGTTCTTGAGGAACAAAGAGCTCAAGTCAATGCTTTAACACGACTTTGCGAAAATATAAACAGACGGACTATGAGACAAGAATCAGGGTAATCAGGATTTTATCTTCGTATATTCTAATTCGAGAGATATACTTGTGTAATTTGTGTGGCTTCTTGTTATAGATACAATTCATCAATATCTGGAAACACAGTACAACAGCCAATCTCATTGATTGTTAGCAATACATCTTCGAGCACAACTTTGTACAACGATCAGGCTCTTATTGACTGGTTACAAAATCTTCAGATAGATGAAATGTCGATCGAAAGGGTAAATATTAGAATTTATATCGATTTTTTTATTCTAACGAATAAAAAATTATACTGATTGATATCATATTTTATAGTTCTTATACGAGCAGTACACACTGGATAATATTTTAAATCACGTCACACGTGAAGACATTCGCAGACTTAATCTCAGGTAAGTGTAAAATTTTTTTAGATTATGTATTGTGATCCTTTAATGAATATTTTATTTATTTAGAGGAGGAACTGAATTGAGGATATGGCAAACTATATTAAAACATCGAGAAAGTAACAACCAAATGGAAAAGAAGGAGCAGTAACTAAATTGTCTATCACATTGGAATTGGTTTGTGAATGGTTAATTTCATGCAGGGTAAAATAATTATTGAACATAGCTGCTGTAGTATAACAATGGTCAATGAAAGTAGAGCTACTAAGTATTTAAAATCAAATGAAATACCTGTGTCGTTTGTTAGAATTATTACCTGTGAGTTTACACGGAAAATTTTAAATGCACAATGATATTATTAGTCCGTAGTTCCTAAATATAGAGTATTTACTAGTAATATATGTAAGACAGATGTGTACATATAACAAATTTTGCATATATTGATTGGTTTCAAGATAAAGTCATTACAGTGAAATTTTACAACCTTCTGGAAGTATATTTAACAATTATATTTCACAGAAATTAACTTCGTCGAGTAATTATATATGCTGTTGTGATTATATGCAAAGTTTGTATTTAGAAATGATCAATTTCATTCGACTTACTAATGTAGAATATCAATCTTGCCAATTTTACAGAAATGATATTGCCATGAAAATATTTGTCTAAAGATTTAAAGATTCGAGAATTCAAAATAATTTTCAGGTCTCATATTTGACATTACTGCCACAGTAAAATTAATATTACCGGAAAGAAATATGTACACGTAAAAGATTGCCTTATGCTTTCGTGTTTTGCAAAATGTTGACTGGTTTTCTCTTCATTCTGCGTAATCATTGAAAGAGAAATTATTTATACTCGACAGTTGCAAAAAAAAAAAGAAACGATCGTAGTGCCTTATAAACCAGTATAGTAATACAAGCGGATATATTTATTATTCCCAAATGATGAACGTTTTTGTTGTTGGTAATTCTATATTTCTTAAGCAAAGATTTACGTGTCTTCCTAGATACGCATGAAATTTATTTTAAGCAGAGTTCTTGCATAGTTATATATAATATAAATATATATATACACATAAAGCGCTTCTTATAGTTTATAATAAATATTGTCGAGGGTCTAAAATTTACTAGATTTTTATAGATATGAATTTTTATATAACCGCAGATTTCACGCTTTATATATGACTTTTTTCATTGAAAACTTATGCTTCCCTCATATACATTTTATAGAATAGCAATGTTTTTTTTATAATACTTTCATTTTGACTTCCATTGCAGTAATGCGGCAGATATAATCATACCAGTCAATTGAAATAAGTGCCTAATTGCATCAGGGATGAGCGTGATGTTTCGCTTCAGTTTTGTCGTAACAATTGAAATGAAAGCAATTAGGGGATTATGCTTATAAATTAGGGAGTATACACATATATTGGAGAATTATAAAAATCTGTTAATTTCTATGCTTTAATTTGCATATTATATGTTACGTATACCTTTATTTACTTTAAATAAAGTAACATCACTCCCTATACTACGATACCTGAAATTTAATCCCTTAATTATTTCGAGGGACATTATTTTACACATTGTTGAGTAATTACATGTATAACATTGAGTAAGAAAACATTATTTACCGATTGTCAGCGAACTGTTCATAAATAACAAAAAAAGGTAGGGACACGATATGTCGTGTCTTAATTGTTAAGATGTTTTCACATTATTGTTTTCGTTCACTGTATTTCGTTAACTAACTATCCTCGTTATTCTAGCAAGTTGAAATTTGTAATAAAGATTCTAGCAAGAAGATATCTTCGTTGCTCTTCGATCCTATTCCCAGTCAAGAGAACTTGGATCCAGAATGGCAAAAAAAAAAAAAAAAAAAAAAAATAGCGACCGTTTAATTGAAATCGAAAGCAAACGAATAGGAGCTGGAGCGATTCCCAAAGGCGAAAGGGACGAAAACCAGGGGAGAGACGAGTTTGTACGTGATCGGTTCGAGGGTATGGCGTTCCATCGTCTCTCCAAGTTCTCTCTGCATTGATATGGATGAGGCGTTCTCTCTTTATCTGGATGCGATGCTCCGTTTAAAAGATAAGCCAAATAGATTCGCAGCTCATCGACGTAGGAGTATCCTCCGCGTCTTTTCGCTGTCTTATTCGCCTCCGTGGGGATTATCCCTAGCGATACGATCTGGCTTTCCAGCCGGAGGGAACAAAAACGCGTGGCGTAGCGAGCTTCGTCATCGAGCTTTTCATCGAGCGCGCGACCATCCTCTCAATCTCGATCTTTTTCGTTTCGTTTGTAATTGGAAAAAAAGAAGGGGAAGAGAAAAAGAAAAAGCAGACGCTCTGGCGTACGCGTATGTGGAAGAGGAAGAGCAGGAAGGGAGTTTAAATTTTTGCAGGAAAATGAATGCAGCCGAACAGCCGCCGCGTAAAATTGCAAAAGTTTCGGACACTCGGTTTCCCCATGACGAACGAGGGTCGGACCTATTCATTTGCACTACAAAAAAGCCCGTGGCTTATAAACGCACCACCACCCCTCGAGCCAGCCGCTTATTTTTCCACGTCGGGGCCTTGCTATTTCTTTTTTCTATTCTCTTCCCTCTCGTCGACTCTCGTTCCGATCTGCATCTGCACGCGCGTTGCAATCCGCGTAGCACTCGCACGAAATTTTACCTTCTTCGGATTTCTTTCATTTTTGATCCGTTGATTTATACATTTTTTATCTGTTTCTTCGTAAAAAGAGACTTTAAAAAAAAAAAAGGTAGTTTTCGAGATATGATTCCAAACATCAAGTTAATCTACTTCGTTGCATTTTCGTTTGTTTATTTCACGCGAAATATCCGGAACGTTTGTCGTATTCCGTCGGAAGTTTTCACTCGCTCGGAATTTTGTCATCGTTAACGTCTCTGCGCAAGGTAATTTAATTGGAGAGTGACGGAGTTTTCCGTTGGCTTTCCAACAGCTTCCCGCTGAAGCCATTATCGTGTAACCGAGCACGGTTCGCGAAAAATAGCGAACGGAATTCGATTTACAGTGTTTTGCGTTACATCGCCGTCCCTCTTATTCGTTTCACCCTTGCGAAAAATTCCGCGGTTCCGCGCGTCGAATATTTTTCCCTATTTATTTTGTCTATCTACCCAGCCCAATAAGCCCGAAACTCGTCTGGTTACATGCATAAAATAAGCGTTCCAGCCCTTCCTATCGGGTTTATCATTAGCAATTCCATAACGGAAGTCGTAGGAATATCGGGGACTCGCGATCGGACCCGCGTCTTCGCAAATATAAATGTTAATGTTCCTTTGTCAGGTTTCCGCATATATTACTGAAGAAGAACGCACAGTTTGCGGGTTCGCCTCGCGAAATTCTGTCGAGTTTTAGGGAGGGTAAGATTCACGGTTAAGCGGCTCGACTGTGGCCTTTGAGGGGGTGTTCTTCTCGAAGGGTTTGTCGCACGATAAGCTCACCATATTCGTCGCGTGTTCTATTTTCTTTCTTCAATATCTTTTTAAATGTTGTAGAACGATTGACAATCTCGTCGAATGAAATGATGAAATACAACGTTGGCCAATGTTAACTCAAGGGGAGCTACTTGAATCGATATGATATAAGAATATACTGTATGTGTATTATTTGAAAAAAATTATGGAATTATTTTATATTAACGAACGAACGTGACAAATTAATTTTCAGTCGATTTCAAGTCGATTTTTAAAAACAGAGAGAGACTCGAAGTTTCGAAACAAGTGACGAAATTAGACACTGACAGGTCGATTTTTTTTCTTTCTTTTGAAACTCGCAACGTCTCGCTCTTCTAAATTAGACTCCATCGGCTTTAAAGGCAACGTCAATAGTAACAATTCCGCAGAATAGGCGAATACACATTTCGAGTTAACCTCGGCCGCGTCGAAATCGCAAATAAAGCGGCGCAAATAACATCGGCCGTCCCGACGCAATCGCAGCAGTTCGAAGCGGAAAGGTTTGTACGCCGCGATCGGGATACAAATCCCAAGCTGTCTGGCCAGCCATCTCCCTTTTCTCTCCCGCTCTCTCTTTACCTTTTAATTAACTAACTGCGTCGGCGAAGTAACTAAAGAGGATCCGCGATTTTCGAACAGAAGCGCTTTCATCGCTGGCCGAAATAATCCATTTGGCAGAGTAGAAAGGCTAAATAAGATTATCGCGTTCATGTTCAGCCGCTCTACAAGAGACAGAGAACAATATAGAGAAAGAGAGAGAGAGATCGTATCCGGTAATCCAATTTTCAGTTTCACAGTAATTGATCGCGATTCTTCCGCGCCTAACCGGTCGCAACGATTCTCCAGGATTCCCCTTGTTCTCCGTGATTCTTACCAGCTTTTAAGTTATTCTAATAATATATATTATTAATATATATTATTAATATATATTATTAATAATAATATATATTATTAATTATTAATAATATATATTATTAATTTTCGAAATCGTACTAAAATGCACGCGTACGGTTTTTATATTGTACACTTTTAATTTTGTATCATACATTTTATTGCACGTTCTTTTATATATTATTCATGTGTTTATTTGTAGTGTTTGGTATACTTTTTCAAGTTCAGGGACTAATAACTTGTTTATAACGCGTTTGATAAAATTCAATCTAAATATTTCCGAAAGGAATATTTATATATGTTAGATTTACTTAAATTTCATAAAGGTTATTCTTTTGGTTATTTCTGACCGATATGTATTGTTTTTTTGTTGCATATTCTTCATCTTTAACAAGGATTTTAGCTGTAGCTTATTTTTCATTTTCTGAGGAAAACTGCGAAATCCGGCATTTTACGAACCTTGTCTTTTCGCGAGAATAATTATTGAACATCGTGATCAAGGATAATTAAATAGAGTGTAAAATTTACTTGTCTAATTGCTACAATTATGAAAGAATTGAAATATTGAAACATTTCATCAATTATTGCGCCATTTCACTTCGCTTATTTCAACATATCGCATCGTCTTACTAAAATATAAAATGTATCAGACGCCAACAGAAAATTCCATTTTAATCGAGATCGAGATTTCTTTATTTTTGACAGTCAAAGAGATAAGAGACTCCTCCCGGAACTTCATTTAACGACCACACGTATGTTTATCATCTTCAAGGACATTGACACATACGTGCACGTTTAGTTTCTTTTTTTTTAATTAAAATTTTTCACTTAGAATAAAAAAAGTTGAATTCCAATTTAATTTCTGGCTCGCTGAATTGTATTACCGATATAAAACGAATAAAACGAATAAATCAAAATTAAATAATTCTTTTGGCACTTTAAAGAATTCGTCCCTGAACAGGTTAAATACACGCGACTACTAGATCCATTTACACGCACCATGAAATAGGATAGATGTAATTCTAAAAAGATGCAATCGATTTGTGGCAAACAGATAACGAACTATGCAAATTAACTTAATAAATATTCTATCAAAAATTGTGATAAAAGAGCTTTGTTGCGAGAAGATAAATATTGATCGGATACATTTAAGACAAGGATCGTGCGCCATTGCCATTAAAGACTTAAGTAACAAGTCTTTTTTCAAGCAGAAGCCAAGAGACGCTCCGAGATACGTCCGACGTTGTTCACAGAAAGCAGACGAGAGAAAACGGGAAAAAGGGAGGAGAAAAAAAAAGAAAGGAGACGGTCGATAGGGCGATTAATCTGGCCGGAAAGCGAAATCATCCTTTCCAGCCGCTTTCTTCGCCGAAGACTGAGAGAAGAAGGAACTTATGAACGTTCTCCCCGGGGATTATGGCAGAGAACAATGAAGGCTGACTCGCCGTCTCCTCGTTTTCACAGAGTGACACCTTGTTCGGCCGGGACTAATTACTTTCGGCTTAAAATCCTTAATTTGTTGCTGAAAGGCCCCGGCGACGAAGCCTCCTATCCCCACCTTGATGAAACCTCTTCGCTGCGTTCCTTTCCAGGCTTGCTAGAAGACGCTTGGAAAAAGATAATTCTTCGTGAGGGGAAAATCGGCGGACGTCGTCCTTTTCAATTCGACGGATCTCCGTCGCAAAAGCAACCAAACTCGCGATTAAATTCGATTTTCTGTGATTTTTACTTTTTCTTTTTACATTTACCCCGACGCTCGAATAAACTGTTCAAATATGCGAGAACAAATTGACCTGCGACCTGCGCACGCTAAAACTGCACAAACTCGATTTGCATATCAGGAAAGACAAAATTGCCCTCGTTCTCACCCTCGGAGGAACGGGGCATAAAAGATGGACCATGAATCCCATGCACCCTTTACCCCAGCCAGTGATTATTCATCGAAATGACTTCATTAAATACCATACATTGTACCTTCAATTGGACGATTTGAACAAGTTTCACGACAAGGGCGTAGTTTCTTCGCCGGTAAGTTTAACGGATTAGATTCTGAGAGAAAATACCGTGGAAATGCTGGAAATTAGTCGCGCGCGTTGGCAACTTCTGGCGAAGAGAAGCCGGACCGATATTGAATCGCGTCTGCACCCTTTCTCGTCTCATAACGGCGAAAGGTCTACGAGGCAACAGATGTACCTGATACATATTCATATCGCGCCGCTGCGCGATTCCGTGTTATTGTTACTGTTATTATTGTCAGGATCGCGGAGTCAGTTCGTCGTAATAGCTCGAAAAAGAACGTACGAGCCTAGGGATGGAAGCTTTCGGCCGTGCTTAATTTCACGCCCTTCGCCGATTACGGTTATCTCGGAGTATCATTCCTGCCTAAGTTATTTTTTCTTTTTCTTCAGTCTTCTTACGGCTCTGAGAACTTTTTTACGGCGTTGCTGCTGAATTTGCAAATTACGCGAATTCTTAAGTGTAACGTAATTTATTAAACGATATCTCACAGTTTTTTCTTTTTTTTTTAATGAAAGTTAAATAAAGATCGATGTGAATCGTGAATTAGGAAAATTTTGAAATCTACAGACTATTTTGCGTATCGAGATATTCTACGTATAAATCATTGTAATGTAAACGATAGTGATTAAAATGGATTTCTGTTTCTGTTTTAAACAAAATCAATATCCGTATTTTCTAAACAATTATGAAATGTAACAAAATGTGGAAAAAAGAAAATCTAAAATTTATCGTATTGACATGTTGTTCTAGTATCAAATGAATTTTTGAATTTAATTAAACTTAAAAGAAATTTCGAGACGACGCAGTTTTTTACCGAAGCTTAAAATTAGTAAAACCCAGCGTGATTCGTAAATTAAAAAAAATATCAAAATTTTTTAACATATCGTTAGCTGCGAGAAATAAATTTTTCAACGAATCAATTTAACTCAGGAAATATGAACGTTAAATTCCCGCGATCGAATTCTTATTATACAGTTCAGAGTTTTGAAAATCTCTGGTCACACGTACTCCAGGTATAACATTTTCGATCGAGCAAGTATATTTGACGGTATTCAAAAACAATGAAATCTTTCGTTCTCGGGAATGAAATTACTAAAATACAATGGTGTTTTATATCTGAAAGATTTCAATGTTTTCGTGTACTTTCAAATACATACTTCGTTTTGGTCGAAAATTTTTTGACAGAGATAGCAGTGCATTTTATATATATATATATATATATATATAAAACTCTAAAAAAGAAAAAGAAAAAGAGTTATATATATAATATATTATATATAAAAATTATATATAAAACTCTAAAATAGAGAAAGAAAAAGAGTTCACAGTCTACTTTTGTAGATGCTTGAAAATTAACGATTACATCTTAGTCTTTTACCGCATCTGAGATCTGCCAAATTTGACGAGCAGATTTCAGAGCAGAGTTAACTTCAAGGCCACGAAACATAGCCTTTCGACAGACCCGGGAGTGTCTAAACCAACCGAAGAACGTACGGTAAACGTCGGCTACGAAAGGGCGTACGAAGGGGTTGCGGAACTTTGAATTTTCGATGCTCGGAGTTGCACGGTGGTGGGCGGGCTCGCCGAAACTTCTCCATAACACGGTCGAATTAATGGCAATTAATGGCATCCGTGTTTACCGGCCGGCTGTGCACAAGAGCCTGTTTGCGTAGCCAGTTCGCGACCAAGAGCACGTGTAAATTTCCACTCTCGTTTTCGATCGAGACGCAGCAAGAGAGACAGAGAGAGAGAGAGAGAGAGAGAGAGAGAGGAGCTGGACCGAGAGTACTTGAACCGTGCCGCGCAAACAGACCCCTAATGAATTGGTTGCTATTCGAAATCGGGGAAAAAAATCCAATTATCGCGAGGCCACTCGTCGCCACTCCATCCTTTGGATTCCTTCTGTGGATCGACGCCACTGACTTTCAGACTTTGCCAGGCTGTATCGTCGAATCAGGATCGTTAACTGCGTACACGTCTACGTCGACGATGAATCTCTGGAGCGGTTCTTCGGAGATGATGGAGCATTCTTTGGATTCCGTATTCTCTTGGAAAAGAGAAAAATCCCCCTGTCGTGCTTTTCTTCTTGCTGCTTGGATCGCTTCTGTAATTTCGCAGCAGAAATAACGTTACGGCGAAATGATTTATATGATTATGTGTAGTGTTCTTGTTCACATTTCTTTGTGATTTCTACACTGCACACGGTATACATATAGCGTGAACGCGATATTGTAATACATTTGCAGTAGTTTTCAGTTAATTTTTATGTTTCAACATTGTGATTATAAAGGAGAATGTCGATGATTTGTTTGTGCACTATTTTGAAACACTACTTCGTCTCTGAGAATTTTATACAGTTTGAAGAGGTTTATTTATAATGCTACGATAACAATTTTTCTAAATTGTAGCACCTTCTTTTTTTGTATTTCTGATTCGTTCAGCGTGCTTCGATTATTCTATTATGTTCCTCTTATCTTGATAAAAAAAAAGAAAAAAAAAAACGAAATACTTTGTGTAACTGTTTGAGCCTTAATAGTTTACGAATTGTCTGATCAAACTGGAATGTAATTTAAACCCTGCTACGATCCTCTCATTTTAGAAAATTTTTAAGCGAATTTTTAACGCTTTAAGAAGATTTCGCATAAAAATTTAATTTAATCGAGAAATCACGAATTATTCGGAATTCATAAACGAATTTTAAATATGAATTTCGCCAGTTCAAATTTCAGGTATTTCTTAACATCGGAAAAAAATGCAGGGTCTAAAGCAAGTCTTTCATGTTTCACTGTTTGACTCTGTAAATACTAGAACGCTGCACAGTCTCATAGTGATGAAAAATAATTGTTAAATATTTGCTAAAAAGGTTCAAGGAGGATAACACATACGTATATCGAACAATATCAAATAACAAACAACACACGTCAAAATACATATGCATTCTTAGTTTGTTGCATGCTCGTCAGACTTTTAGAAACTTCTAGATTTCTGATGAAATTAAATATTCGAAGGATTAACGCTAGAACTACCGACAGTTAAGACGAAGTTATTTCTACCAAAATTATTTCGATTATTTTAATAAATAAAAATAAAATAAAATTCATTATATTGTTTCTTTAGTTATCACTGTAAAAGTCATTGCATCGTTGCGGGGAAAAAAATTGTAACACGAAGTAGAAATTTTAAAACAAAATTGTAAAACCAGTCGTTTTGACTGGTGTGGTGGTTCTAGTGTTAATAATGTTAATTAATTGACCGAGTCGTCGAAACTTGAAATTAATTCGAAGCAAATGTTTGCAAATCTCTGACATCGGTAATCATATTCGATTGATCGCGGCTCGTTGAAGATAAACGAAAAGTAGATACCGGGCAGTAGCGCCTACGGAACATCCCTTTAATCCTTTAATCTGTGCGATCTATTGCCACTGGTGGGTGGAACTGAACACCAACTGAGAATTAGCGTACCCCTCGGCCTTGCCACGGCTCGCGGCTGTCGCTGAATTATTGCCACTGTATCAGAAACGCAGAAGCGCCCTGGTAATGCGATTCCAGCGAGAAATTACGTGGCGTGACGACGTGAATCAGAGAGTCCTCTCGGAGACACCCTCTCCGAGAGCAGAAACTCTTCATAGAAAGGGAATGAAGAAAGAATGGAAGATGACAGGAAGAGAGACGTCCGCGTTATCTCGAGCGTGTCGCGCGGAAGCCAAGGCGAAAAACTCGACGGAAAGCGAACAGCATCCTCGCGATAGCTATGAATTATGCATGGGGCTTGGCTGGCGAAGTTTACGACGATATATATATATATATATATATATATGTATGTATATGTATATATATATATATATATATATATATACATATACACGCACCTTGCACAAAATCCGTGGGATTCCATTAGACGGATTTTAATTAGGCGCCATTTTATTGACTCGAGTCCCTTCTACTTTCTTCCTTTTTCTTATTTCTTCCTCAGAAGATTTCTCCGGTGCAAGCTTCAGTATTTAATCGTCCATAATTCTGGTGTTATTACGATCCCCACAAGGGGATTTTTTTTAAGACCGCTGCCGTATCTTATCGCAGCTTTTATTTATTTTACTTTCGAAAGTAAAAGTGCTTCGTGCTTCTTCGCTCTTCTTCGAAAATAAAAAACTCCTCTCTCGCGCAGCCCTTTTTCACGAGTAAAAACAAAACCGTAGATACATTGCCGCAAAACCGCAGAATTATTCGCACCTCTCGTTGCATTAAAAACGATTTCATATTCGATTTACAACTCAATGGATCTAATAGACACGTTTGCACGTCCGTGAGAAACTTTGAAAGTGTAAAACTGTACATAACGCACGTAGCAGTTGCTCGTTACAACGTTTAGGGATTAATAAATTTCTGTTTCTCTGCCGCCGTAAACTGAGACATAAAGCTCGAGGTGGAATCCGGCTCCAAACTTTTGATACATAAACGTAGAACATTTCTAACATAATTCTTTGTACCAATTTATCTTTATTACACATTTCCTTAACGTAACGGAATAGGCCATTATATGAACTTCATCTCAACTTTCATTAGTGAAACCCGTGTTCCGCGATGTATAAATATATATATATATATATATATATATAAGCAAAGTTTGAAGTCTGAGTTAAATATATTCGTAGAAACGTAATTCAACGTAAACGTCATTATTTATCTTTCCAGCCTTTCCAAAAATATTCAAATAATACTCAGATAAGACAACATTCCTACCGACGATAATCGTAGCTAATTTCATCGTGATTGCAAACGACGTTTTACTTTCTGTTTGGCAAAAAGGGGGTTGGCAAGTGGCGCCACGAGGGACTTTCACTGGTTGTCAGTATTTCTCGCGGAGCAGGTGTCCAGCGAAGCCTGGCTATATTCTCACAAAACGGAAAACAGACGAGCACCAGGCGGTGAGTTTTTACGAAACGACGTAAACTTGGAAAGAGAGAAGGAAAGAAAAAAGGAGACCCGGGTAAAAATTGAACGAGCTACACTTCCCGTGAATTCGGCGAACGAGCTTCCTCGTTTGTGGTTTATGAAACGTAAACAACGCGGGGAGAAACGACCGTCAGAGACTGGAAGGCGAGGGAAAAAGTGGCAAGAGAGATCGGCCGTTTTCCGCCTTCCAGTTTGTATTTATTACATAGAGTTCGATCCGGAGCGGTTCTTATTTTTCTTTCTCCACGAGATAGAGAGAGAGAGAGAGAGAGAAAGAGATCCTCGCACAGAGGGTGGTTGGAAAATGTTTATACCATCGCGAGGCAACACCTGGTTGCTAGGGATTGTTTGTCCCGACGAGCACGACGAACGTGTTCTCGATTGGGTAGAAACGACAGCAATCAATTTCTAAGGGGAGAAATTTCATTCTTGTCGTAGAAATTTTGGAAAATATTAAAGGAATTTAGAGGAAGCAGATTCAAGCTTGATTCACATTCAATGTAAAATTGGATTGAAATTTTGGGCTATTGTGCCTCGTCCCTTTGTATATACAATATCGAGCTGGTAAAGACAAATCCTGGTAAAAAATAAAGAATTTAATCAGAACGTCAATTAAAAACAGAGTTCAACAATTTGTTGTAACGTTATAAATACGTATTTTAATTTTCTGAAATTTCAGTTCAATATCAAGGAAAGGAGAGTTTGGCAATACGATTATAAGTTCGATAATACAGTTTGGTATAACAATCGATCGATAATATAACATCGATTGAGAAGAATATTTGTTCCTCGACGGCCTGATTCTTCGTCGAGGTACACCGAATAAAAACCGTTTACGTAGAATTAAAATGTAAATCAATAGAAAATTGTTGTTAAAGCTTGAATAAAAAAAGAAAAAAAAATTACAGAGCAACGTTTTAAAGATAAATCGTGCCTTTGAAAGAAATAATAACGCGAGAGGAAAGTAGTCTAGGCAATACTCTCGCTTTTCGATCCTGTCACGTGTGTTTCCCTCTGTTTCGCGAGACTTAAATTGAACCGAACTGCAAAGTTCCATCAGGCGGGGGATCTTCGATTCTGTCGATGTGCCCCGGCTTGTTTCTCGAACGTTCTCGGATGACGAGAAGTCGTCGTGACACGCGATAAGAGGACGTCGTAGGTAAAGTGTTTCCCGAGTACGAAGGGGCTGCAGACACGAGAGGAAAACTCGCGGGGGTTGAAGGCGAGCGAATAGAAGAGAGGAGGAGAGATTCGACGTCAGCAGATCGAAGGTTCCGTTTTTTCCCCCTGACGACTGCCTATATTTCAGTGGAGTATCATTCTATAACCTTTGCTTTTTGTCAAATCTATGGGATTATGGATTTCTGAAGTATCAGGCCGATGGAAACACGGAAAATGATCGAATAAAAGACTATGCACAGTTCTCTCCCGGAACATCGTATGTACATTAAACTCGTAAGAACTTACGAGAAAGAAAGTTTCACGAAGTATTTCGATCATTCGACAATGGTTGACATAAGGTTTTAGTATTTTCGTTACAAGCAAACTTCTTTAATGTTCACGTTAGAAATTAAATGGAGTATACAAAAATTTTAAGTTTCATACGGAAAAATGGTACAAATTATAAATGAAGATTTATCGGGCGAATGTGAAGTAATTTCACGAATATATCGGCTTAACATTGGTACAGTAAAAAATTCCATTCATTTAAGTCAATACTCGAACACTTGCCGATCGAATCTGAACTTCTACGAACGAAAAGTCACTGGAGAATGAATTTCAATTACCGTACACCTGTAAACTACTTTGCCTGCCGCTAGATTCGCATAAGCACACACTCTATGTCCACTTAATAAAGACTATGCACAGTTCTCTCCCGGAACATCGTATGTACATTAAACTCGTAAGAACTTACGTAAGAAAGTTTCACGAAGTATTTCGATCATTCGACAATGGTTGACATAAGGTTTTAGTATTTTACACGAATTCTCCAATCCCATCGGTATTTAGAAAACTTATCGGTAGTAAGACAAACGACGCGGTTTATCATAATATCATCCCCGTATATATTACCCTGTAACCATCTATTCTCCCGTAAACCATCTTCTCATAAACGGCGTATCAACCTTGCTGCCTCGTACCCTTCTTACCCACGCCGCAATAATTTTCAGCCGCGGTTTTTTCCAGGATGCCGCGTCCGTACGCGACGAGGAAGACACCTCCGACAAACAGAGGAGGAAAAAGTTGGCCGACAAAGCCGTCACGTCTCGGATGTTAGCGCCGGCAGCCGCGGAAAATTGAGCCATCCGCATTCATATCCGCGTCGGTTTACGAGCGCGCCGCTGTTCACGTTCCGCCTTCAATATTCGGATATTATTCGAAGCGGCTGTATGCAGTCGAACCCTCGTTCTCTCTCCTCTCTCTCTCTCTCTCTCTCTCTTTTTTATTTCTAATACACACAGCCGTCGCGTCGCGAGAAAAACGGAGTCTTCGATCTTGCCGATGCTCGAAGCTCGAATCTCGTATGTGAAAAGATATACGAGTCCTTACTCGCATATTCTGCGAAATAAAACGTCTGTTGAAATATTTCTACGAAGAATTATTATGAATTTAGGTTTAGTAGCTCTGGCGATGAAAAAGAAAAAGAAAGAAAAATATTATGATTACCGAAAATCTGTGAGAATGAAGAGTAGAGATTAATATCATTCGTTGGTCTCGTTTTCGGATTATTCCAATAGGAAATTATTCATTTTTCATTTAACATTTGTCCAAATTCTCTTCGAATTGAATTCTCTCTTTTTAATCTTCAAATTTTCGTGCCGAGATGTTCCCGATCAGACACGTTTCAATTGAAAGATTCTTGATTGAAAATCAAAATTTATATTATTCCTTTTAATACCTTAATTGGTGTTCTATACTGTGCTTTGTAAATGCGTACCTTTATAAAAAGCTGCCAAACTAATATCCCATAAAATGTAATATCGTAAAAATTCTTAACGGAGGAATTTATCAAACCTCCAGCCGCAAGTTATAATACAGTTATCCTGTTAATTTTAGCCGGCTACATTCTTACCGCGTTGCATTGAATTTTTAGACTGTTCGAGAACGAACGAATTCCCATAATTCTCAAAAACTGAACGAAATTGGTAAAACTATTACCCTACGATAAAACCAAGGTTCCATTCTACAAATTCAATGTATCAGGAGAGTAGGAAAAAGGAAAATTTTCAACTGCAGTGTTAATATTAATACGTAATTTAAACTGAGATAGGATTACATGTTCAACCGAAGCACATTCGCAACAGCGATTTTAAAGCGATCGTCGATAAATTATTGAGCGAAATTTTTCGCAAAACCGTTCGAATCACAGCAGGAAAAATATTCCATACACCCTCTCACTGATCCTTGATGTGCACTCTAAAGATAAAAGGAGAATCCGCCAGGAGAAACATGCGAGGAGAATCCTTTTCTCGGAGTAGTTGGCGCGTGTCGCATTACATCGATGAATGTTTTCCAGGGGTGTGCCGCGTATCGTGGGATTTCTAGCAACTGTCCCCTGCCGATTTCGGAAGGATGTTGGATACGGAGGGTAGCGCGGAGAGTATTCGCTGCTCGGAGAATTCAGCAGCGCGCGAGGAAACGGTCAGCAGGATGCCAAATCGACAGAATACGAACGGTGACAAGTTGGAGGAATTCGAGAAGCTACTTCAATCGATGTTACCTTCTCGTACACCGTCGCAGGAGGAAGAGCAGCCGGAGGAAAATGACGTCGAGAAGAAAATAGGTTTGTTCTTTTCTTTCACCCTTATAGTTACACATTAACACTAGAGAACTACCACACCAGTCAAAATCACTGGTTTATACAATTTTATTTTAAAATTTCTATTTTACGTTACAATTTTTTCCCCGCAACGATGCAATGATTTTTACAGTGATAACTAAAGAAATAATATAATGAATTTTATTTTATTTTTATTTATTAGAAATCAAGATAATTTTGGTAGAAATAACTTCGTCTTAACTGTCGGTAGGTCTAGCGTTAATTTATTTTCCCTTCATTTCGTAACACTCGTTTCTTCTTAAATTTCGTAGTTATCATTTTTTTTTTCTCAAATCTTATCAAACTACGTTAACTCGGCTCGGTATTTACTATTATATATATCAATTTCAATTGTTATTATACCGAATGATTTGGCTAACAAGGAAAGAATATTTCGTCTTTTAAGTAAATGACAATTTCACGAATTTTCAATACTACGAACAGGTAGCAAAAAAAAAAATTGCGATCGTGTTACCGGATTGTGTTACTCACTTGAGACATGCTTTGGCCGAACATTTGGCAAAATTTATTGTGAATGTGTAGGGCAAGATACGTTTAATTTGGTGTTTTTGTTCGAGAGAGAGAGGGAGAGAGAGAGAGGGAGAGAAAGAGATTTGAAAAGGCTGAGAAGGAGCATCATAATGTACAGAGGACTCTCCCGAGGGCTAACTCCCTGGCCCCTTAATGCTGGCAGGGGCTAAAATAAAGCCGTGCCGCTCTAATTATCGTCCCATTTTTTTTCTTGAAGAAAGCTCCTGAGTAAGCCACAAAACGTCAAAGTCTTCCAAAAAGAAGGAGGATATTTTTGTACGGGGATCCAACCCTTCTTATTTTCCACCCTTTAGCTTAGAATCTACCTAAATTTATGGTTACAAGATTTATGGCACGGAGGTTTTGTAACTAAAAGCTACAACTGTTGAGAGAGTTGCTACGAATTTCTCCTAAGAAATAATTGTTAACGGGATAATTAATTGAAACGTAATTTTTTTTCTTTTTCAATTCTCACACGCACGCATTTATACATTTATACAAATATATTGTCTATAAAATATTTTTAAATTTCATTAATATTGTAATGAAGTTCGATTATCAAGATTAGGTCGAGTCTAAAACAAATCTAAAAAAAAATACATATATATATATATAGAAAATACAAGATATTTAATGTAAATATACATATCTCGCATATATCATCAAAGAACTAACTATCTATTATTGTAATACGTTCTAATATTCAATGACGCCATATTTAATATCCTCATCGTGGCTATACACTTTGAATATTAATTTTTTACTAAATATTTATTTGCAACAAATGTTTCGTAATCTCTGTATACAGGCTTGTTTTACCGATATAATTATAATAAGCATCTCTCATTACACTGTCAATGAGATTAGTCCGACGCGACATTTGAAAAAACAGGAACAAGCTTCGTCAAGTCAACGAACAAAAATCATCCATCTGTAACATTCGAGGATTCCCTGAATTTTCAGTATCGTTTCCTTCGTCACGTCATTGCATTCGTTTTGCTCATCAACATCCATTTGGAAATCCATATTTTTAGAAAAGCTTCGAATCTGCTTGTGAGGTGTTGAATCCCATCTCTGGTCTAGGCTTCTAGGAGAAGGAGGAGACTCGTCTACCGCGAATCCCTCTGATTCGTTCGAAACACTGGCTCGTTCTTCTAAAAAGGTGGAACAACAAGGGGTGAGAAGGGGCGAGGGCCAGGGGTATGCAGTGGAAACTCAGGTAACCTGTTGAGAGGGCCTGGAGTAGACGAAAATGGAGAGCTTGGCGCAGCTTAACTTGGAGAATTTCCCAGACGCTCGCCAAGGGCATTTGCAGGGAAAGTGGCTGGTTGGCAGCCGGGGTGATTTTCGCCCCGAGAGAAGAAATTTCCCTGGCCCCGGGGATTAAGTTTCGCCTCGCGCGCGACCGAAACGTCTTCAGCGGTCTTTCGTCCCTTTCGTCCCTTTCGTCCCTCTCCCGTATCCGCCCGTTTCTATTCTTATTCGGCCGCTTTCACCGGCCGAGCACGCGGCAACCAGATGGTAACGCGAACTTTAATGATCTTTTTCGTGGCTCGGCAGAGAGCCGCCGGAAATTAGCGACCGACAGAACTTGCTCGCCGGGAGCTCTTCGCTTTTGTATTCCTTCGTCGTCGTCGTCGACGACGACTCGGGGAAAAATGGGGAGAAAGTTCCCCCCTTTCTTTTTCTTTTACGCGCGCGCGTTTGCATTCGCGAAGGTCGTGGAGGAAGAAAACACGGCGGGAAATTTTTTTGCGTTTTCGTATCGTTACTCTATGTTTAAATAAGACGATCTCAATGTCACACAGTTGAAAATGAGAATGATCAGATCGAAAGAACGTGAACGTTTGTAAGCAAGCAGTACGTACGATCGCGATCGAATATACGTGAGAAAATATTGTCCTATACAGGAAGAAAGTACGATAAGTACTGCGAGGTGATAACTTTTAAACAACTGTTGACAATTTCCTAATAAACTCTCATATTGACTCAAATGGTTTTATAGACCTTTTGAAATTAACTAAAACGAATGTAATTATTGAGCATTACTTTAATATTGGCTCCTTCACGACGAGCAACATTTCGGAAGTTTCAAAGAAGATACGTTCAGTTCGAAAATCGATTTTCGAGTTTTATGAATTCTTGGATAGATAGTACGGTTTCGGAGGATTCGTGCGGATTCGTTGTTTTTCTTTCCTGTTAATCGCGCGCGCCGAATTGTCGATTTGGGGAAAGCAATGTCGATGGTCTCTAGAGACGACTCGAAGCGACCGGACGAAGCATTAACTCTATCAGGGGTAGAAAAATTATTCCAACGGAAGAAGGCCGCGGGCAGTCTGGCCGTATCGTACGCGAGTGGAATTAACGATCGCCGCGGAAATCGAAATATTAACTGGACGTGACAGCGGTGGCCGCAGTAGAATAGGATCAGCGTTTGATCAGACATCCTTCACCATCCGACATTTCGTCAGCCATTTGTCCTCGCTCGTTTCTCGATTGATATACTTTTACTGATATTCGATTTATTTTCTATAAAATCAGGCTGTTCTATATGATGTCTGACGTATGACACGCCTGGGGCTGATTTTACACGTTTCACTGACTCGTTCTACTGTAATAACTTGCGACTTGTGAAATATCAGTAAGAATTGTTGACACGAAAATTTAATTAATCGAACTTCTGCTGTTGATTGAAGTTTCAAATGAATATAAATGAAATTCTAGCGAGATTCAATTATAGAAAATTATAGAAAAGTTACGGGAAAAGGAACGGCTGTTTTATAAATCTTTACTACGGTAGAACGTCGATTATTGGGAATAATAGGGAGACAAATTATGTTCAAATAATAGAACGATGTGACTTTGCGAGTACTAAATTTCATATACGCACAGATTGCGGAGAAATCTCGTTTTGATATTTTTGTAATTTTAGCTGAATCACCTTTGAAGTAAATATTATATACATAGCATGTATTGTAATAATACGTAACAGAGATCATCAACTGAATCGTACAAGTAGATTGCGAATTTTCACGTATTTATAGGAAATTTTAAAGGGCAAAAAGTATGCAAAATATTCAAAGTATACAGTTTTTTTTTCTATCGTATCCTCAAAAATATGAATTTATATAAAAATCTTTCCAGCATTCCAATTATCGAAGTTCCAATTATCGATATTTCCAAATGTTTCTTTGTTAATTTTAAAAGTAAAGTTCGATCAAAGCTTCAGCAAAACTAGAGCAAGAAAGTAAACGAAGAATCGCGCGAAATATACAGTCGAAGCTATAGATCATTTGCTGACTTCATCGTGCAAACGCAATTGAGCCACCCTTAACGACGCGAATGCTTCGTTCGAACAACGTCGCGATGATGTCGCGAAGGTTAATAATCCGGTGGATTTAATAACGATGCATCGAGCTGATTTAATAGGGGGAACGTTACAACGCGGGTGTTTTCCGAGTGAACCGCAGCTGTTGCCAAATTCGCGAGTCTCCGCGGCGAGTTCTCGGGTTCTCCGATCGTCCGCACCTAAATTTCCACGGCGAATTCCACGTGGAAACCGAAACGCTCCGCTATCCCGCGCGGCGTTCCAAATTAAACTCATAAAATGTCCGGGGCCCGACGTGAGCGGGCTTCGGAACCGGCACTCGGAATTACACGACGCGTGATCAACGTAAATTCTCGGAACATGAATTCTGCGTGTTACGCTGGGTCCAGCGGCGACACTGCTGTTGGAATCGCGAATGATTCCTTTGTTCCTCCGTTTAATTCGAGAATTTAACGGAGAATTCTCTCGACGAGAGTTTTCATTTTATATGAAAATGTTATTAACACTAGAACTGCCACACCAGTCGAAACGACTGGTTTTACAATTTTATTTTAAAATTTCTACTTCATGTTACAATTTTTCTCTCCGCTATGATGCAATGATTTTTACAGCGATAACTAAAGAAATGATATAATGAATCTTATTTTCTTTTTATTTATTAGAAATCGAAATAATTTTGGTAGAAATAACTTTGTCTTAACTGTCGGTAGTTCTAGTGTTAATATTAGTGAAATTTTACGGACGAACATCTAGGAAGAAAGAATTTATACATACGAAAGTGCTCGAAACATTTGTAGATATTGTTCGCGACGCGTTGCGTGGAGACATTTTGAAATTTCGCCAGCATCATTATTATATTATTATATTCAAATAAATGTAAAAATATAATGGATACGATATTTCATTTTTATAGACATTCGTGAAATATTGATGAACTATCAAGCCTCGATTGAAACGAATTCGCATATTCACTATCGTAACAAATATCGTCGTCGAAAATGAATGAAACTTAACGTATTATCACGTTTCGTAGAGAAATTATCAAGATATCTATGGAACTAGAAAGATTAGACGATATCTCAGGGAAATATACGACTATTTCACAAAAACATCGTCAAAGCAATGAAATTCAAGCGCATTGTCACGTTTAGTCGTGAAACTAGCAACGTATGTACGAGACTAGCACGATTAAAAGAAATCACATCGAAATATACGATTATTTCACAAAAACATTGTCGAAACGATGAAATTCAACGTATTACACGTTTAGTCGTGAATTTAACATGACATCTATGAAACTACAAGATTAGACGAAGTCTCATCGTAATATTATATTTCAGATTATATTTCGATAACGTTGTAGTAACGGTAAAATTCAAGGTTTTATCACGTTTCGTTGAGAAATTACCGAGATGTCTATGATCGTATCAGGATTAGACGAAGTCACAGCTAAATATAAGACTATTTCACAAACACATCGTCGAAACTGTGAAGATCAACATACTTTCCGGTTAGTCTTAAGAAATTAGCAAGGTATCTGCGAAACTAGCAAGATTAGAAGAAATCACATAGAAATAAACGATTATTTCACAAAGTAAAACGTAGTTGAAAAATATGAAAATCAACGTATTACCACGTTCCGGCGTGAAATTAACAAGATGTCTATGAAACTAGCAAGACGAGACGAAATCTAATCGAAATCTAAAATTATTCCACGTAACGCCGTAGTGACGATAAAAATCAAGAATATTGTCTCGTTTCGTCGTGAAATTAGAAAGGCGTACATGGAACTAATATGATTGGACGTAGTCTCAGGGAAATATACGTTTATACCGCGATAACAGAGTCGAAGCTATGAAATGCAGCATACATATTATTTCGATTCGTCGTGAAATTAGAAAAAC
Source organism: Tetragonula carbonaria (assembly GCA_032399595.1). Lineage (NCBI taxonomy): Eukaryota > Metazoa > Arthropoda > Insecta > Hymenoptera > Apidae > Tetragonula > Tetragonula carbonaria. The sequence goes on from JAUCRC010000008.1 coordinate 10,026,733, forward strand.
ATATAGTTTATATATTTATATTAGTCGTATTATACAGCGTATGTATTTCACAATTTACACATACATCTCTATACTATTTAATCGAGTTTAATTTTCTAATTGTCGAGTAACGAAAAATATCGAAGAATCGAAATATTAAATATTAAAATAGAAAACTTTTACAGTACATAAGAATCTTCTGCGATAAATGTTTGAACAGTTTTATTTTTAGCGAGCCTGGATCGGTGTACGTGGATCTTGGTCGCATTGGAACTGACATCGGGTATAATTGAAGGCTTTCCAAAGCTTCTGGAATCTGGTTTAGATAGCGCCTCGCGTTAGAACGTCCGTTACCACAGCATCGACTAATGCAAACTTTAATTAAACGTCTTCCGCGGAAGCGTCTTCCGCCGCGTCTTCGAGCGTGCGTTCCGTGCAATTTCCGGCGCGGTGGTGTCAGGGCCGCGCGCATGATTAAAATAATAAATTGCGCGCTCGCGTTTACGGTGGAAATTAGCGCCCAGATCGGTCGGCAAACGACGATATTTTGAATTATAAATGGCCCGTTGCCCGTTTCGCTTCGATGTAAGGGAATTTCTTCGAGCAAATATGGCGAATGAGAAGTTTTAACGCGGTGAATTCGTTGGCTGGCCACCGGCCAATTCGATCTCACGGTCTGCCTCGTTTTCCGAATTGCGCTATTAGATTTGCGAAAAGAAAAAGTCCCCCCGCGACGACGCTCGGATTCGCTGCAAGCGAATTCGCCGAATAGCCTGCTGATTGAAACCAGTTTTTTCTCTGGCCTACGTTCATTGTCTTGCATCATTCGCAAAGACTGTTCTATTCAATGTTACGTTTATATTCAGATTGGATAATAAAACTGTGTATTTAAGTTTCGTTTTCCTTTCCAATTCTTGAATTATCGTGAAAACTGAGAGACTACATGTTGTATTGAAAGAACCACCGGAGAATTTCAATTCCCTAATTTTCGACTTGAATAACGTCTCTTAGATTTCGAGATTATTTTCTAACATTGTTTGAAAATTATTTGAGATATCATGTAAAAGTCATTGAAAATCACTCTAAAAAATTACCCGATGTCCTTTTCAAATATTCAATTTGAATTAGCTAGATTATTTTCTCTTTAAATGTCAGTGATTAGTAAAAGTTTGAATAATATCCAATTAACTGTGCTCCTGTCTATAATCGATATATTTCAACTATACTGATCTACTCCATAAATCGAAAATTATATAAAAAAGTGATTGTTTAAATTTACCGTTACTTGCGTCATCTTTTTAAGACGTACGATCTTATAAAGCAAGTCCTTTGTTATTAGAATATCGATCTGATGTTCCCGTAATGAAATTAAAAAAAAAAAAGGAAACGAATAGAAAGTGGAGTTATTCCAGTGGTAACGGTAAGATTTTAACCACTAGCTTATTAATTCATTTTTCTTCAACCATTCCGCCATTAACTGAAAATCGGCACCGTCACCTTATCCCCGAAGCTCGCAAAAGGAAATCGTCCTCTCGTCTCCTCTATCCTCTCCACATTTCCAGGCCACATACGTAGCCATTTTCAAAGGCTGCGTACTATTAACAATCTCCCTCGACGCTTGCAAGTGGAGTGTCAATATGGCAGGGGCGGATTATCATAATATCGTCCGTCGGTTCGGCGTGTATGCGTGTACACGCGTCGCGAGGAGTGACATCTTGCCACCCCTGTGCTCGCGAAACTCTAAACTCACCCTCCCCCCCCCCCCGGGAGAAAGTTTCCATCATTCGATTCGCCAGATGCGTTTCGCGAGCATCCTCTTTCCTTCGAGCGCTCCTCTTTCCTCCCGCGACCCAGTCGATTAGGGTCCAGTTCATGGGGGTTGTTCTCAAGTTTTATTTGTCCCCCTGTTCTCCGGATTATCCGGGAATAACTTTATGCAGACTACGTAGAACTACGAAGGGTTTCTCCTCTGGATATTTCGTTTCCTTTTCCAACGGAGAGAGCAGAGCTTCCACGACACGCGAAAGGGAAAGAAACGGTAAACTCTGGTAGTGGAGATGGATATCGGGTCGTTCTCGGTATGTGGATCGTTTATCTCGATGTATAGCGAGCCTCAGATAAGAATGACGAACGGCCGGGGAGTCGTGGTACCGACAGGATTATCAATTTTTCGCAGTCGAAAGTTTATCGAATTCCCTTAAGGAACTAAATCGACCCGAGCCTCACCGAAACTTGGTCTTTTCACCTTTCAAATCGTCTTCGATTTTCGTTCGGCTTTAGGTTAGGTTCAAGTTAGGAGAGGACTTTTCTCAGCAAGAAATCCGAGAAATTAGAGGAATACGAGAAATGAATATTATTTATTTTTTATTCTATTAAGAATCCGGGCTTCTCGAAATTTTGATCTTTCACTCTCGAAATCGTTTCCGTATAGGGTATTTTAAAAAAACTTAAAAGACTTTATCTACGAAGATATAAATATCTTTTATAAAATAGAAACATAAATATTGTTAAAAAAAAAGTTAAATAAAGAGGTTAATAAAAAGAAATTTAAAAAAGACCGCGATCAAATAAATCGAAACAAAAGAAAATCTAATTGCAGTCTTTTTGCGATATTTTTTGTCGAAAAAAACTCAAACTTGAAATTTCCCCTTATCTCCAGGAAAAGAGGATGGCAATTAAACAAATCAAGATAAAGAAAAATCGTGAAATTAGCTGTAATCACTCTAGCAGAAAGTTTCTACGCTTTCGTAGATCCTACGAAAGAGTATCGATAACGAAACGTTCTACTCGATTCGCGGAACAATGAGCGAAGCTGTGATTCTGAGCGTTGAACGCGCCGGTGTCGTATCGTGACACGAGACACGCGTGAAAAATGACGCGGGGAATCTTGAAAAGCTCCCTAAATAAGAAATCGTGGCGTTCGCCCTTCTTCTCGCTAGAGCGAGAATAGCCGTGGGACTCTCGCGAGCCCGAGAATCATCAATTCTCAGCGTGTCAGCGCGCAGCAGAAAAAGGCGTCTCGAGAGAGTCCTCCGGGGTCCTCGACTTCCGGCCCGGAGAAGCCTCGCGGATCCTCCGCACTTTGCACCGTGATAAAGGAAGCCGCAGTCGGATGACGAATGGCGGCCAAACCGGGACAAATTTCGCTCTGGGGTAGATAACGTCCGAAATCATTACCGACCGCTCCCTCCCCCCTGTGCAAATTGTTTGGACCAGCACGGCTCGAAAGGCAGCCTGCCTCCTTTTTTTCCCGCCTACGCGAGAGACTGTTTCAATTTGGGGACGGAAGCTCGAAGGAAAAGTGATTGATGTTCGACTGACTAATGGAAGGGGTAATGTTCCGGTGAGTACGAATTGATCAAGAGAATGCGCCGTTGATTCCACGAAATTGCGGGGCGAGGATTGATCGTTTGAACGGTCGAAGGGTGACACGGTTTGATTATGTATCAGGGAAGAAGTCACCTGTTGAGGTAATTATTCGGTGGATGAACTAGAAATGGAGAAATGAGCTGACAATTTTGACGCTCCGCTTTTCTTTTGTCCAGGAACGATGTTAATTTCCTCGTTGTCAGTCGTTATTTCGGCAAACGTTACACCGAATTCGCTCGATTCTTTTTTTCTAAAATTTCACTAACGCTACGGGGAATCTGAAAATGTATATAAAAATTACATGATATGTTTCGCGAACAAACATTTAGTAAAGGCTATTTAAGGGTAAATAAAATATCATTTAAGATTTAATTCCACTGTTTCGGGCATTTTTGTGAAATATGCACTTGTAATATGATACAATGATAACAGCCGAATTTCATAACAGTTTTAATGAAATTTGAAAATGTTTCATATAACATACATATGTATTTTTATTATGTTATTTATATTACGTATGTTATATGAGAAACATTTTAAAATATATATATATATATATATATATATGTAACTCTTTTTATAATTATAGTTTCTAAAAAGAGTTTCTATATCAGAGAACTGTTTTTTATGATCTACATTGTAGTGGTGAAAAATTAAAGAAAAAGAAAGAGATGTAAATGGTGTTTCAAAAGTTAGAAAGATAATTTATATCGTGATAGACGATAGTACATAGAAAAAATAGTTCCTTTCCTGTGTCTTAAGGTGGGATTTTCTATAAACGACAGACAAACGCATGTAAAAATGTGTTTGTACAGTGGAGCTTGATCTGAAAATCACAGTGCAGAAAAACAGGAACATGCATCGAATAAAAATCTAATCCTGTAACATTTAAGGATTCCTCGATCTATAAGATTTCCTTTTCAATTTTCCAGTTGCCGAAGAACTTCCTCTGCAAGCAAAATCGAAGAAATACCACGCTTCTACCCCATCCCATCTAATTTACTTCCCATAACAGAATATTCAACGAAGACGAAATTCGCGCGGCCACGAAAATTCCTTTCTCCCCGCTCGGTTCGAACGAAGGGCGGAAAAGCATGAAAAGCTTTTGAAAAATGAAAAGCACCACGCTCTCCTTTTGCGCGTGCAACGCGCACACGCCAGATTTTTTCAAATTACGCACGCGGTGCGCTCGTGCGCGTGGAAGCCGCTGCTTCGGAGAGATGTTCGAGTAGCGGAAAATCTGCCGGCTTTCGGGAAAAACGACAGACGGCTAATCTGTCGAGAGAAATTAGTTCTGACGTTTGATCGGGGACGCGAGAGAGGACTCTTCTCGAGCCTCTTGTGTTGCCGTCGATGGCCAGCTGTTCTCGCAAGCTGCTCCTTTTTCCCTCCCCTGAGTTTTCTACAGCTTTTTGGCTACCTACTATGTATTGTGCTGGGTGCAACTGAACAATGCTGTTACCGTGTACTTCTGATCGATAAGCCGATTAGGGAATCGAGCGAACGTCCCTTTTTTTCCCCGAAGAATTCACGTTATCATCGTTACGTTTTAAATTGGTCCCTGCCAGTAAATGGTTAGCGATTTCACTGGCTAAAATCCAAGGACGAACAGCTGCAACGCCTGTACCATCCTGTTTTTACGTCAGCGCAATTTCCACCGTTTTTACGACCGATCGATCGAATTGATCAGGGTTAACTTGTCTCTGGCATCGCAAACGACGCGAACGTCGTTTAATTCGAACTCACCAGCGCGAGCCATTTCCTACGCTGCCATTTCCCGGCTATCTTGCTGTTCTCTGCGAATTCTACCTCGCTCGATTGAAGAACAATTTGTGGATTCTTTAATCACTGGCCATTTGCATCACTTTTCTCTCTCAAGTCTTAAGAGTGCAATTATCCAAAGCTATATACATAGCTTAGAACGAAGACAGAATTTATTCGTTTTTTTTTTTAAATTTTGGACAAAATCTATTCATTATCAACTCACTCGCTCGATCCGTAGATTCTTCCAGACACTTTTCTCAATGAAGCTCTCAAATGTAAAAAATTAGAATTCTCCACATGTACGTTCACGTTATTCGAACAAAAGCAAAATCTTCTTCATTGTCACGCAAAGTCCGAAATTACCAATGTCCGATCTACGATCGCTCCGAGCGAAGAACGACCCGTAGATTCTTTCATCACTTGTGCCACTTTTCTCGAGTAAATCTCTCTAGTTTGAAAAATACTAGAATTATCTACATACGTTTATGTTTACATTATTAGAACAAAAGTAAAATCTCATCGTTTTTACCTTCAATTGGCAAAGTCTAGAATTACCAATGCCCCCAATCTGACTTGGTAACTTCTGATTCGGTTGTGTTACGCGTGTCGAAAGCGAAACCAAACGATCTCGCCAAACGATCGAAAGTTTTCCAACGAATGTCACCGGTGGACGCGAAACTCTGACTAACATCTCCGGACGAGTACGGAAGAGTAAAATGGTACCTGCTAGTGCCTGCGGAAGGCGGGATCGCGTGCGACGTCAGTTGTTCGCGGTGAATATTTCGTGCGTCCCGTGACAATAGGAAGGCAACGACGTCTAAAAGACACGATGCTTCCAATGCCAGAGCAGTAGTTCCGTTGGGTTCAGTCGGTGCCTGGTCTCTTGACCTGCTTGCACAACAACGGCCACCAAACGATTGGCATTTTTACCCCCGTCGTCCACCCCCTACCACGGGGTGGTCACGCCAGCCTTTTACATATTTTCAATCGTCTGAGATATGCCAGCACCGCACTGTCCTCGCTTGGCCGCGTCACGAGACTCCTACGCTCGATTCCTTCGACAGAAAATCAAGTGGATTTCTCGGTTCTCGTTAATCGAGAGTAAAGGTTTCGAAGTTTCTTTAAAATTTTCACGCTGCTCCTCGTGCGAAATAAGCTTCAGTGTGGTAAATTAGAAAAGCGACGTTTCGTAGAAATTTTTCATCCAGATCCGTAAATATTGAAACAAAATTTTATACTGTACGATCTAAAATTTTTGATCTACCTCCATAGTATAAACTGAGAGTCTGTAAATGTAAAAATGAAATCTTCTATCGCGAATCTACTTGAGACACTGAATGTAGAAGCAAAAATCTTATACTACTATCTACAGATTAAGTGTAAAAATAGAATCTCATATTAAGACCGAGAATCCTGAATCTTGTATGAAAATTTGAAACTTTGAACCGAAGCGCGTAAGTTTAGAATCTAATTATCTTAAATTTCTGCAAACAGAAATGGCCACTCCCGATGGCCCAGCGGATTTTCGATTGGAGTACATCGGCGGTTTCGTGCAGAAGTCGCTGAAGCTGAAGCCAGAGAAATGGGCCAGATTACTGCTCACGGAAGAATACAGAAACGCTGTGTTCGACTTCCTCGACAATCCTCTGCCCGCTGCGCTCTTCGTGGCTCTGACACCGAACGCGCAATTGGTCGCATCGACCTCGTTTCCCATACCGTGTCAGAGAACCAAAGGTGAGCAACGCACCATGGAAAAACTTAAGCTCTTTAAAAAAATTTCCAAAATCTGTGAAATCTCGAAAATTTCACCGCGCTAACCCTAAAACCTCTTGAGAGAGTTTTATCTGGCAAGAGAAAAGTCATGAATTATCTTCAGGTATTTACGCCGTGAAGATAGAACAGGCGCCATTGAGTAGGGAAAAGGAAGCTTGTTCGTCGATGTTGATACTTGGAGATCTGTCTTCCCGAGTTGTCGATCAATTAGCCACACTGGTGGACAATGTATTCGCGCCTTTATTAAGCAAAGCGGAGAATCACAAGGACCTGCCTGACGTCGCGATTCAGGATATCTCCAGACACGTTCATTCTCTTCGTGGCACTCTGTATCAAGTGAGTCTTCTCTTTTTCTTTTCTTCTTTTTCAGTACAAATTTCTCGTATAATATATTTTTCGTCGGAATACAGGTGAAAGGTCAGGTGAACGGTAGAACGGTGCTCCCAATGCCAGCTGGAATGGAGAAGGTGACGGAAGTGGAGAAACTGGTGCGAGCAGAGGGTCCCCAAGCCGTTGATCTGTATTTGAAGAGCGCTATCGAGGGTGTTGTGATAAAGTGGGCCTACTTGGTGAATGACGTTGTCACTCAGGAATCTAGCGCTGCTTTCGAGAATGGTCAAAACCCCACTCCGGACGTCGAGCTTCACTATTGGTCCACGAGACTAGCTAATTTAAGGTAGAAGATGCTGCCCTCCTGGGCAATAAATCATCTTATCGAATGATTATTAGAAACCATGGAGGGAATGTAACCTCCAGTTCGCGAAAGAAACGATTTTCTCAGGAATTCATTGAAAAAAATTTGATTTTACGAAAGAAAGGATCGTTGAATTAGAATACGAATGACAAATTAATGCTCTCTTAGCAACATTCAGCTCGAGCTAAAAAAATTTCACTCGTGAATTATTTCCATGCTAGTTTCTATTTTATTTTCAAGAACATTTCAAACTTTTCATTTCGACTTGAATATAAAACAGCATGCTATAATGGAGAGTGTATATCAGAATTTTTTGAAAGTCCAGAACGATAGAGAAACTTTGTTAAAACTATCATCAAAGAATTGATGAAGATTTCCCGATGCTTTCCCGATTATTTCCCGTCCAATTAATGAAGATTATTTTCTAGTTGAAGAAAATGATCGTCTTCCAGATATATTTACGATCAACTGCAAGAGGATCGAGTGAAGAAAATGGCGAGCATTCTAGAGAAAACAGACAGTGCCTACTTCCCCTGTTTTCGCACCCTTTTCGACAACGTGGTGTCGTCGATGGCTGAAGCGAAAGAGATATCTCTTTATCTATCTCCGTTGTCCAAGTGCTTCAAAGCGGTCGAAGAGGTCGATTTCTCCGAAGCTAAGCCGCTAATGACCACGCTGATACACTCGGTCGGATTAGCCTGGTCGAAATCCACCCACTATCAAAGTTCCTCCAAGGTGATCATCATGTTTCGACAGATTTGCAACCTGTTGATACAGGAGGCTCGTCGATTCCTCGACCCGACCTCCATCTTCCAAAGCGACGTCGACGAGGCGTTGCAACGTGTGCAGACATCTCGAGGTTTGGTTAAATCATATTTACGTTTGCAAGTGTTGAATTAATTAATGAACCATTGTGATTAACTCTTTATGTCCAGCATCAAGTTAACTGTAATATTTTTATTCAATTTCTCTGTCATCTGGATGACTTTCGACATATTGTAAACGTAATATTCTAAAAATGATATCGTACAAGGAAAAGGAAAATATTTTTTCTAATAATTTCATGTATAGTAAAACCTAGCCTAAATATCTCGATATTACCTCGATAGAATGTCTTCCAGGTAGTAGATGAGTTACAAACAGACAGTATAATATTTGAATATTAAGATTTCTGAAAAATAGAGATTCATATAAAGGACTCTGTCGTATTATGTTTAAAATGGTAAATTAGGGAAAAATAAGACGTAGTACTTATTTATTTATTATTACAAAGCAAGAACGTGTTGTTTTCTAGCGATTCACAAATGTTCAATGTACTCTTTTCTTCATTGCAAAACAAAATGAGAAGCTGAAGTTGATTTTTTTCTTTTGAAGCTTGACCAATTTAGATGACGGAGTTTAAACTATTTCTTCTTTTTCACATTCACATTTTGAAGTGATTTTATAAAACAAAGTCTTCCCTTTATAACGACCACTCAAAAATTGATGACCACGTTCTTTTCCTTTACCGCGATTCTACTACATTTGAAACGTTTCAAGAAACGTCTCATTCACGATATCAAGAATTATCATAAAAATCTATTTCTATCAATCGTCAGTGATTCAGAAACGATGTCTTAGCAAAAACATACTTTCATAGAAATACTGTTGCACGTACAATACTATTACATTTTTATGGTTTAATTTCATAAGAAGAATATTTCTAAATATCTAATCGTTGGATTAATCAGAATGTTTGATTCAGAAGCTCCATAAAAATGGTAAACAAAGAAACTCATCATCAAAGGACATTAAACGAACAAGCCTTTCACAGAAACTTTTTCACAGGCGTTTTAGAAGAATTCAAACGGCAGTTCGAACTTAGAAAAGACATGCCAGCGATGAAACCCGATGCACCACCGTGGACCTTCAATTCCAGCGCGGTGTTTACTCGCTTGGATGCTTTTTTGAAACGGCTGACCGATATCGAGTGGTTGTTCAACACGGTGATGGAATTCTCGAAACTGGAGAAAATAGAAATCGGCGGGATTCTCGGCGGATCTCTCAGCACGAGGATTATCAACGTCTACAAAGAGTTTCAGCAGTTGTTCATGTCTTTCACCGTGCGGGCAAACGACGCCCTCGAGCCAGACGACGAATCTTTCACCGCTGATTGTAGGAAGTTCAACGACTCGATCACCGACCTCGACTGTAAATTGGCGGCCATCCTTTGCCAAGCTTTCGACGACTGTGGCAACCTCGAGAGCGTCTTCAAGGTACCGCTTTTCGACGCTCTGGTATAATTTTGATTAGATGAGTCGTCGAGCAGAGATGGACCATTTTGTTTTCTAAAAAAACAGAATTACATGATTAGTAAGGGACTGAAATTGATTGAAATACAAATGATCCGATGATGCAAATAGGAATAGAAATAGAAAGGAGGTGATTCTGTGTTAAAAAAAAAAAAAAAATAAATCTAAAAAAAAAATAACATTTCTTTTAGTTAAAGCTTCGTTTGAAAGTTTGAAGAGAAAATTAAGTTTAAAAATTTGTCAAGTGTATTTGAATTTAGCCAATTGTGGGCTTGAAAGAAAAGATAATTATTTATGAAAATATTGACTATTTAGAATATACATACATACATACATACATATATACATACATACATATAGAATTATTATTTGAAGAATATTTATTCTATGCGTAAAAACCAGTCAAAAACATATTTAAAGTTTCATTTTTAAGAAAACAGATTTTGAATATATTTTGTTAAAATATATATTTTGCCTTGATAGTAACTTTACAAACTCGATTTTTTTCAAAAAGAAAGCATTATTCAAAGAAATTTGATCAAAAAAAGTTTACTACATTTATACTAAATACACATTTTTACACTGTTGACACATCCAATTTAATATATTATAAAATATTAAATATTTCACACTCGCTTTATCGTTTGATAAAATTTGATTCAGTTGCAAAGTTGACCATTAGATTTTCTTTTCTTTTTTTTTTTATTATACACCTATCGTAGAATAAAACAATAAAGTTAATTTTGAAACAAATCCTTACGGAGCAGTTTAAACAGTATTAAATATAATAATATATCGTAATACTAACGATTGCAAGTATTTTTTGTAGCCATTATGAGATAGTCAAGTTCATCTCTTTCTCACTTACGTATTCCAGAACGTATTTGTTGCCGATAGAAATTCTCATGTCGCTTCTGGTTTCAGTTGATAAATATCGCTGGAACGGTATTGGATAGACCAGTGATAAGCAAACAGTTCACAAATCGCTACACCAGGATCTTGGATCTACTGAACGTCGAGCTGACCGTGATCGAAGTTCTCTTCAATCGTGGCACTAGGGGCGCTCTAATTAATCTTCCGCCTTTAGCCGCGGCCTTGACATTTATCAGCATGCTCAGACAACGCGTCGATCTTCCCGTTCAATCTTTCAAGGCTATTCAACATCCGTAAGACTCGCTTAAATAGAGATTTAGTAGTTAACAGATCAGATTAGAAGTTCATAGTCAATTACGATTGTCACGCATTATTATTATATTTTATCGTTATAGAATAGTGAACAGCGAGGAAGGCCGGAATATAGAAAAACGTTACGAAAGGCTAATCAAGATTTTCGACGACAGGGAAACAGAGTTGTTCACGGAATGGGCACAAACTGTGCCTGAGACAGTCGATATGGGACTGAATCGCAATATTCTTTATCGCGAGAAGGATTCCACGTTATTGCTAAACTTTGATCCCGAGCTTTTGTGTGTTTTGAAGGAGGTGAACTACTTGAAGCAAATGTCGCGATCAGACATCCCCGAAGAGGCAATAAAGGTGTTCCTTTGACGTCAGATTTCCTATATATATTTTCATCATCGTCGAAAAATATTGCTTAGTCCTTAGACAAAATTTCTCATGCAGCTGAAGAATGATAAGCAAGGAGACTTATGCTTTTACTTTTGTTTATTATATATACAGTTAACGTGGTTACATTACGATTGGAATTAATTTTCAAAATGTTCGCGTAGAATAGGTTGTTCAACCCATCAAGGATCGGACAATAATTTATTTATTATAATATTATAAAAATACTTCGGTTCCTTGAAATCTCCGTTGCAAGTGGAAGACACGACGATGAGAATATATTAAAGCGAATTTTTGAAATTTCTATTAACCCTCGTATTAGAAAATAGAATTTGACGAAGCTGATTCTAAACGTGTCAGTCAAATTCAGCTTTTGATTATCAAGTCGAAAATCCAAATTAACAGAGAGACCATCTAACTCTCAATGTCCACTCTCCTACTTACTACTTTACCCTTCTAGTCTTAGTGTTATGTCGAACACACAAATAAAAACGAAAGGAAATTTCACCAAACATATACTCTAATCACGTTGACTTTGACAAATCTCATCCATCGACGTTATTCTGCTACCATCGCCAGGTGTCAGAAAACGTAGAAACGTTTCGCAAGTTTCGGATGCTGCTAGGCGCCACCGTGTGCTCGTACAACAACGTCTGCAAGATGACCAGACGAGTGGAGTTCCAGCTGATCGAGAAGGAGATAACCAGGATCGATTCGTTGGTGTCTCGGGGTGAAACGGAACTGTGCTGGAAGTCGGACGGCGTTCTCGAGTACATCGCGGAGCTGGGCGAGCTCGTGGAAGGGCTGTGGAAGCGAATCAAATCGGCCCAGACGAACGTGGGGAAGATCAAAGCAGCGCTGGACGCCTGGACGAGGGCGCCTCTCATCGAGAGGAAGGATCGCCGTAAGGACGCTTTATTGTCGTTCGACGAGCGTCCAGAAAAAGTGTCGAGACGTTACGGCGAGGTCGAGAGGGCTGCCGAGCAGATTCATTCGTTGTTGGAGGAGAACAAGCTGCTTTTTCAAGTTAGCGATGGGATGGAGGAACCGTGGCAGAGATACGTGGCCTATGTCGATGGGATCGTGATGGAGTCCCTTAGCAGGGCTGTAGGATGCTCGTTAGGTGAACGGGTGCTCGATATTTTTGTTACAATTATTTTCGTTTCGAGTCTTACGCTATTCTCTACAGTGTCCAAACTTTGGTTTGGCAGAATCTGTTTTATCCGAGTTTTTATTTTATAAATATCTCACCCAAGCTTATATTACTGCAATAAAATGTTCGCCAATTGATAGTAGACGATATTGTTGGATGACTCAGCATTCGAAGTAGTTTGGATAAAGGAGATTATACTGTAATACTGCAATACACTTGAAACTAAATTAGTTTCTTTCCTTTATGTACATCGTTGTTCAAAAGTTTCACAACATTTTTTCACTTTTAACGTTCGAATACCGAACAATTTGGATATTTTACAATTATAATTGCAAAATTGTATTAGGATACTTGGTGGATAATATGGACTCGAACGAAGATACCGAACCGCTGTTAGAAGCAAAATTAGAACTCAGAGAACCAGATCTGTATTACGTGCCCTCGCTGGAACCCGACGATCCAGATGGTCTGGATCAATTGATCTTGGCGCTTTTGAACGATATCATAGGAATGGCTGCTCTCGTGCCGAGATTAAAGAAGGATTCTATAGGCTACAGCGAAGAACTGGAGGAAGATCCGGATATAAAAGGGATGAAGAACGAAATCATGAGTAACGTTGTAACCGCGGTGGATGAAGCCACGGAATTCTGTAGTAACTTCGAAGGTAGAAACTTGCACTCAGAAGGCCTTAAATTTTCATATTCGTTATAATGTAGAATTTATTCAGGATTTCTGTTTGCATAAGAGCTCTGCGAAGACCTATGCAAATAGTACCGGCATTATCACTAGAAGAAACTTTTTTAAACTGTGTCAAAATTTCAACTTAATTATTGCTCCAAATTTATAACGCTTAGTAATGACAATGATGCGGTAGTAGTTAATATTACTATCGATATTACTTATTTTAATGTTTTCACGGTGACACATTTTGAAAGAAGATCCCATGGTGAACTTACTTACATTTGTACCGGTATCAAACTTAAATGAAAAGATATAAAAATAGCGATCATTGGGAAGCTTCTCTATAAATTTAGGCGAATATATTTCTATTCTACTCACACGTGTATTATTGCTTCTTTGAACTTTCCATAAACGCATACGTCATCTAGTGACAACAGTAGAATATATCAGAGGAAGCTTTCAGACTTTAGCTTCGTAATCCGCGCTTCATCCTTTGTTGTATTACTTTATCAGGATACGCCTATCTCTGGTTAGATGATAGGGACATGGTGATGCAACAGTTTCTCGAGTATAGCCGACAATTGACGGTGGAGGAAATGGAGATGGTGGCCGTGCAGGATCCCAAGGGGCCGACACGGTCACCGCCGAAAATGGAGCAATTCCGCGAGCAAATCGACCTTTACGAGGGCCTCTATCTCGAGATCGAGGAAATGGAACCGTCGAAAGTGTTTTGTGGCTGGTTCAGGGTAGACCTCAGACCCTTCAGACAGTCGGTGCTGAACATGGTCTGCAAATGGTCGAGCATGTTCAAGAGACATCTGGTCGATCGCGTTACCAGCAGCCTCTCGGATTTGGGATCGTTTATAAGGTGTGTTTTCTCTTACCACCAAGAATGATTTTATCATTATCAGTTTTATCAGGCTCTACGATCGATCTGTCTGAATACTCTGACTGTTCTCTTTCTGCAGATAATTTTCAAAGAGATGTTGAATTTAAATATATACACTTTCTCTCAAACTTGATTTTTCTGAAAAACGCAACCACCCACCTTGTTCAGTCTAAAAGTTCAATCGATTTTAGATCGTTAGATCGAAGTTTTAATTTGATAGTTGAAACTGATGTATGTAATTACTAGCTTCAAATTATTATAAAGTATCACTGGGAGATTATGAGGAGTTACAATATAGTTCGATATTTCATTCATAGACGAGCGGACGAGGGTTTGCTTCAACCGATACAGCCAGGCGACTATGCTGGATTGGTTAGCGTGATGGGTTATCTGTTGCAAGTGAAAGAGAGGCAACCAACTACAGACGAAATGTTCCAGCCACTGGAAGAGACGATCGAACTGCTAAAATTTTATGATCAAGATATTCCAGAGGAAGTGAATGTTCTTCTTCAAGCATTGCCCGAACAATGGGCTAATACGAAGAAATTGGCCCTTATGGTTAAACAGCAAGTGGCACCTTTGCAAGCAGGTAGGTATATTGCCATTCATAAGCACTGCGACATCTGTTTTGAATTTCTGCAATTGAAATGTATAATAAATTTTCATAGAAAATATTTGCAAAACAGTAAAAGTCCAACAATAGTAGTCCTGGGAAATGTTGGTCTCAGAATAATTTCATTAAATAAATCCTGTGCGACTTAAATGGAGAACTTTTAGTTAAAGTTGAAATCTGATTTATAGAATCATTTATATCGTTCATGGTATTGAAATGACAATGAACATAATAATTTTTATAACAAATACAAATAATTACAAATAATTTTTAATAAATATTTTATTATATAATTTTCTGATTATTCGACGCAATACAATTTAATATAATCTTTTCTAAATTTATAACACAATTCTCTAAATACACTTAATCGACTTGATACAACAGGCGAAGTGTCCAGGATAAGAGGACGAATCTCCGCGTTCGATACAACAATAACTCACTATCGCGAAGCCTTCCGACGATATAATTTCTTCAAATACGACTGTCAGAATCCTTACGAGCTGCTAGATGAGCAGCACAAGGATATCCTGATGTTAGAACGTCAAATGAAAGACATCCAAGAGTCTGCGTCATTATTCGAGGTTATCGTGCCAGAGTTCAAAGTGTTGAAACAATGTAGAAGAGAGTTGAAGATGTTGAAACAACTTTGGGACTACGTGAATATCGTTAGAAGTTGTATCGAAGGATGGAAGACCACGCCATGGAGAAAAATCGACGTGGAGAACATGGACATCGAGTGCAAGAAGTTCGCCAAGGAGATACGAGGTTTGATTAACACACACATATATATATATATATATATATATATATATATATATATATATATATATATATATATACTTTATAGTCCTTTAACCCTTTGCGCTCCAAGCATTTGATGTTTGATTCCAATTGTGTAAATGATAATCATTGAGCTATTTTTAAAAATTATCCAGGA
The DNA here is from genome assembly GCA_032399595.1 of Tetragonula carbonaria. NCBI lineage: Eukaryota > Metazoa > Arthropoda > Insecta > Hymenoptera > Apidae > Tetragonula > Tetragonula carbonaria. Next base: position 10,042,445 of record JAUCRC010000008.1, read on the forward strand.
TTTCCACAATATTTCCCACATGCATATTTTAGCATACTACCGGATCATTTTGACGATATTTTTCAAAACTTTTCATCCAATTGCAAATGAAGTAGACTGCATTGATTAAATTTTTGCATTGACTCAATTTTTCTAATCGTTCACAGAAAGAAGTGCGAATATTCATTCGACATTCCTTTAGAACTTTTGATATTCTTTTGAAACTCTTCTAAAATTCGTTTGAAAGGATTATAGGCACACCTGAAAATTGACGTGAAATATTCTGAAAAGAAAAAGAAATAAAGGGTATCAGACTATCAAATCTAGCTCAACGAAGGATCGCAAAGGATCACGTCAGCTGAAGTATATTTTCAACATACTAGTTGAAATAATCAGCTCTGGACAAGGAAATGAGATCGTGGGACACTTATGTGTCACTGGAGGCGACCGTGAAGAATATGTTAACATCATTGAGGGCTGTAGCTGAGCTTCAGAACCCAGCCATAAGGGAGAGACACTGGAGGCAATTGATGAACAGCACCAAGGTACCGGCGGAGGTTAAAAAACGAAGAATAGGTTTACGAAAAGAGTTGAAAGCGAAAGTTCAAAAACATTAATATTTTGTATATAACGTCCGATTTTGTACGAAAGATTGTACGTGTATATTTTTGTAAATATTTTTTTGCATTGTCGTACATATCGTACATATACGTGTACATAAGCTTTTCTTCTTACGAGTTTTTGATACGAAAGATGAATCAGTGATTCAGATTAAGATATTTTTGGGGAAGTACACGAAGGTGTTTAGAGTTAGTTGCACCGCTGTATATAAGCTATCGGTGTTACAGAAGCTGGGCGACATGACTCCAGAAATGACCGTAAGTCTTCACTGTAAATACGCGCACTTTATCCTCTGAATCATTATTTTTTTGAAATCTCTGAGCACGAACATCGAAATCACCGCCACGATCATTCAATAAATACATCATTACATAGTTAGCAATGCATGCGTCACATATGTATGTCAAACGAATAATTTCTATTATGTTTTGATCATCGTTTTTTCGTTCATCGTACGTACCATTCGCTGTATATATATATACATATATATATATGTCGTTAAATAAATTGATTTTCCACTCGAAACGTTTCATTCTTCATACACCTCACTTTATCTTTACTTTTTTTTTAAATTGATTTGTTACGTAAATTTCAAATACATTTGCAATGATGTACAACGATAAATGATGCATCCAATTCGATTTGTAATGATAAACATAACAATTACACTCAGGACTTTTATGCATTTACGAGACATTTGAACACGCATGAAAATACACAAAAAATGTACAATGTATCCAAACTAAAAATATTTATTATAAAAATCAAGTTTCTATTTCATTCGCAAAAAATCCGCGAAGAAACGCGGTCTAATCGCGGCAATTGATTAGGTACGATTCGTCATGGACGAGTCTACCACGTTGGCCGATCTTCTCGAGCTGAATCTTCACGAGTGCGAGGAAGAAGTGAAGAACATCGTCGACAAAGCGGTGAAGGAAATGTCTATGGAAAAGTACATGAGAGAACTGAACGCCACCTGGTCGAAAATGGAGTTCGAGAAAGAAATTCACGCCAGAACTGGCGCTACCTTAATAAGAGCCAGCGAAGAATTGATCGAAACCTTGGAAGAGAACCAGGTACTTTCCTCTTGCGCACGGATATTGCAAAAATTGCAGAAAATTTATATTTTACGTCTCCATTCCCATTCTCATTCTTGTATTCCATTTCTACTCTCGCGAGCCTAACTTTACTCATTTTCCGGGACGTGAGGAAGATGTTCAATTCTTCGGACATAAACTCGCTATGAGATCTAATTTAAACTAATTTAAACTAACAATCATCATTAGCGATTATGCAAGAATAAATGAGATTCACATTATATAAATACGAATATTGGTGACTATTACAAATTATTGAATATAATATACTATACAATGATCTTGTCTTAATATTACGAAATGAGAATTTGTGATACAAGTGGTCAAGATTTGCAAGAGAATCAGTTGGTATAAATACCATATTAGTAACAATAATCTATTCTGAAGCATATTCTACGCTTATTTATACAATTCTATGTTCTAAAAATATATTTACTCGTCTCTTAATTTTAGTCTAATGATTGGAATTCGTATTTATATCGAACTGACAGATCGAAGTATTCGAAATATGATAATACCACGAATCTTCGAATAATAACATCAACATACAATACATCGCTAAACCAAGAGTAAATGGTCCACTCAAAGATTAAACTATATTTTTATGGGCTATGACAGCACAGCAATTCGAGCTAGAAATTTCATTCCCATTCGATATTCTCATAGGTTCAGCTGCAGAATCTCATCACTTCGAAATTCATCGCCCATTTCCTCGAAGAGGTATCCAGCTGGCAACGGAAGCTGAGCATCGCCGATCAAGTGACCACGATCTGGTTCGAGGTGCAACGAACCTGGATGCACCTCGAGAGTATCTTCACGTCCTCGGAAGATATAAGAAGACAATTGCCAGTGGACGCGGAGAGGTTCGATCGAATCGACAAACAGTTCAAGGAAATGACGGAGGAGCTAGCGAAAACGCCGAACGTTGTAGAATCGACGAACAGGGAAGGTCTCGTGTCGTCGCTCGATATCCTGCAGAAGGAATTGGTCCTATGCGAGAAAGCCTTGGCAGAATATTTGGAAACGAAGCGTCTCGCGTTCCCGAGATTCTACTTCGTTTCGTCCAGCGATCTGTTGGATATTTTGTCGAATGGAAATCAACCGGAGGTCGTGGCCAAGCATCTGACGAAACTGTTCGACTCTATGGCCCGATTGAAATTCGATGACGCGGCTGCCGCATCGCCAAGACGCGTATTGGGTAAGTCGAAGATAAATCACTGTGAAAATAAAGTTGCCTCTTTTCGCTGACAATGACAAACTGTTATCGACGAAACATTCGTTCGACGAATGTTACGTGGTTCGAGTTGTTTGAGAAACTTCATCATTATCGAGTGATGGCGTTACGTGGATTTATCTCAATGAATTTTGCTCATGTCACTCCGCGTGTACTTTTTTCTTTTGCATATGTGCACGTGTAATTGAAGTGATCAACAACAAATTTATCGGTGCAGAGGTCTCGCAACTTTTAATAATTTCATCGTGATCGTTCGTTGTTCTTTCCTTCCTAAATTATTTAGATATGCGATACAAGTTTCTTCTTACAGTACAATATAAGTTCCTAATTGTTTATAAAATTATTCAGATAACTCCTTTGAATATTACATAATCTAACGAAATTTTAATCCTGCTGCGTTCCTTCGATCATTTGTATTTTTCTAACGTTGAAAAGCATCTCTCAAGTTTGCACGAAGCTATGAACGTTAGTACGCATGGTGATCTCTCGGTTGAACTTTATCGTTGAATACTTTCATCAATTCTTTTATGTATCGTAAGATGCGAACTCGAGAGTCAATGAATCGTAGTAACTTCAACAAATATTCTGAATATCTTCTCGTTTCAAGGTATGTTCGCGAAAGACGGGGAGTACGTGGAATTCGCGAACAGCGAGATGAGCTGCGAGGGGGCGGTGGAAGCGTGGTTGAATCGTTTGCAGCAAGTGATGAGAATCACAATAAGGCACTATTTCAGCGAGGCTGTAGTGACGTACGAGGAGAAGCCTCGAGAACAATGGCTGTTCGACTATCCGGCGCAGGTTTCCCTATGCGGGACGCAAATTTGGTGGACGACCGAGGTGAACATCGCGTTCGCCAGGCTGGAGGAAGGTTACGACAATTCGTTGAAAGATTACCTGAAGAAACAAATCTCTCAACTGAGTATACTGATCACGTTGCTGATCGGAGAGCTGACGAAACAGGAGAGGCAAAAGGTGATGACCATCTGCACCATTGACGTACACTCACGGGACGTGGTGGCGAAGTTAGTGCAATCCAAGGTGGAGACGTCGCAGGCTTTCCAATGGCAGAGTCAACTTCGTCATCGTTGGGACGAGAAGGAGAAGGATTGCTTTGCTAATATTTGCGACGCGCAGTTTAAATACTCTCACGAATACTTGGGAAATACTCCCAGGTCCGATGGGTTTTCGCTTTGTTTTTTTTCCTTCCTCCCTACAAATTCTTCCAAATTCTTGGAGTAAGGATCGTGGAATCTGGTAGCTGATTCATTGAGAGTTACGTTAGGAGAATTATTGCTAATATGTATGTTTTAATTTGTTTATCGGGAAAAATAATCAACAACTCTATGCTTTATTGATTATCATGTATTGATTATCCTTCTCTTTTTTATTAATTTCTCGATTTCATCGCGTAAACCTCTTGGCAAAGGGATTGATTTTTGTTATCACTTCACTTTTTTATCAATTTCTCTGTACGTTTTAACGAGTAATTCTACAACAGGGGAATGTATCTTTGTTCACGTGGAAATAACTTGTCGGATGACGACGAAATATTAAGTTTCATTAACATTCGATCCTCTATAAAATAAACTCTGTAAGTTTATTCGTCGCAAAAACATGACGAGATACGTAATGGCAAATTCTAAAATAGATTTACAATTACATCGACCATCATTTTATTTTTTTCATACTTTTTAACTTATAAATTACACTTTATAAATCCCGAACGATTCGAACACGATGAGTGGTACCTCGGTACAATGAATTTCTGCAAATTTTTCAAGATATCTATTGAATTTTTTCTTTTTTTTCATACAGGTTGGTTATAACACCGTTGACAGACAGATGTTACATAACACTGACCCAGTCTCTTCATTTAATAATGGGCGGGGGACCAGCAGGCCCAGCCGGAACCGGAAAAACGGAGACTACCAAAGACCTCGGCAGAGCTCTTGGCATAATGGTCTACGTGTTCAACTGTTCCGAGCAAATGGACTACAAATCCTGCGGCAACATCTACAAAGGATTAGCTCAGACTGGCGCCTGGGGTTGTTTCGACGAGTTCAACCGGATCACGGTCGAAGTACTATCTGTAGTGGCTGTCCAAGTAAAATCGATCCAAGACGCCATTCGGGATAAGAAAGAGAAGTTTAACTTCATGGGAGAGATAATCGGCTTGACACCAACGGTCGGTATATTCATCACCATGAATCCAGGTTACGCGGGACGAACCGAGTTGCCAGAGAATTTGAAAGCCTTGTTTCGACCTTGTGCAATGGTGGTCCCCGATTTTGAGCTCATCTGCGAGATTATGCTAGTCGCGGAGGGATTCCAGGTATACTGAAGCAAAACAATAATTTTCAGAATACAGTTGATCAATTCACGGAAAATACGGTTGTGCAAACTTTCTACAGACACTTGCACAAATAAAATTAACAAAATTTTTTCGTTTGAATTTGCGCGTTTGCTTCAATGCGAAGGATTTTGATGTTTCCTAACTTTCTGACAGAATTTGGATTTTTCGAATCTATATATTCTAAGAGATAGAGCTTAGAATATTTCTGGATTCAAGTCATTTCATAAATGAATGAATTAACAGAAATTTATTAAATTAGTCTGCTTTGGTATAAAAAAATTCGACGCTCTTTAACTTTCTAACAGTATTTGGAAGTAACTAGAGATTAACTTAAATAAAATTTAGAATCTTTTCTTGGATCTTTCGAGCGCAGGGTTTTCTCATGATTTTATAATAAATAACCATGACTATTGACAAAAATCACATCGGTAAAAAATCGATTATCATCGCACGAATACTTTTGAAATACTACGTGTGTCTATTTAAATATTTCCGCGTAAATTACGCGTGTACGTGTAAACAGGAATCGGTTATTTCGAAATTGCAGGATGCGAGAATCCTAGCCAGAAAGTTCATCACACTGTACACGCTATGCAAGGAGCTCTTATCGAAGCAGGACCATTACGACTGGGGATTACGCGCGATAAAGTCGGTGCTAGTGGTCGCCGGAAGTCTGAAGAGAGGAGACCCGGGCAGACCGGAGGAACAAGTGCTCATGAGAGCCCTACGAGACTTCAACATTCCGAAAGTGATCTCTGACGATCTGCCAGTGTTTATGGGCCTGATAGCCGACCTGTTCCCGGCGTTGGACGTCCCCAGGAAACGCGACGTTGAATTCGAGAAGATGGTGAAACAGGCGGCGGCCGATTTGATGCTGCAGCCGGAAGACGGTTTCATCCTCAAGGTCGTTCAATTGGAGGAACTGTTGGAGGTACGGCACTCGGTGTTCATCGTGGGCGGCGCGGGATCAGGCAAGACTCAGGTCTGGAAGTCGCTGTTCAGAACGTATCAGAACATGAAGAGGAAGCCCGTGTACAACGATTTGAATCCGAAGGCCGTGACGAACGACGAACTGTTCGGTATAATCAATCCAGCGACCAGAGAGTGGAAAGACGGCCTGTTCTCGGTGATAATGAGGGAACAGGCCAATCTAGGCGGCGAGAATCCTAAGTGGATAGTATTGGACGGTGACATCGATCCCATGTGGATCGAGTCTTTGAACACTGTCATGGACGACAATAAAGTTCTGACGTTGGCCAGCAACGAGAGGATAGCTCTGACACCTGCGATGAGGCTGCTGTTTGAAATTTCCAATTTGAGAACCGCCACACCAGCCACCGTGTCCAGGGCCGGGATCCTCTATATAAATCCGCAGGATCTGGGCTGGAATCCTTACGTCACGAGCTGGGTGGAGAGGAGGACGTCGCCGATAGAGAAATCCAATCTGGTCATGCTGTTCGACAAGTACATTCCTCCTTGCTTGGAGACACTGAGAACCAGGTTCAAGAAGATAACACCGATCGCCGACATGGCGCACGTGGAGATGCTGTGCCATCTTCTCCACTGTCTTCTGAAGCCGGAGTTAACCGCTTCAGACTTTCTAAAGGAACATTACGAGCTTTACTTTGTATTCGCCGGTGTCTGGGCTTTCGGTTCCTCGATGTTCCAAGATCAGCTGGTCGATTATCGCGTGGAATTCAGCAAATGGTGGGTGAACGAGTTCAAGCAGATCAGGTTTCCCTCTCAGGGCACGGTGTTCGATTATTACATCGACTCTGAGACGAAGAGCTTCGTTCCATGGACGCAACGTCTGCCAAAGTTCGAACTGGACCCCGAGATGCCTCTCCAGGCTGTCCTCGTCTACACAGCCGAGTCTATTCGAATCAGATACTTCCTGGACTTGTTGATGGCCGAGAAACATCCGGTGATGCTGGTCGGAACAGCCGGCTCCGGGAAAACTGTCCTCGTCACGGAGAAACTTCTACAACTGTCTGAAAATTACACGGTGTCCAACGTTCCTTTCAATTTCTACACTTCCTCGGAGATGTTGCAGAAGATTCTCGAGAAATCTCTGGAGAAGAAAGCCGGTAGAAATTACGGTCCGCCTGGGAACAAAACATTGGTGTATTTCATCGACGACATGAACATGCCGGAGGTAGACGCTTACGGAACTGTCCAACCGCACACTTTGATTCGCCAGCACTTGGATTATGGCCACTGGTACGATAGAACGAAGCTGACCCTGAAGGATATTCATAATTGTCAATACGTTAGCTGCATGAATCCCACGGCTGGATCGTTCACCATTAATCCTAGGCTACAGAGACACTTCTCGGTGTTTGCAGTCAGCTTTCCGAATATCGATTCGTTGACCACTATCTACTCGTCTATCTTGAGACAGCATTTGTCCAACGTAGAACACAGGCGAGTGAAGAAAAAAAAAAAAGAAAATGGAAGAACGGTTGATCGATTAGGCCAAAGAATTTTTTTTCAAGAGGAAATTATACCATTCGAGTGAAAAGAGACTCTACTCGAGATGATTTTTCTTAAGATCATTTTTTTAACGAAATTTCTTTAAACGATGCCACGTATTTTGAATTTCATTCTGTCACGTCAACGTGAAATATGTAAAACAAACAGCACTGACAAGTTTTGCCCTCGTTTAAATAAAAAATGAACCGATGAGAGGACAATAAAAATAAACCTTCATTCTTTATTTTTGAAGTTACATACTTATTTTGTAATGGTTGCATGAGTTTTTCTAATCCGTTCGTGAAAAAGTTAATGCCTTTTTTTTTTGTTCTGAAACCATTTCTTCGTTGCATCTAGCGATTTTCATCTGTTGATGAAATACACGAAGGGCAAACATGAACGTTTCAGTTAACAAGAAAGCGAAGTTTGCAATGATTTCGAGAAAAATACGTTGACCCTCTTATGAACGAATTACAGAAATTAGCGCAGCGTTAATGAAAATGATTGCAATTCTAAAAGTAAAAATTCATTTCTATTTTCGTTTTATTTTTTATTTAAGCAAAGGCAAAACTTTTCAACCTACTTTTATACAAACAGCAAAAAAATGGACAATTACGATAGAAACGTCCATTTAAAAAATTCCCTGTAAAAAATGATCTTGAATGTAGTCTTTTAAATGATGTGATTTTTCTGAATAATTCTTTGATATTATGATAACTAGCAGATATATTTTTGTGACGTAGGTTCCCTAGTTCTGTCATCGAAGTGTGTAACAACATTGTTCAAGCATCGATTCAGTTACATCATCGGTGTGCTCAAATGTTCCTCCCAACAGCGGTGAAATTCCATTACATCTTCAATCTTCGTGATTTGTCGAACTGCTTCCAAGGATTACTATTCAGTGGGAACGAGTGTCTACAGTCTTCTATAGATTTAATAAGACTGTGGCTGCATGAGACGCATCGCGTTTACGGAGACAAACTGATTGATGAAAAAGACATCGAGAGCTTTTCTAAACTACAGCTGGATATCTTGAAGAAGAACGTGGAGGAAATAGACGAGGGTGCCATTTTGGAGAAACCTAACATCTACTGTCATTTCGCAGGTGTAGTAGCATTATCGTTTTATAAATTGTTAGAATATTCTCTAGTCGTATGACCTAAATTCTTGGGATTTAGTTCAAGCCATTAAAGTTTTAAAGCTGATTTTACAATGATTCGAGAATTGTAAAAATTATCTCGAAACGAAGAACAGTGAAATTAAGAATTTCTTCCTAGAATCTTCCACAAATCTTACATTTCATAAATCAAGTACGTGCGAGAATTTAGAGATTTTACGGAAACTCTGAACGAAAATTTAAGAAAACGAAATAGCAACAAACGAATCGACTAAAAAAGATGCGACGAGAAAGATGCATTCTTAAAGCTATCTTTGAAATTTTCTGGTAACTCCTCACCTTACATACTTCAAATAAAACTCGTTCAACTTGCAACTCAGACGATAAAGAAAAAAATATGTGAAATTGTAAGGAGGAGTCGGAGAGCCAAAGTACATGGCAGTGAAGGACTGGTCGACGCTGCATCGATTACTATCGGAAGCAATGGTCAGCTACAACGATCTGGTAGCCGCGATGAATCTGGTGCTGTTCGAGGACGCGATGATGCACGTGTGCCGGATAAACAGGATCCTGGAGTCGCCTCGAGGCAGCGCGCTTCTCGTCGGCGTTGGTGGTTCTGGCAAACAAAGCTTATCGCGATTGGCTGCTTTCATAAGCTCGCTGGAGGTGTTCCAAATACAGTTGAAGAAGGGTTATGGAATCGCCGATCTCAAGCTGGAGCTCGCTGTTCTGTATAGCAAATCGGGTTTGAAGAATCTGGGCATCGTGTTCCTGATGACCGACGCCCAAGTGGCGAACGAACAGTTTCTCGTGCTGATCAACGACATGCTTGCTTCTGGCGAGGTTCCAGACCTCTTTGCCGAGGACGAAGTGGAAAACATAATAGCAGGTTTTTGATGAATATAATTCAGGTTGCACTGTAACCCGTCGTATAATTTCTTTTCGCGTTTGCAACAATAATCGTTACATACACTCTGACACAAGAGAGACCTTGAGACATTTTTCATTCAACGAAACTCTGATATTTGATATCAGATTATGTGTTTTACATTGCGTAGACTTTTTTGGTGAAACTGTTAATACACCATTATTATTCATCGTGTTACGTAAAATTATTTATTTATTATTATTATTGTTGCTCTGTTATACAAATGAATTATTAGTGGTTTGTTTAGAACTTCACTTCAATTTTGAAGAAAATATAGTAATTTTTGAGAGGGCATAAAATCCATGTGATTTTATTACGTTCGAACGATTATTAAATAATTAAATTGATTTGATTAAAGAAGCAATATTTAAGTTATCTTCTTCTTTCTCTTTTTGGAACAAACATCATTTATAGAAAGTTCATGTGATTTAAGTTAAACCATTCAAAACTGATCTTTAATCAAAAGACGATGTTTGACTTGTTCGTTCATTTTTTTTCTTTTTGGAAGCATTGATTGCATTATATATCACGCGATTTGACATGGTATTGGTATTTCTCTAAGTCATTTGAAATATCGCTTTCCAACTAAATACTAATATCTCGATGACTGTCAGAATCTTCATGTACATTGTTAATAACTTCTATGTAATCTTAATTTTTTTTGATTATTTTTCCAATGATTTTGATAATGGCGACTAATTTTCAACTGATAACGATAATCGAAATTTCTTCTTATGACGCATCAAGTGCGTCGACAATTAAATTGGATAAGCACTACATGATATATGATGTGTCATTAGTTTGAAATGAACTGATTCTATCGACAAATATTTAACTTGTTATAGTATAGATTTAATATCTAATGTGTATAAACATTTACAGTCTATTAACATGAAAACTATGATCAGAGAAATACGCAATCATAGATTTGATCGAATACTATATAATTAAAGCAACAACGTAATAAAGTACATAATAAAGCAAACAAAAATGATAAAATATCGAGGACACACAATTAAATCAGATTGCATGTTAAAATGCAAAAAAAAAAAAGAAAATAGGAAAACAATGTACAGTGCCGCGAAGATCGTAATTTTATGTCTATACGTTTCACGAAACATCATTCAAATCTCTCTCAAACGCACGAGTTGTAAATACGAGTTGTTTATAAAATCTGCGAAAAATTACGAAAGGGTGATTTCGACCGCTTCGGTAGTCTCGGTGCATTGAAAAATCTTTTCAAAGTCTATCATTTACATTATCCTTGTGAACACACAAGGAACAGACCGGGTAGTCTCAGTTTATTCTTCCTTCGATGATCCAAAGGCTTGCGGTTGCAGGAGTTCGTAACGAGGTGAAGGGCGCGGGGATGCTGGATACCCGCGAGAACTGTTGGAAGTTCTTCATCGACCGGGTCCGCCGCCAGCTCCGGATAGTTCTCTGCTTCTCGCCGGTCGGGTCCACTTTAAGGATACGCTCGAGGAAATTCCCGGCGATAATAAATTGCACGGCGATAAACTGGTTCCACGAATGGCCGCAAGAAGCTTTGATGTCTGTGTCGAAGAGGTTCCTACAGGAGTTGGACGAACTTCCGGAAAGTTACAGGTAGAGAGAGAGCCGCGTGGATATCGATCGGGCCATCCTGCATCTGCCTCGCGCGTGCAAATGCGCTCTCAATAGGCGAACGAGTGAATCTTCATCTGGCAATAAATATCTATATATAGATATATATGTATATACCGGATGGTTTGGTTTCATTGCAGGGAGTCCGCGGCAAAATTTATGGCCCACGCTCACACCAGCGTCAACGCGGCCAGCAGGCATTATTTGGCCAGCGAGCGTCGATACAACTACACCACGCCGAAATCCTTCCTCGAGCAGATCAGCTTGTACACCAGGCTGTTGAAGACGAAGGCCAGCGAGCTTCGAGGCCGAGTGGCCAGGCTGGAGAACGGTTTGGAGAAGCTTCGCTCGACCGCGGTGCAGGTGGACAAGCTGAAGGAGAAACTGGCGATGCAGGAGGTGGAACTGCAACAGAAGAACGACGCGGCCGATGCTCTGATCGCGATCGTCGGCATCGAGACGGAGAAAGTGCAGAAGGAGAAGGCCATAGGTAAGAAAATCAGGAAAACGGGGCCGAAACGAGCCCCGACGATTGGTTGGTTGGTTGGTGATTCGATGTTTCCTGTCCGGTGACAGCGGACGAGGAAGAGTCGAAGGTCGCTATAATAGCCGAAGAGGTATCGAAAAAGCAGAAGGACTGCGAGGTGGATTTGATGAAGGCCGAGCCAGCCCTCTTGGCCGCACAAGAGGCCCTGAATACACTGAACAAGGCGAATCTCACGGAATTGAAGTCGTTCGGCTCGCCACCGGGTGCTGTGACGAACGTAACTGCCGCCGTGATGGTCCTCTTGGCTCCAGCTGGGAAAATACCCAAGGACAGGAGCTGGAAAGCTGCCAAGGTACTTGCGGGCAAGGTCATCGATGGCACGAGTTCGGTCGTATAGCTAAAGCTGGTCCCTCGTGAATGCAATAGAATGGATGATGATAACGAAATCTTCCCAAAATCTTGCGAATTATCGCCAATCTCTATGCACTTCTCCTTTGCGTAATTGAGCCAGTTTGATTAAAATAAATTATTCAGTTTTTGGCTGATTTTTGGCGTATTTTTGTATGTTGAAATTAAGATGGAGTTGGACTCGACTGTTCTCTAGATTCGCTATTGAAAGTGCACTTACGCGTACGCACTGCGATACGATCGAAACATAATAAGAATGAATTAAAGACTCTGAGACATCCAATTGATCTCGACGTTTTAGTTCATAGTCTCGCGAGTTCTTTTTGAAATTACTTCATCTCCGTTGTTTCTCCAGATCATGATGGCCAAGGTCGACACGTTCCTCGACTCTCTGATCAACTACGACAAAGAGAACATCCACCCGGAGGTGATAAAGGCGATACAACCGTATCTGAAAGACTCGGAATTCGAGCCAGAATTCGTTAGGTCGAAATCAGCGGCAGCTGCGGGCCTCTGCGCCTGGGTGATCAACATCATCAAGTTCTACGAGGTGTTCTGCGACGTGGAGCCAAAGAGGAAAGCGTTGGCGCAGGCGAACGCGGAATTGGCCGCCGCTCAGGAGAAACTGAGCGTGATCAAACGGAAAGTTGTCGTACGTAAACTCGCGCGAACGTAATTTCGAACAAGTTTAGGCTAGAATGATGTTTCTGGACACAGTCGTTGGAGGAGCAATTGGCCAAGTTGACGGCAGACTTCGAGCAGGCAACGTCCGAGAAGCTCAAGTGTCAACAAGAGGCGGACGCGACCAACGCCACGATTGCTCTTGCTAACAGGCTCGTTGGCGGTTTGGCGTCGGAAAATGTACGATGGGCAGATTCGGTGGCCAAGTATGTTTCCTTTTCTCTTTCAGTAGGAAAAATTTATATATATAAAAGTATCAACGAAGACATGAACGCTAAACGGAGATTTGTTTCGTTGCAACATCACGCGCCAAAAAAAAAAAAAAAAGAAATTGCAAATTTTTGGGGTTGCACGAATCTGGAGATCACAAATGTTTTCTAGAATGTTAAAATTTGCTTGGAAGATAAGAAAGTTATTAATCATCTAATTTCTGTGGAATTCGAATTAAAAATTTTATGTTATGTTATATATGTTATATGTTATATTATATAACGTAACATATAAAGATTTTTAAGGTGTTGCATTCTTTTCCTTTTTGGCAAGCAGTATAAGTAATGTATTCTTGAATATTACGCGCATCTTCAATTCATCAAGTCTAATTATCAGAAATTACATAAGCTTGTACGTTCTGGTCTGACTATTTAGCGCTCATATATATATATATATAATATTTTTCACTCTTCCAAAATTTGATACGAAGCTCTGTTAATGTTCTCTGTCTGTATTTTGTGTCCAATGAATCCAAACCTTGTAAAGTTTCATGCAACAAGCGTCCACGTTACCCGGCGACGTTCTCCTAGTAACGGCGTTCATATCCTACGTGGGATGTTTCACGAAACAGTTCCGCCAGGACCTGTTACACAAGCAATGGCTACCGTTCTTGCGTAGCGTGGAGCCTACAGTCCCAATCACCGATGGGCTAGACCCTTTATCGTTGTTAACAAACGACACGCAGATTGCCAAGTGGAACAACGAAGGACTGCCAAACGACAGAATGTCAACAGAGAACGCCACTATCCTGACGAGCTCCGACCGATGGCCGTTGATGATCGACCCTCAGGTACAGGTCTATCTGTCACGAGGTCGCGTGATCATCGCTCTACGATCTCGATCATTATTTTTCCCTCAGCTCCAGGGAATTAAATGGATCAAGCAGAAATATGGGGAGGAACTTCGCGTGATTAGGCTAGGGCAAAAGGGTTACTTGGACGTCATCGAGCAATGTCTAGCAACCGGGTCGACGGTGCTCGTCGAGAATATCGGCGAAACGGTAGATCCGGTGCTGGATCCGCTGTTAGGCAGAAACTTGATTAAGAAGGGTCGCGCGATCAAGATCGGCGACAAGGAGGTCGAATACAATTCGCTGTTCAGATTATTATTGCACACGAAGCTGGCTAATCCCCATTACAAGCCCGAGATGCAGGCCCAAACTACTCTAATTAATTTCACGGTAACGAGGGACGGTTTGGAGGATCAATTACTCGCGGAGGTAGTGAAAGCCGAGCGGCCGGATCTCGAGGAGCTGAAGGCCGAGCTCACCAGACAGCAGAACGATTTCAAGATCACGCTCAACAGTTTGGAAGATTCACTCTTATCGAGGTAACGTAACGATTTCCATTCCCTTTTCGCTTATTGTTATATTTAATATAATATAATATAAATAACATTTTACACGTATATAAATATTTGAAATTTTGCACGAATTCATGCGACGACGCCAACAATGGAACAATCTTTTTCTCTGCTGAGAAATGGTTGTAGGGATGAAAACACAGCTTCAAGGAGATCTTGATTTTTATGTTATTACGAGTATCTACGATTCAGGAATCCCCCGAATTTTTAACGTACGTCAAAGTGTTTTGATTTAACAAAGCATCTCTCTATTTCTCTACGCACGATTTCTATCGATATAAAAGTATTTGTGCGTTGTTGCATAATACTGTTATCAAGTTGCACAATAGAAATTTAATATTTGGATGTTTCCTACCACAATATTTACTGTAAAATACAGTGCAACTTAACTCTTTCCTTCTGTATTTCATAGCAGCTATTTACTTTCTCGTAACTATTCGCGATAATACGGAAAATCAAGATTCCTCTGAAAGAGTATTTTCACACTTGGGAGAATTTTTAAGCAAGGAAAAGGGATTGTTTCATCGTTCAGCATCAAGTGAACCTCGTTCTGTAGCTCTGTAACTAGTTCTCCGCAAATTTTCGTTTCGACGAAAGTTGCACCGATAAATAATCCGTCCGTGCACAGATTGTCGTCAGCGGGCAGCAACGTTTTAGGAGATACGTCGCTGGTGGAGAACCTGGAGACGACGAAGAGGACCGCGGCGGAAATCGAGTCGAAGGTGACAGAAGCCCGTGGCACAAGCCGCGAAATCGACGCGGCGAGAGAATTGTATCGACCAGCGGCAGCCAGGGCCTCGCTACTCTACTTCATATTGAACGATCTGAACACCATCAATCCAATCTATCAATTTTCCTTGAAAGCTTTCAGCGTGGTGTTTCAAAAAGCCATCTCGAAGGCCGATCCCGCTTCGGACGTGTCCGGGAGAGTGAAGAATCTGATCGAGTGCATCACCTACTCGGTGTTCATGTACACGAGTAGAGGGCTGTTCGAGTGCGACAAACTGATCTTCGCGTCGCAGATGGCGTTTCAGATATTGCTCGCGAGGAACGAGGTGACTGCCGGAGAGTTGGATTTCCTATTGCGATTCCCCATCACGCCGCACGTTACCTCGCCTGTCGATTTTCTTAGTAACACCAGCTGGGGTGGAATTAGGAGCCTCGCCAGCAGAGAAGAATTTCGGTAATCTCCACATTTTTCACGCTCAAATTACACTTGTTATTACTGGTTGTACTAGTCACAGTGACATAAGTCGAATTTCGGATTTAATCGCGTGTTAATTATCATTCGTCCTTTGTTTCAATTTCTTTCTTTATTCTCATTTCATTTTTATTTTTTTTCATTATTATTATCATTATCATCATTATCATCATTACCATCATTGTCATCATTGTCATCATTGTCATCATCGCCATCATTGTCATCATCGCCATCATTGTCATCATCGTCATCATCGTCATCATCATCATCATCATCATCATCATCATCATCATCATCATTATTATTATTATCATTATAATATTTACCTTTCACCTTTTTATTATAAAATGTCAACAAGTAAGAACAGGTGAGGCCCTCAGAGATGCAACGTGCATATTTTTGACATTTGTGATAAAAAAATATGCTGTCCGAGTTGAAAAACAATCGTTTTCAGAACACTTGAGCCAGCATATTGCCCTGTTATACATTCAATGTGCTACATTTTTTTGTTTTGAAAATCCAAAATAAACGATCACAATATGAAATTGATCATGTATACCTAAGAATAAGATTTGTCTGAATCTCATATGAATAGAAATTTAATCTACTTAATGTTAGATAAGAGAATTCGAAAACCATCTATTTTTTTCATTATATTCTTTACTTAACGTGTCAATCTGACACTGAAGAACAAATTCAATTGGAGAAAGTAAGGATTAAATACTAACTTTATTTTCTGTAGCTAAATAATTTTTTTTACAAAAAGAAAGATAAGATATAATTGCGGTAGGCAGACTGATTTTCAACTCTCTGTTTCGAGGCTGTAAGGGAAAGGGAGCATCATCAAATCACGACTTTGACATTTTAGTTCAATAAATCTTATTTCATTTCATATTTAATAATATTTTCGTAGTTCTAAGATTCAATACGTTGTCGATTCGTCATAAATCAACCGAAATCGTCTTACGATTACAGAACTGAAAAATGCATTTTTCTGTCTGTGTTTGGTCATTTGGAAGATATTTCTTATCACAAAATGAGAATCCCTTGTAGAAATTTGAATTTTACAAAGATTTACAAAAAGAAGTCCTTGGTAGCATCTAGATTGTCTCAGGAAACATTTTTGTCCTTATTGGGCCTGTACGATGATGTTCTTTCGCGCAGAAATTTAGATAGAGACATTGAGAGCTCGGCGAAGAGATGGAAAAAGCTGGTGGAATGCGAGTGCCCGGAGCGGGAGAAATTCCCACAGGAATGGAAGAACAAGACGACTATTCAGCGTCTGTGCATGCTCAGGGCACTACGACCCGACAGAATGACCTATGCAATCGCAGCATTTATCGAGGAGAAGCTTGGCCCAAGGTACATCGAGGGTAGAACCGTCGAATTCGCCAAGTCTTTCGAGGAAACCAGCCCTTCTACACCGATCTTCTTTATCCTTTCTCCTGGCGTGAATCCTCTGAAGGTAACGAAACCTTCCAAATGATTTCGCACTGACGAGACTGGGAAAATGAATAAAAGTCCAACTTCAATCTACGCGATCATAAGTCATCATTACCAATAGAAACATATTGTACATATATTTTGAAGTGCAATGATATGTTTCAAAATTTCATGAATCAAGATCTATAACGACTGACTTTACATTGCGTTTTCGGTTTAATTGTTAAAAGTGCTTTTCTGCAAAACTAGCAGCTGGAATGGTTGCTGTGAGTAAGCAGCTTCGTTTTCGAATAATTTTAATTTTGAAACGCAATTAAAAATTCGTGTTAATAAGCTTTCGTTCGAAGCTAACTTCGAAACCAAGTGAAAAGTTTTTTTTTAATGATGAAATACAAAAAACGTGTAAAAAATGAAACTTCTTGTTACAAACTCTTCAATTCTGATTTATATTCTTTTCCCCGTCCATCAGAGATATATAGACTGAGAATTCCTGCGTATATTGAAAATGTTTAAATGCAACAGTCGTAATATATGAAAAAGTAAAATGCGTGAAACTATTTTCTACTGAGATTCCATTCTCCAAAAAAAAAAAAAAAAAAGAAAAAGATCTACATCCTGATAATACACAAATTTGTCATACGTGTATATTTATTGTACATGTATTTATTATAAGTATTCTTTATCATTATATATTTCATATATAACACAATTTTGTCGCACGTACTATATAGTACTTACAAATTTTCATTTAACCAGGACGTGGAAGACTTGGGTCGTCGTTTGGGTTACACGTTGGATAATCAAAATTTCCACAACGTGTCCCTCGGCCAGGGGCAAGAATCTGTCGCTGAACAAGCTATGGACGTGGCTGCGAAGAATGGACATTGGGTCGTCCTGCAGAATATTCATTTGGTGAAGAAATGGCTGCCACTATTGGAGAAGAAATTGGAAATAGCAGCCGAGGGCTCGCATGAAAATTATAGGGTGTTCATGAGCGCGGAACCAGCTAGCACGCCAGCAGGACACATCATTCCTCAGGTAATATTTTATCTTTCGTATTCGCTGTGCCCCTCGATTATAAATATTGCAAGAAGGCTTGAACACTCTCGTCGTATTTTTCAATCAAGTTTAAGAACATTCCGGTTTCGTTCGTATATTTACGAAAATACAGCAATTTCAAGGCGCGAAAGTAACTTACAACTGGGTGTAAAAATTACTCACTATTATAATAATATTTCGAAATTAACGAACGATGAATCAACAGGGAATCCTCGAGTCGTCTATTAAGATTACGAACGAACCACCCACGGGAATGCAGGCAAATCTGCACAAAGCGTTGGACAATTTCACCCAGGAGACGTTGGAGATGTGCAGCAAGGAGGCAGAGTTCAAGGCCATTCTATTTTCCCTTTGTTATTTCCACGCGGTGGTCGCCGAGCGCCGAAAATTCGGTCCACAGGGCTGGAATAAAATCTATCCCTTCAACGTGGGCGATCTTCATATCAGCGTTAGCGTGTTGTACAATTATTTGGAGGCTACGTCCAAGGTGCCTTGGGAGGACTTGAGGTTCGTCCTGATTGCATCGATCGTTTCGTATCTTCTTTTCTGTCGTTGAGTAGCAATTTTTTTTATTTTTTTTCCACTATTAATCCGTAGTCCAAGTGTGTTATTAAAATTTTGCTATATACGATTTAGAAATACACTTCTCTTGTGCTTTAGAATTTTGGAATTTCAAACAATAATTATAAA
The DNA here is from genome assembly GCA_032399595.1 of Tetragonula carbonaria. Taxonomy (NCBI): domain Eukaryota; kingdom Metazoa; phylum Arthropoda; class Insecta; order Hymenoptera; family Apidae; genus Tetragonula; species Tetragonula carbonaria. The sequence continues at coordinate 10,061,470 of JAUCRC010000008.1, forward strand.
CTCGGAAGAAAGTGAAATATTTCAGGATAGAAGGGATTGCAGCGTGAAGATATGATTTGTGAATAATAATTCAAATTATTCAACACAAAGGTACCTTTTCGGGGAAATTATGTACGGCGGGCATATAACCGACGACTGGGACAGAAGGCTTTGCGTCTCCTATCTCGAGGAATTAATGCAACCTGAATTGGTCGACGGAGAATTGCAATTAGCGCCAGGTAAGGATCCTCGTGAATTTTTGAGACCTCAGGCGCTTGATTGAAATTCTTTGCTCGAAAATTGCGATTTACTGAATTAAATATTATAAAGGGTTCCCAGCACCGCCAAATACGGATTTAGTCGGCTATCACGCCTATATAGACGAAGCAATGCCACCAGAATCGCCTTATTTATACGGTTTGCATCCAAATGCAGAAATAGGCTTTCTAACTATGACTGCAGAGAACCTCTTCAAAACTGTCTTCGAAATGCAACCAAGGGATGCAGGTAGCTCTGGTGGACAAACAGTAACCAGAGAGGAGAAGGTAATCTTTTAAGATAGCGGTAGAATTATCACAAATTTCAATAAAAAATACGTGTAATTTAAAGTGTGTAATTTATATTAAATAATAGGGTTATAAAACTTAAAGGAACTGCACGATTAATGTAATTTTTTTTCGTTTATCAGTTTAGTGAATAATTTTTGAAAAACATTCTTCATCGGTGTTCCGATATTCTTCACATTAAATATTCTTACCGAATAATTCTTCCCGAAGTCCTAAAATAACAAAATGAAAAAAAAAACCTAAGACTTATGAATAGGAATGTACGATTGATATAATTTTCTCACTTATTGATAACAGGAAATTGGGCAAATTTTATTTGAGATAAAGATAAAGAACAACAGTAAGTTAATTTATTACTTTTATTCGAAAAATAACTTTATATTGGATCCAAACTAAATAAATCATTTTCAAACAATTCTTCATTTGAATTAATTCATTGAAATAAAAAATAACAAATAAATCTAGGAGGAAAAGAAATATATATAATAAAATTAGTAGAAATTATTTGAGCAAACAAATACAAAGTACAAAATGAAGTAAAATATTATTCTATTCAAAAATCAAATAATTAATTAATTTCTAGAAAGATCGTTTGCTTGTTCGAACAAACTGGCGTAGAATTATTTCAAAATAATATCGAATCAAGCAAGATGATGTGTTATTTAAGTAATTATTTTTCAAGCGTTTTATTCAAATAATGCCCATGCTTGATTGACAATACATGTATCGAATAACTCTTCGGAACTATTCGTTCACTTGCCAAAGTTAATAAAAAAATTCATCGTAGCAAATCCTTCGGAACTGTTCTTCAATGAGAGTAACTATTTTCATCCTGAAAGGTGAAGCAAATACTAGACGAAATAATGGAGAAGCTTCCGGAGGAGTTCAACATGACAGAAATAATGGGCAAAGTGGAGGAGAGGACTCCGTACGTGATCGTGGCGTTCCAAGAGTGCGAGCGAATGAATTATTTGACCACCGAGATAAAACGGTCTCTACGTGAACTGGATTTAGGCCTGAAGGGAGAACTAACGATCACTTCAGACATGGAGGATCTGGAGAACGCGTTGTTTCTCGACCAAGTGCCACCTGTTTGGGCCGAAAGAGCTTATCCATCTCTCTTAGGACTCGCAGCCTGGTTCGTCGACTTGTTACTGCGAATCAGAGAATTGGAGACCTGGTCCACCGACTTTGTCGTAAGATATGGAAAATCAAAGAGCAACTAGTACATTCAAATTATTGATATTGCACTGTTATTACAGAGAGAGATATGTCGTTTTTTTTTCAGCTGCCGCCGTCGGTCTGGTTGGCTGGATTCTTTAATCCTCAGTCGTTGCTCACGGCTATCATGCAATCGACAGCTAGGAGGCAGGAGCTTCCGCTTGATAAAATGTGCTTGCAGTGCGACGTGACGAAGAAGAACAAGGAGGAGTTCACGTACGTGAATTTCATCTTCGTGTTCGTTTAGAATTTGGAATTGTTGGTAAATGAATCGAACGACAGTGTGGCGATATTGAGTATATATCTGTTATGTTGAAAATATATTAATAAAATATTTAATTCCTGGATAGAACCACAAACAGTGTATCGATTGACGAAAGATTTAGAGACAGTTTCTCGATAGAAAAGAGACTGATTTCTACAAAATAAATCGATCTCACGTAAAGACCAAACAAAAAATAACAAAATCACTAACTTTCAATTATTAAGGTTTTACTGTTTGTCAGGTCAGCTCCAAGAGACGGTGTTTATATTCATGGGATATTTATGGAAGGAGCACGATGGGACGTGCAGTCCGGCGTCATAATGGATTCAAAAGCGAAAGAATTATTTCCAGCGATGCCAGTGATCAACGTGAGAGCGATTACGCAGGATAAACAGGATCTGAGGAATATGTACGAGTGTCCCGTATACAAAACAAGAACTCGAGGACCAACGTACGTGTGGACTTTTAATTTAAAGACGAAAGATAAGCCAGCGAAATGGACGCTGGCGGGTGTAGCATTGTTACTTCAAACTTGAATAATAGTACTGAGATAATTGTGAGACGAAATGAATAAAATTAAATGAAGAATTGAACACGAGGATTGTCAAATTTTGGTATACTGCTCGACGAGAAAAACGCGTTAACACTGCATGATGCGTTCGGTGATGTGAAGCGAAATAAGTTTAAATCTAACTCGAACTGATTAGTTTCTATAATATCTTTATAAATCATTTGCAGGCCTGTGTCTTTCAGCCGCAGAAACGAACTGACGAAGTTTGATCGTTTAAAGTTTATAGACACAGCTTGTATAATAGCCCGGTGACGTGATTATAGCGTTTCGTACGAGTTTCAGCAGTTAATAACCGGCGACGCGACTGGTAGCGTCATTAATTTTCAATGGTTAGTAACTTATGACGTCACTGAGCGGCGTCATGTAACTTTCAGTAGCTGGTTTCAATAGTTTAATCCATAACGCGACTGTGGCCTCGTGTAATTTTCAGTAGTTTCAGTGGTCAGCGACGTGACTTTATAAATCTTCGAAAGTCACTGGTGAATGTCACTTTCGAAATTAATATAACATAATAGCCAGTTAGCTGTAGCGTCGAAGGAAAACCAAACAAAACGATTCGTCCAGCGATACCGATAAAATAGCCAGCCAAGGGGGTCAAGAGCGAGCGGAGAGAGAGAGGATGAAGAGAGAATAATTCAAGCGTGAATCTCGAAGGACCCATCGGACAAGACAGGATATCACGGGGCGAGCTAATCGGCCGAGAGTTAATAAACCGTAAGACGATAGAAAATCGACGCGAGGTCTCCGAGGAGGAGGTGGAGGAGGAAGTCGTTCGGTTCGAGGGACACAGAGTATTCCGTGATCCGTGGAAGAGGAAGGAATTATCCGTCGGTTCGGCGAAACAAAAGGTCCCAAGGATCCCTCGAAGGTTTTCCCAAAGAAACGATCGATACTCGCGATACTCCGGAGACAAAACAGCACACCGTGTACGAAACGTTGGTGAATTTAATACAAGGAGCAGAAAAGAAGGAGTCGAGGGTCGTATAAAGAAGAGGGGAGAAAGAAAGAAAGAAAGATAGAAAGATAGAAAGAAAGAAAGAAATGAAGGAAGGAAGAAAGGAAAAATGGCGCGAGTCTCGTAAGATGAAAACGCATACAGGATATAAGATTTGCCCGCCTCGGGGACACAAAGGCTTTCAGATTGCGGCACCGGATCAAAATTGTATCGTGTTAGCGAAAGAAATTAGATTTCCCTTCCGCGCGCAAGCAGAAACGATCTTTCTCTGCCGCGAGCGTAGAATAGAATCCTATCAAATATGCAGAGGTTATTAGCTCTCTCGAAGGAGAACGAAAAAAATGTTTGCCCTCCGATTTTCCCCCGGTGTGTTTCCGCCGGTGAATTCTCTCTTCACTAGCCTTCCTTTCGTTCGGTTTCCCTTTAAGACAGAGGAACGATAAACTCTTGTTGATCAACTTGTTAACTAATGCAGGCTTGTCTCAGGGCCCGTTTTCTTCACTGGGAATTCTTTCACTTTGAAAGTCTTCTCTCCTCTCCTCGAGCTAACGAGGTAACGAGCTACGTCAAAGTTTTTTGTTTAAAGTATCAAATTTTCCTCCACACGACAGTGTATAAACGTTTTTGGAAGGGACGATCAGAAAATCGAGGTAGTAGTTTCGTCCGTGTTTTATTTAGTTGTTTAGTTTCCCGAACCGTGTAAATTGACTCCGGTGGTTATTTATCTCCAATACTCTTTAATGACGACATTGGGGGGATTCGACTCGTATGAATCGATCGGAACTTTCTATGTTACAATACATAGGAAAATGATAAATGCAACAATTATCTCTGGAACTTGGAATTGTTCATGCTATTTCTTTATGAACAAGTGAACAGATTTTGTGAAAATAAGGTTTACTTTCTGCGAATGTCGCATCTGGATAATACGAGATTGATCGAGACGATCAAAAGTTTCTTTCCTCGCCACGTTTCTCACCATTTTGGTCAAAGTAATTATACAAACTGTTGCGAAATGATGATCAATTATATTTCAAATCGGATGAAAAGAAGACATTTCGAAATAATCTTGATTTAAAAGAAATCGGACTATACATTCTAGTCCGATTCACATCATTGTGTTGCCTCTTGGGGAATTTTTTCGATCGATTCTACAATAAATTTCATACTTTACAAGTGCGCTGTGAATAATAATTCTGTACTTGTAGGACGCACGTAACAACGTTATGAGAGTTTGATCAGCACGATACAACGGCGATGTTGAACGGTATCCGCGTTGAAAGTCAACTCATGAATCCCGTTGAATCAAAGGGAGAGAAGAGAAGAAAAAAGTGTCGGTCCCTTGCAGGGAGATCGTTGATTGGCTGCCAAACACCCTCATCGTGATTCCTGCCGATCGATTGGCCCCTCGTGCACGACGCTTCAATCACGGTTTTCATTAAGCCTCGCCGGACAACGGCGGCTAAAAGAGAAAGAGAGAAATCGGGATCGAATGTCCGGTGTATCCCGCGCGTCAACCGGAGGAAGCTGTTTTCGTGGTGTTTCCACATTCGATCACGAGAGAAGCTTCGATCAATTAAAGATCGACCACTCGTTGCGTTCGATCATATTTTTCATCGAGAGAATTTTCTCTCCCGAGTGACCGCTGTTTTGTACACCGAAAATTTGTATACGATGTATTACCATAAATTTTTAACTAACAAAGGTTGAACGATAAAAGCTCGATTAATTGGCGAATTTATTGTGTAGATTTGATTTATTGAATATAACGACTCGACTGATTTCGTACACCTAATAACCTGGATTTAATTTATCGAAGAGGACTTAATTAATTTGCACGATATTGGATTTGACTGATCGAATACAAAAGCACGTAATTAATTTCTCTACACTTAATATAGAACGGATTTTCTCGTTAAAGGATAAATATAAAATCACGCATTGAATACGAAAATACCTAATTAATTCGTTAATATTGGATGGATGTTACACAAATCTGTTTTATCTCGAGAATTAAAGGAATTAATTTATTTCTTTACAAATATGTATCGTTCGTCAAAAGAATTAAATAATTCGTTGCATTTTTATGTCTTGCTTCGTTCTTTCACATTTTCCAAGATATTTTAGTTCTACGGTTAAATTGGATACACGTGTTCATTTCGCTCCGTGATTAAAGAAAAACACAGAAATGATTTGTTCCATCTAGCTGGCGATATAGCGTCATATAAAAAACTTGCAAAAAACTAGAAATTTCACAGAAGATGGAAATTCCATTCAAATTCAAATGGAATCTCTTGAATTTTATTCTAGCATCTATTGAGAGAAATGATATTAAATTAAAATGAAGGTAATATTTTCAAAAAATATCTCTAATGTATAATCGGAAAGAAAAATCCTGCACATCAGTGATATTGAATTATTCTTCCACATTTTCTCCTAGATTAAAAAATTTTATTGTTGAAAAAAAATTTTTTAACAATAAGCGACCACGATTCGATCAAAGGTAATTCAAATGACGCAACGAAAAGAAATTAATTCAATTAAAAAAAAAAAAAAAAAAAAAATAGGAAAATCCGTAAAAAAAACCAGGAAGAACATTTTCACCGAATATCGCAGAATTTTAAAAATTCCGATATCGTTGGAAAATTGATTAGGTGCTGGATATTGCCCCGGCCGTAAAACCGCAATTAATTTCCGGTTAAAACGTATCCCGACGACAGCTTAACGAGGCAATTTAACATCGAGTGGAACGATTACGCTACACACGAGTATTCGAGCGCATTTCGAAGCGGCATATCTCCGGTATAATGAACGATCGATAACCGGCGAATATAATAAGGACGCAGAGAAGTGGAGAGGCCTCGAAGAACCGCGGCAGTTCCTCCTCTTTGTCAAAGAATTCTTGGTAATCTTCCCCTCGGAATGCTAATTTGGCTGGCGTTCGTTGGATCGTTCTCGTCCGTGACTTTCGAATTTAATTCGCCAGGAAATTCCTGACTCCGAGCGGATTTTCCTAACCGTGCGTACACGCACGTGGCCGATTCCGCGTATCCGCATCCGCATGGAACGCGATCGTTAACGCCGACAGTGGCTCGTTAACGTGACAAATCGCTTGTCAAGACGACGTGTCGCGCCTCTTTGCCTCGTACGCTTTCGGATCAACGCTTTGTCTCGCTCGTCTCCGCGCGAATCCATCGATCGAGCTCCGACGATCGAATTACACACATACATCTTGCTAGATCCGATGATATTGGAGTTTAATTGGATCGCTGACACGTATGGATGGATTTAATAAATAGAAGATAGATTTGCGAAAGATTCAGGGGTGCCATTGTTTGATCTAGCATCTCAAGACTGAGGATTATTGAAGTTTTCTTGCGTTGTGTTCGTTCTTTCTTCAGTTTTAGAGATTTGATTGTTATTGTGTAATAGTTTATGTGACATAGCTTAAAAGAATACTGCACGGAATAGTTCAACAAAGGAAAATGATACTTCGAGGCATCTGAATATGAGTTTGGGAATTCTTTTGCAACTAAAAATTAAATAATATCAGATTTCAGCTTTACTTTCTGATCCTTTTAACACTAGAACTGTCAAAATGGTCAAAATGATCGATCGATAATTTTTGTTTGATATTTTATAAATGTAAAATAGTGTATATTTAGAGACTTGAATGATTCTTCGTAAAACACATGAATAAAAGCTTGCGTACCCTGTTGTGATATAAAGATTTTCTTTTACTTTAATGTCTCTGATGGAAAGTTAATGCTTCAGTCGTCGGTAGTTCTAGTGTTAAGAGAAAAATGACAAAGTCACTGGAATTGGAACGTTCCACCCCCTGAATAAATTAAGGCTCGAATATATACGAACTACAATTAACGTTGACGAGCGTGCATTTTAAACGCAGCAGTCGTAGACTTAAATGGCGGAAAATGTAGATCGTAATAAAACCATCTTGCCCCGGCTGTAGGAATCCTAATTTACCCATATTTAGAGAGCAACGACACTGCTTACGTATGTACCCCAGCAGCCTGTCCAAGAAGGGTAATCCTAGCCACGAGCTTAAAAATCATTAAAAATGAGCGGGTAGGAAGAATTAACGATGCCTTTTGCCATCGTAAAAGCCAAGCCCGATTCATTTTTCATCGAGGACGTCACCGTGGGCTCTCGACTCTCCCGTTCCTTTGGGTAGGTTAATCATTTTTAAAGAGGCGACCGCAGGTGTTCTCCCTCTCCTCGTGACCTTATATTAGCAAAGAGAGAGAGAGAGAGAGGGGGGGGGCCAAGGTGGCTTCTGGGCTGAGAATTAAATTTTTCGCGAAAGGAAAAGGGAAAACCTCCCTCTCTTGCGCGCAGAAACACGCAGCGACGAAATAATGAAACGAACGGGCTGGCACAATTTGCTTTGCATACGAGTGACATTTTTCACGTCTGTCAAGAATCTGACGCGACCCGGTGCTGCTCCCCTATTCGAAATTAGAACCGTCTCGCCGATTACCGCCCCCCTAGCCGTGAAAAAAAAAAAAATGCACGTTCGCGCGTTCTTTCCTTTATTTCATTTCGAGGAAGAATAGGATCGAAGGGTGGGGTGTTCACTTGACAAATCGAAGAAATCTTTCTCAAGTCCGTGGGTTAGGCTTTCGCGAGGGTTTAGGAAGTCTTCAAGACTCACGAGCGCAAACATATCGAGTACGTTCTTCGTCTCTTTCCTTGTTTCTCGAAATTCTGGAAACGCACGATAGATTTCTTGACCTCGTCCCAATATTCGATAAACGATTTTGTCCAATTTCGTAGCAACATTTGATAAAAACCCGCGATACATTATCTTGTAAGCGATGGCATCAAGTATTGAGTAGATTAATCTAAGACAAGCTTGTACTTATAGCTTATCTACTATTACATAATTATATATATATATATATATTATATACATATACAATAATATATATATATATATACAATGAATACAACACATATATGCACATATACATATGTATCATTGTATAATATCAATAATATAGTATAGTACTATGTCATTAAACATTGCACTTTCTGTACGTACCCTCGAAAACTGATTTCAATCTTAATCAACATAACGACGACAGTCACATCCCATTACGATATTAATGAAATATTCAAAATATTTCACACGAGCTTTCATAAAAGCTTTTCACGGTGAATATCCGCCCGATGAGTGTCGTAAAGCAAATTTGCGGAAGATCACCGGTGCATATCCAGAGCGTGGTCGTTACACGTATAATTATGAAGAACGACAGCCAGGTATACAGACGCGTGTCCGAGAAAAGTGTCTGTCCATAATTCTTCCGCTCGCCGTTCCCTCCCCTCATGAATTTTCTCGCTAATGTTGTGCCAACGCAACGCAACGCAACGCAACGCAACGAGTATTTTCTTTTTCTCTCTGTCGTGTTCCCTCGTCGCGAGCACCCAACACCGATAAATTCGTCGGCCTTCGTCACCGCCTATCCTACGTATTCGAGTGCCACGAGCGAGTCTCCCCACGTTGCTCCCCTCGAATATTAATCGTCGCGAGTGCACGCTTCCGCGGGACAGCTTTTTCCCTCGAATTTGCCGCATTGCAGGCCGCGATTCCTGTCGCGCAGGCTCGCTTTCCCTTTCGATTCTTCTTCCTGAGGGGGTGGATCGAGCGAACGAGAGAGGAGGAGAGAGGGAAAAAATTGAAAGAGATAAGGGCGCGGAGGGATCTTTGCAATTAAGCGTAACTTATTTATAGACCGAGCTGTCGAGGAGACTCCGCTTTGCGAAATCAAAGGTGTAAAGCCTTCGCAGACGAAGCGGAGTCGCAGGGAAATTAATGAAACACCGAGGAAAGATATGAAAGTGAGAGAGAGAGAGAGAGAGAGAGAGAAGGGGGTAAAGGTGATTCGTTCTGGAAGTCTCCGGCTAACTAGAGAGGCCTTTGAGCGACTGAATTCGGCTCAGCAGATCTGTAAACCAATCAGTGACGCCTCGTCGATACGGAAGGCTAAGTCGACGTAACCGGATCGCTCGACTAAACTGCTTACTTGATTATGGCGTTAGTTAGCGCCCCGTGGCCGTTCGTCTGTGTCAAGGTGGTGCCCATCCCCTTCATTCCGATCACGTAGAACGGTCCATTGACGTTGGATGCCACGCTGACATTTAAGACACGTTTCCTCGTGTTGCAGGAACATTGATTTTTCTCTTTGCCCCTTCTTTATCTTACTCTTTATTTGTTCTTTACCCTCTGGAAGAAACTTTCACTATCGTTTCGAACATCTTTTCACCGTTTCGAAAACAAAATTGAATTATCGTGAATCTTATATCGAGGCATTTTGCGTGATCAGATGAAAAAACATTTATAGAAAATATGAATATACAAATGAAAAATGTGATAGATGATGAAGTTGATTGAAGTGGTATAAATACGCCTCAAGGAAAGTTTTTTTTTATTGACGCACCATTGTCGTTTGACAATGTAACATTTATTAGCTGTGAACAATATATTATACTTGTTATTTGGGGCAGTCTTCCACCGGTACACATTCGTTAGTTTCTAGATTTCTAGCAGTACCTTTACCACACGGACAAGGGTTCGTGCTTAGACCAGTGACTGGACCGCAATTCTGCAAATCGATTTATTCGTATTGTTATTAAGCTGATATAGTTAATTTAATTTTGAATACTCACGGTCTTGGTGCAGTTGCCAATTGGAAGCCAAAGTGCGGACGGACATTTTGGTTCACACTGCACTTCACACCTCAAATCTATCAATGGGCACTCATCGCCAGCTATTAAATAAAATTTTACATGATTATTTAAAAAAAAAAAACAGTAACTTATCTACCAAATATTTCTTTATCAACATCATTAAGAATCATTTATTCATTATTTTTGTCCACAAATTATGGATTACCTCGTGTCATTTGTTTTTTAAATTTTCTTCTGTTCTATTACTATAAGTATGAATTCATCAATTTTTTAAATATCTGTTATTTTTTTTTTTTTATATACACAACATTTACACGAGGAGCATAACTATGCCAATGACAATGAAAAAGTTAAAATGATATAATTTCGTAGAAAAAGATCGTACAATGATTCACTTGCTCTCATTTTATCGACAATTTTTCATTAACTTTGGTATAACTTTGTTATACTCTTCACTGTAGATAAGTGAGTTTAAATTTTGTCTTAATTCATTTTGTTCAGATAAATGAAACTTTGGTAGGCTATAAACATTTTTATTGTGTTTAAAAAAATCTTTTTCGTTCAAAGAATATTTCAAATAAATATGAATTTTATTGTGAATTAAATTAAATTATATTGTTATTATTAAGTCAAATATGAATTATATTGTACTCACAGGCAACGAAAACCATAGCAAGAAGCAAGAACGATACGAAAAAGCAAGACATGACAACTTTTATCAAAAATTTTCTGGTTTTTATGTTACACTTTCTGGTTTATTTTGCACTTTCTGAACTTTTATCAACAATGTTCTGGCTTTTATATTGCAATCTTCTTGTGAAAGTGTTTATCTTGTATTTATTTGTATTTGCACTCCTTGAAGAACGTTTTCATGTTCCATATTTTTTTTAATGACAGCAACTTGATAAAACACATATTTTACCGTTACTTATGCAAAGTCTAATCAACTAATTGCACTTTTAACAATGCACCCATTTTATATTCTTACGTTTTTTGCCATTTAGGTGTTGATTTTCTCAGTCATTAAACGTAGACATAACATTTATTATTTTCTTAGTCGTTAAACGTAGAGATAACATTTATCATACAAAAGGTGAAACGCATCACGTCAAAATGTTTTTCTTCAAATAGTTTATTCTGTTTCGTAAATTGAAATGATTCAAGAGACAGTTCTAGTTAATCGATTAATTCATTCGCAACTTTTTTTCTCAATCAATTTACTTTCACGAATTCTGTTTTTTAATATTCTGGCTTTGATATATAAATATTAAATTATGATACTACGCAGAATTATTAACAACTTGGTTCAAGGAGACGTTGAACTACAACTTGGATAACACTTATACAATAACATGCTAGTAGAATAGCATTTTCGTACCAAAAAAATTTCACGTTTCATTTTCAACTATGAAAAGTTACAAATTACATTAAATTTTTGTCACTGTATGAATAATTGCAAGGAAAATATTTTAGTCGTATTAATGTTTGACCGCTATACAAAAGTCTGCTACCAAAAAGTAAAACAAATACGTTTAACACTGCTACGAATCTTAACCTTGGAACAGTTGGAAAGTGAGCGTTAAAAAATTGTTTGACACGAAACAAGACAAAATAATTTTCGACAGCATTCATATTTGCATCACTCGAAGCCAATTAGTCTTAAACAATTACGTAAAAAGCTAAAAATTCTTGTTTATCATTGCTCTTCATATTCTGATCGGTCACGTGTCTCCAGATTTTGAAAATGAAATTAAATTACCAGCGATTTTTAAGATTCCCTTTCACTTGGTTTGTTGAATAAAAATTAAAACAAGTCAATTTGATTCAGCCAATTTCTTGAGTCGCTGGATGATACAAAACACCGTTGCTTTTATTACGGACAAATTTATTGCAACTATATCGTTCGTGCAATTATTTAAAAAGACGATAACTTCCAATTATCCGAAGATCGAGTGCAGAAGGATGAACGATTTCCTTGTGTTGGACCATGAAAATTCGATAATTCTCGGCTCATATACGCCAACGTTATTAACGTCTGCTTCGGAATGAATCACGCGTCTACTTAATCGCATTAACGATAAACGGTTTCGTAGTGAGGATGTTCCTTCACAATCGCGAGCGCTGTCGGTCCGCAAATATTAGCTAACGATATTTTCTGGGTAAAATCTCGTGTTTACGCCGGGTATTCCCAGCTTCTCCGCCAGCGAGCCAGCGATTCTCGAGAAACGATCTGCCTGTCTCTATTCACGAGCAACGATACGAAAGAGATAGAGTTGTAATAGTACATTAGCGAGCGATTTGCTTGGCGAAAGTTGCGTCATTCGGATATTTTCAAAGCCACTTCGAGGAATTAAAGTGAATTTTACGATCAAACAGTGCACGTTGTTTTTCAAGGGATATCGCCGCCTTGTCTTACAATGTTTTATTCAGACTTATAGATGCAAATAGTTTCTAAAAAAAAAAAACTATTGAGCGATTAAGTGATCCGTATTGCAAGAACGAAACGGGTTACTGTTTAGATTGCAAGTTTAATAATGAATAATAAGGAATAAAATAATATTAATTTGATCTTAAAGTAAGACTAACGACTGGTTTCAACTTTGTGAGATTTTTCAAGTAAATTTTGTTCACAATGAATATGTACAAATAAATATTGTAATTGGACATTTCCTTAAACAAATCGTTGGTAATATAAAAAAATCATCTAACAAGTATCTGGCAATTTTTCCACAATAAGTATACGATGCATAAATATAAAAATGCATATGCGAAATAGATATACAATGAGTACATAAGTATCATAATTTAACATTTTCATTAACAAGTCATTGGTAATTCCATGTAAACATTCAACTTATTATTCAATTTTTCTGCAATAAACATAAAAGAGCATGAAAAATATACATACAATTTACATCATAAATATAATTTAGTATTTTCATTAACTGATTGTTGCTAGTTCCTAATATAGTAACAAAAATCATCCACTCTATTACTGAAGTTTTATTATTGAATGTTTCTACAATAAATATGCAAAAGTATGAATATGAAAGTGCATGTACGAATTAATATACAATAAATACAGTAATTTGATCTGATTCGATTCGATTTGATTTGATTAGTATTTAATTAACAAGTTGCTGGTACAAGTGATTGTAATATAATCATTCAATCTATTGTTCAAGCATTTAGCAATTTTTCCACAATGAACATACATTATAATTCAATATTTTCAATGAAACAAGTTGTTGGTAATTCCACGTAATATTAAAAATCATTCAAGTATCTAGCAACTTTTCCACAATAAACATGCAAGTAACACGTACATTATAATTCAATGTAACAAGTTGTCGATAATTCCTTGTAATATTAAAAATCATTCAAGTATTTAGCAACTTTTCCATAATAAACATGCAAGTAACACATACATTATAATTTAATGTAACAAGTTGTCGATAATTCCATGTAATATTAAAAACCATTCAATCAGCTTTTCCAGTATCTAGCAATTTTTCCACAATAAACATGCAGGTAACACATACATTATAATTCAATATTTTCAATGTAACAAGTTGTCGATAATTCCACGTAATATTAAAAATCATTCAAGTATCTAGCAACTTTTCCACAATAAACATGCAGGTAACACATACATTATAATTCAATATTTTCAATGTAACAAGTTGTCGATAATTCCACGTAATATTAAAAATCATTCAAGTATTTAGCAACTTTTCCACAATAAACATACAAGTAACACGTACATTATAATTCAATGTAACAAGTTGTCGATAATTTTTTGTAATATTAAAAATCATTCAAGTATCTAGCAACTTTTCCACAATAAACATGCAAGTAACAAATACATTATAATTCAATATTTTTCAAATGTAACAAGTCGTTGATAATTCCATATAGTGCGATGTAGTCCATTCAATCATTCAGTTGTTCAAGTACTTAGCAATTTTTCTACGCTGAACGTGCAAATTCCCGATGTAACGATAGTTGACGATGAATATACCTGTGCACGGGGGCCGACCCGAAATTCGTCGATTTATAGCCAGTGGTTTAATACCGGTGCGGGATGGAGCAGAGGACTCTAAATTCCGTGGATGGAGCATCGAAAAGCGGGGGCAAACCCTTCGGCAGGCCGTTCTCTCTCTGTTTCAGGACGTTATCGCGTCTCCCACAGGGAAACACGGGCCGTGCCTGCCGAGATTATCCGTATTGGGGAGCGGAGCACGCGGTGTCGAGACAATGCCCGGGATTTTCGGCTGGGTCGATGCGCCTCTCTTCCTCTCGATCCCGACTACTCCCTGCGTAGTTAGCGGCATGCGTGACTCCGCGGACGGATCTCGCGGGGATTTCGAGCGTGCATCAGCTCGAACAATCCGCCGATGGGAGGATGGGCGAATTGTCCAAGGCCGATCGATTCGGCCGGATTTCCCTGAAATTGATGGATAAGGAAGGACCAGGAGAAAGGAGCGACCAGAGTACGTTTCAGAGTACGTTGGTTTAGCCGAAGCTATTTAATCTCCAGTCTCTCTCTCTCTTTCTCTCTCTGTGTGAAATGCAGAAATGAAATGTTTGTGTTCATAAATTTCGGAAACTTTCGTTTCAATCTAAATGGATGAAAGACGACAGAGTGAAACAAAAATCAGCAGATCAGGTAGAGAATCGGTAAGCTAAGTTAAATACGAGTAGTGCAAATTATTCTGAATGAAATAAAGAACCAGGAATTAACACCGAATTACTCGAGTTACAACGAACGAGCAAATCGGATCAGTTACGCCGTTCTTGTGAAAGAGGGAAAGTCCAAAAAATTAAGTTAAATGAATTTTCGACCTAGATTTGGTGAAAAATTTCTCACGGCCAATGCTGCAAATGCAAAACTTCAAGAATTATTAACAATTACCAGACTTCAGAATCTAATTGATTCTAAGATTACGTTTCATCGAAATCTATTTATATCTGCCAGAAAGAAAAGAGACAAACAGAATGAAAAAGATTGCATAAAAAGTAAAATTGAAAAAACGAACTATAATAACTTGTGTACACGAGCAGGCACCACGATGCTAAACGAAGCGCAAACATTGACGGTAAATTGCGAAAAGAACCTGTCGTCCCGTCGCGGATTTTATTCTCTTTTTCTCCTCGCAGCAAACATTCATGAGAAACGCGATGCGTTTGCCTCGTGCGTTTCGTTTTCGATTCTTTTTTTCTTCTCTCTCTCTCTCTCTCTCTCCCCTTCTCACCATTCGTGATATATATTTCCACTCACGGGCTCTCTTCTCGTTGTTCACGAAATTTTTCAAGGTTGAATCTCCGCGAAAGGCGGAGAGAGGGACGTGGCGAGCTCCGTTAAATTTCCGCGAATGGAGATGCTTTCTTTCACCGAGCACGGGGGCGAATGTCATTTTTCTCACGGGTTGGCCGATGCCCCGGGCTATCGATATCATTCGCAGACTTCCGCTATACCGGGCGCAAACAAACGCCCGCGTCAGCCGATCCTCAGCGCGGACCAGGTCCACTTTACAGAGGGTGAATTCTCTTAACGTTTCTCTCTGCCTGTGAATCCTCTTAGCGCTTCGGGGTCGGGCAAAAGTACCTTCCAGTCGATCGATTTCCCTCGGAGCGGACTCCTCGTTTCTTCCCTCGCTCGCGTCCACCGAGCGTCGTCCTCTTCTTAACCGAGTTCACTTTGATTGCCTTCGATTTGGGTTAGAAGAGGATTCGGGTCAAGTTTAATCTCCGATCGTCACCGCGCTGGCAGATTTTTCGTTTGGAACTAGTGTCTAGTGTTGTACAATAAGGCCATTAATCGTAAGATTAATTCGTCGAGTGTGAAATCATTGAAATGAACAAACATCAAGAGTAGTTACTTAGAGAAATATTAATCAACATGGTTATTAATCAATTCGTGCTTCGAAGCTAATCTTGGATACCCTGTTCGATACACGCGCGGTATCTATCGATTTTTAGGAATATCTTTCGCCGCTGAAATATCGTGACTTATGAGAAAAGTCCAATATTGAGATATATTGAAAAAGTATCATATCTTCGAAAGAAACTGAGAAACAACAGCGTGATCTACATACTTCGCCGTATGTATTTTTAATGACAGAATCAACAGTAATGAATTTTACCATTCTTCCAGGTTGCACATTTACTATTACGAAACTTTCCACCGGCAACTGGAACTTATGCAAACAACACGTTGCTGTCGTTCGCACGGTCGGATAGACACAATGACGCGATCAATCAGCGAATCGTGTACTATGTATTCGAGTGTATACAGACAAGGAAGGTGCAGCCATCGGCTGCGGTCGCAGGTGACCAGAACAGGATCAGCTCTCTCGTCTGGACCAGGCTCAGCTATATCTGCTATATCTGCTATATCGCCACTACGAACACGTGACAGAGTATAAAGAGTAGCAGCAGAATTCTAGCCGATTTCACCGATTTCCTGGCTATCTCGTTAGGCTAATTGCTGAACGAAAACTGAGAAGCGAGACGCGGGGATCGTTGCCATCGAGGCTAATAGAAATCTCTGTCGTTTCTTTGCCGTTCCCCCTTCGGCCGATGGAACGTATTTATCTTGCTCACGGCCCGTTATTTTGTTCGTCCCGCTCGACGGATCCGACGATTTTGTCCGACAAGCCGCCCAATCATTTTTCCAATCGATTTGCCGATCATTCGTACGAACGAACGCCCATTTCGGCAAATAATCGACCGAGGGGGGTCGCCTTTTTGGAGGGGAGAAGAAGGAGGCCCGAGTAACGAGCCACTTGTGGCCTCGACGAAAATTTCTGTCCCAGCTTGACGAATTTCACCGAACGGTTTTTTCCCCCTTCGAGCGCCTCTCGAATTCTGACGACACTTGGATCAGAGTAGAGATGTAAGTTTGTTTGTTTTCATTGTTGGTGGTTTAATTTTCAAGCAGAAGTCGGGTTTGAAGAAATACGTGACACATTTGTTCGATCTTCATTTCATTTTCTTAACACAATTAAATTAATAAGATTTAGTAATGTGATTAGGCACGAACGTTAAACATGAACTTCGAAGAAATTTCGATTAATAAAATGATCGTGCTATTGTAAGAAGATCGTAAAGAAAGGGCGAGAAAGAAATGTATTTTAATGCGACTTTGAAATCTGTCAATATTTCAAGAAGTTACGTGCTAATAATATCACAATGTGCTGTTAATATACACGGTATATATGTTTTTAACATACACGAATTGTATGATCGTGATGTAGTAAAAATTACACGAATATATTTGACGCACGTATATGTATTAGGATGACCAAAAAGTAACTGCGTTTCTTTTTCTGTGTGCAAATGAAAGGCGAATTTTTTTATGAGAAACAAAAACTTTCCATCTTTCAGACAACTTTATGATTTCACGTGGAATTCGTTCTTATCTTGTTCTTTTTTTTTTTTAAACAAAAAGAAGTTTCAAGAATGGTTTAATATCCTCGTCAGTAGTGAAATTTAACAAACCAATTCTGACACTGACTGTCAATTTGAAGGCTTCTTCACCATCCATACGTCGAGTAATGTTTTTTCTGGAAAAGGAAAAAAGTGCTGTGCAACAAAATATGAATATTCCTCTCGAGTTTCCATTTTGAAGTCGAGCTGCCAAACAAAAAATTATTCGTATATTTCATTTTTTTAAAACAAGGTTGAAAGCAATCAGATATCAGTTTTGCGGTTTAAAATAAAGTTGCACACGTATGTTCATGAAACGTTAAAAAAGAAAACAAAGGCAATTATAATACCTTTTGGCTGACTCAATAAACACACACGACTACGTGAAATATATCCATTGATACACTAAAGCCAGAGCTTGCGCGATGCAAATGCAAATATATATGTACGACACGCGTATTTACATGCAGGCAAAATAGTCACTTTCATTTTTAAATAATTGAGAACAGTCGGCCAACGAATAAACACCACGGACACACTCGTTTCGCCTCGATTGAATATTTATGCCAAATTTTCCGCTGTTTGCGGTTTCCCGTCGAGATTTACCCCGTCGACAGATTTTCCACGAAAATTGAAAAGCGTCTCACGTTCGAAGCTCCCGAATGGAAGCTTCGTCTTAGACCGTTCGTTGGATATTCGTAGGAATTACCCACTCTAAACACTCGCGAAAGTAAGGAGAGAGAGAGAGAGAGAGAGAGAAAGAGAGTCTCTCTTTCTGCAGCTTTCTCAAAATGGTATTGGATCGAATGGCTTTGCGAGAGTTTACCCGTCGCTGTTTACCCGGCTTTTTTCCCATCCACCCTCCTTTTCATTAATTAGCCGAGGATAAATACGAGCCGATTGAACAGCCTGCTCTCTTTACACGCGCTGGCCCCTTCTCTCTTTCAGCCAAGAAGCCACGGCAAAGCCCTTCAGGCAGTATTTCCTAATCCACCGGAACCACCAAGCCAAGCATTTGCCTAGAAAGTATCCTCGTACGCTTCATAATAGCCCCTCTAACATCAGGGGTTGAAGCTTTCTTTTATCCCGACTGTGTTCCACTATGTTCCAGCCAATCATCTGTCCTCCCTCCTCCCTCGCCGTTCCGTGTCGAGCACGTGAAACACAAACTTCGGATTTCTTTGCCGTTCCGATAAAAAAGAAAAAAAAAAAATCGTGTCCCGTTATGAAAAAAACAGATCGCGTTCTATTCTCGGTAAGAATATTTCGCCATCTTTAATATCTGGATGGATTTTGATAAATTTCAATTTCCATTGGCGAGATAGTCGCCATATTTGGCGAGGTACACAGGTGAAAACATAGGAAACGTGTTTTAGGGAAGAGCAATCTCAATGTATTGCCAAACAAATTTGATATCGAAACTATCTTCGTATTCGATTAGACGATTAGATAAAATTTAATGGTTGCTTTTTTCATAGTTTTCTCCATTCTGACTACTAAAATGCACTAGACATTATCTTAAAGAAATTGAACAATTTGACGAGATTTGTTCTTGTTGTGATCAAATGCACGACAAATACGAAATACAACACTTACACTCCATTTTTTTTTTTTTTTGTCATACTTATAAAAACACGAATTCGAGAAAATAATTTCATTCCTTGAGTGTTTAAAATTCCTAAAAGTTCAATGCAAAGGAGCATATAACAAATTGAGAATTCAGCATTCGTTTTCATATATCTATTCAGTGTATTGCAATATGTTTGAACCTCTGAAATACAAATAAATAAACCAATTATTTCATTATTAATGGTACTCTAGCATCGTAATACATTCAAGGTGTTGAAAATTCCTTCCTCCCCTCTTGCTTATTATTTGAACCAGCAATCCACACACGTGGTAGTATTTCTACAAAAGGTGGCAGAATAAAGAAAAGAAAAAAATAATAAAGAAAAAAACTCAAGCAAGTCGTAGGTTCGTCAATTCACCATATGTCACGCCGGAAACGGTGTATATATTTTACAACGAGAGCAACAAAGACAACTCTTGGTCCCCTCTCGTAGATCTAACATAGCAAATCCCGCGAAGACCGAATTATAGGCGGACTGAAACTTGATGGCGGAATGCCATTTTGATTCAACGTTTATTCGAGTGAATGGAGCTTTCGTTGGCCAAGAGGCACAAATGAGCTATGACTGAGGCGATAATAACATAGACGCGGTGCGTAAAACGCGACCAGAATACGGCACCGTATGTCCCTTTCTCTTTCTGTTTTCTGTTCCCAGAAAGACAGACAGAGACAGAGAGAGAGAGAGAGAGAGGGAGAAACGAGAAACTTGACGCAGAGGGGCTGATCCTGAACCGCGGCCATGTTGAACCGCTGCGGAAATTTCACAGTCAACCCCACCCCCCCTGGTCGTTGGTTCTCTCCCGATAACAGCTTGCACGACAAGTGAACTAACAAAGGGGAGTAATCTGCGTCGTGGAAACTCGCCCGCGGAATTTCTGCTCACGGCCTTTCGGGAGTCTACGTAAGCTGTCTGTTGAAACTTTTTTTTTTTTCTCCGACACTGTCGGGGATAAGAGCGGTGGAATAGAGAGAGAGAAAGAGAGAGAGAGAAAATACGGATAGATAGCGAGAAATTAACTGCGATTGCGTGCCTGTTGCAGTTGTATCGTAAACAATATACATATGTGGAATAAAAACGAGAAGAATTGCGTTGTGGGAGATGCAATGAGCTCGGAAGTCAATCAAAAACAAAATATCATTGGTAAAATTTTTAACTGATAAAAAAGGATGTAATTATAACGTTCCAAATTGTTACATTAACTGAAAGACAAGAAAAGCTTTTTTAAAGTATTATAAGTAAATTTATACTGATTCAATCCTTCATATATCGATATTTTTGGTGGAATCACGTACTTTCAGAGCAATCGTCAAACTCACTGATACAGTGAAACGAATTGTATGGCACGAGGCAAACAAATCAATAACATGATAAATTTTCAAAAAAAATCCTTTGAACGTAGTTTTATAGTGTTCATACCAAGTATATGACAAATCGGATTAATTTCGAAAGAAATTCTCGCAATGCAGAATTTTACGAATTAAGAATTATCAAACCGCACTATCCGATGTAAAATTGTAAAATTATGACCAGTTTAACGCCGGTTGATTAAATTATTGCGCAAAAGATTCCAATAAAAGGAATTCAATATTCGAGTTATTATTAAAATCCGATCATTTAAGATATGAGATTTCCTTCAGCTGTTAAACATTGATACAACGAATGTTCTACTTTCGATATTTTGTATCATTTCCAAATTCTCCATAGACGTGTTAATTAAAATTCGCGGTCTACCTATAACGTACGAAGTTTACTTCAAAAAAAAAAAAAAAAAAATAATCGTGCCCGATCGACTGCCAACGCAAACAACGGTCGTCATTGATGGAATGCTGCAGCGCACTACTCAACTATCGTTGAGTATGCAATGAGAGAATCAAGGTCACAGGGCGAAAAACCGAGCACACGTGGCACGCGACGCATTTTCACAACGATGCGATCGTGCAGATGGGGTGGTCGGTTGCAGGGGTGAGTTTCGGCGGCCATGTCGGTTCCCAATTAAACAAATGCCTGCTGGAAACTCGAGCAACCCCTCGGGCCAGGGTTCTATTCTCTCTCTCTCTCTCTCTCTTTCTGTTTCATCCACCCTGTCGTTCTTCTTCGTTCGATCACAGAAGGGGAATCGGCGGAGCGCACGTGTCTGGCAGCATGCGAAATTCGAATCGAAACTGGCTGCTGGTGAGCGTGTGCGCGTTTACGTTCGAGCTATCCTTCAGCTTGTGAGTGCATTACACGCGCGCGAATCGCTCGTTGCCGGGGCCCTCGCGAGCGTTGCGACACGCGTGCAATCACGAACACGCTGATAGAATTCCTAATTAGCCACCGTGGATTTCCACGGTGGATCGTTAGTGCACGTGGAGAAAAATTCTGCAGTTGGCCAACGTTCAAATTTTGTTTTGCAGTCACGTATAAATGTATGTGAGATAATGTAGTTACACAGCGGATGCGGTTTCCTTTTCTGACGAATAACTGACGAATAACAATTAAATGCCGCCGTTAGCTTGATAATTATACTGATCAACACAGCACAGGCTCAGATTCGACTCGACTGCTAAAGGTGAGAATCGGATGCTTTTGTATTATAACTTGGCCAATTCTTGATGAAAATCGGATTTTTAAAAAAATGAAATTTGTAGTAAAAATGACGCTTAATAAGAAAGTACAAATATCGTATAGATTAATGATTTGCATAAATAAAAAAATTGTAACTCACAACATATCAAAGATTGTCGTCCAGTATCGGACACCTATTTAAATAATATATTTTACGGTCTACGTAATTAATAATGTTAATAAAAAGATATTTAAATGGAAACGAAACTTTTATTTCAATATGTTTACAAGTATCACAAGCAAAATAATCGATATTTTGTTCTCTTGGAAACGTGAAAAGCTTCAGCGGCTTGGCTTACAATTATTTCCTCTTCGAGCAGTATTTTCAAACTCGCTTTAGATTTGGGAGCAATTTGAGACTGAGTTTATTAACGGTGAATTTTTTTTTTTTTGCATTTCTTTGAAAATTTAACTTTTTAATTTTTTTCGTTTATGGATGTCATGTTCTTTGGAAACTTGTTTAGACTTTGAAGTTAATGGCCTTTTAGGCTTCCTCCGCGTCAAAAATTCATTTTTTTGAATAATAATAAGAATTACGGAGTGGAGCATCAGGATTTTGGAGATACTCAAAAGCATGACCAAAAAAAAAAAAAAAAAAAAAAATTGGCACCGACCAAAAATGTTGGGAAGCTTGTTTAGACCAAGTTAATGGCTTTTTAGGCTTTTCCACGGCAAAAATTCACTTTTTGTATAATAAGAATTACCACGCGTCATAAAACTGAGTCATCAGGATTTTAGAGATGATCAGATGAGGTATGATCAAAAAAAGGTTGGGAACTACTGCTCTAAAAATTCCTCGAAAGCTTACAATAGTTCTCCTTCTATTTTCAAATGACCACGTCACCGCCATCCATACTGAGGCCCGATACTTGCTAATAAAACAAAGATCGTTAATCGACTCGAGGGTACGCGTCTGAACGAAGATCTCTCGGCAAACAAGTCGCCATGGTGGTATGGTAAACAGATCTCCCGTCGAATCCGAGAAAGCGAAACGCAAACACCGGTCCCTAACGGCGATAACCCTACGGCTACTCGAGAAGCATCCGAGTGAAGCAAAGGCTCGCGAGCTGCGATGTGATAAACTTTTATCTCGACTGACCTTATCGATGAACCTTCCTCGGCTCGTTGTGATCGAACCGATTCGTCTGATGATAGAGAGAAAACAGAGGAGAATCGCGGAGGGAAAGAGAGGGAGGAAACGACGAGCGAGGTCTCAGCAGTTTCCACTTGTCTGTGGAAATTACATTACCGATCCAAATATTGAAGCGTCTCCTCTCCAGATGGGTCAAACTGTTTGACTTTCCGATTATTCTTGCTCATGGTACTCGATTTTCTGCTGCAGTGTCTAGCTCGTCAGCAGCTGGACAATTGCCGCTTCCGTTAATCCTAAAACCGGCTTGAAGCAAATCACGTTCTCACGTGAGAAGAGAAACTGAGACATGTGTTTCTTTTGTAAGTTTCTTATTCGGACGATTTATCGATACTTTACGTTATTAAAAAAAAAGAAAAATGAAAAATCTTTCGGCAGTAAGTATAGGCTTTACGCTTCGAAATGAGTCCAAACGAATGAATCGCTGTACGATTTTTTTTCTTCAATTGTGAATTCGTCTTTCTCAAAGATACTTTAAGATCACACAGCGAATAGAAAAGTAAAGGTAGCTTTCTTTGAAAAAGTTGTAAAAATTCAAATGCAAAATTGAAGAAAATTTTTTTTCTGTCTAAATCCACGACAGTCTTGAAGATTGAAGCTTTCTCTTTGCAACGAATCCTTAAAATCCTATACTAATTACACAATATAAAATATTATTATTAAATTAGAATTAGAAAAAGTTAGTACATTATATACAAATACATTTTATTATTTATTATAATATTACACACCTTATTATTACAATATTATATATCGGAGAGAAAATTTGAATAACTCCTATTTTTCTCCTTGATTTTCATTTTAATGAAAACGAAATAAAAATGGTCAAACCATTTGTCAATTTAAATATAAAATAAACATTGTTTTCTTCTTCCATATAAAGGTATTATGTTAGCAGTCCTTACATTAATAACGAAAGATGGAACTTGTGCAAAAGCAAGATTTTTACAAAACAAGCTTCATACATCGGTTATTCAATATTCGTCATCGAATGCACACGATGGTGCAAACTATGCACTCGAGAAACACGAATGCGTAGGAGAGAAAAGCAGCACGTTATCTACATTTCCACAAGATGGAGAACCAACGATTATCGTTAACTGGTACATACATTTACATAACCAATTATACACATATGTACATCCTTGTGTAAAAACTCCGACGCTAAAAGCCAAGATTACTGAAACGGTACAATGGTACCCGATTATATTTGGGACGTTTGTTGTTACACTCCGCTATGGGAATGCAGACGCCATTTCTATTCCTGGCGTAACCATCCTTGCAATAACAGCCATCGTTACATCTCTGCAAACATGATCGAAACGACGTTCATTTTATGTGCTCCGAAACCGATTTCTCGATTAACTTACGATATTTATGATGGTACAAGGTTGATTCAGAGTAGCACAGTGTCTTTGACAGGCGGAGCCGCACTGATATTCCTCGTTTGGCATGTCACAGATCAGTCTCTTGGCGAACGAAGCTAAAATTTGGTAAATTTTATTTCTCCGAGTTCGTTCGTAGTATACAGATTTATTTCGGACACACTAGGCCCATGGTTCCCAACGTGAGGCCCACGCTCCACAATTTGATTGCAATTCAAGGATGAGTGATTAACAGTGAACTTTTTGCATTTCATTAAATGAAAATTTAACTTTCTAATTTTTTTTCATTGATGTCATGTTCTTTGAAAGCTTGTTTAGGCCAAGTTCATGGCCTTTTAGGCTTCCACCACATCCAAAAATCACTTTTTGAATAATACGAATTATCACATTCGGATTTTAGAGATGCTTAGGTGAGCCAAAACATGGTTGAGAACCACTGCTCTAGGCTAAAAATTCGAAACACTCGGATACATTCGAGCAAACCACTTACTGGTAAAAGTGGTTTAAGAAGACTTACTGGTAGAAAGCACCACTAAAGCGACGAACAATATACAGGCGAATCTAAACATGTTTAGCGAAACACTATTAATGATGTCGTTTCAGTCAGAACACTCGGAATATTCAGAACTGATGTATGCAGATGATAACTGAAGCTTATATACATAAATGACTCGTCCATGTTCTATATATATAAATATACATACATACGATCGCAGCATGTGAGATAATTTCACGTTGGTGTGATTCCCCTTTCCTGTTCTTTCAAGTATAATTCGAATAGAGATAGATGAATAGAATGTAGTTAAATAGACAGTGATTCTTCTCTGAAATCTTTCAGCTTCACGCTTTGAAATGAATATATAAGATCGATAAAGTCTAAAATTTTTTGTTTTTTTTAAGAAGTCTAACAACAGTTCAAAGTGTTGGTATTTTCTATAATATTCTAAGGAAAATTATCGACATTGTAAACACTTACGTTTAAACTGAAGCTTCCAATTTCGAAATTCTGCGTTTGTCTTTTTCAAAGATGTTTTTTACGTCATTTGGAAAAGATTGAGTAAAAATACGTTTTTTATATTAAAAATTCAAACGTTCTTATGAATATTAAAAAAATTCTTTTTCGTAACTAAATTATTTTAAATAATACTATAGGACATCAATTGGAAAGTATTTATTCTTTTTAAGCTACAAATTGCAAGTTATAAAATGTTAACGTCAATATGCTCTCTCGCGGATTTCTATGCAAGCTCATATTTTTGAAAATGTAACAATGTGGAAATTGTTTCATTTATCAGCATCACAGGAAACAATTTTGATATTTTTTCACAAATCCGCGGAGGAAGATCCGCAGTCTAATCATTATAAGTTTGATAGTGAAATGTTCGAAAATTATCGGTATCTAACATTTCAGAATCACGAGAGAGACAGAGAGAGATTTTATATAATTCGAGAAAAAGATTTTGACAAATCATCTGCCTTTCACCCTTTTACAATTGCGCGAGAACAAACTGTAACCAAACTGCAACTTGTAAAATTATTAATTGCTGAATCACCACGCAGGTGAACCCAATAACAACAACAACAATCCCGAGAATAATAAACAAATGCAAGCACAGCGCGTTGCTGTTCAACCTTCAGCAAATTCAGTATCGCTGATGTCAAGTTCAGAGATTATCTCCGCGGATGGGTACTTCCTGCGGCGGAAATGGAATTGCATGTTGATGTTGATCTGCATCTTATTGTTGTTCAACGGAAATGGGGAACGCCTCTCGCATGATGCTACGTTTAGAACGAAACACGATCGAATGAACAGAAAACGTTTAAGCATTGTTCGAAACGGAGGGATGCTGATTGGGCGAGTTAATATCGGGTCAGTGTGTCAGAAACTGGGGGCTTTCACGAGGGGGGGGGGAGAGAACAAAATGGTGGCCCTTGGCTGGCACAAAGGAGCCACGCTTGCCTCCTGTGACGTGATATCGCAGAGGGGTGAAAAGTGGAGTAAAGAGCGAAGGGCAGTCGGCGCGCAAGCAACAAGGGAAACACACTGGCCGAGGAGGGTAACTCGAGCACTTTCAATCGAGTTTTCCGCTGTCAGTGGCTGCTGGTTGTCGTTGACAAGGAACCAGCCTTTCTTCCAGCTTGACAGCGTGCCGCGACAAATGGCAAATACGTTGAACGAATCGATATCGAAATCGTGGTAGGGTCTGTCGATGTGTCGAAATTTGTTACAAAGAATTTGTAATTGATAAATGCCTCATCCTCTCACGGAAGGCAGAAAATTAAGCGATCAATTTTAAAGAGAACGTTTCGTGTGTCATAGAAAATTGACGAATCAGTGGCGAAAAGGTGTCGGGATTTATCGATGTTACGAAGAATTGTAATTAATGATAAATAGCTCGTTTTGTGCAAAATACCGTAGAAGACAGAAATTATACACTAAATATACAATAAAGTAGAAAATACGATAAAGTAGAAAATTTTAGAAAAGAGTGTTTTATCTTGTAGAAAATTCATTGAATGAATCTGTGACGAGAAATTTCTCTGTCGGCGTTACAAAGGATTGTAATTAATGAATATTTAATGGTTGAATCGTGAAAGATATTATAGATGAAGGAAATTATGCAACAAAGTAATATATTGTAGAAAACAGCGTTTTATTTTACAAAAAAAGAACGGTAAATTGATTGAACGAATCAATGACGATAAATGACGGGGTTAATGAACTATCACAAAGAATTGCAATTAATAGACTTGATGTTTTGTTAACTTCATGAGAAATGGAATAGAAGCATGAAACAATATCGTAATACAATAGCGTAATAAATGTAATAAAAGAATAATTTTAAAATTAAAATGGTAAATTGGTTGGACGAATCACTGGCGAAAAATGGTAAGAGATTCATTGATGAAATTTTTCAAGCAATTGAAATTAAACATTGCAAAAGAAAATTGTATTAATTAAAATGGTCTCATCGTTTTCTTACTGAATCATTAATATTTGTTTACGAAAAAAATTGAAAGTAGGCGTGCATTCCAGAAATGTAAATCTTCGAGATACGGAATTAAGTACGGTTCAAATTTCTTCATCGCGGAATTCATTTATCATAATTTATCTAAATTTCTTTATCAAGATTCATTTATCATAATCCTGCAACTCTGATGCAAAGAGTCGATGCATTTCAATCTCCAATAGATCGTCCAAGCAATTCGACTAAATAAAACCAACTTGGTAAATACTTGAAGAAACAGCTTAGTAAATACTTGAAGTTCGAACGAAACGAATAATCTAATAAAACTGGCCTCAAGTTGCTTGAATCCAGACAATCTAACCAATTCGAACAATGCCTTCAACGTTCAATCGATTTCTTATAAAACGAAACACAACGAAAGAGGAAAAGAAATTATCGATGAGAAGTAGAAGGAGAAACGAGGTAATAAATTTCATAAAAGGGGCGTCCGACTACAGAAACGAATTATTATCGGAAAGGAGGGGGTGAGCGTAGAAAGGAAACGAAATGAAGAAATGGAGAAAGTCGGTGCTGAGTGCTCAATAATAAATAGCATTTTGACTGTCGGATATTCGATTGTCGGCGCTGGGTTTCGCTGAAATAAAACGCGGAAAACGGTGAGAGAAACGCAGAGAGACAAAGAGAGAGAGAGAGAGAGAGAGAGAGAGAGAGGGAACTTCGAATCCGCTGGCTCGTTGTCTCCATCGACAACGAAATGGCATTTAAGGTAAAAGCAAGCGTCGATAGGAGAAGCTCTGGCTGGATTGATCGTTGCGCTGACAAAGTGAGCCCGCGACTCGACTCGAAAATTTGCCAATCGAATCAAACGGAATTTTCGACCCTTTTCGTTCGTTCGATCGAATCGACGCTAATTGCACAGTCCTCACAATGCGCTCGCGATTGACGGATTGATACGGCGAGAATCGTTCGGTCCACGCAGCGTTTCCCACGTCGATATCTGGATTACGCGAAAGAAAATCCATTCCCTTCAGATAATTCATTTCTGTACATTTATTTAGTATTTATATCTTATTCCCTGAATTTGTACTGTATTGCAGATAATTGTATGGCCACAACGAAGCAATCGATTGTGGATATGTAAAGACATTTGAAATGCGAAAATGTACATGGTAATTGCAAAAATATAAATACACATAAACCATTCAAAATATAGTGTTCTTTGCAATATTTGTCCCTTTGAGTATTTAGTTTGTAACAGAGATCAATAATAGAATAATTTAATATAATAGGTATTTATATATAATAAAATAATTTAGAGGTAGACCTCAAAGAGGTGACGTATTATAATATAAATAAATATATTAGGAATAAATATACACGTTTAAAAATGAATGCATTTGTCATTCGTTTTTGGTATTTTTTTAAGAATTCAAAAGATTAAAATATATTATTTATTAGATAAATTCTATTTAAAAGTATTAGAAACGAACTAAAAAAAATTTGCAAAGGAATATTGTAACGTTCCGGGCTTCTTCACGGTACATAATATTTTTTACACTTTCAGATGTAGATGTATAGTATAACTATATGTTATGTATCACGTATAACGTTGCTAGCGTATTTTCTCTTTCTTTTGTATTTTTACTTTTTAGTCTGTATTTTAACGAGTTTGTTTCGTATAAATTGGAATAAATAAAATCCGATTTTCTAAATTACGTTTGAACAAACATGAATCCACTGGTGATCGAACAACATCAAAAGATTTTGCACCAAAGAACCTGAAGCTTCTCACCTGAGGCGTCTTATAAATATTTTCCTCGTTCTAATGAATGGTAATTATTACGATACTAATCTGCGATTGTACACGTATGTAGTTACGAACTCAGAGTGTTTAATTATAGTCGTGGTTCAGTATCGTCGAGCAAAACTGAGCAGATAAAACGTTTCGTCATTTGACCAGCCACGTTTTCCTGATGCATTAGCGTTAGTCCAAAGGAGGAAAGTGACGTGAAGGAAAACGGAGATACAAGAGAACGGACAAAGATCAAGAACGAGACGAAGTATATATCATAGTTTCGTAACAGTGGTATATAAGGCCAAGATTCGACAAGTCGGTCAGTAGTGTCACTAGCATCATTCGTGAAGTATTTCATAAAGGAATCGACAATGTCCCGACTCGTCTTTGCCTTTCTCGTGATTATGGCTATCTTCTCTAGTAAGTAGCGTTTGTTAAAAACTAGCGTAACATTTCGCGCACATAACTTGGTGTTATTGACGCTTTAATGGAATTTTATTTTGGAAATGTGTATCTGCGTGTGCAAATGAGGGTACTAGTCAAACGCTGAATAAATGCAATTATCGGTAAATTATTAATAAATGCAATTAAAATTTGAATTAAATTCAGAAAAACTCCATAACAAAACTGCAAATACTGCGAGATATTGTATTTCTTTTTTTATCTTCTTTACACGTGATGAGTAGAGTTTTATTCATGAGAGGTACAGTCGTCAAACATCGTTAAAGAGTCAGGAATGAAAATAATAATAAATAATAAATAATAAATTTTCTTCGACAATTGAGAAGAATTATTTTATTTCGTTTTCGAACGAAGACATGTTGATTTGATTTTTTCTTTATGAAAAACTTAAGAGTGTGAACACAAAAATATTTAGATAGTTATTTAACTGTTTAATTTACTTTGATATCGAGTCGATCGAAAATAAGAAAAATAGAGAATAACGCGAGGATTTTGTGTTGTTGAAGCTTCATTTGGTCAACAATGCGGACTAAACGAGGAGTTTAAATCCTGCGGAACGGCGTGTGAGCCCAGCTGTGCCAAACCACGTGCGGATTTTTGCACCATGGTTGGTATTAATATTCGACAAAAATGCGATAAGTTGCATTTTCGTTTGTTCTTTAAGTTCTTAAAAATAATTGATAGCTCCACGAAGGTTTCTGTACAGTTCAGTGAAGAATCATTTTTTGGTGCAAATCAAACAAAATAATTACGTATCTTGTCAGTGTTCTTCGTTTTCTTTCATTTATATTTATAGGATACTCTGACGATGCTGACTTCCTGGAATGCATACTAATTTTTGTCGTTCCGTTTTCCAGAATTGCGTAGTCGGCTGTCAGTGTAAATCAGGATACCTGAGAAACGGCAAAGGAACCTGCGTCACTCCAGAAAACTGTTAACCTTCTCGCACAATCGACGAAGCACTTATTCTTATCAATTTACTCGATACCCCTTTTTCCGCTTTCCCTCGTGTATATGTGTATTTGGGATCTTCGTAGTAATAATGTCTGTCATAGATTAATATTGGTCGCAATCTTGTACAAATAAATACCAGTGACAGTAATAAATTGGTGTTTGAAAATTCTCAGTGCGCATCGATTCGTTATCCCTTCGTCAACACCGCATGAAATATTTACAAATTCGCGAAACAACGAGATTATCAAATGAAAATTACGTCGTTTCCAACGTCACATTATCGCGCGCTTGGAACAAGATTAATATTACACACGCAAACATCGGTTGATACCTTCCGAAAAAATAAGCGCGCAGTGTAATCTCAGTGAATATCACACGGAATGATCACATGGAACAACAAAAGAAAAAATAAAGAAACAAATATTTATGCATACATCTGTGCTATATCTTTTATTACTCCTTTCGATAACTATTGTTTTTCAAGGATAGCCCTTCATTGAGCCAGTCCAATTAGTTTTTGTCGACCACATTGTGGCTGCGGACGCCATTGTCACTGTTGAGACCCTTGTGGCTGCGGATGCCATTGTCACTGTTGAGACCCTTGTGGCTGCGGATGCCATTGTCACTGTTGAGACCCTTGTGGCTGCGGTCGCCATTGTCGCTGTCGAGACCGTTGCGGCTGCGGTCGCCATTGTCACTGTTGAGACCCTTGTGGCTGCGGATGCCATTGTCACTGTTGGGACCCTTGTGGCTGCGGTCGCCATTGTCGCTGTCGAGACCGTTGCGGCTGCGGTCGCCATTGTCACTGTTGAGACCCTTGTGGCTGCGGGCCATTGTCACTGTGGGACCCATTGGCTGCGGATGCCATTGTCACTGTTGAGACCCTTGTGACTGCGGTCGCCATTGTCGCTGTTCAGACCCTTGTGGCTGCGGTCGCCATTGTCGCTGTTGAGACCGTTGCGGCTGCGGACGCCATTGTCGCTGTTGAGACCCTTGTGGTTGTTAACGTCATTGTGTCTGTTGTCGTCAAGGCCATTGAGTCCATTGGGGCCATTGCGTCCATTGGGGCCATTGCGTCCATTGGGGCCATTGCGTCCATTGGGGCCATTGCGTCCATTGGGGCCATTGCGTCCATTGGGGCCATTGCGTCCATTGGGCCCATTGGAGCCGTTGAGTCCATTGGATCCATTGGGACCGTTGTGTTTATTGGGTCTATTAGAGCCATTGAGACCGTCAGGTCTATTGGATACATTGGGGCCGTTGTGTTTATTGGGTCTATTAGAGCCATTGAGACCGTCAGGTCTATTGGATCCATTTGGGCTGTTTGGCACATCGGAAATGTTAGATCCATTAGGTCCATTGGGACTGTTGCGTCTATTCGGACTGTTTGATCCAGTGAGACTGCTGAGTCCAATGGGACCGGGGGGTCCAGGGGGTCCAACGGGGACGGGGAGTCCAACGGGGACGGGGGGTCCGACGGGGACGAGGGGTCCAACGGGGACGAGGGGTCCGACGGGGACGGGGGGTCCAGGGGGACCGGGGGGTCCAGGGGGTCCAGGGGGACCGTTGAATACATCGAGGCTGTCCAAAACACGGACGGTGTCGATGCTGCCGGCTTCGATGAGTTTATGGACTCTGTCGCCGACGTTGTGCTTGTGGTCCTTGTTGTGGAGGTTTGCGCCGCTTACTATGTATATATCGGAAAAAGCAGAAAAAAATAAAATAAAATGAAATAAAAAATAAAAAAGAAGCACGAAAAATACATCTCGAAATGATCGCGCAATTAAACAGAGTGGAATCGAGAGCACGTAGAGTGATCAGTTACAAATGGGGAAAAAATGTTTCTAGCAAAAAGTCCCATTTCTATCTCTAGTTTCACTTTTATTCTGTCCTACTCACTTTTATTCTTGTTTCCACTCCAACTTCCTTTTTCTCTATAATGTAGGATATAATCCCTTACATTTCAGAAGAAAAAAAAAAAAGAAAAATTAAATTCTACACTAAACTGAGTTTCGTTTAACTTGAAACTTACTCTAAACGAGAATTTTTGCAGTGTCCGAAAGTATAAAGAAATATTTTGTACATTGTATTATGGAAGGTAAAGAAAAGTGTTTAAAATGAAATTCTGGAATCAATGCACTTACTGGCTAGATAAGCGACGAAAACGAAAAGGAAAACTATAGTTGTACGAGACATCTTGGAAAAGTTTCGATTACAGTCGTCCGATTGAATAGCGAACTGTTGAAAATTCGTAACAACTACCGGTTTTTATACGTAATAACTAGTCCTTGTAAAACTTACTACGACTATTTATTATTTGCTTATCGGTCACGATTTGTATACACGTTCAATCATTATTTACAAGTTCAATCATTAGTTACAAGCAACTATATTCATAAATAGTTTTTAAAAATCAAATGCGTTGCTATCCTTGGATAATTTATCTTACGTGGCCTATTAAGAATTACATTAATATTGATATATTACATCACATTATAAATAACAATAATATTAAGATCGATAAATATTTTATGCATTTATAAAGAATTTTAAACTGCAACATTGCACAGGACCACATTATTTGAAAGAACACAACAAATATCCAAAATGTAATGTTTGTTGTGACATTTCCTTTATAAGCTAATTTTTACTTTCCTCAATTATTTTTTAAATTCTAAACAATATTAATGAGCATAAAATATGGTGGTCTAGTTGTAAGAATTTAAATTCACAAGATTTTCCATTCACAGCGTACGAATATTTTCCACACTTTCTAAAACAAGTAGTGAAATTAATCATTGTTCTATTATTTTTAATATAAACTATTTAATACATAATTACAACAATAGAACTATAATATCGAAGGAATTAAAGAATAGCAAAAGATTTACACAATTAAGAACACGAATTTATTTTATATATTTAAGAACAATTTCTGAAATACAGCAAATTCCAAAAATGCAGCATTGAAAAATAAATAGAAATTAATATCAATAAATAATTGGATTGGCAGATTTTCTCAACAAGATCCTCAACTATTTTATATTTTCTTAATACTCGTGAGTAACAATTCCAGTTATGCTACGTCGCAAAACATTGCCTCAAACGACTATCCATTTTTGTTTATCTTCGCTGCCAAATGATAAACTATTTTTTACTTTCAAACGAATGAATCGCTGTACGATTGTCTTTTTTAAATTGCGAATTCGTCTTTCTCAAAGATACATTAAGATTATGCAGGGAATATAAAAGTAAACGTAGTTTTTTTTGAAAAAGTTCTTTTTCTGTCTAAAAATACGACACTCTTGAAGATTGAAGCTTTCTTTTTGCAATCAATCCTTAAAACTTGCTGTATGATTTTTTATTTCTCGCTACTTTCTTGACCTCCGAGCGCCAAACGATATTTAAGAAATTTAAGAAAGTCGAAACATTCAATTTTCGTCGCGTAACTCTGATGTTCAAAGTTCTTTAAAATAGCTGGAGTAAGTCGTACAACAAGCTTTAAATGATCTTCATAAAGGCGAAATTTCAATTCTTAAAACCGTGATGGATTTAATCGTAAAACAAATGTTTTTTAATGTTCTCAGAAGTGTTCGAATTTTTGAAGGGAAATAGTTCTACATTTTCTTTCGTTACATGATGTTAAAATGTCTTTGACAAAATAAATTCCATGAAAGCTTCACGCTTTTAAATGAGCACAAGTGAATTGCTGCACAAATTTTTTTCACAAAATTTGAAATATCGACTAATTTTCGAATGAAGTACTTTTGCGGACCAATGTACGTACATTCTGATTTTAGGAAAGTTATGCAACACATGCATCGCAAAGTTTGCGTGTAATGAATATAAGATAAGGTTATGGAAGTGATGCATAGCTCGAAATGGAAGATTACACATCAACTGGTGCACAAAGATATGAGTTTCACCTAAAAAGTGTCAACAGAGGTAAGTAAAGAGATGTTCTCAGCTCTGTAATCTTTAACCACAAGTTTACTTACGACACAATCAGAGACTATGAATTAACTTTTGGAACTTAATATAATGACGACTTCGAAACCATCGCAGATTTCTAGTTGACTATTTTTGAGAAATAGCAAAAAGACATGTTTTTATAATTTTATTATTGTAATAAGATACATATTATATAGTCATACATAATTATATCATCATATTACATTATATACTATCTTATTATTTTATGCTAATTATACAATATAAAATATTGTTATTAAATTAGAATTATAAAAAGTCAGTACATTATATATACAAATTCATTTTATTATTTATTATAATATTACACACATTATTACAATATTATATATAGGAGAGAGATATTTTAAAATTCGAACAACTTTCTCCTATTTAATTTTCACTTTAATGAAGACGAAATAATAATGGTCAAATCATTTGTCAATTTAAATATAAAATAAATATTGTCTTCTTCTTCCATATAAAGGTATTATGTTAGCAGTTCTTACATTAATAACGAACGATGGAACTTGTACAAAAGCAAGATTTTTACAAAACAAGCTTGATACTTCGGTTATTCAATATTCATCATCGAATGCACACGACGGTGCAAACTATGCACTCGAGAAACACGAATGCGTAGGAGAGAAAAGCAGCACGTTGTTATCTACATTTCCGCAAGATAGAGAACCAACGATTATCCTTAACTGGTACATACGTTTACATAACCAATTATACACGTATGTACATCCTTGTGTAAAAATTCCGACGCTAAAAGCCAAGATTACTGGAACGGTACAATGGTACCCGATTATATTTGGGACGTTTGTTGTTACACTCCGCTATGGGAATGCAGACGCCATTGTTATTTCGGGCGTAACCATGCTTGCAATAACAGTCATCGTTACATCTCTGCAAACATGATTGAAACGACGTTCATTTTATATGCTCCAAAACCGATTTCTCGATTAACTTACGATATTTATGATGGTACAAGATTCAGAGTAGCACAGTGTCTTTGACAGACGGAGCTGCACTGATATTCCTCGTTTGGCATGTCACAGATCAGTCTCTTAGCGAACGAAGCTAAAATTTGGTACATTTTATTTATCCGAGTTCTTTCGAGTATACAGATTTATTTTGGACACCCTAGGCCCATTGAAACATGTTGATTTGATTTTTTCTATACGAAAAACTTAAGAGTGTGAACACAAAAATATTTAGATAGATATTTGACTGTTCAATTTACTTTGATATCGAGTCGATCGAAAATAAGAAAAGTAGGGGATTTTGTGTTGCTGAAGCTTCATTTGGTCAACAATGCGGACTGAACGAAGAGTTTAAATCCTGCGGAATGGCGTGCGAGCACAGCTGTGCCAAACCACGTGCGGATTTGTGCACTATGGTTGGTATTAATATTCGACAAAAATGCGATAAGTTGCATTTTCGATTGTTCGTTAAGTTCTTAAAAATAATTGATAGCTCCACGAATGTTTCTGTACAGTTCAGTGAAGAATCATTTTTTGGTCCTAATCAAACAAAATAATTACGTACCTTGTCAGTGTTCTTCGTTCGCTTTCATTTATATTCATGGGATACTCTGACGATGTTGACTTTCTGGAATGCACACTAATTTTTGTCGTTCCGTTTTCCAGAATTGCGTAGTCGGTTGTCAGGGTAAATCGTACCTGAGAAACGGCAAAGGAACCTGCGTCACTCCATAAAACTTAACTTTCTCGCACAATCGACGGAGCACTTATTCTAATCAATTTATTCGATACCCCTTTTTCCGCTGTTCCTCTTGTATTTGGGATTTTCGTAGTAATAATGTCTATCACAGATTAATATTGGTCGCAATCTTGTACAAATAAAAACCAGTGACAGTAATAAATTGGTGTTTGAAAATTCTCAGTGCGCATCGATTCGTTATCCCTTCATCAACCATATATGAAATATATACAAATTCGCGAAACAAAGAGATTATGAAATGAAAATTACGTCGTTTCCAACGTTGTATTATGGCGTGCTTGGAACAAGATTAATGTTACACACGCAAACATCGGTTGATACCTTCCGAAAGATGAGCGCGCAGTGTAATCTCAGTGAATGTCACATTAAATTTGCGTTTATTCTCATTATCCACCCGGAATGATCACATGGAACAACGAAAGAAAAAAATAAAGAAACTGATATTTATGCACACATCTGCGATATATGTTTTATTACTCCTTTCGACAATTATTGTTTTTTAAGAATAGATTGCTCCTTCATTGATCCAGTCCAATTAGTGGCTACACCGATTAAGAGGAATACATTGGTTTCTAGAATCTCTGACGTGTCCGGGAGCACAGACGCAGCCAGCGATGCACTCCTGAAATTCACATAAACGATTAAACGAAAGGTAAGAAAAACCAGACAATTTTCATGAGAGTCACAAAGCAGTGAAGCTCGAGTTTTCGAAGTTCGAGTCTTCGAAGTTCCTCAATCTGAAAGATCGAGTCTTCAAAATTAAAGTTAAACTTAAAATTCAAGCTCAAGAGTCAACTCTCGAAGCTGTCTTTCGAGAAACGAAGATTCGTTTTGTGAGTGACACGCCACTATCGTCGACGTGCCTGATGTCTGATACTCTTCAATCCTCCGCTGTTCATAATCGCCGTTCTATGCAATTTACACAGCTAAAGAGTCCCCGAGTTTACAGTTCAACGCTTAAATCTTCGTGGTTCAAGCCGTAAAGAGCTTAGGATTGCGGTTCGAGCTGCAGAGCTTACTTTAACAATGTTAACCATAAGGATATGATTGTTAGATGATTCTAACCTCAGGACATATTGCATTGGAATTTTCGCACGTAGATTGACGAGGTCCGCAAAGACGGTATACTTCGTTGTGACCACATTCTAAGCTGATGCCGATCACAATTTGGCTGTTCTGGCCATCGTCGTCGTGGAGACCATTGTTGCTGTCGACGCCACTGTGGCTGTTGACACCATTGTGGCTGTTAACGCCATTGTGGCTGTTGATATTCTTAGGTCCATTAGTTCTATTGGGCCTATTGGAACCGTTGGATCCATTTCGGCTGTTTGGCACATTGGGACTGTTGGATCCGTTGGGACCGTTAGATCCATTGGGACTGTTGGATCCGTTGGGACCGTTAGATCCATTGGGACTGTTGGATCCGTTGGGACCGTTAGATCCATTGGGACTGTTGGATCCGTTGGGACCGTTAGATTTATTGGAACTGTCTAAGCTACGGTCGGCGTCGATGCTGCGGGCTTTGATATGTTTATGGACACTGTCGATGATTCTGTCGTTGTTCTGGAGGTTTGCGCCGCTTACTATATATCGAGAAAAGCATGAAAAAATAAAATAAAATGAAATACAAAATAAAAAAGAAGCACGAGAAATACCTCTCGAAATAATCGCGCAATTAAACAGAATCGAATCGAGAGTGTGTAGAGTGATTCGTTACAAATGGGGAAATGTTTCTATCATAAAGTTGCCATCCCATTTCTATCTCTAGTTCCACTTTTATACTGTTCATTGTTTCTACTCCTACTACTTTTTTCTCTATGACGATGTTTTCTCTATAACCCCTTACATTTCAAAAGATGAAATGAAGAAGAAAAATTAAATTCTACACTAAACTGAGTTTCGTTTAACTTGAAATTGTTATTCCAAACGAGAATTTTTGCAATGTTCGAAAGCATAAAGAATTATTTGTAACATTGTATTATGGAAGGTAAAGGAAAGTGTTTAAAATGAAATTCTGGAATCAATAAATGAACTTACTGGCTAGATAAGCGACGAAAACGAAAAGGAAGGTTATAGTTGTACGAGACATCTTGGAAAAGTTTCGATTACAATTGTCCGATTACTTAGCGAACTGTTGAAAATAAGTAACAACTACCTGTTTTTATACGTAATAACTAGTCCTTGTAAAACTTACTACGATCATTTATTATTTGCTTATCGGTCATCATTTGTATACATGTTCAATCATTAGTTACAAGTTCAATCATTAGTTACAAGCAACTATATTCATAAATAGTTTTTAAAAATCAAATGCGTTGCTATCCTTGGATAATTTGTCTTACGTGGCCTATTAAGAATTACATTAATATTGATATATTACATCACATTATAAATAACAATAATATTAAGATCGATAAATATTTTATGCATTTATAAAGAATTTTAAACTGCAACATTGCACAGGACCACATTATTTGAAAGAACACAACAAATATCCAAAATGTAGTGCTTGTTGTGACATTTCCTTTATAAGCTAATTTTTATTTTCCTCAATTATTTTTTTAATTCTAAACAATATTAATGTGCATAAAATATGGTGGTCTAGTTGTAAGAATTTAAATTCACAAGATTTTCCATTCACAGCGTACGAATATTTTCCGAAAGAGTGAAATACTATCTGAAGTAGTGAAATTAATTATAGTTCTAGTATTTTTAATAAAAACTATTTAATACTTAATTATAACAATAGAACTATAATATCTAAGGAATTAAAGAATAGGAAAAAATTTACACAATGAAGAACACGAATTTATTTTATATATTTAAGAACAATTTCTGAAATCTCCAAAAATACAGCATTGAAAAATAAATAGAAATTAATATCAATAAAAAATTGGATTGGCAGATTTTCTCAAGAAGCTTCTCAACTCTTTCTATTTTCTTAATAATCGTAACAATTCCAGTTATGCTACGTCGCAAAACATTGCTTGAAAAGACTATCCATTTTTGTTTATCTTCGCTGCCAAATGATAAACTATTTATTTACTTTCAAACGAATGAATCGCTGTACGATTGTTTTTTTAAATTGTGAATTCGTCTTTCTCAAAGATACATTAAGATCATGCAGCGAATATAAAAGTAAACGTAGTTTTTTTTGAAAAAGTTGTAAAAATTCAAATGTAAAACCGAAAAAATTTTTTTTTTCTGTCTAAATCAACGATAGTCTTGAAGATTGAAGCTTTCTCTTTGCAACGAATCCTTAAAACTTGCTATACGAGTTTTTCTTTCTCGCTATTATATATATCACAGATAATTATATCAATATATTACATTATATATTATCTTACTATTTTATACTAATTACACAATATAAAATAATAATATGTTATTAAATAAGAATTAGAAAAAGTAAATACATTATATACAAATTCATGTTATTATTTATTATAATATTACACATCTTATTATTACAATATTATATATCGGGGAGAGATATTTTAAAATTCGAATAACATCTTTCTCCTATTTGATTTTCACTTTAATGAAGACGAAATAATAATGGTCAAACCATTTGTCAATTTACATATAAAATAAACATTGTTTTCTTCTTCCATATAAAGGTATTATGTTAGCAGTCCTTACATTAATAACGAACGATGGAACTTGTACAAAAGCTAGATTTTTACAAAACAAGCTTGATACTTTGGTTATTCAATATTCGTCATCGAATGCACACGACGGTGCAAACTATGCACTCGAGAAACACGAATGCGCAGGAGAGAAAGGCATTGTTGTTATCTACATTTCCACAAGATAGAGAACCAATGATTATCGTTAGTACATAACCAATTATACACATATGTACATCCCTGTGTAAAAATTCCGACGCTAAAAGCAAAGATTACTGAAACGGTATAATGGAACTCGATCATATTCGTTGTTAGACTCCGCTTTCGGAATGCAGACG
The DNA here is from genome assembly GCA_032399595.1 of Tetragonula carbonaria. Lineage (NCBI taxonomy): Eukaryota > Metazoa > Arthropoda > Insecta > Hymenoptera > Apidae > Tetragonula > Tetragonula carbonaria. Next base: position 10,101,804 of record JAUCRC010000008.1, read on the forward strand.
CCATTGTCGGCGTAACCATCCTTGCAAAAACAACCATTGTTACATCTCTGCAAACATGATAGCAACGACGTTCATTTTATATGCTTCAAAACCGAATTCTCGATTAACTTACGGTATTTACGATGGTGCAAAGTTGATTCAGGTCTATGACAGGTGGAGCCGCACTGATATTCCTCGTTTGGCATGTCACAGATCAGTCTCTTGGCGAACGAAGCTAAAATTTGGAAAATTTTATTTCTCCGAGTTCTTTCGTAGATACATAGTATACAGATTTATTTCAGACACACTAGGCCCATGGTTCCCGACGTGGGGTCCACGCTCCACAATTTGATTGCAATTCAAGGATGAGTGATTAACAGTAAACTTTTGGCATTTCATTAAATGAAAATTTAACTTTCTAATTTCTCTTCATTGATGTCATGTTCCTTGAAAACTTGTTTAGGCCAAGTTCATTTAGGCCTTTTAGGCTTCCACCACATCCAAAAATCACTTTTTGAATAATACGAATTGTCACAGGATTTTAGAGACGCTTAGGTGAACCAAAACATGGTTGAGAACCACTGATCTAGGCTAAAAATTTGGAACACTCGGATACATTCGAGCAAACCAACTTACTGGTAAAAGTGGTTTAAGAAAACTTACTGGTCCTCACAATGCCTCGCAACTGACGGATCGATACGGTGAAAATCGTTCGGTTTTCCGCATCGATATCTGGATTAAGCGAAAGAAAATCCATTCCCTTTAGATATTTCGTTTCTGTACATTTATTTAGTATTTATATTTTATTACCTGAATTTGTACTGTATTGCAAATAATTGTATGGCCACAACGTCGAAGCAACCGATTGTGGATATGTAAAGACATTTGACATGCGAAAATACATAGTAATTGCAAAAATATAAATACACGTAAACCATGCAAAGTATAGTTCTTTGCAATATTTATCCATTTGAGTTTGTAACAGAGATCAATAATAGAATAATTTAATATAATAGATATTCATATATAATAAAATAATTTATCACAGGGTGACTATATAAGGATAAATATATCAGAAATTAATATATACGTTGAAAGATGAATGTATTCTTAATTTATCATTCGTTTTTGATATTTTTTACGAATTCAAAATATTAACATATATTATTTATTAGATAAATTTCATTCCATTTAAAAGTTGAGTCCGTTGGGACCATTGGGACCGTTGAGTCCGTTGGAACTGTTGGGTCCGTTGCGACCGTTGGGTCCCTTGGGGCCGTTGGGACCGTTGAGTGCGTTGGGACTGTTGAGTGCGTTGGGACCGTTGAGTCCGATGGGACCGTTGAGTCCGTTGAGACCGATGGGGCCGTTGGGGCCGTTGGATCCGTTGGGGCCGTTAGGACGGTTGGGTCCGTTTGGACCGTTGGGTCCGTTGGGGCCGTTAGGTCCGTTTGGACCGTTGGGTCCGTTGGGTCCGTTTAGACCGTTGGGTCCGTTTGGGCCGTTGGGTCCGTTGGGGCCGTTAGGTCCGTTTGGACCGTTGGGTCCGTTTGGACCGTTGGGTCCGTTGGGGCCATTAGGTCCGTTTGGACCGTTGGGTCCGTTGGGGCCGTTGGGGCCATTAGGTCCGTTTGGACCGTTGGGTCCGTTGGGGCCGTTGGGGCCGTTAGGTCCGTTGGGACCGTTGGGTCCGTTGGGACCGTTGGGAACATTGAGGCTGTCCAAGCTACGGTCGACGACGATGTTGCAGGCTATGATAGGTTTATGGACACTGTCGACATTGTCCTTCTTGTGGATGTTTGCGCCGCTTACTATGGATATATCGAAAAAAGCGTGAAAAAATAAAATAAAATGAAATAAAAAATAAAAAAGAAGCACGAAAAATACATCGCGAAATAATCGCGCAAGTAAACAGAATGGAATCGAGAGCACACAGAGTGATTAGTTACAAATAGAGAAATGTTTCAATGATCAAGTCCCGTTTCTACCTCTAGTTTCACTTTTGTTCCGTTCATTGTTTCTACTCCTACTTCCTTTTTCTCTATGATGATGTTTTCTCTATAACCCTTTACAATTCAAAAGAAGAAAAGAAAAAGAAAAATTAAATTCTACATTAAACTGAGTTTAACTTGAAATTGTTATTCCAAACGTGAATTTTTGCAGTGTCCGAAAGTATAAAGAAATATTTTGTACATTGTATTATGGAAGGTACAGAAAAGTGTTTAAAATGAAATTCTGGAATCAATAAATGCACTTACTGGCTAAATAAGCGACGAAAACGAAAAGGAAAATTATAGTTGTACGAGACATCTTGGAAAAGTTTCGATTACAGTCCGATTGAATAGCGAACTGTTGAAAATTCGTAACAACTACCGGTTTTTATATTTAACAAATAGTCCTTGTAAAACTTACTACGATCGTTTATTATTTGCTTATCGGTCACGATTTGTATACATGTTCAATCATTAGTTACAAGCATATATTCATAAATAATTTTTAAAAATCAAATGCGTTATTCCTTGGATAAATTGTTTTACGTGGCCTATTAAGAATTACGTTAATATTGATATATTACATGACACTATGAATTACAATAATATTAAGATCGATAAAGATTTTATGCACTTATAAATAATTTTAAAGTACAAAATTGCACAGGATGCACATAATTTGAAAGAATACAACAAATATCCAAAATGTAGTGCCTGGTGTGACATTTCGCAAATTTTTACTTTTTCAATTATTTGTTTAATTCTAAAAAATATTAATTTGCATAAAAATCTGCTAGTATAGTTGTAGGAATTTAAATTCACACGATTTTTCATTCACAGCGTACGAATATATTCCACACTTTCTGAAATGAGTAGTGTAATTAATTATAGTTGTATTATATTTAATATAAACTATTTAATACATAATTACAACAATAGAACTATAATATCGAAGGAATTAAAGAATAGCAAAAGATTTACACAATGAAGAACACGAATTTATTTTATATATTTAAGAACAATTTCTGAAATACAGCAAATTCCAAAAATACAGCATTGAAAAATAAATAGAAAATAATATCAATAAATAATTGGGTTGGCAGATTTTCTCAACAAGATCCTCAACTATTTTATATTTTCTTAATACTCGTGAATAACAATTCCAGTTATGCTACGTCGCAAAACATTGCCTCAAACGACTATCCATTTTTGTTTATCTTCGCTGCCAAATGATAAACTATTTATTTACTTCCAAACGAATGAATCGCTGTACGATTTTTATTTTTCAATTTTGAATTCGTCTTTCTGAAAGATACATTAAGATCATGCAGCGAATAGAAAAGTAATGGTAGTTTTCTTTGAAAAAGTTGTAAAAATTCAAATTGAAAAAAAATTTTTTTTCTGTCTAAAAGAACGACACTCTTGAAGATTGAAGCTTTCTCTTTGCAACAAATCCTTAAAACTTGCTGTATGATTTTTCTTTCTCGCTACTTTATTGGACTCCGAGCGTCCAAAGGAAATTTAACCAGTTCAAACGAAATTTAAGAAATTTAAGAAATTAGAAATATTTAATTGTCGTAACTCTGATGTTCAAAGTTCAGTAAAATAGCTGGAGAAAGTCGTACAACAAGCTTTAAGAGGTCTTCATAAAGGAGAAATTTCAATTCTTAAAACCGTGATGGATTTAATCGTAAGACAAATGTTTTTTAATGTTCTCAGAAGTATTCGAATTTTTAAAGGAAAATAGTTCTACTTTTTCGTTCGTTACACGATGTTAAAATGTCTTTGAAAAAATAAATTCGATGAAAGCTTCACACTTTTAAATGAGCACAAGTGAATTGCCACACGAAATTTTTTCACAAAGTTTGAGATGTCGACAAATTTTCGAATGAAGTACTTTTGCGGACCAATGTACGTACATTCTGATTTTAAGAAAGTTATGCAATTCCTGCATCGCAAAGTTTGCGTGTAATGAATATAAGATAAGGTTATGGAAGTGATGCATAGCTCGAAATGGAAGATTACACATCAACTGGTGCACAAAGATATGAGTTTTACCTAAAAATTATCAACAGAGGTAAGTAAAGAGATGTTCTCAGTTCTCTAATCTTCAACCACAAGTTTACTTACGACACAATCAGAGACTCTGAATTAACTTTTGGAACTTAATATAATGACGACTTCCAAACCATCGAAGATTTCTAGTTGACTATTTTTGAGACATGGCAAAAAGACATGTATATATAATTTTATTATTGTAATAAGATACATACTATATATATCATACATAATTATATCATCATATTACATTATATATTATTTTATTATTTTATACTAATTACACAATATAAAATATAGCTATCAAATTAGAATTTGAAAAAGTCAGTATATTAAATTCAAATTCATTTTATTATTTATTATAATATTACACCTTATTACACACCTTATTATTACAATATTATATATCGGAGAAAGATATTTTCGAGAAAATATCGGAAAGAAAATTCGAATAACATTTTTCGCATATTTGATACTCACTTTAATGAAGACGAAATAAAAATGGTCAAAACATTTGTCAATTTAAATATAAAATAAACATTGGTTCTTTCTTCTGTATAAAAGTATTATGTCAGCATTAATAACATTACATTAATCACCTTACATTAATAACGAACGATGGAACTTGTTCAAAAGCAAGATTTTTACAAAACAAGCTTCATACATCGGTTACTCAATATTCGTCACGAATGCGTAAGAGAGAAGCAGCACGTTGTTATCTACATTTCTACAGGATAGAGAACCAACGATTATCCTTAACTGGTACATACATTTACATAACCAATTATACACATATGTACATCCCTGTGTAAAAACTCCGACGCTAAAAGCCAAGATTACTGAAACGGTACAATGGTACCCGATTATATTTGGGACGTTTGTTGTTACACTCCGCTATGGGAATGCAGACGCCATTTCTATTCCTGGCGTAACCATCCTTGCAATAACAGCCATCGTTACATCTCTGCAAACATGATCGAAACGACGTTCATTTTATGTGCTCCGAAACCGATTTCTCGATTAACTTACGATATTTATGATGGTACAAGGTTGATTCAGAGTAGCACAGTGTCTTTGACAGGCGGAGCCGCACTGATATTCCTCGTTTGGCATGTCACAGATCAGTCGAATCAGGCGAACGAAGCTAAAATTTGGTACATTTTATTTATCCGAGTTCTTTCCAGTATACAGATTTATTTTGGACACCCTAGGCCCATTGAAACATGTTGATTTGATTTTTTCTATACGAAAAACTTAAGAGTGTTCAATTTACTTTGATATCGAGTCGATCGAAAATAAGAAAAGTAGGGGATTTTGTGTTGCTGAAGCTTCATTTGGTCAACAATGCGGACTGAACGAAGAGTTTAAATCCTGCGGAATGGCGTGCGAGCACAGCTGTGCCAAACCACGTGCGGATTTGTGCACTATGGTTGGTATTAATATTCGACAAAAATGCGATAAGTTGCATTTTCGATTGTTCGTTATGTTCTTAAAAATAATTGATAGCTCCACGAATGTTTCTGTACAGTTCAGTGAAGAATCATTTTTTGGTCCTAATCAAACAAAATAATTACGTACCTTGTCAGTGTTCTTCGTTCGCTTTCATTTATATTCATGGGATACTCTAACGATGCTGACTTTCTGGAATGCACACTAATTTTTGTCGTTCCGTTTTCCAGAATTGCGTTATCGGTTGTCAGTGTAAATCAGGATACCTGAGAAACGGCAAAGGAACCTGCGTCACTTCAAAAAACTTAACCTACTCGCACAATCGGCGAAGCACTTATTCTTATCAATTTACTCGATACCCCTTTTTCCGCTGTTCCTCTTGCATTTGGGATTTTCGTAGGAATAAAGTCTATCACAGATTAATTTTGGTCGCAATCTTGTACAAATAAAAACCAGTGACAGTAATAAATTGGTGTTTGAAAATTCTCAGTGCGTATCGATTCGTTATCCCTTCATCAACCATATATGAAATATATACAAATTCGCGAAACAAAGAGATTATGAAATGAAAATTACGTCGTTTCCAACGTCGTATTATCGCGTGCTTGGAACAAGATTAATGTTACACACGCAAACATCGGTTGATACCTTCCGAAAAATGAGCGCGCAGTGTAATCTCAGTGAATGTCACATTAAATTTGCGTTTATTCTCATTATCCACTCGGAATGATCACATGGAACAACGAAAGAAAAAAATAAAGAAACAGATATTTATGCACACATCTGCGATATTTTATTACTCCTTTCGACAATTATTGTTTTTTAAGAATAGATTGCTCCTTCATTGATCCAGTCCAATTAGTGATTACACCGATTAAGAGGAATACATTGGTTTCTAGAATCTCTGACATGTCCGGGAGCACAGACGCAGCCAGCGATGCACTCCTGAAATTCACATAAACGATTAAACGAAAGGTAAGAAAAACGAGACAATTTTCATCAGAGACATAAAGCAGTGAAGCTCGAGTCTTCGAAGTTCCTCAATCTCAAAGATCGAGTCTTCAAAATTAAAGTTAAACTTAAAGTTCAAGCTCATGAGTCAACTCTCGAAGCTCTCTTTCGAGGAACGAAGATTCGGTTTGTGAGTGACACGCCACTATCGTCGACGTGCCTGATGTCTAATACTCTTCAATCCTCCGCTGTTCATAATCGTCGTTCTATGCAATTTACACAGCTAAAGAGTCCCCGAGTTTAAGAGTTCGAACGTTTACAGTTCAACGCTTAAATCTTCGATGTTCAAGCCGTAAAGAGCTTAGGATCGCGGTTCGAGCTGCAGAGCTTACTTTAACAGTGTTAAACATAAGGATATGATTGTTAGATAATACTAACCTCAGGACATATTACTTTGGAATTTTTGCACGTAGATTGGCAATGACGAGGAGGTCCGCAAAGACGGAATACTTCGTTGAGACCACATTCTGATAAGCTGATGCCGACCACAATCCTGCTGTTGTCGCCATTGTCGTCGTTGAGACCATTATGGCTGTCGACGCCACTGTGGCTGTTGACACCATTGTGGCTGTTAAGGCCATTGTGGCTGTTGATGTTCTTAGGTCCATTGGATCCACTGGGTCCATTGGGCTGATTGGGTACTTTGGAGTCGTTGGGTTCTTTTAGGTCGTTGCGTTCTTTTGGGTCGTTGGGTGCTTTGGAGTCGTTGGGTCCTTTGGAGTCGTTGGTTCCTTTGGAGTCGTTGGATCCTTTGGCTTCGTTGGGTCCTTTGGGGTCGTTGGGTCCTTTCGGGTCGTTGGGTCCTTTGGCGTCGTTGGTTCCTTTGGCGTCGTTGGATCCTTTGGCCTCGTTGGGTACTTTGGAGTCGTTGGGTCCTTTGGCGTCGTTGGTTCCTTTGGAGTTGTTGGGTCCTTTGGACTCGTTGGGTACTTTGGAGTCGTTGGGTCCTTTCGGCTCGTTGGGTACTTTGGAGTCGTTGAGTCCTTTGGGGTCATTAGAACCATTGGGTTCGTTGGGCCTATTAGGACTGTTAGGTCCATTTGGACTGTTTGGCACATTGGGACTGTTGGATCCGTTGGGACTGTTGGCTCTATTGAGACCTTTGGGTCCATTGGGATTGTCCAAGCTACGTTCGTTGCGGCGGGCTTTGATGAGTTTATGGACACTGTCGATGACGTTGTCCTTGTTGTCCTTGTTGTCCTTCTTGTGGATGTTTGCGCCGCTTACTATATATATATATCGAAAGAAGCATGAAAATATAAAATAAAATAAAAAATAAAAAAGGAGCACGAAAAATACATCTCGAAATAATCGCGCAATTAAACAGAATGGATACCGAGAGCACTTAGAGTGATCAGTTACAAATGGGGAAATGTCTCGATCATGAAGTCCCATTTCTATCTCTAGTTTCAGTTTTATTCTATTCACTGTTTCTACTCCTACTTCATTTTTCTCTGTGATGTAGGATATAATCCGTTACATTTCAATAGAAAAAAAGAAAAAGGAGAATTTAAAAAAATATTCTACACTAAACTGAATTTCGTTTAACTTGAAACTAACTCCAAACGAGAATTTTTGCAGTGTCCGAAAGTATAAAGAAATATTTTGTAACATTGTATTATGGAAGGTAAGGAAAAGTGTTTAAAATGAAATTCTGGAATCAATGCACTTACTGGCTAGATAAGCGACGAAAACGAAAAGGAAAATTATAGTTGTACGAGACATCTTGGAAAAGTTTCGATTACAATCGTTCGATTGCTTAGCGAACTGTTGAAAATAAGTAACAACTACCGGTTTTTATACTTAACAAATAGTCCTTGTAAAACTTACTACGATCGTTTATTATTTGCTTATCGGTCACGATTTGTATACATGTTCAATCATTAGTTACAAGTATATATTCATAAATAATTTTTAAAAATCAAATGCGTTGCATTCCTTGAATAAATTGTCTTACGTGGCCTATTAAGAATTACATTAATATTGATATATTACATGACACTATGAATTACAATAATATTAAGATCGATAAAGATTTTATGCATTTATAAATAATTTTAAGGTGCAAAATTGCACAGGATGCACATAATTTGAAAGAATACATCAAATATCCAAAATATAGTGCCTGGTGTGACATTTCGTTCATAAGCTAATTTTTACTCTTCTCAATTATTTTTTTAATTCTAAAAAATATTAATTTGCATAAAAATCTGCTAGTATAGTTGTAGGAATTTAAATTCACACGATTTTTCATTCACAGCGTACGAATATTTTCCACACTTTCTGAAATGAGTAGTGAAATTAATTATGGTTCTATTATATTTAATACAAACTATTTAATACGTAATTAGAACAGTAGAACTATAATATCGAAGGAATTAAAGAATAGGAAAAAACTTATACCATGAAGAACACGAATTTATTTTACACATTTAAAAGCAATTTCTGAAATCTCTAAAAATACAGCATTGTAAAAATAAGTAAAAATTAATATCAATATAAAGTTGGATTGACAGATTTTCTTAAAAAACTCCTCAACTATTTTGTATTTTCTTAATAGTCGTGAGTAACAATCCCAGTTATACTACGTCGCAAAACATTGCTTCAAACGTCTCTCCATTTTCGTTTATCTTCGCTGCCAAATGATAAACTATTTATTTACTTTAACTTCCGTGCACTATCTATTCATTAGCATAAAAAGACGGTTAAATTATTGATAGAAAAGAAAAAGATGATAAACTATCCGTTGTGGAACTTGACCGCAATTTCTCGAAATTGTCAACGAAACTAAAATATTTTTAAATTATTACTGTTTCAGTCGTTTCCAACAGCGTTTTCGTGGCTGTTGACGAAACCATCGAGCGTGCTAAGTGAGTCGAATAATTGTTAAACATTTTATAAATATAAATAGTTGTAAATATTATAAATATGTTATAGTTATAAATGTTTATTAACGTTCCTGTAACTTCGTTGGACAGTTTTATTCCATATTATATAATACTTCTCTTCGTTGAATATTTTTTGCCCGTTTTAAATTTTACCATATTATAATAAAGAAACTACGTATATTGAATTTATATTATCTGGAATAAATGTAGTAACACATAAAAAACTATAAAAATTATTTATGTATAAAGGAGTCATCTCTGGGATATCTTGTATATTGTTAATATTACTCGTTTGTTAGATTGTGGATTTTAATGCAAATTCCGATTTTTGAGAATTAATATTTAAGAAAGAATAGCTAATTGAGTTACCTTTAAAATATTATAGAAACTTTCGTTGTATAAATTTTACATATCTTTTTATATTACGATATATTGTGTGCCATTTAGCCATTTAAAAATTGCTACAAATGCATAAAAATCCGTAGTCTACTCGTTACATGCATATTTCGTTCATGATTATGAATTTCAATGCTATGTTCTCTAAAACCGACACAATGTGGAAAAACGAAGAATGCACGGCGTGCATTCTTTCTTGTCCAGGAACGTGTGAAAACTCTACTCCAGAAATATGCGTTCAAGGGGTAAACTGAGAAGAAAAATATAAACTAGAATCTCGATTATTACTAGAACAATCAATTATTGGAACAGTGTCACGATTAATTCGAAGATTTAAAAGATTTCACTCTGTAAATTTTTATTAAGTTAAACGAAGATTCTCACAGATATTACATATCTCTATTTCATTCTTGCATGAAGAGTTGCAAATGTAAATCAGGATACTATAAAAACAGAGCAACTGCGTGTCTATCACAGTCCTGTATAATCGAGAATATAAAAAAACCAACGTGAGTCAGTATCTCTAATCGTCAGTATTTCTAATCTTATGAGAATTTAAGTTTCAGGCTATTCATTTTATTCCAATAATATTTAAATATTTAAATTTAAATTAATTTGTAAAAACATCTAAATATTTAAACTTAAATTGATTTATAAAAATATTTGAATATTTAAATTCTTACTTCCTTCAGTGATATTTAAATAATAATTAAAGAACTTGTATATAAAATTACGCAAAGTTATAAATTCATTATCAGGCTACGAATTTTTTAAAAAGTGCGACACTTTTCTTTCAATAATTTTTACTTCTTTCAGTAATATATTTAAAATACGAATTTTAATAATAATTAGAGAACAATTACATACAGAATTACGCAAGATTGTGAATTCATTATTGGGCTGCGGATTTGAAAAATTTCAAAGTGCGTAATAATGTAAAAATATGTAAAACAGTCGAGATGTGGTACAACATTTACAACATTTAGCAGGAAAGACAAATAAAACTTTCATTTCTTTTTTTTTTGCTTAGGTTCATAAAAAAAAAAAAAAACGAATATCCATAATATCCATAACCTATTCATAAATCTAATCGCGAGAGATGAGAATCTAAATAATTACTCTCCCACGTAGTTTCACAGGTAATTCCGTGAAGCAGTTTTCCTCCGGCAGATGAGTCACGCTCGAGGTGCTAAAATTAAACAGACATGCTTTCAAGCATGCAAGAAGAAAAATATAAGAAGTACATACTAAAATAGGACTGTGTAGTATCGTGCTTGTGTAGTACGTTTAAAAAAGGAAATAAACATTTGTTATATATTTATTTGTTTTTAACAGCATGTCTGTCCCAGTATGTTTCAGACAAAATGTATAATCAATCGTGTATAAATTTCTGTCAAATCTCGATTTATGTCAGAGATCACGACCTCCTCGTTCAGATTATAGTTTCGTTAATAGCTCGTCGCGTGTTGCGAACGATACCGGTGTTATCTCGCGAAACTTACTCTTTGGAACGAGCGATTCGAGAAAAATATTTACTGTCGAAATATGTATATTATTCTGTTCGTAGAAACTTGAGAAAATTTCCAAAACAAGCATCCACCACGATTATTATCCAATCATCTGATAGTCAACTGCTCTTGATAGAATGGTATCTTATTGATCAAGTACCATCGATCGAACGATTGATCATTGATCGATCAACAACTGATATATGCTTCTAGAAGCATCTTTCAACCAGTTTTGAGACAAAACGAGAACAAATCGTGTTCTTCAGGTCATTTTCGATTAAATTTGTATTTGTAGTTTTCTTCTATTAGTTTTCTTCTATTAGAAAATTCCAGTGTTCCACTTTCAATCAGGGACGGCTCGTGCATAAGCACTACAGAATATTCCTATTTTTCTAATATACAAGTATATCTATCAATTTATTTATATCTGTTTATACCGTTTAATTTTATCTGTTACTTTGTATAAAAAAAAATAATAAAAATCCACTATTTACAGTGTGTATGTATACAGTGTGTATGTATATTTCGAAAGTTGCCTCGCGATTTCAAAGCACCGAGCCAGCACTGAGTTCGATGTTAGGAAGTTTCAGGAATTCAAAATGAAAATTTTTTTAAAAATGCAAAATGTGTTTTTCTAGGACAGAGTGATGCTTTGACCAAATTGAGAGAACAATCTGTAGACAATCTCTGTATATACAGGGTTTTCACAGATTTATTGGACAGTGTTTTTCTTTTCTTTCTTTTTTTTTTTTTTGTAAACGGAAGTATGAGAAAAAAAATGAAAGAGAAGGTAAGAGTACTGTTCTTTATAAATAACATAATGGTGTATGAAAATTCCTTTTGTTACTTGTTTTAAAATGATGGTGAATTTATTTAAACAGAATGCTATGAAAAACGATTGCAACGATGATCTTGAATGTCACGCGAAAATCAAGAAGAAAGAAATATTTTGAATATTTCGTAGCGTTTTATTTACTGATACGCGGAAATGTATGAAATATTCGAGCTTTTTCTCTTGTACGACTTCGAAAGTCATTTCATAGCAGATGATTGAATTCGCCTTGATTTATGATTAGAATACGTAGCATTCTATTTAAAGAATCTAAGAATTTAATTTTTTCACTTTCATTTCTAAGAACGTAGATACAAAAAATTTTCATACATCATTATCATTGCTTACGAAATATAAGTAATAAATAGTTTTTCGCCTTTCATCTTTTCCTCGTACTATTTACGAGAAAAATACTGGCTAGTAAAAATCACGAATGTGTTTCGTGCTGATTATTGGATACTATAAATATCTTAAATTGAATTTTTCTTTTTACTTCGTTAATATTGATTTCGTGTTTGCTCGAGCAATACTTCATCGTGCCATTTGTTTTATAATCTTTGCTTGTATTATAATACTTATTTCGAAAACAATTCGCGATATTCGTAGAAATTTTCAATAGATGTATTATGTCGTATAGACAATAAAAAAATAAAATTTGCTCGTACATTCATCGAATCGTTGTTCGTTGTTATATTTATCGACGAGTGTCCTCTGTCGATTCGAAAAATTCGAAAAATTCGAAAAATTCAAATCGCGTAGAGGAGACGTCCATCGTTCTCGAACGTACTCGTAATTCGTTTCCAAGAAATTTCAAAGATCAAATAGCGTAAAGTCAACGACGAGCCACGGACACAAGGACACAGTTTAGTAACAATTATTTGCCGATATTTGCCGAAGATAAGCACTCCCACAGTTTCTAGATATTATAGCGATCGATCAAGAATCTGATAACCTACTAAATTCAAGGTTTTCCAGCTACATAAACGCATTTATGCATTTATGGGAAATCGCAAAAATACACACAATGTACATAATAATACATAAAATAAAAACATCTAACGCAGAGTATTGTAATATTTAGTAAATAAAACTCAATTGAAGTTCTAGTTTGTAAAAATTTAAAAACGCGCAAAAACTCGCAGTGTAATAAAAATTAAACGACCTTTATTTTACTCGAAGAAATTTCTATTAATTTCTCACTGAATTTTTTCTTTTTTTTGGGGGAAGGGGGGGGGTAAATTTCTAGTTTAACGGCTTCTCACAATTTTTGCTTTTCGACGTTCTGTGTTTTTTTTTCTTAATAAAACATAAATAAAAAGAAACGCTAGATCCCATGTTGCTCAATACGGGAGAACGACATGGAATTCATTGCATCCGGATGAAGAAAACGAAAGTGGCCAAAAATTGGGAAAATTTTTAACTAGAAATTTACCAAGTTCTAATTCATCCGATTGTGATATCGTTTTTCTTGCGAAAACAAATCCCGTGCGATTAATCTGACAAAGACGAAGAACGACAGGAATCGTACGAAGACGTACGCGAGTTTCTTGGAAAAATGCGAGATTATGCGGGTAAATACACGAGTCGAAGAAGTGGCAAGAAATTGGATGTCAAAGGTCGTTATCCTCATACACCTCGTAGCCTCGTTTCGCAAATTTCGACGTATTCGGTTTTTCCATTCGTCCAAGCAACGAGTCATCTCTTTCAAGATTGTGCGACAGAAAGAACACGATGAAGAAGAGTTGCGTCCGTGTCGGATATGAAACGACTAACTGTACACACGGGCAGAGAGTGAGTGGAAAGAGATTACAGAACTCTTCGATAAACGAGTAATAAAACGCGTATCGATCGTTCTCTACGAAATAATAGAAATAATAATAATAATAATAATAATAATAATAATAATAATAATAATAATAATAATAATAATAATAGAAATAATAATAATAGAAATAATAATAATAGAAATAACAATAATAATAATAATAATAATAATAATAATAATAATAATAATAATAATAATAATAATAATAATAAAATTTTCCGGACACACGCAGGCGATCCAATAAAACGCATAACACAACGCGCTCCGATCAATTTAAAATAACAAATCGCATGCGTTCCAATCGCTTGCACAGATTTAAGGAAAACGCATGAGTGATCAATGTGACGGTTGCGCGTGTGTTATTTACTATGGCGATATCAGCGTCGATAATCAATGAAACGTCTCGACTTTTTAATCTGCGTCTATCGAATCGGAATCGATACACGTCTATCGGAATCGAACTGAGAGAGAGAAAGAGAAAGACAGAAAGAGAATTTTTGGAAGGATGGGCGTGAAGGTCGAGCGAAGAATCGTATAAAACCCGCGACTCACGACAGAAAGCCATCATTCGATCGTGACAGACGCGAAACACAGATCGACGATATTAATCACAATGGCTCGTGCAGTGGTTCTACTCATTCTCGTCGTAGCTATTGCTTACAGCACACGTAAGTAGACAGAAGACTTTGTTTACGTGTTTTCGATTTTTTTGACACGTGTCATCTGTCACTTTGTTTCGAATTAAAATCGAAATAAAGTGAGTTTACATATTCGAGTGAGAAATCGGACTGAAATTCACATTTAACTTTAATTTACGAACACAATAATTTATCAATTTATGAATACAATAAATGTATAATCGAATGGACAAAAAAATGAACATTTAGTAATTTATTAAATGTCATTAAAACAAATATAACACAAATAATATAAACGTAATATTCTACTTTGCTCTCAATCGAAAATCTGAAAAATAAAAATTACAGAGGAAAATGTTTTCTTAAACGTGTGGAAAGCTAACACACGTTGAAAGAAAAGAATTAAAAAAATTGTATTTTATTTCTCAATTTTTATTCTGTCTCGCGAGTACACAACGATTATTCATCGAGTCATTTCGTGTTGTTGTTATTATTATTATTATTATTATTATTTATTCAGTTTTTCATTTCACTTGTTATTATTTGTTGAGTCTGATCAGTTAATTTAACTTGACGATTGATTGCAGTTGCACACCCAGAGGCCAGTCACAAGTGTGGTCCCAATGAAGAGTTCAAATCATGCGGATCTCCATGTATAGATACCTGTGAGAAACCAGCATCACCTATCTGTACTCTGGTTAGCATCTAACGCGATCTCACACGAATCCTAGTGAAATTTTTGTGTCTGTAACGTTTGTGCGTTATTTTCTGTTACAGAGATGCGAGGTCGGTTGCCAGTGTAAATCAGGCTACGTGAGAAACAGACAGAACCAGTGTGTCCTCACTCGTGATTGTTAAAAATTGTTGAAAATTACACGCTGACATTTGACAATGCACTGGTGAAAAAAGGGAGTCTTCATTCACTCTGAGGAGGACCAGTGTGATCTATTGTACTGCTACTTACATTCAGTGATATCCACTGAGTAATTGTAATAGTTTTTATACTCATATTTGGTCAATTTTGATCATGTTTCTAATAAAATGCACGAAAAATTATTTATTACTCTTCTGCTTTTCCTCTTAAAACAAATACTTGCAACGGGTGGAACTGGATTAGTTGACAGAGCTATTCAAAATGTCATTAAATTAAATGAAAATGAAAATGAAAATGAGTAAATAAATATTTATTAGCTCTAAAGATGCAGACTTGCGCGACAAAAAGGAGTACAGAGAAATTGTTTGAAAAACACAAGCCTACACATGTTATTCATTTAGCTGTTATAGTTAGTGTATAGTGGCTTGTTTTATAATATGGGACACAATTTAGACTTTTTTGCGCGAGAATATTCACACGAATGATAACGTGTTACAATTTGCTCATGAAAATGGCGTTGTCGAAGTCATATCACGTTTATAAACTTGCATATTTCCTGACAAAACATATCCTATTGATGAATCTATGATTCACAATGGTCCACCTCATCCATCAAATTATGGCTATAGTTATGCTAAACGTCTTACAGATATCCAAAATAAAGGTTATCATGAACAATACGGTAGGATTTACACCAGTATCGTTCCATGCAATGTGTTTGGGCCAAATGATAATTTTCATCCTAGTGTCAGTCATGTTACACCAGGTTTAATGCGCATTTTCATCCAAAGATGAATTTTTGTACTTGAGAATAACTCGGAGGATGGACGAGTAGAATTCTCAAGAACGAACGAGATATATAACGAGTAAAAATAGGAAATTGCAAGTAATGTTGAAAAAAAATTTCAATCTGCCTGTTTGAGATGACAGTTGAGCATAAGAAACATTTCTCTACTTATTATCATCATAGTTTTATAAGTACGCTATAATCCATCAATATGACTGATTTCAGACTTTTGTTTTTTTTTTTTTCTTTTCCTTTACAAGTGCTTGTCAAAATTAATTTCTGCTTGGACGGAAACACAATTCTTATCAACTTGTCATTAAATTATAATGATTTATATGTAAAATATTTTGACACGGTTGTTCTAGTGTTGATAGATATTTCTATTTGTTTATTTATATTAATATTTTCGTTAACCAACCAAAGACAACTATAACATGTATAATTCAATAATATTCACTTGAGATTCACTCCGAGTATAAATCGTGTCTAAAATGAATTGTATCTCGACATTGCAGCTAGCTTCTTCAAGGATCTGAGGATGCACTAAAGAAACGAACTGCTATGTAGGATACAATTCCTTTCGGACACGGCTTACACGAAGAAATCTCAAATAATAATATTATTAAAGGTCTCAGCCGCGAAAGCCTTATCTCTTATTCTTTCAGTACAAAAATAAAACTTTGCGAGAAGGGAAGAAATTTTTGTTTAGCTATCGACGGTAACTGTGCCGAGAATTAAATTATACAAAATCATAAAACATATTTAAAATGAAATATTTAGATACTTAATTTAACTAAAATTAAAATTACTATCTAAAAGTGTAACTAACTAAAATCAAATATTTACGTAATTCGAATATTTCTAAATTTAAATCAAAAAATAAATTTACATACGTTTATGATACCCTCCTTTATTTTAGGACTATCTTGATATCCAATCGTTATATTAATGAAATGTCTGCCTGATGATGATTTTCCAGTTAACAGATAATTTCGTATTAAGGTAATCGAAAAACAGTAGTTTGGATAAATAAGGTTCTGCTGCGTTTTTAAATTTAATATTATTAAAGATACATTTCTGATTTCTTCCCAAACAATCTGCAATCGTCGTTAGAAATTGAGAACACGTGGCAATGTTTGTTAAACAAAAAAAAAAAAAAAGAAAAAAACGTGAAAGTATTATAACCTAAAACAAAAATTCGCTAAACACAGCAAATACTTAATTACACTCTCTATGTAATGCACGTATGTCGATAAAAATGATCGCTAATCAACACTTAGTAGATAAATTTCATTTACTTTTATCGCGATTAATGTCTTTGCACAATAAAAATGATATGAAACGAAGAAATCATGCTCGATCGATCACTCATAATTTCATCCGTATATTGTGCAACAAAGCAGAAAAACGCTTCACGACATCGAAGAAATGAAATGAGTCAATCAATTATCCTCTCGCAACAATATTTTAATGCTTTGTAAAAATGTTTTTAAAAGTCGATATTTTTGTGTGGAAAAAGGAAACAAAAACCCAAACGACAGAGTCGCGACTGAGCCCGCGTAATTTGCTTTTATTAGTTTTTGATACGGGCATATGAGCCTGATGACTCATCGATAATGTACTCACTGATAACGTTTCGCTCGCACACCTTTCGATCAATCGAGCAAATGTTGGTTTACGTTCGAACAAAGCAGCCGCGAGGTTAGTCGATTTTAACGGAACGGATGAGTAAAGTCAAACAGGAAATTATCGAGAAATGTAATCGTTTATTCGCTCTCGTGGAAAGTTACGCAATTTTTTGTTTTTCTTTCTTTTAATCATTGGCAGAGAGTTAATTCGACAAATTAACAAATAACAGATAATTTCAACATTCGTTCGGCAAGACGCATTCGTTCAACGAATTCCTCACGTATCCGTCTATGCATTGACAGTCCGTCACGCATTGCTAAAACAAACGCACAAAGTACAGTTACATTTCACAGTGGGATTGTGAAAATTTAATAATCATTCAATCTGGTATCGTAGAATACCATAGATGACTATAGTAACTTGTATTATGTTGCGAGAAATTTGATTTACATTCTCTTCTGAAAGAATTTTCTAATTTATTAAAAATTTTAATATTAAGCAGCAGTGTGAAACCTTTCACTGCTCAACGATACCAGTTAATGAAAATTTTTGCTCAAATTTGAAATATTAAATTAAGCTAGATTAAATGAATTTTAAATATTGAAATAACAATGTTTGAATGTTCGAGATATTATAAATTTGAAATAGATGAGAAATTATCTTTGGAGGCACTGACAGCGATGCAATTTGGTGGCGGTGGTCTTCCACATCGAGGCTCGCACGCGGTACCACAAAGTTTGAACACTTGGTTAGGTGGACAGATTATGCCCGCGTCGATGACTGAATGAAATGAAGGAAATTAACAAAGAAATTAGGAGAATCAGCGAGAAGTTTTCTTTTTAATTGTCGAAACACTTACAGCTGACACAAACAATGGCGGCGAGTAAGAGGAGAACAATAACACGAGACATATCTGACATATTTCCCCGATGAAAAATCCAAGTGTAATGTGAGATAATTTTCTAAAGAAGCTGCCTCTTATACAAAGCTCATTATCCTTTAAAGATAATCAAGTTAAATTAATTAATACTCTCTTATCGTTTTTATTCTTTATTGATAAGCTTCTCTAAACGCATGATTTGCCTTTTTTATATTATCTTCACAAGCGAGTAATTTTTATATCTATTTGAAAAACAATCATCGAAATTGTAAGACGAGAGACGGAAACGTCGAGATATCTTTCGTCTTGAGATAATTCTGCAAACGATCTTTGCGTCGACTTATGGTGGCGTCTATGATTAATATAATATGTATACGAAATTTTATAAGCTTGATAAATTGGCATGTCATTTATATAAAGAAATATACAGACACGAGCAAAACATGCGCAAAAGTCAAAGCGACAAAAGAAAATAATCCTTTAATTAACTCTTTCGTCCAATCTTTTATCCATAATCTATATCATGAAATATCTTCGCAATCCACAGTTCTTATCCCTTTAAAAAATCACGCTAGAAAATTAAAAATTGAAAGACAATGAGAAAAATTCGATCGTTCACCTACCATTTGTTAGAGAAGCATATTGAAGGAGTGTCAAGTTCTCGATAATAAATTGACGTGTTATGTGTACAAAAAAAATCTGCAAACAACAGGTATAGAAATCAAAAATAATCTTTCAACTATATTTTCAGCAGTATCTTCATAATTTAATCTTCTTCATCTAATCTCTTATTCGCAATTATCTTTTCATGTTGAAACATCTTCAATCTTCAATCTTACCCCTTAACGAAGCCGTATTAAAAAGCAATCGATCCATCATCGATGAACCAAGGACACGAGAAAATGATTCTCTATTTTGACCAGTACATTTTTCTAACATCCCATTCGCAATCTATAAACTTCGTTTTATCCCTACGATTGGAGATTATCAATCTTTAATTTTACAATTAGGGGATTGTAACAATCTTCGTTCTTGTTCCTTCTAAATGAAAAGTTGTATTAAGAAACCATCAATCTGTCACCAAATCACGGATTAAAAGTTAATCAAAAGACGAAAAATCTGATCAGCCGAACAAACTCAAAGAGTATTGCACTACAAAACAGATCGCGCGAGAAGTGAAATAATTAGTTAATTAACAAAAAATCCTAAATCTCCAAGTTTGTCTTTTTTAAAAGGCAAACTATTTATATTAAGAAGCTATCAGTCGATCACCAAATAATCAGAAGATGCTATGAAAAATCTGATCGTCCAAATTAAAAAAAAAAAAACACTATAAAGCAGACTGTGAAAGAAGTGAAACGATTAGCTAACCATTAACAAGTATTCTAAATTCCCAATCTTGTCCTTTATGAAAGACAAACTATATTAAGAAATCATGAATCTATTTATTATCAAATAGACAGAAGACGCTATGAAAAATCTGATCGTATCCTAAATCCTCAATTTTGCCCCTTTTATAAAACGAACTATATTAAGGAATCAATTTATCAGTAAAAACGCTATGAAAAATCTAATCGTTCAAACAAGTTGAAGGATTATTATAAAGCAGACTGCGCGAGAAGTGAAATGATTAGTTAACTATTAACAAATATAAACTCCCCAATTTTGCCCCTTTTATAAAACAAACTATATTAAGGGATCAATCTATCATCAAAGACGCTATGAAAAATCTGATCGTTCAAACGAATTGAAGGATTATTATAAAGCAGATTGCGCGAGAAGTGAAATGATTAGTTAACTATTAACAAATATCCTAAATCCTCAATTTTGCCCCTTTTAAAAAACAAACTATATTAAGGGATCAATCTATCATCAAAGACGCTATGAAAAATCTGATCGTTCAAACGAATTGAAGGATTATTATAAAGCAGACTGCGCGAGAAGTGATTAATTAACTATTAACAAATAGTTAATTAATCACTTCTGATCTATTAATCACTGATTAATTAACTATTAACAAATATAAAATCCCCAATTTTGCCCCTTTTAAAAAACAAACTATATTAAGGGATCAATCTATCATCAAAGACGCTATGAGAAATCTGATCGTTCAAACGAATTATGTAAATTACAAGAGCAAACTGCTTTATAATATAGAACCGAAACGATTAGTTGACCATTAGACAAATTGTCTAGAACAGGATGGAGGACCACAGCAGACGACTGTATAACAAGCAAGTTCATTCGGATAGAGTAGCATTTATCAAGGAGGATAGGGTGGTAAATTATGGTGGTAGGCAGAGGGGCGGGTTAATGTTGCGTAGAGTGGTCGGCAGTGCAGACCTGCTCTCTGTAGCAGGCAGATTGTCTATTCGCCGTGTACACGGGCAAACAGGCCGCGTTTAATCGCAATCGCATTGAATCCCGGCCGCAAACGTGAACTTTTCTCGCGTAACTAACGTCTCCGGCAAATAAGCTCTCGAGATCGCCTCTATTACCGATTTCCCTCGGTATTACCGGCCACCCAACGTAAAAATACGCCGATCCAATTAAAACTTGCTCACCCTTTGAAACAATTGAAAAGCCCCACCTCCGATCAGCTCGTTACAACTTTTTAACGACTCAGCCGTTCCCTCTGCGAATAATCGCAATCACTCGCGATAAATAATCTTGATTTATTCTTTTCGTTTATTCGTTTCGAAGAAAATAGCAGAAAACTTTCAGAGTGGCGAGATTCGCCCTACCGGTGGAGGGGGGGGGGAATATAATTCTGACGATGCGTTTGTTTAGTATTTTCAATGATTTTGTTTCAATGATTTACTTGAAATAGTGATATCAAAAGTGAATGCACGACTTACGGATATATATTTTCGGCTTTCACAAAAATATATTTCAATAAGACATAATCGTCATCTACTAGCAAAAATGTAGGAGAATATTCGCAAAATTAATTGTATATTGATATATTTGACATCGACGTCTGATTACCATATAATGATAAAATAAATTTCAGTAACGCAAACGACTTGAATGCCATAGTCAAAATGAAAAATGCTCGAATGCGATCTACTAATTATATGATTATACGAAAATCATATAATCATGTTATAACGAATTACATTATGGCGAGTGATTTGTATTCATGTTACGACATAACTTGGCTTCAATCTGTCCTGCCATGATTTCTAAGAAAAGATGCATGAAAACTCGCGCGATGGTCAGCGGTGTTAAACAATAAATTTGCAGCCGGATCCAAACAGTTTCATCAGCAGGAATTCCCTGCGAGCACCCTCGGGAAGAAGCGAAATCGTCAAAGGAAGCAGCCGGAGAAGCGATCGAGGGTGAATTGACGGCAGCCGAAATTCGTGGGCATATTTCGCTGAAACCGAGTTTCCTTCCGGCTGGTTGATTCAATATGTTCCATCCGAGTAAAACGGAAAACCCAGCAGCAGGGCACATGGACAATACACTTTTTCCGAATGAATCCCGTGGTCCCATGAACGCGAATAGAATAATCCCGAGCACCCGCGAAATGAAGCGGCCAAGATATTGCCAAATTCTGTTCCCTGCTCGATGAACATGGTTTCAACAGATAAGGTAAGAAGACGACGAACGATGATCGCGTGTTTTCTCTATTTCTTCCGTTACTCTGCTGAAGATGATGTCAGACATTTCAAGAAACGAAACAGAATAATTTCATTTTTCTTATAACGCAAGTCTACTTGGTTCATCATCGCATCATCGTGTGAATTGCGAGCAAATTCAATTTACTTTTAAAAGAGTTTTAAATATAATTCCGAGACATTGTACGTATACTGCCATTCAAAAGCTTTCATTTTTAACCCCTTTAAACTCAGTAAATTTTTTGAATCCTGAATTCTGATTCTTCTTGAGCATTCTTCCTTTCAACTTTTTAAATTATAATTGAAACCTTTTAAGTTTAATTTTAAAAATGTAGCAAAGGCTTCGTTAGGTGATTATTAAAAATTTTTTTTTATTCTTTGGAAGCTTAGGAATAGAAGAAATTCCTTTGCTGCGATTTATTGTAAATGTCTTTCAATTCATACGGGTATTCATGGGAAGGAAATTTGTATTCGTACCTGCATTATTTTCAAAACTGATAATATTCGAAAATTCAGTATATACTCTTGCTTAAAAATTTTAGAATGCTTTTTATAATTAATAGATAATAAAATCTTTTAATTTCAATAAAACACAATACGATTGTTAACATATTAACACCTGACTATATAGTGTTAACTAATTTAAGTTCTGATAGATAAATGTAGTACTCGTTCTAAGATGTTTAAGAAATTATTTCTCAAGATTGATCATTCATTTTTTAGATTCTTCAATGATTCTTTATTTTATTGTGCCCATCCTCGATTTGTAAAAACATATTTTTCTTAATATCTTTCACAATTTCAAGAAAATGTTTCATTCTAATATCTAATCTCTGTTTTATCATCATCATCATCATCATCAATCGCTCAGATCTAAAAATGTTATTAACCAAATTTCAAAAAAGTAATTTTTCTCTTTTTATCAAATCCTATTTATGCCACGAATCATACTCCAGCTCGTTGCGATAGAAACAATAGAGAACAATTTTCAGTATCGAATCAACGATTAATTAACTAATAATAAATAAATCAATCGATATTCCAATAAACAAAGAAAAACGGAAAAATGGGAGAGGAAGAAAGATGCAAAAATATTTCTTCCATTGTAACATACAATCTCGCTATGTAAGATATCATTGTCCATTTACGGTGGGGAAAATTTAGCCGACCAATGGCACATAAAGTCTCCACGAACGAGACACTGTCGCGAGATGCGATTTATGGAAATTGAAGACTCCCACAGAAAATAAAATCGTTACAAATCTTTCGCTGGATCACCATCTATTTTGTATCCGAACATCACACTCGCCAAAAATACCTTAAAATTTTCGAAAATAATAATTAGCGAGCCTTGAACTTTCTCACACTTCAAATAATATTAATCGATTATTAATAAACACAATTATACAACGACTTTGCTCGAACATAAATGAACAATATTCCTCGTATCGTTGACCAACCATAAAATAATATTTTTTTTATGTCGTAATTATTAAAAAATCTCATTTAATTGTCTTTTATAATGTTCAACTGCTGAGCGTTTCGTTGGTGAAAAATCCACGCCTCGTCGAAGTAGACTCTGTATACAACTGTGTAAGGTGGGTTGCCAGTCACCAGGCACTTCTTTGACATTTAATACTCCTGGTTTAATTCCCACCAAAATGATGATGGTAGAATACGTTTCAAAGTAATCTTGAAGAAAACAATCGGATTGTTGCATTATTTATGAAATAATTGCAATCACTTATAAAATAATTATAATTATTTCGATGAAATAGAAACTGAAATTTATTGAAGATTTTATTATAAATGAAACTACTATTTAAAAATGATAATTAATAACATATTTTTCTCATTAAGAATATTATATCACTATGTTCATTTTTTAAAAAATCCATCTCAAAGAAAGTCTTTCACATTGTATCATAACCACAACAAGTTTATAATAATAACCACAACTCGTTGTAACAATAACTTGTTAAAAACTGGCCTACTAAATTTTGGATACATTACATCTTTTTTGCAAAATGTACGAGAATACTCATAATTAATAAAAAGGAATTTTTTACAAGCTTAAAAGAAAAAAAAAGCAAAAAAAAAAAAAAGATTCTAAACGTACGAAGAACTTTAAAAATGTCATTATAGGAGAATCTTCTGAAATCCAAAATATCCAAGATTCGTGAAAGTAAGGCGTGATAATGATTTGCCAGGAATAAACAACTTGCGCTATTCAGCGAATTAATCGATACCAACAATGCGAGCAACTAAGTAAATATTGTACTTCAGATTATACGTCGCAAGTCACGAAGCAATGAATCAATCCGATCTATCGATTAATCAATCTCTCGCGGGGATTAAAACGTTGTAATAAGCTTTCACTAATTTCAGTAGACAGATAAGATTAATCATATGGATTTAACGTCGTTAATACATCAATCCGTTACTATCAGCAAGCTAATTCTTTCTCGCAAAGAGGAGGGGGGAGGGAGAGAGAAAAAAAGCTTTAAGCCAATCAAACTTTTACCAACAAACAGGCTTCGCCTGTGATAATAAATTAGCTATTCCCGGGAACAACGCGGATCAAAGATGGA
Source organism: Tetragonula carbonaria (assembly GCA_032399595.1). Lineage (NCBI taxonomy): Eukaryota > Metazoa > Arthropoda > Insecta > Hymenoptera > Apidae > Tetragonula > Tetragonula carbonaria. Next base: position 10,126,763 of record JAUCRC010000008.1, read on the forward strand.
GACTTTAGAACGCGAAATTTAGCGGTGAAACAGACGGAGATCGTTAAGTAGATGGCCACCATTAAATTCCGTAATGAAAAACTGGACCGTGACTCGGGTCGCGGAACCGTCGATTTATATCTCAATTAAAACGCGACCGTAAAATCGCGTGGTCTTTAAATCACCCGACTGAGCCTCTCGTGGCTGTCTCGAACTTTCGCCTCAAACATTGTGAATAATTGCGAGACCTGTTCCTAGTTCCTAGTGAATGTTCTGTTCATTTCAACGCGGTAATAACACTATCGTGAATCGCCGTATCGATCTACCTGATAAACATTTCTTCTTATTTGCCGAGAAAACACGACGATTACCGTCAATGAGAAGCCAAGGTGCAAGTTCTATAAAAATCCGCGATCGTTTTTTTCGTGTGGATTTTTTCGTCTGTATTTGATTCGAAAGAGTATCAGAGTAAGTAGATATTGAAGTTGATTTCCTTCTCTTTTTAAATAATAAATTTAAAACAGCGGCAACCCTGACAGAAAAATGAATCAATTAGTTGGACGATCAATGATCTGTTTCATTTGATTTCGTAATTCAGTCTAAATAAATTTAATAGAAGATCACAAGTGGTACGTCAACGTAAATATTTTATTTTATATCGAAATATTCATTCAAATATGTAGATAAAAGTAGTTCGTTAAATTAGAACTATAATTTCCACTAAGTAGTTCTCCACCGACTGGTGTCGTACTAGATGCTTCTGCATTCAAAAATGAAAGAAAATTAAATTAATCTGAAAACATGCACGATATCGAAAATAAAGTTTAAATACTCAGAACATGAAACGAATACTTTTATTGTTATAATATCATTCTTATTATTAAACCACTGCAACATGAATTTGCATGAACGTTCGCTAATTACTTATCGAAAGGTTCCTTCGAACTTAATTTCCTACAAATCAATCCCAAAAACACTCAGATCGAAAAAAAGAGAGAGAGAGAGAGAGAGAGAAAAAACGCCCTTCTACCCAATCTTCCAAATGACCATTTGTCCGCGACTTTCCCTTCATTTTCCTCCGATCGATCGTCGTTTAATCGTCCCCTGTTCACGATCGGTCCCCATTCTCGAGAAGAAGACCGGCAGTCCACGACCTCGAGTCGCGGGATTCTTTTCCATTACGAAGATTGCGCTCGTTTCCCGCGAAAGCGAACACCGGTAAACGTAGTAAAATCTCGAGGAACACGGTCGATATAGGGAGATTACGTTCTCGACGATGGCGAGAGTATCCTGGAAAGCTTTCACGAGCGTTCGGGGAAACTACATTGGGAATTAATCCGAGGCGACGTGTACGATCGTGAAGAGTTAGAAAGACGCGAAAGGGTTGCCTTAAAGTACAAAACTTCCAAGAGATCTTACTTTTCTTTTCTGTATTCCACTTTTATTCCATCTCACGCGCAACACACACTTTTTGTAGCTCGTGAAAAGTGAAATGTGTATCTGTTCAGTTAGTCGGATTCAAGCGACAGTAGAAGAGAGATTACATATTACGATCTCTGTCCGAAAATATGGTATACATTTGTGAAAAAAATCGAATAAAACTAGAATTAAATATAAAGAAAATATTAAATTCATTTTATTATCACAATATAACTAAATACAAATAATTTTAGCGTAATCGAAATCTAGTTAAAGTGAGATTTAGCCTTGTTGAACGGTTCTTCTGAACATGTATAATTTTCAGCTAATCGACCCTCACGACGAACGTTTTGCCTTATTTATATGAGGTGTTTTATAAGAATTTCCCCTTCTTGTCAACATAATTGATCCCATACACGTTTATAATGTTATAGAAACGTTATCAAGAGTATTTCTCTCTAATTTATTAAATGCATTATAAACTTTATTAATAGCACCGAGTTCTAATTTTTCTTTGTTCTTCATATACTGTAATAGCTGTTGCAAGATACCATGACGTTGTTCATTAGTCAATTGCTTTGATTTGGCATCTCTTCTTTGTAAATTCACGTTATTTGCGTTGAAATTTTCCATTTTGAAATTACAGCGATGACTATTTTATTTCTCTTAAAAAAACTAATTTTTGGTCTTCAAATTCCAACTTAACTCAAAAGCAACGCCTGTCAAATATGTTAGGTTATTTTATTATCACAATATAACTAAATACAAATAATTTTAGCGTAATCGAAATCTAGTTAAAGTGAGATTTAGCCTTGTTGAACGGTTCTTCTGAACATGTATAATTTTCAGCTAATCGACCCTCACGACGAACGTTTTGCCTTATTTATATGAGGTGTTTTATAAGAATTTCCCCTTCTTGTCAACATAATTGATCCCATACACGTTTATAATGTTATAGAAACGTTATCAAGAGTATTTCTCTCTAATTTATTATAAACTTTATTAATAGCACCGAGTTCTAATTTTTCTTTGTTCTTCATATACTGTAATAGCTGTTGCAAGATACCATGACGTTGTTCATTAGTCAATTGCTTTGATTTGGCATCTCTTCTTTGTAAATTCACGTTATTTGCGTTGAAATTTTCCATTTTGAAATTACAGCGATGACTATTTTATTTCTCTTAAAAAAACTAATTTTTGGTCTTCAAATTCCAACTTAACTCAAAAGCAACGCCTGTCAAATATGTTAGGTTATTTAGCTATCGATGTAAACAATACCGATATAATGAGCATTGCAAATTGCTTTCGAAACTCTAGATAATCTAAGATTTTCTTTCAAATGTATACCATTATTTTCGGACAGAGAGAGTATAATTGAGAGACAAATCCGTTTCGGATAAACGGTCTGAAAGAATCAAATTTGTGATCGTATCATAAATCAACTAGAAATTAAACAGTTTTCATATACGGATATTTGTTACGTAAACGAATACACGTATTAATAATAAATCGATGCCGTGAAATTTTCATCTCTTCGCCTGGTATGGAATTCAAGAGATTTTTGTTGAAGATCTATTTGTACATACACAGCTTGATCTAACTATTATCATTATCATTGTTTTTTCAAGCTTCTATGCAGAAGAGAATTATCTCTTATCATCCAATGTTTGGAAATTCTAATAATAATTTTCAACGCAGCTAATTGTTATTTGTTCTATGACTGAATTATATGTATTTTCGATGTCTTTTTTATCTTTCAATTTCAGCATCGCTCTTTCTCGTTTGATAAAGCATTTTCATGGCATGGAAACTTGAAATTGAATTCGAATTGTCGACAGATCATCGGCGATTTTTACGAATAAATCTCCCGAATCGCTATCTTATCATCTTATCGAATTAAAAGACAAAAATCCGCAAAACATCGCCGTAAATTACCTCGCAAAAGGGATTCATAGCTGCGTGTTCTGCTCCGATTGTAACCTAATGCAACCAGAATCGTAATCTCACGCATTCCTCGCAATACCTCTCCGTCTTCTTCGCTTCTCACACACACAGAGAGAAACAATCTCCCTATGATCTTTCTAGGATCTTCGTGGAAGAAAACGTGGAGAGCTTTCGCGTTCGGTTGAAAGCATCAGGCACTCGGTGGCCAGTCCATCGCGAGAACCGAGGTGCAGAGAGACAGAGAGAGAGAGAGAGAGCTGGATCGGTGAAAAGCAGAGGAACGCGAAAGGCAATCGGCAAGTCTACTACTACACTCTGGCGCCGCCATTGGCCAGGAATCCAATTTCCCAAATGCTTTAATTCGTTCAAAGGCAACACACGCGTTGACCAACGTACGCGTCCAAGAGTTGGTTGAAAGCGCGTCACGGATGGACACGCGAGAGAATCCCCTCGTCGATGCGGACGTCGGTGCACCGGTGTTACCCTGGCAACCGTAAACAGGCGCGCCTGATATTCCGACGAACACAGGGGGGGGGGCTAGGTGAAGGTGGAACTTTGCCCGCAAATTCCGTTCTTCTTGGTTCGATCAATTATTATTTATTTAGATTTGAGTACTCCTTCGCTCAGAAATCTTGCGACTATACTCGTACAACGAAAAATTACGAATTATATGCACAATATAAGTACAATACAATATAGTACGAGTACAATACAATATAATACGAGTGCAATACAATATAGTACAAGTGCAAAATAAAAACAATATAATGTAATATAATAAAATATAATGCAAGTACAATATAATATAATATAAAGTAAAGTAGTATAATATAAATCGTGTTACAATAATGTGCAATGTGCAGTGTATTTATGAGAAGTGAACTTATCTGCAATGATTTATTTACAGCAACATGTACTGATTGTAAATATAAATATAGTATACAATAAAAGCTCTGTTAATATATTATATTGTATAATAGTACAATAAATATAAATTACAATTTATGTACACAATTAATTATTGTATTTACAGTGAATGCAATACGTAGAATATGACCAAATACAATAAATATAAGACATGTTTTATAGAATAAAAAACATGTTAATATATTGTATTACTGTAGTATTATAATGTATATTATAATTTATATTATAATGTATATTATAATACTATGTATATTATATTGTATATTATAATGTATTATATATTATAATATATTATAATGTATTATGTATTTATATTACAATGTATATTATTATAATGTATATTATAATACTACAGTATAATATATATATATTATTATAATATGTATAATATAATATACATACACGATGAGTGCTGAATAAATAAGAATAAAAGTGTTCTAAGACTTTTGAGCAGAAATGTACACTGCCATCTAGAACTATTTGGACACTAAAAATTGAAATTATTATAATTTTGTAAGAAAAAGCGATAAGTCTGTATTCACTTTAAAACTCGAAGCCTCTATTTCCGCGTCGTTCATTTTATTCGAAAATATTTTCACGTCATGTAACGAGTGGGTAAGTGAAGATATACTTTTCTCCTCGAAAATCTCAAAAAAAAAAAAAAAAAAACTGTCATATTATGTAAAAGCGTTGAAAAATTCTTTTCACTCCGTTAGGAGTCCGTGAGAAATCGTGGCATACACACTCTGTATCACATTTTAATTTTGGTTTCAAAGACTGAAGCCTCCTGGAAAATAATGACGTACGATAATTTTTTCGCCATTTCATTGAACTCTGTTCGATTCTTGCGACAATTAAGCGACTCGAAAAGAATATTATTCGCACAAGCGTTCAGCGTGACGAAAATGAACGATCGTAGAGAATCGTATCAACGATCGTATCCCTATCGATCGATGCTTTCCACCTGAACGACAATACACCGTCGGTTAAAACGAGATCAACTCAACCAAAGAGTTTACTCTGTATCTGGATCTGTCGTCGTATTCATCGGTACGACAATCCGTCGACAGTTACACTCGTTCGCTGGTTCGGAACAAACGCTCCACCTGCGACAATGCCGGGCCAAATTTCAAGGCGCCTATTTATGGTTGCCAAGGAAACATGTGCGAGCACCGATGTTACGAGGGTGAAACGCGGAAACCCCTTTCGCGAGTCCGGCGACCACGATAACTGTCGTCGTATTTTCCTGGCGAGGGATGAGAGGATCTCGTCGCCGGTAATACGCCGTGTATACCTGAATTCACGACACGAAACCACGGATCGATCCAGCGAAATGTTTATCGAAGTCGTAGCACGCATAGACAGCTGGCACGTAATTTTCCCTTCTCTGTGAATCTCAAAAAAAGAAACAGATACGTAGATGAAAAAGAAACGTTGAATGAGAGAGAAACAGATTTCGTCCTCTGCGATATATTTATTTATTACAAATTTTATCTTGATTGAAAATTCAGGCTACAATTGAGAAAATAGAACGTAGGTAGAGTTACTAAATAATGCAACGAACGAATGCTCGCCCCTCGTTCCAACAAATCTGTGCCCAATTTATTGCCCTCGTTTAATGAACGCAACGATTCGAATACAAGCATAAGTTTCGCCAATAACGTGAACGAACATTTATTTGGTATAAATGCATCGCAACATAAGCACTCTGCTTGTTTGGATATTTTGTACATTTCATGTTCGTGTGAAATGCATTTGTATATACGTTTCAAAGCTTATGATAAATACAGGAAAATGTCTGGATTCTGCGAATATACGGATAGTATGTATTAAACATAAATCTGACTATAAGTGTGAACAAGTTGATGACAAATTAGTAATTAGTAGCCGTCACTTGCTATCTTTCTGTAATAAAACGGAATACTTCTTATAACATTCGAACGAAACGAAAATTTCCTCGACTCGATTATGAAGAATAAAATCTCGCTCGAAAAAATATCTTCGGGCACCTTTCATTTTTAATATTCAGCGTTTGTCACGGGTGATAATCTTTCTCGATCTTTTAATTTTATAATTAATATTTCGCATATTCTTTGCGATTATTTAATTTCTATTCTGATTTTGAAACGAATAACGCCACTCGTCCCAAGGTTTTTTTTCGAGCGGGCAAGTAACAATTGATATTACACCGGAGAACAACTGTCTGGACACACCTTTAAAATGGCAACAGACAATTCGAACAATCGTGAGAGTACGTAGGGAAGCAAAACGTGCACGAGGCATGAAAACTGCTGGCTCGAGAGCCCTTTTGTTCTTACCATTTCGAGAGACATTTCGACGCCGTTAGATCCGGCTAATAACGCCAAACGATATTCAAGCCGTGACGCGTGAAATTTCTTCTTCGTTAATTTTCGGGACGCGTTTCCAAGGTGTTAGTACACGCGTTACACGCGCCATTCAACCGACACGCGACGAGTGATTTTGCCTGTACAAAGCCGAGAGAGAACACGCTTCTTGTACGTAGAAAAACGTTAATTATCCGCTAACAACTGTTCAATCTTAGCTTCGACGATTTAAATGCAGCGAGATTAAGCCTGCAGGCGTGAGTTTTTGTTAAAATCGAAGCTGAGATCCTGCGGTCTCGTTTGCTTTACCAATAGCAATATATATATATATATATATATATATATATATATATATATATATATATATTCAGCTCGCTCGCTGAAAGATCGCGTAAGCTTGACGAATTCGCCTCCGGCGACATACTCGCTCGAACGATTCACAGCCGATTTGTTTCTGCAAACAACTTGACGATGATTTGCCGAAGATGAAATTTTTTAAAAGCGACAGCTGATAATCATCGATAAAGGAAGATTGTTTCTATGAAGTAAATAAAATAATCAATAAACGTGCGCTGTCACAGTGGAGAAAACATAATCTTGTTTGTAAGTAATAATAAAATTAATTACGCGTGAAATTTACATCGGAGGGACTAAAGTGCATTCTAAAAACCTGATGTACTAATATGTGACAATAATGATACAACTATTGCATACAATGAAGAGCATAATTGTACCAGTAACAATGAAAAATTGTCGATGATTTGAACTGATATAAAAAGAAATCGTGCAACGATTCACTTGGTCTCGTTTTAAAGCGTGAAACCTCTATTTTGATAGTCGCGAGTTTTAATTTTTCTTTTTTTTTTCAAAAGATTACTTTACAATCGTCGAAAATTTTTCTCGAAAATTGTCAAAATTCGAACGTTTGTAAAACCATTAACAAATTTTCTTTGTAAGTAGATTTAATTTTGAAAATCAAAATCTCTCCTTTACAACGACCCTTCGAAAATTGTAATTACAGTTAAACGAAAAAGAATTCAAGAAATCTTTCGACGAAGAAGAATTCAGGAAATTAAAGAAAATTCACGAAATCTAACATTCGTCATCTAATTTAATCAAGTTCAATAAAATAGTAAAAAAAAAAGAAAATCGTTTTCAATCTTCAAGATCATAGCCACGAAAAGAAATTTTTTTTAATGTTTCTACACGCATTTGAATTTTTGCAACTTTCGAGAGGAAAGTTTTTCTTAATTTCCTACTTACTACATGATATTAAATCATTTTCAAAAAAAAAAAAAAAAAATAAACACACGACTGTCAAAAATAGAGATTTCAATGAAATCAAGTGGATCGTTGTATGATCTCTTTTTTTATGAAATTATATCAAATTTTTCATTATCACTGATACAGTTATGCTTTTTATGTAAATGTTGTATATGTAAAAAAAAAAAGATAGTGAAAAAAACTGATGAATTCATGCAGTGGTAGGGCAGAAAAAAAATTTAAAAAGCAAACGACACGATGTAATCCATAATTTATGGAAAATAATGAATAAATGATTCTTAGTAATGTTGATAAAGAAATATTTGGTAGAAATGGTTGCTTCATTCACTATTCAAGAAATGAAATCTTTTAATACCTCTGTAAGAGAAATTGACCTGTAAGAAAAAGGGAAACTGGATCTAAAAATGCATCATTGTGAATTTATAAAACTTCCACAAGAAATCAAGAGTTTTGACCTGACATTTCAAAACTGACAGTCGAATTATTCCTGATAGCCACTGTATACCTAATTAAAGAAATAAAATCTTTTAAAAAAACCTCCGTCAAAGAAACTGAACTGTAAGAAACAAGAGAAACTGGATCTAAAAATGCATCATTGTGAATTTATAAAACTTCCACAAGAAATCAAGAGTTTTGACCTGACATTTCAAAAACTGACAGTCGAATTATTCCTGATAGTCACTGTATACCTAAATAAAATCTTTTAAAAAAACCTCCGTCAAAGAAACTGAACTGCAAGAAACAAGAGAAACTGGATCTAAAAATGCATCATTGTGAATTTATAAAACTTCCACAAGAAATCAAGAGTTTCAGCTCGTTTTGACCTGACAGTTTAACTGTCCCTGATAGTTCTAACGTTGACTTGAAAGAAATAAATCCTAGTCCTCCTATAATCAATACGACGTGTTGAAATAAATCAACGCTCATTTACAAAAACGTGGCTGGCGTAACACGGATTGGCGAAAGAACTTGCGCCTTAATTTGCACTTCTTCGCGGGAAACGTTGACCTTTCTCTCTCTCTCTCTCTCTCTCTCTCTCTCTCTCTGTTTCGTTGACAATCGGTCGAATTGAACTTCGCTCGGAGGACGTTGCTAAGTACGAACATTCGTTCGTTCGCATGCAACGCGCGAATTTGCCAGGCGGACCGTTCCACTTGGCATAAAATATCGGAATAGAAGTGTTTACCGTCGGTTGCACTCGCGCGGCTCGATTCCCTGTCGCGATGCAATCGCGCGAACCAGCGCGTACCAGCACGTATTTCCATGCGACGAGAGAACCACCACGTGCATCCTTGAGCCGCTTCGAGGTTCGTGAACCTGCCTCTCGAGCTGATGGACACACGCGGCGGATCGACGCCAGATCAGATGCGAGCCTTTTATACGTACAATAGGTAATACATCACCAACCATTATACAGTGTGTACCAATGACAAAGAGGACGAAATATATATATATATCGAGTCTGTGAAGCGCGTAAGAATGTAACAGCGAGTCGCCAATTGAAATGAAATTAATTACGATTTTCATATTTTTCTGAAAACAGAATAAAATCAGAGTTGAGAATTTCTACTGTAGTCTGTAGATTTGTCCATTTCTTGTGCCAATTTGATATATATTCATCCTGTAAAATACTACGTTATTTTTGCAATACGTAGGTACAGGCTCTGTCAACATCTATTTTTCTAACAAAGAGAACATATTTTTGGTATTTTTGATGAACAAGGATATGTCTGTACAGTTGTGAATAATGTTCGTTCTTGAGAGTTACTTGAACGTCACAACTAGGTATTCGCTGCAGTACCTTTTCGAAAAAAGTGTAACAAGTAATTGTAACAAGTGAAAAACAAATAATCATAACGAAATTAAAGAGAAGTTAAATAGGTGAGAATTTGTGCGATTGAACAGAAGCTTAAATAGACAAATTTAGGAAATTTTTTTATCATCAATAAGTAGACTAAGTTCCAATTCATGAAAGATCAGGGTTGATCGGAACCTTTAGTCGTAAACAATTTTCATATTTTTTACGTTTTTCTGTACAAAATCAGGGATGAAATTTATATCTTGCGTAGGTTCATCACCCAGGAAACAAATTCAAATAGGTGGGAAGAAGAATATATCTGATGGGCGTCACAGAATGAATAAAATTTTGAAAGGCTAGGCGCTGAATTTTAAGATCTTCCTACAAAAACCAAAAAAATATAATTTATCACGTCACGTTGAAAAAAGTGAATCCTTTTGCTGTGATCTATTTACAAAAAGAAATCCTTACAGAATGAAACAACTAGAGAATATCAATTGGTAAAAGACAGATATAGACCGTCGTGTAAATGAATAATTTGCTCACGCATTCATATTGACAATTAAATATGAATTCCTCATTTGAAAAAATCAAATTTCTATTTCTACAGATACCTACGTATATCGGTGTTCTGCGTTTTTGTCGAGACTAATACGAATCTTCAACACGCGTGTATTTGCACAACTGTTTGTTTGATCCAACCTGTCGTTTAATTATCAATTGTCGAGTATTTGAAAGAAAATAAAAATCCTTCTAAAAAAAAAAAAAAAAAAGACGCTTCAATCGAAAACTAAAGTTTCGACGGTATATCAGAATGATTGGCACGCAATATGCGCGTTTCGTTGGTAACTGGGAAAGTCGCACGAAACCGCGATCGATTTATCGCTAAACAAGGAAGTCGGTGTCGATCGTGGCGACCGTCTGGCGATCTGACATTTTCGCAGCCTTTCACCAGGTCGTTGTATCAGCCAGTCTACGTCATCCAACAACCGCAAACGTTTCTATCCAGAATGGAGCCCAAGGACCGCTCGGTTGTTATTTCGCAATTGCGCGAATGCGTGTCTAGCGTCGCATTACCGTACCGGTCAATAATCCATCGGTGCTCTTCTTCCAAGTTGGCGAACGAACGAACAGAAGAGACGAGAAAGGAGAACGATCCTCTGGATCTTCTCTTTTTTCTTCTTCTTCATTCCGAGGGAACGAATGCCCACCGGACGCCGGCGTATCCTTATTTGTAGCTGTTAGATCGCACGGATGCTGAATGCAATTCGAGAATGAATGAAAAGTAGGATCGCGATCGCGAAGCCAGCGAGAAGAAGCCGTGAGAGCAACGCGGGATTCCTCCGCGAGGAAGTTTCGCAAACGTTTAGAAGATTGCGAGAAGGGGACGTTTGGAAGAGAATGCGCCTCGAGAGAAAGAGAAAGAGAAAGAGAGAGAGAGAGAGAGAGAGAGAAACGAAGTTACACGAGCGAAGAAAGGAAGAACGTAATTTTGGCAACGATTCGGCCAACTGGCCATCGGGGCCCGGAAACCGCAGCAGCTGCTGCCGCGATCCGGTACGCAATATGCGTCCACGGATCCTCCGAACTGGCGGCGGCGACAGCTCGCACGGTCTCTTGCGAAACAATGGACACGACGAAAATTAGAGGACGAGGACGTTGCGCCGGATTAAAGGTTCCTGGATGAACGATGCGTCACGCGCGTCTACCAGGCGCCGCTTTAATGCCGCCTTCGCCGAGTAAATTAATCGAAGGACAAGCTCCGCGAGCAACGCAGCTCACCATCTTCTTTGTTCTTCGGTGTCTTGCAGAAAGCTTTCTTGTCAAACGACGAAAGAGTGAGAGAAAGCCTCCCATACTTGAAACGATTCTTTCTTGTCTTCGGTTACAGTTTTCCTCTGTGCTTTTCAGTCAAATTTTTTTAATCAGCCATCGAACGTTCTTCGCTTGTTTGTCTCTTTATAAGGGCTTCTAAACTTGGAATTGACCGCGTAGATTCTTGCCTTCAGTCACGGTTTCGTCTACCTGTACGTTTGCAATTGAACTTTTTAATTAATAATTGAACATTCTTCTATTATTTGTCTCTTTACGAAAGCCTTTAAAAATACCAGAGAATAACGTAGAACTTACTTTGAAAGTGGCGTAAGTCACTTTGCTCTTGCGTTTTAACGTGTCTAATAACTCGTTCCGTTATTTACTTAAACTTCCGTCAACAAGATCTCGGTGATTTTTAACATGTATCGACTGCAATTCTAAAACGAGAATATCACGTAGCATTGTAATCAATCTGATCGTTAACTTGATTTCTTTGGAAAAGTGACTCGTGCCACTTTTAGAGCTCATACATCGACGAATATCAGCTCTATGTTTGAGTAAATTGCGAAAATTTCAGTGAATGACTGTTACTATCCACGCGTCCAAATATTTGCACAGATTTTTCACGAGGAATCATTCCTTACCAATTATCATGCAATGAGAAAAATATATAATCACTTCATTAATTTCAAACCGTGTCAAACGACGCGAACACTAACAAACTCCAACCTTATTACCAATCGTACCACTTCAAAATCCTGTCAAGCTGTTCTTCTTCGATTAAAAAAAAAAAAAAAAAAAAAAAATCACGAAAGTCCTCGCGGAATGGTGGAGAAATCGGCGAATCACAGGGAAACGCGAGAAACTGGAGAAACGCGGCGGGCACGCTCGTAAATCCAACGATTTAACTTCGCCCGGCACTCTCGCTACCCGGAGATGAAAAACCCCTTTCATCCTCTTGTCTCCTTTTACTCTTTTACTCTTCATCCGGTGAACGGAGGCCCTCTGTCGCGGCTCTGTCCCGATGAACCAGTGAATCCGCGAAGAAGAGAGGGAGAAATCATCCCCACGTTAATGCCGAAGTAATGACTAGGGTGGCAACGTTGAAGAACCCTCGACGAGTCGCCATTGCAACCGCTGCCAGCACACACCCCTTCTCCACACGCCACCCTGATCGAGCTCTACGTGGGGTTGGACGACACGTACACGCGCGTGTATATCCAGGAGGCCCGTGTCAATCATGGCCAGCGCGGCCAGGGGACACGCTTTCAAAAAAACAAAATCACCGCCCCGAATTGCTCGCCACCACCATTTGCATGGAAATTTCCTCCGAGAGAAAGTTCCTCCATTGGGCTGCGAGAGGCGAGTTGCGACTCCTCTCTCTCTCTCTCTCTCTCTCTCTCTCCACGTTGGGAAATTTATTGCGTGCGTGAAGCTGAAGCAGCGTTGCATCCGTTTGCTTTAAACGGATTTGCCGATCCTTTCTCGCCTTCAATTAAAACGGTAAATTTTTAAAGGTGTTTGGAACTTTGTTCTCCAATTCGACGTCAAGATCGAATAATTTCCCCGTTGCCAAGTTGCCTCGCGGCCGTGGATTTGAACACGAACAAATGAACTACGGTGAATCGTAGATCCGAATTTCGTTGAAGAAGATGATTTTGATACACGAACGATGAGGAACCGAAAAAAAAAAATCGGTACAACGAACACACCCAATGTGTAGAGTACTCGTCTGTTGAACGCCATTATTGTTGAAACTCTCAAAAGGTGAATGAAACGGAAAGAGATTAATGGAGGAGAATTCGCCGGAAACAAAAGCGAAGGGTAATGCCGAGCGGGCATTTTCTCGTGTGTCGCATCCTCTCTCTGTTAAATCTCGTAAATCGTTGGAACACGATCGTTCGTAGCTATCGCGGTTTCGTCCCGACGGCGTGTTATAACCGGCGAAATCAACGATAACGAAATCCATAAAACGGGTTACACGGCTATTCTAGATTCCAGGAAACGTTCCACCTGTCTCCCTAGCACGGTGTCCCATGGATCCTATCTGTCTTGGCTCCAGCAGTTACGATCCTAATCGTAAACAACGGTATGGCCGATCGGTCGCCATTAAGTCGGCGCCCGGAGGAAGCGAAACGGCCGGCCACCGCCTCGTTTCATCTCTCTCCGTTTCCTGTTGCTGGAAACATTCGCCCTTGAGCGGGCCACGTGAAAAGGAGGACCGTTTTTACGCAGGTGGCGGCTTCACCCGTGCATGTGGAAACGAAGGGAGAGATTCCAAAGAAATTGCCATCGCACCCTCCGTCCACTTTGATTCCCGTAATTCGAGTGATTCTCTTAATCGAAATCGAGATATCGTGTCGTTTTACTGTTGTACTGCAAGGTCGTTGACGAGACTGTAGAATTAATTCGTGCGATCGATAGATCGCCCGAGTTTCGTGCATTTTCGTTTCGGGAAATTCAGAGACGCAAGAAGCATAGGATGCACGCTTTTGGATGACTACTTTAAAGGGTGCGATAAAGTTGACACTTCGTTTCAAGGAACTGTGCCAAAGAGAAATAGCTTCTTTCAGTTCAAAAAAATACTCACAATCAATATGTGTACATTCACATTAAAAGAAGTAAATAAGAAATAGTAATGAAGCCGAAAAATAGTCTAGTAATGAAACCGAAAAAAGAAAAATATTAATCACATTCTTCGTACTTTATCATTTGAAAGACAAGCTAGTTATACTAAAATAAAATGAAACAAAATTTGTTAGAAATATCTCAATACAGATGTATGTATGTATACTTCAAACTCTAGCTGTACTAGAACAAAATAACAGCTAGTTACGCAAAATAAGACAAAATAAAATAAAATTTATGTCAACAGATGTATACATATGTACTCCAAATAAATAAGGATAACAACAGCAAAAATAAGAGTAAACACGGAGTAAGGAATGTAGAGGTTCATTCTTCGCGATGAAAACGAGATCGATGGAGGAGGAATAGAGATTGATCCGGGGAACAGGGGTAAGATAGCGAACGACTTGGCAGCTTCGCGAAACGTACGACATCGAGTCACGAAAATTTGCTCGACGATCGTTCCACGAGTAAACACCGCTGTCAGTGTAAAGCGTCGTGCCACGTGGCAATCCGTACGCGATCTAATAATAATTTGTCGGCACGCGAAAGCCCTGTAATTACCAGGGAGAACCAGGTTCTACGTAACAACGACCACTTTGCCGATCACGTCGCGCAGCTACGTAATACAGAAATTAATGGCGCGCTTCCTTGGAAAGCGGCCCGCCTAAGAAACCAAGGAAAAGAACGGTGTATGAGTCATCGATCGAATTGGGTCGTAGGAAACCATCTGTCCGGAAATCGATTTCATTGATACAGCTTGTACGTACACCCACACACGACGTTCACACACGAGTCACCGGAACGCGATAATCGAGACTGATCGCGGTGAAAACAATCGAACAATTGGAGTTTTAATAATTTAGAAATAAACCTATTTTCTTTTTTTTTTTTTTTTTGGTAGGAATTATAAGAAGATAAAGGACTGGTTAATTAAGTTTGAAAACGTGGAGATGTTTCTTTAGTGGAACGTAATATCTATGTATCGTACAAATCGCGGAAATTAAACGTATGGAAAAAAAGAATTTAGAAAAAACTGCACAGACTTTGTGAATTATGACTTGTAAGTAACACTCGACAGATTCGACAGATATTAATGAAAAGGATATTTAACACATATCCGTCCGGCATTATTTGCACCGCCATTGACCAAATGCTGACATTTTTTGACAGTATTTGTAGAAACGATATGCTCTATCTAAAAACAACCTAACTTTTAAAAAGTCATATATTTTCTAGTGAAATTTTGGGAAATGAAATAAAATGAACTTGTATTTATATATACACCTTTATTTTTGATTTTTCTCTTTCCGAAGTTAAATGAAAATTAAATCCACAAAAAAGTTGAAATGAATTACCGAAAGCATACACATTGTTTTATTATACAAAGTAAATTATTTTCGAAACTTTAATTTTACCAATAATTAATAGTAATAAACTTCTTCTATACGCAGTACCGACTAATACGCTTTTAAATTAATTTTTTTTTTTTTTGCGTTTTTTTTGCACCCTTATACGACGCGACTGAAGCTGAAATCAGTTTTTTCGTAGAATTATCTCTGTTTGGTAAAAATTACGTTTCAATTTATTCGGATTTGATAAAGCAACAATCAATTATTTACCGCAATATACAAATGACGAATTTTCGTCATTTAGCTGCTGGTGATTGTCTGTGAAATGACGAATTTTCGTCATGCGGACGGATATGTGTTAACGTGTAAATTTTCTCTGACCTTCAGAGATTTCAAATAAGAGTTTTCGAAATTTGTAGCAATCTCCCAATTTCATCCGCGTGTCTGATATTTCGTATAATATCCTAATAGGTACTTACGAACCTTTCCTTTCTTCTTCCTACGTTGTAACTGGCGCGGAAGCGATTTTCGATAATTTGTATTGAATCAATGGCGAAATGAATTTAATGAGGAAGAGGGGGGAGAGAGAGAGAGATCGCGATGCGTAACTCACCATTACCAGGTACCATTGTAATTTGTGGTTGTCCTTCTTCCGGCTGCCGTGCAAGCGGCACTTTATGGAATTGCCAGCCAGAAGATAAATCGAGACTCGACGATTCGGACGATCATAACGATTTGTCTTACGGTCTCGCCGGTTCACCAGCTCTTCTTCTCGCTAAACATCCCTATTTCACGTGTATACGTAGATACCCGTGTACACGCGCAAATTTGTGTAATTTTTTAATAAAGATTATTTAATCAATTTTCAATCGTGTATTTCTACTACGCGTGTTCAAACATATCTTGCCCTGATCTTGATTTCTTGCAACTGTCAGATCCACTGTTTTAACGAGATGGTGCAACGCGTTGGAGTAAGCAAGGTGAAAAAACGATACAACAATTTTATTTCGTTCCTTCGATCATAGTAACCAGATCAATAAACTTCTGTTGCGCGTTTTGTTTAACCCCTTGACATATGAATTAAGTGAAACTCGATATGCCCGAAAATTGATATTTATCTTTCATGTTTAACATTTGCGTAAACTTAAAAGATAATTTTTATACTGCGAAATTTCATAAACGCAATATGTACTTGTAAACAAAATTAATAAAATATGATGAAAGAACAAATTAACAATTCAATAGTCCTTCAGGAAGCACATGACATCTCCCAGACGTCGTTGTATGTCAGGTTAATGGTCATTCTTGAAGAGACGATTTTTTTTCACACAAGGACAATTCGTTTGCAGATGCAGAAATTGTTGTGATAGCGTCTCTTCAGAATGGGAAATTAACTTATACCCTTCAGATGAAATCCTTTTTAAAAATCAAATATAACCAGAAATAACCAAATTCACTTGTTATACATCACTATATACGTTAGATTTATTTAACGTGTTCAAGATAAACATTTAATATACATATATAAATTTTTCTTTCGGAATATTATTTTTAGTTCAGTTTTGAAAAATTCAATCGATCGAAATTATATATGCACGTATGTACAAGACGCGTTTATACCGATAGACTTTCTGATGCACAGTGAAAATCGTTCGTTTGCAATATTTGGAGATTCTCTGTACTAAAATATGCAAAAAAAAAAAACGTATACTTCAGTCTTTAGACTATACTGAAGAACATGTGAAATATAATATGCATACATATACATAAAAACACGTATAATACTAAAGACATATATTGTCTATAAAAAGATATAATTAAGACATGTTAAAAACACGGATTATTACACTTTATTTCTTAATAAAAATTTATTGTTACAACTATTATTATTACGCTTAATTTCTTAATAGACACTTCACGTGCATTTTAGTACAAAGTGTTGAAAACCCTCGTTCTTCTGCTTCTCACCTTGCTCAAACACGGTCCAGCTAGTCTCGACTCGCTAGTTCGTTTAAATTTCCCATTCTTCACGGGGAGATCCCTCTGTTCGCATGATTCCCTTGATCCCCGCCCCGGATTCAGCCGGAGGCATCAATCTCGCGAGACGTTGACGGCTTTTCTCCCATCTCTTTGACGAGCGACGACACAGATGACTCCATCTTGAATCTCTTCGCAAGGGGGAAAACGCGCTTATGACGTCTCTCACATTCAGTAACTCACGCGCCGCGCATCTTTTCTCCGTCTTCTTACGCGTATAACAGTCGGATAACACGCGAAAACGCTTCGGTGACAATCACGCGATATACGAGAATCACGAATATATGCTTCAGGCGACATTTTGCGAACTCGTTTTGCTACCTATTGTCGGCGGAGTTCGTATACGATTTCGACTAATCAAAGTAAGATTATCGACGCATCAGAATTGAATCTTCGACTTATCAAAATTGTATCTTGGACTAAGCCGTATTTGTACGTTCAAAGTTGTCCGCTATTCTCGTGGAAAATTATAACCGTCAAAAGCTGTCAGTGTAATTACACGATGTATTTTCATCTTCACAGTATCTTCACTAGCTTCGAGATTATTATTGCAATTTGGCGAATTACAATAATATGCGGATCATTGATTCAAAACGCTGGCACAAAAACAAAGCTTCTAGAAAATCGGTGTGCATAAGGTTTCAGAATTGTTCAGAAATTCCGGAGAGCTAATATTGCTCTTCTCTGTCTTTGATTCTCATCACTCCAGCAACTTTTTCAGAAACCTCGGCTATTCCTCTCGGTGGAAAAAAAAGGTGAATGCATCAAATATATCGTTGGTGATTTTGCCGAGCGTCGAACGAATGCCTGATCGGAACGGCCATTCGAAAAGATGAAATATGGAGAAGCGTAAAGCCACGTCATAACCGGAAACGGCGTGCTGCGATCGCGATTTAAACGCGCCGGGAAACAAATTCCCTTTGAACTTTCGCATCAGTCACTCGCTCCCTCCCTCGTAACCGTCTAACGCCTCTGCGAAATCATTAGAGCGGGCAAGACTTTCAGCGAGATATACACAGCGTGCGCTCGAGCAACATGCGCTTTCAATTTCAAAGATTAATGTCGCGACAGAGGAACACTGACGCACGAGCATACGCGGCATACGCGCAAACGAGATCGCGAATTTACTCGTCGAATCGATTTTCCAAGCTCTAATCGCGCCTGACGTTTAAATTTTTTCACTGATTTTGGAACGTTATAATTTCCTTTTTTTAAATTTATTTTTGTGTCCTACCCGATTAGAGCTCTATTCATGCCTGCCATTTAATTTTGCAACATTACAATTTTTTTTTTTTATCTATGTTTGCGTCTTTCCCGAGCTCTAATCGCGACCATTTAAATTTCCTTACTGATTTAGTAATTTTTCTTTTTTTTTTTACTATTTTTGCGTTTTTCCTATTAAGCTCTAATCTTTTCTAGCCTCTTTTGCGCATATTCCGAGCTCTAATCTCAATCTACCGTTTAAATTTTTTTCAGTGATTTTGGAAAATTATAATTTTTCTTTTTCTTAATGTATTTTCGTGTCTTTCGGTATTATTCAAATAGTAGAATTTAAAAATGCCAGTTTTACGTTTAGAAAATAGTCTGCGAGAATTATTTCGATGATTTGCATTTACAAATGTTTGAGAAGATCACGTTAATTTGATAGATAACAGTGTTAAGAGAAATTTACATTTTTATATCCTGACGGTACTTTTAAGTACGTTTGTATCATTTTAACATGTACAATTCCTGATGGTACTCGAAAAGACACGTGAATTGGACGTTTGTGTGTTATGTGAAAAGAACACGAAGATGTTTAAACGTTTGTGCTTTGTGCAGTAATTACGCTTTATATTTTCGAATTTATCCATTTGAAACGTAATACGGTGGAGCCTCCCTTATGAACAGTGAATCTCTATTTTTCGAATATTTCGAATATTCATCAGAACAAAATATCTACTGGCTACTGCCAAACATTCTATTCGTGTAACATAAAGTTTGAATATTGAGATATTGAATAATGAGAAACGGTGGTTCAAATAAAGAAGTCTCTGCTGTGCATAAAACTGTTAGAAAATTTATTTTCCTTCTCTCTGTGTCTGCAATATGGCAAAAAATCATCTAATGACACGAAAAATTGTCACAGTTAAATCCGTGGATAATTAATTTCACTAGTTTTCGAAATCTAACCCCTTATAGAGAACCAAAGTTATCTCCATTCAATTTACTATCCCCTTTCGCTAATTTTCTAAATTACAATTATAAGACTGACATCTTTGAAATTTACCAGCTAAATACTAAGTCGAGGGACGCAGGAGTCGACAAGAAAGATTTACACCCCAAAATGGGGCAGTTTTACAGAGAAACAAAACAAACTTCGACGCCAGGTTTCAAACCAGGTCGTTTAACCGTGTCGCTTTTTTTCAACGTGAAAAGATGGCAGATGTTTCTTACAATTAAGTCCTTTCACCAGGACTAAACAGCCATCGCGCGACGAGACGAACGAAAGCAGAGGAGCGCTCTCGAATTTCCTGCGGGCTGTTTTTTTTTTTTTTTCACGTGGTGAATCGCGTGCTCGATCATCGAATCGACAGAGAGAGAGGGTGTACAATGAGCGAAAAAAGGGACTGCCGGGAGTGGCATCGCGATCGTGGGAGGGTGACGTTACGCTTTTCTAGGTAGAGCATCACAGCCGTCACGCGAAACGTATAATTTTCGGCAATAATTCCTCCTCGACACGGACGATTTCAGACGAATCGACGCGTGCTTCCGGATCGTAGGATATCCCTCGGCCGGATACAGGAATAACAGTCTTCCATAAAATCGGATACGCGGAGTAAATCATCGGTAAATGTCGCCGTAAACGGCGAAATAAGAGAGAGACCGCGATGGCGAAATAATCATGTGTGCCGAAAACTGGGTCATCCTCAATGTATCGATAGGTTCGAGACGTTCGTTTCGATGCGGCATAAATAGATCGTTTGAAGTTGAACGGTGTTGCAGCATTAGATATATATCGAATTATCTCGTAATGCTCGACGATGTTTAACAGATATTAATGTTTTGATGTTTTATTATATGTAAGAAGTATATTAGTATATTAGTATAAGTTAGTATTATATATAAAGTATATTAGTAGTATTATTATATTAGTTATATTATAGTAATTAATACTAGTAATAGTAATAATACTATATTAATAGTATTATTATATTAGTTAGTATTATATATAAAGTATATTAATATAAGTTAGTATTATATAGTATTATATAGAAGTATATTAGTATAAGTTAGTATTATATATAAAGAGATATTAATTTATTAATTAATTTAATTATTAATAATTAATTAATTTATAAAGAGATATTAATTCACGTTTATGAAACACTCGTCAAGGATTTAACATTCGTTTGTTCTCTAAATTGTTCTTGCGTAAGAAGATTGTTAAACGAGGAGACAAAACGAAAAATCGATGAAGTATCGAGTCTATTTTCATGGTAGTTTTCTATTTTAAATTTGACGTATGTAGAACCAAAAAAAAAAAGAATGAATTGATTGTTGTTTTAAACAAAAAGAAGTGAATACTACATATGATACTACAAAAAGTGTTGAGAAATTAACATCATTCTTAAATTTAGAAAAAGAAATCTGTCACTCATTGAAACGAAGTTTGTTTGAACAAGATATTTAAAGAAGCGTATTTTTTGACAGTTCCTCCAAGTAAATGTTAATACATTTTCGTGGACGTTTGTTTATGAGACTATGCGTTCAAACACAAATTAACATATAGTTAGATAAATCTTGATTTTTACAGAATTACAAAAAAATTCATTGTTTTCAAAACTTTTGTCTTGTCCCTGTCTACATGACTTAAACTTGACTCGCTATGTTCGTTCCTCATCGATCATTCGAATTATGAAAAAAATATATGAAACACTGAAAATATTAGAACGTAAAGGCAATTCTCTACCAAGATTCTACTTTTTCAATGATTCTACATTGTCAAAAATATAAATCATGTTGAATCGTATCAGTATCGTGCAATAATAAATTACAATAAATTCTACCACGTCATCCTAAATTACTTGTATCTGTCTAGGAAATACTCGAATAAAAAAGAAAATCAACAGCCGGCTGGCAAACATTATCCACGCGAAAAGAAAATAAAAAGAAAAAACAATCTCCGCTTTCGCAATAAACATCCTCCTCGTTCTCTCCACACTATGCCAGCATACGTATGCTATTCCAGTTAATCCAGACACGGGGAAAACGAGTTCCAAAAGGGGAAGTGGACGATGACGAGCAGCGGCAGAACAGAAAGAGGCTGGTTTTGTGTTCCCAGACGACGGAATGGCTTTTCAATCTCCGACTGATTTTTTTCTTTTTCCTCCCACCCCCCTCTCTCTCTCTTTTTTTCTTTTTTGCGTTCGAGCATCCCGATGAAAAATCACGGGCGCAACGATGATCGATGCGTTCGCCGATACACACACGGTCCGAGGAGAGGGGACCAGGGATCCGTATATTCTCGATGCGTTATCGGCTCGAAACTCAGCGACGGATCTACATCAAGGTAATCACGACGATACGTCATATGGGAAAAGCTTATACACACGTGCGCGCGGTACGCGCATACGTGAAAGCAGGGGAGGGATCTGTGGATATACAGATTCATCGACGAGCCTCTCTGTATTCCGCCATCGTTCTCCGCGGGCCTCGCTCTTTCTTATGGGGGTGCGAGCAAAAATCACGGCTGGTAAATTAGGCATCTGCCTGCGTTACACGGGCCTTCTCGTGACATTTGTCAAGAAGGAGAGGAACCGGACCCGGGATTTCTTCTGTGAATTTGTCAGGAAACGTATCGGCGAAATATCCTTCACTGGGAAATGCAAGAAATTTTGAATATCTATGGAGGAAAGCTCCGTAAGCGGCAAGGCTTATCCTGTGTGAATATATTCGTAAGTCGGACACGAATGATGGATGAAGAATTTTGTAAATTTATGAAAGTTCTTCAGGAAGACTGTACAATGACAAAGGGAAAATGTATCGATGTATCGTTGTATTTCTACATTAATTCGTGTTTAAATTAATGCACTATGTATTAAATATAATGCATTAAATTGATACGTCATGTTGATACAATTGATACATCAAGTACGCTGAGTACGTTTAATCAACGCTTTTTGTAAATTTTTTTTAATTCAACTTTTCCGGACGCGTGATCAACTTTTTGAAAGAAGCAATCGAACTTGCTTCTGTAAGATTATTTACAAATACACGGGTGAACGCAAAATATTTGTACGACGTGTGTAAATGTCACATGTTTCCTTTTGTCATTTTTCAATCAAACTCGACGACGTCAATTGCACATTCTTACATTCTGAGAAGCACGTTTCCTTCAAATCAAAAAAAAAAAAAAAATAATCTCCGTCACACCGCGTCACGCTCGAGAATTACTAAACTAAATAAATTGCTTCGCACAATATTATTAATAAATACTAAAACTAATCGTAAGTCGCGGTGCGCACGATTTTCAACAATAGTGGAAGATCGATGAAAATCGGCGAACGAAAACGGGGACATGCCTCGCGCATGTCGAGAAATCCTCCGAGCCGCGTACACGAGAGAATCGAACACGTGCTCGATTCCGATGCCTTTAGTTCGGCAACTAAAAACAAGAAGAGACCAAGGACGCCGAGACGAAGGAAGAGAGGAGGAAGAAGAAAGAAAAAAAAGAAGAAGAACGACCTGTTCTACGCGTTCGATTCCGGCTGGCGAAGAGAGAAGCGGACTAGTTGCCGGCCGCGCGGGTATGACCCACATATACGCGCACGTGTGCGAATCCACGCGGGAAGGTCGAGCCACTACGCCCGTCTTCTTCCCTTTTTTTATCCGAGCGGTCACGAATGTGTAAAAATGGCGTGCGTGAGAGAAACCGAGAGAGAACGCGTAACAGGGGCCCCCTTAGCTGGCGAGAGGAACCTTGGGGCCCCGAGAGCCGGCTCTTTCTGCCTTCCAGCTGCCTGCTGCTGGCCTCTTCCCTTGCAAATTATCGCGACCTTGGATTCACCACGGTCGACCAGGAACTGCACGTGCGATCTCTCCTCTGTATTCCTGAACGTGCTCCAACCGCGCGGAATTTTAAATCCCCCCCCCTCCCTCCACGGTCTTGTCCCGCATTGTGAATTGGGCGAGTGGAAACGTTGTACCTCGGGCGCGTTCGACGTAGCGAGAACGTCGCGAAAGAAGAGGAAGAAGAGTCAGATTTTCAAGAGGCAGTCATTTTCTCTTCTGGGAGATCAGAGAAGAGAGAGAGAGATAGACTAGAGAGATAGAGCGAGCAAAAGAGAAGAAGAAATTACCGCGTGGGTGATATTCGTTGTTTTTAATGACAGGAAACGTCCGAGTCACTCAAATCCATCGATCGTAGGAAACAAAAAAAAAAACATTTTTAAAATTCTTTCGAAAATTTACATCCAAATGAACATCGTAGAATCTATTATTACAGACGTAGGTTTTGTCTAACGAAATACGGTAAAATAGCGTATCTTTAGAATAATCACACTGCCCTCTGAAGCGAATTATTATTTATCATTCTAGGTCCAAAAGAAAGATTTCAACATTCATTTGCTGGTGAGCCTAATTATTAAGAAAATTCGTTTTAACGAATATAAAAAAAAAAAAATCAAGTATCGATCTTTGGCATTGAAATGTTAAAGCAACTCGAGAAATAAAGTTGGACATCGTCAGAGACCGAACGCGAGATCTGAACAACGACTCGTTCGAGCCTAATTTTTGCGTGAGCACGGTTGCCACTTCGCTTCTGGGGAATTAATTTAAAAGGAAAGCACGAAGAAGGGGCGGCGACGTCCCCGGCCTGGCAAAGTGTTTTCGATGCGTCTTAGAGGCCCCTCAGGCTAGACGATGGACCAAGATAGTCCCGAGATATCGAGGGTATACGGGAATTATGGGACGACGAACGGTCCTCGAAAGACCCCGGGGGCGTTGGATCATTATTTTCACGGGAGGCGGCCTGTTCAATGGGCCGCGATCCCTCGATGCGCGGCGATCGACGATATTACGAATCTGCCCTTAATCGGGACAGCTCTTCGGGATACAACGATTCGCTCGACAAATCGCTGGACACCGGGAACAAAGAAAAAAAGAAAAGGAAAAAAAAAACCAGAAAAAAAAAGCATGAGTAAGCGAGAACCGCGGCTGGAGGCTCGTAACCCCCCCCCCCCACCCCCGCCGTGCGAGCTTCGAAATATATGACGGAGTCAAAGCCACGATGGCGACCGATCAAATATCGCGGATAACCAGAAACGAGCACGTGCACACGTCTGTCAGGCGCATCGATCTATTCTTGCTTGCTCGTATCGTCGTTCGTTCAATTCGTACGCCTCGACAACGAAATGCCAGACTGAGAGAACGTTGCAAAAAGTATTTGCGTTCTTCTCTAACAGATGGTCACGCGTATATACATCTTCAAACGAAACTAGCTTTACTTTGAACCGCAAATTCAATCTATGCAATCAATGCGTTTTAGAAAAAAGAAAGTGCACGATCTCGTGTTAACAGTTTGTTTGCCGTCGATTTCAAAATGGAAAGTCGAAAAGGGAATACTTTCGTCATATTTATTAAAAGGACAGAAACATGGCGCAAGTTTATAAAAAGTTATTCATATTATTATATAAATGTGTATGGTGAAGAAACTATGGCAAGTGTTACAGAATTGGTTTGCTAATTGACGAGGATAACGTAAAAGTATACAGACACAGGTAATGTATAATAAAGTGTAAAATATAATGGAAACATACGTAAATATATAATAAAATAAAAGTACTCTATAAAAGTATATGAAACATTCGAGTAAACTTCTAACTCGAAATTGTTTCAGTCAGTTATTAAACACCGCGCGTTGAAAGACTAAAACCATGCCTCACCTGTTTTCACTACATACTCACATTTCCTCCCCCCCCTGATGATTCTGCAAATCGGTCCACACCCTGTTTTTCACACCCTTCGAAATATCCCGACATCTGAGATCATCGGCCGCAAGATGAACCGAAAAACCCCGAAGAAAGATCGCGTGGAAAAAGGTGAAAGAACGAGGGTGTCCGAGGGAAATTCAGCAAAGAAAACGGTGGAAATTGCCCGATTCTAGACTCAAAGGGACGGAGGTTAGAGCAAACGGAGGGAAGCGGTGAGGAGGGTAAATTCTCCCTACTTCGCGAACTAATTCGCGAGCGTCTCGTGCAGGCTGTCGCGGGTCATCCGAGGAGGATGAGCCGCCTCCTGCATTGACGCCAGCGTGGTAAAGTCGCGTAGACGCTATATTTGAAATTCAGATGCCCGGATTGTTTCGCTAAATCAAGAGAAATGTGGCCCCGGTGAGTTTCCAACTCGAAATATCGCGCGCGACCCCTGGGCTGAAGCTCGACGTGCCATGTAACTCAACTCTCCCTTCACGCTTCTCCACCACCCCCTAGCGCCGAGTGTCACGTGTGTTTATGGCTAAATCACTTTCGTTCTCGTCGGATGTCGTTTTTCCTGGCTTTCCAGCCACCTTTCATATTTTCGCCCGTGTGTATCCTCGAATACGAGCGCAGCGCAGAAGAAGAAAATTTCCGGCCCGAGTGGAACGTTCCCCGATCAGTTTACCAATATTTGTTTCAGCTACGCTCGTAAAATACTTGTAGAAAACTTTCTATGTATATATATATATGTGTGTGTAGTATCGAAATTATTGTATGTAGTTATATTTTTAGTTACTTCTACTTTTAATAGATGGCCTGTTTGCTGAAGATGCGTGAACGAAAAAGTATGAAAAAGCACAGCGTTGGCGCTGAGCGTTTTTCTTTTTTTAAAAAAAAGAAAAATCGTGCGAGTGAAGAGAGAGAGTCTGGAAAGAGTCGAAAAAAAGTGTTGAACGAGTGTGGTCATAAGAGTGATAATTTGTGTTGTATATTAATTGTGTCATTTAAGTTTGTTCGAATTATTGTTGTCTGTGTTGTCTATCTTGTATTTATTATTTGTTTTGTTTCCGTTTTCTTTATTATTTAATATAATAAATCATTTAAATTATATCCCTACACACACACACACACACACAGATATATCTATATTATATTTGTTGCACGAAACGTTCTTCTTTTGAAACTGAGCATCGTAATTATATTTGACAGCGACGTTTTGCAACTAATTTGAAAATATAGATGTTGCAAGATATTTGTTATACTCATATATGTAATTATATTTGTTTATTATTATACAATATGTTGGTACGTAAAATAGACATGACAGGTTCTATTGATTAATAATTGACTGTTCAAATACGTTTCTGATCTCTACAAAAATATATAACGAAACATCGACTACCATGTAACTCGTAGTATCAAATATTTTTTCGTAATTTCTATATTTATACATTTCCAGATTTAGTCTTTCTGGCAATGGTGTAATAACTCGTAGTACAGTCAAGTCTCCTATAACGCGGTGTTTTTATAACGCGATTTCCATATAACGCGGAGCGAAAATTGGAACAGCTCTCTTATAACGCGTTTTTCGTATAAGTACATTCCAACAACTCAAATGGCTTAAAAATTTATCTATGTCAGTACTTATTCGATATTGTTAAATTTTTGACATTTATGGGGTATTCCCAGTTGATCAATTCCAGTTATCAGGGAATGAGGAAGCAATAAAGCATTGCTCTCTTTTAATTTATTCTATAATTGTCTTTAAATGAATTCAGACGTGTGTGTAATAAGGTTCTTTTGACTTGTTTAATTTACGTTATTGGAATTGTAGAACATTAGAGAGCATCTAGGTAAAATCTTTTATTTGCTGTATAATTTACCTGAGAAAAATAGTTACCCACAGGTTTGCAAAATGGCTGAAATAAATAAATAAATAAATTTCCAAAGTGAGGAGGATTTTCGGCCAATTAGAAAAAAAAGGGTTAGAATGAAAATATTTGACAGTGACGATGAATAATACAATCTAGTGTGTATCAAATTAAGTTTTTTTGTTGGAAATAATTTTTTTAGTTTGTAATTTTATTATATGAACTGTGTATTACATTCAATAAGCCTAAATTCAAATAAAGTAAAAATCTACATGTTCAATGCCATTTCTATTGTAAAATTTTATTTATTAATCTTATTAATCACAACTTGCATACTCTGAGAATGCAGTTTTTATATACGTCTGATTTATGTACAATTTATTTATTTCTGAGATTCCACATAACGCGGTATGAATTCATTCAATTTGTCTTGTTTCTATGTTTCTCATAACGCGGTTTCCATAGAACGCATCTCCTGATTTCAATTAATTCTGATTCTCTTGTAACACGGTTTCCATATAACGCGATACGAATTAATCGCGTTACAGGAGACTTGACTGTACCAAATAACTTTTCTACATTTCTACATTTCTACATTTTTCAGACACAGACGAATCTTGCAACAATTTTAAACGTAACACGTAATATATTCCGAAGAGATACATGAGTATTCGAGAGACTGTGCTCACGCGCGTGTCGCACACCGATTTCTCCCTTTCTCTCTCTCTCTCTCTCTCTCTCTCTTTCTTTTTCTCTCAGCTAAGGGTCCCGGGTCTTTTACGACCGATATGCCGAAGAAAGTTTTTCTATTACGATAACAATGCTCGACTCGCGTAGATCCGCGCGGGAGATTGCGTCCGCGGAACAGAAACGAGACTCAGAAGGGAGCCCGGAGTGAAGAATCGCCGATTTTAATGGCCCTTTATTACACCCGGCTGACTCGTGCCGTAGAAAGGAAAATCAATACCCGGCCACGAGAGACGTGCCGTTTAATCCGCCGTTCCCGTTTATCTATGGGCATTTTATTCTCGACGCGTCTGTTACAGATTCTGGAGAGGAAGTTTCCACTTCCTCTTATCGGGGATACTCTGTTGAATCTGTGTCGCGTCGGCAGGAAATTAGGCGAGAGAATCTTCGATTTTCCCGAGATTAACAAGCACACGTCGCCACGTGATTATTCGCAGCCAATTCGCAGCCAATTGTACTCTGTTACATTCGCATCGCGATAATGTGACGTGAATTGTAAGAATTTATATATTCTTTCCATTATTTACAGTGATTGTTAGAAAGTATCGATGCATCACTTTATACAATATCTATATAAACTATCTAATCTAAAACTGTAATATCTACTAATCAATTAGGCCCATTGAATATATCTGATCACTTAGTTATATTTCCATGACGATCATAAAACACGAAACATACGAGAATATGCTTTCGCTACGGCCGCTGCAGATCGCACAACTTTGCTTATTAAAGATTCGTGAAATTTCATTTTCCGCGCATAATGGATACGTCAGTATCTTCGAACCTTTCAGTCCTATCAAATTGACGACACATACGTCTATTCTCAGAAACGCCATAAATTTTGACAAACACAGTCTTTTATTTCCATTATATTTTATTTCCTATACAGCTGTGGTCTATAAGTCAATTAAATCGAAATTTCCATCCGGACGATGAATTTAAAGAAAAGAAAAAAAAAACCTGGCCGATCGTTCTCACAATTGTTTTGGAAAACGGTCGTGTTTTTCACCCTGCGAAGGGGAGGGGGGGGGACGCAATAATTCAGGCCCCGTTTTAGAAACGATCGGGGATGATTTAACGCGCATTGTACCACTGTTCGCACGTTGGATTTATGACGATTGCGTGCTGGAACGCCCTGCCAAGCCGAGGCACTACTCCCATTTATGCAACAACAATTTTCACCGGCGCATCTTTTTTCGACGCACTAACTCGCCGTCGCGAGAGAAGAAAGAGAGCAGTGTGAGACGTTTCGAAAAATCGGGAGGGAGAGAGGGGAAGGGAGACAAACGTGCGTCTGCACGGTGGAACAGGAATTATTCGGGACTCTACCTGCGTCCCATCTCCATTGTGCAGAAAGTGGAGCAGTTCTCGAGTTCCTTCACTTTATTTCTTCGTCGTTCAATGGAGTACCGCAATCGTTCTATAGCGTTTTGTCAGCGCCACGGATCCCGTATGTTCTATTGAGAAAACGCACGTCAGTTAAAAATGCCGTAATTTCGATACGGCGCGGAATTAAATCGTCGAACACTCGCTTCCCCTCTTCTTCGTTCTCATCTTCATCGTCGCGCTGCGTCCGCAAACGAATGCGCGATCTCGTTTCGGCGTTCGTTCTTGGGAAAGTTTCTCTGGTTGGGCGATTCGTCTCGCGGAACGAAGAAGGAGAAAAGGGTGAGTGTCGTAAAATCGAGCCAAATCGACGAATTCATCGACTGTGAATTATTTATGTGCGTGAATTATATAACGTGTAGCAGCTGCCGGTAAAGACGAGATCAAACGAGGTTCTCAATGATATCGAGTTCTTACGAATCCGAGTGAAATTTCGATATCGAAACTTCGTTTCGTGGATTCGTCAAAAACACTTGGGTAAAAATTAATTTCAACGAGCATTATCGACACAATAGAGGAGCGTCCCTAGTTTCTGACGCGAAAGGAAGCTTCATTTTGTCAAGAATCTCTGGCACAGCGAAACCATCGTCTATTCAACGGTACTTGAGTCTAATCGGAAATATTCATTTTATGCGCGCGAGTAACATTCGTGTGACATTCGAAAATCTCGCATCCTTACTGGTCAGAGCCGAGTATACTTGCAAGTAGCTGCGTGGTACTCGTGTAATAAAGAATTTAACCCTTTGCACTCCGTTGTCGCCGCAGCAGCGACATCAAAAAGAAACATTGTTTTTTTAATTTAAATATTTTATATACTGAATTTAAACATCCTTTAGTTTTCCTTGGAAGCCTATGGCTGTTAGTTTGTATAAATAATTGTGTCAAAATTATTATCATTTTGCAATATTCCACCGAGGCGCTCTCGCGCCTTTGTAAATAGTCTGCAGTAGCTGGTAGCCGATAGTAAAAATGACTCGGAGTTGCTGCATAGGTTATATTAAAAACTGTTCAGAGTGCAAAGGGTTAAATCGAAGATTCGAGTGTCTACCAGTGTACTTGATCCTATTTTCACTTACGTTTGACCAATTGTGCGGACGAGAGTTGACCGACAGTATACTTTTCCACGGCCACTTCTTCGTGGCCCATTTGCGGTTCTCCGGGCCTCCAACTCGCCGCTGTAAGCGTGTACCGAGGTTTTTCGACCATAAATACGCTAGGCGTATTGCAAAGGGTGGGAGAGCCTGGCTCTTTGTTTGCCCCCGTTGGTAATGCTCGCTGGCCAACGGGGCGAAGGGGAAGCACGAGAAGAGGAAACGAGCGGAGGAAATGGAGGACGACACCGGAGAAAAGGGAGAGAAGAGAAAAAAAAAAAAGGAAAGGAAAGGACGGTCGGATGAAAGTGGGTCGTGACAGCGACGAGGGCGACGAGCGAGGGCGAAGAGGACGCGCCGAGTGAAGGAGAAAGGGGAAAGTGGGGAGGGGGGCCGCCGACCGACTCACTCACCGAACGACTCCGCCGATCGACGATTCTTTTTCTAGCGCAACTCCCGGCCAAAATAGGCGGCCCTTGGAATCTAATTATTAGTACGTTCGCTGGAAACTCCGGATTATTTATGTGGGTTCTTTGTTCGGGCGCGGCCGCGTCTCTCCTTCGACGAACGACGTCGAAACGGGAAGGGAATTTCGAGTGAAGGAGAAAAAGAGAGAGAGAGAGAGAGAGAGAGAGAGAGGGAAAGAAGAGGAAGGCGCCGACGTCGAAACGATCGTAAGTAACGACGGATGAAATTCTCGATCGACTTGGGGGCTTGTAAGTAAGAAGGAGCTGGCCTCCTCTCGGGACGACTTTTTTCGTCGCATTCCATGCTCGCGAGGGAGCGAGGCAGCTCTCCGACCGACTCCTCGAACGTTCGTCTCTCTCTCTCTCTCTCTCTCTCTGTTATTCCATTAAATTGCCGAAATTACGACGGCAACGGGTTTACCGGAGCGTGACGTTTCATTTGAGTCGTCAGCAGCCGGGGCAGGCTGTTCGAACAGCTTGATAAAACAGGAGCTTTTTAAAATTTAAATCAGGCAAAAACTGGCTCGGGGAACACGCATCTGCGGATAGGATGTGGGTCAGCTTGTGCTTGTGTCGATTTCCTGCTCGTGCAGCTTGTGCGCCCGCTGTGATCCACGCTGTTTACGCGCGATCGATATTCGACGTGTGTTAACAGAATTCGAAGAGAGAGTTTGGTTGGCAGTGTCAATTTTTCGACACCGATGCGTGTTTGACAGTCGTTTCGCAATCGTGGTTTCGCAACGAGCTTTAATTCTTTTATGGATTGACAGAGTGATTATTTGCATCGATTGAAGTCACGCAGTACGTAGTATATAATTGGAAATCAATTTCAATTTTCAATATGTACTGCTATGTATACATATAAAAACTGAAGGATGATTCGATTTTATAAAACGCTAGTACAGCCACACATGGACGACGGGAATAATGACACGTTAATTTGTAAAGAATGATATAAAATGAACGATGCGATTGACGAATTAAACTTTCCAGGTAGAATTAAATTAATTCCAAGTAGAAGACTCTTCTCTCTTATAATTTCTATCTTCAGCGGTTTCAAGCTCGACAGTGAATGAAGAGACATTCTCCTCGTTTTCGACAAACGCTTTAGAATCACACTTTGCACTTTGGTTTCTTCTTACGTTCGCCACTTATCGATCGAACGAAAAGAAAGGCGAACGTGCGAAGCTGAATGTACGACAGTTGCAGAGACAAGTATCACCCTCTCTAATCCATCCTGCCGAGTAATCGAGGGCCACAGATGTACCCTCGACCTGGTTGCCCTAAATTTCGTCCGTGAGCTTCGCCAAAACCGCGCCGCACCCCTTTATAGCCCGAGGAATAAAGACGGACCCGGTGCATCTCCTTCTGTTGAAAGGAGCTTAACCATTCATGGCTATAAAATATAGTAACTCTGCGACACATGCTGCACCGGCGCCCGGCCATAACTTTCGTCCGATATGTACGTCTATTAATGCGCTTACGTACGGTGCACATGAGCGCCAACATTCCCCAGTTGTATCGATTTCGATTTTTCTCATCCGTGCGAGATATTTTCACGACTTTTGCGAATCTTTTGACGATCGATTGTACTCTCGAGAACAATTGTGTTGTACCTTGCGTATTTTTCAGTATCGTTCTAGTTCAAATAGTTCCGTTCGAGAAATGTGACGAACCGGGTAGGAATTTCGAAGTGGGAAAATTTACTAGGAAATTGAACGTAATTCACAGTTGCAAGGGAACAACAGATAAAATTGAAGATAATTTAATTTAATCGCTGTTGTTGAAATCACAACAATTTCAGAGTTCTCGATAACAGTTCACCTTTCAACAATTCTTCCAGTTTGCCTCGTTTTCTCTCATCGTCTCCCAACACAATACGCGCTTACAATACGCGAGGTAATTTCCCTTCCTCGCATAAAGTTGTCAGAACGTCAGAAACTTGCCGGACACGGGCGGCTGTCTAGAAGCCTGATCCACCGCGTCTCGAAGGCAAATTCATCGTCGAATAATTCCATCCAAGGAAGAAAAAAAAAAGAAAAAAAAAAGAAAAAAAAAAGAAAGAAAAGACAAAAAAAGGGGGAAAGAAAACATCAACGAGAGGAAAGAGAGAGAGAGAGAGAGAGTACAGACGGAATTCCACCTGGAGGTAGGCGAAAGCTTCAAATCGAAGCGATCCCCGACGCTTGGCATCCTGGGAATGGGTTCCCGTACGTATTCACAGTGTTTGCCACGGTGCAGCCGGGGGCTGCACTTCGACCTGTTGTCCACATGCTTGCACCGGTGCGCACGCGGTGCGTGTATCTGCTCGGTGGCGGGTTGCGCGTACCGGTTTCCCCTGGTTGCAGCGTGCGTGCACGGCGATGCGCGCAACCGGGGCCCACGGGAAGTGCTTAGTGTCCCACGAATGGGACTACGCGCGCTACGAGGAACCGGTAGCAGACAGGCAAGCAGCTAGTAGCCCACCAGAGCTACTCGACCAGTAGTGGCGTGCAACGCATAAAGGACCGCTGAATTTCAATGGGGTTTTGCGCGATGCCTTTATACTTGGCCCATTCTCTCTTGGCCATAAAAAGCGCACATTCCGCTCTCTCTCTCTCTCTGCTGTATGCAGCCGTATTGCTTAAAACACACGCGTCCCATCGTAAATCACCTCCCTTGCAACGCAGAACAACTCGCCTCTCTATATCGCGCTCACGGCCTGCCAGTTTCATTAGGAGCAGCGCTGGCGTAACGCGTTCCCCCCCTTCACTCCGCAAGCTTTTCCCTTCGTGCATTTTCCCTCTCTGCGTGCACGAATGCACGCGGGCCACGTGGGTCGCGAAAACATAATGCACGCGAGGTTGACAGTAGTTACCGGCGACGAGAAATATCTTTTCTGTGCGAGCGTGGAGCGTGTCAAGGCTGAATATTGAAAGATATTGAAAGATAAGTTAACGAGACACAGTCGATTTTTTACCGGTGTCCAAGATTGTCTTGCGTGTAAAT
Source organism: Tetragonula carbonaria (assembly GCA_032399595.1). NCBI lineage: Eukaryota > Metazoa > Arthropoda > Insecta > Hymenoptera > Apidae > Tetragonula > Tetragonula carbonaria. The sequence continues at coordinate 10,160,802 of JAUCRC010000008.1, forward strand.
GTAAGAGCAAATGTTGTAAAATATCGGTGAAAACGTAACACATCTGGATTGCATAGCTTTGTAACGGTTAATGCATTTCTTTCGAATACGTTCGTACCAATTTTACAATGATACAGTGATTTGATGGATAATCAATGGATATGATCAAAGGACACGTCAACAAGATCAGAGACGCCCCTTCTGAACGTACGAACTGTCGAATCGAAAGTCTTTCATCGTTTCCATCGAGTTGCCAAATCAAATGTTCAAAGTGCGTGAAAACCAATCGATTGGTTTGCCAGCACCTCCACGAGGAGCGGAGGAACGCTCTCGATCCCCAACGTGTTCGATTGGCGCCAGCATGGAGATTTTAGAGTATATTAGGGAACTTATTCACGAGTCGTGAACCGTGTGGGAATCACGGGTGTGCAGTTAATGGGGAAACGCGTTTTGTAGGGACGCGTCGATCGGGACGCTGTTTGAGTTACCGTGGGAGGAACCTGGCGAGTCCCAAGTGGCTGACTAGGGAACGTATAAATAACGATGGCGGAAAGGTCGTGCGCTTGAAATATCGTTGACGGTATAATTTCCCTCAGGCAAACGACTTCAATCACAATGACCGGCCCGATGATCTACATTTTATTAAAACCAGCTGACTCGACCTCTTAGCTACGAAATCCAAATCGGCCCGGCTGGTCAGTCTATTAGAGAGAACGCCGAGAGATTCCTCCTGTCGTCTATCGATTGCGAAATCGCTATCGGACAGTCGCGATTTTCAACCGAGTGAAACAGCTCGAGAAGAAAACAAATGGCGGCAAAAACAGGATGTTCGTAAATTCGTAATGTAGACAATACTCGCCGAAACACGAAGAAAAGTCGTAATAAACATGAGTGCCGAACGGAAAATTAATAATTTCAAAGTTACGAACGATTTTTTGTTGCGGTTTGTTTTTTTAAAATGGTGAACTCTTTCGGTGAAAAAAGTTGAAATTCGGAAGTCTTTGAAAGAGTACGTAATTCTATAATACGAAGGTCTCGAGTATGCATGGAAAATCATTATATACAGTATGGTAGCTGTCGAAGCGAAGAAATTCGTTTGTTCAATCGAAAAAAAAAAAATCGTTTATAACTTTGAAACTATTAATTTTCCGACCCACGTTTATTACTACTTTTTTTCATGTTTCGGCGAGTATCTAACCTAGAAGTTGCGAACCCTTTTTTCTATTCACCCTCCGTGTACTTGAGTTTCATTTTAGAAGACAATCAATAAAGGCAAGCGCACGTGGAAATATACGTCACGTACATACATAAAATTCAGTGAATAATGTTTGTTCTGTTTTCGTATTAATTTTTCGTAATGTTAATTAAATTAATTAAAAGGAGCAAACATATACAGATTCCTGTTCGGTGGCGCCTCCACGCGACATTTGACGGAACCTTCGTTAGCCGTTATCGGAATTAGCACGTTTGCTTCGACGTCGGATGCTCGTATAATGCAATAACTACGATTTACGCGTGTCACGTGAACAAACGTCGACCAGAAAACGTCGACATTGAAAATTCGTCGAGCGCACACGTGTTTCAGGAGACGCAATTTCTAACGAGACACCGTTCGATGTCTATTTCCTTCAAAAAATGACAGCGTAATTTTATTTATTTTTATTTACTACACGGAACAACCTATGTTCTTCTTTTTCGTCACGTCTCAATTCGTCAAACGTACTTGACGAATTTTTACACTGGAAAAGCTACGTCCCGGGCGACAAATTTACTTCTTTTTCATATTTTCAAGTATGAAAAACACTTTGTGCCCGTTCGTTTATTTAACTCTGTGTTTTGTATTAAATTTCGTAGACGTCTAGAGAATGACTATGAGAAAGGTATTTGTTAATTACATCTCGCAATTCATTCAAGTTACATTGAATTTCACATTATCAAGCAAACGTCGAACGATTTACGAGTACGTAACTTTAATGAATTATTAGTACACGAGGTCTCTGTAGCCGCTACACACTCGTATATGCATCAATACAGAATCATCCTTGCAAAAGGAACTTGAAAACCAAATACATACATACGTACTTATTGAAATTGCTAAAACGCGATGGGGGAAAATTCACCAGCCACGAACAGGCAACGAAATTCAGTACGAAAAATTCAGTATTCAGTCGGAGAGATTGATCGATGTAAAAGGGGTAAATTTTTCCGGCGAAAGGAGATAGAAATAGAGAGAGAGAGAGAGAGAGAGAGAGAGAGAAAGAGAGAGAGAAGGGGGAGGTGGCGCGGAATCGAACAGAGCCGAGCAGACTCGAGCAGGCGAGAGGGATCGAGGGTGGAGGTGGTAGCACCGCAGAAGGGGTAGCCTCTGCAGCGTCGGAGGGTCGAGGGTGGGCAGTGACGTCACGCAAGATGCAGCAGGGTGCAGCGATGCAAGGGGATGAAGCGAACTGGGCGGAACTGGGCCAGTGGGTCTTCGGCAGCCATCTGCGATTCGCTCAGCTCACCTCGGTACCCGCGGTTGCCTACCGATTTTCCGCGTTCTCGCGAAAATTCTGTGCAGTACTCGCGCGATACTCGCGGCGAAACGAGCCGTGCTCGCGAGACCTGTGAACCGACTTTTTCTTCTTCTTCTTTTTTTTTATCGGAAAGAATTCGTGACAGCGGTTCTCTTCGGCTCGACTCTTCGACCGAGCAGAAGGAAAGAAAGGGGAGAGAAAAAGAAAAATACGGTGTTGCGACGAAAGAGCATGCATTGGTTGGATATATCGCGAGAACAGTTCAGTTCGAAAGAATGGGATGACTGATGTCTGTTATGCAAACTGTGATCTCAACTTCTGCCAGTTTCTGCCAGTCGAACAACTGCGCAGTAACGCCTCGCCTTATTGAGCGTTTCCGCAGCTTTCGTCCTGACGCTTTTACGTTTTTCTCTACGCTTGCTATATATCGTATATCTCTGCTCTTGTCCTGTCTCCTCTTTTTTTTTCGATCAATTCGTTTAATAAAGCCGCCTTCGTTCCTTCTTCATTTCGCATTCTGCGTTTCGCACCGTTTCCCTTTTATTACGTTCATACGCGAGGCTACCCGATCGCGATTGTTCTTTTCCCATCTTTTCCTGCGAAATCTCTTTTATTTGCTTCGTAAGCCGTAATCCAGCGGTTACACGCACTACCTGTGAGATCTAGCGATCTCCAACGAACGAAACGGAGTCGGAGTGATGATCAAGTTCCTTTGGATCTTCAGAGTGATCCTCTGCGGACGGCCAGAATCACGGAGAAGTGTCATCGTGGAGAAGCGAGAGACGTCTGTGTTCTTCTCAACATGGCGCTCAAGATAAGTTTCACGAAGCTTCGAAAACCCGAACACCTCTTACGCACGTCCCCTGATAGCATCGGCCCGGCCGATATAGTGTCGTATAGTGTATCGCGCCGTAACATCGATAAACCATGTTACGGTGTTCGTTCGTTGTTTTCGGGCGATCGGAAATATCCCGATGAAATCCGCCCTATTTCGCGTCAATATCGATGCAATTTCAACCCGTTTCGCTTCAAATCCCGACGCGAATCCCCCGAATTTGCATGTTCGCGTGAAACACGCGTCTCTGTCCGTGCTTTGCCCGATTAGAGAAGTCTTTTTTTTCCGAAAAGAGAAAGAACATCGTATCGGCAGTTAATTTACACGGATGGGCCCGCGTATCGAGAGGCTCTCACTCTCGGAACACGCTCGGAGTGCACGCTGTGCACTTTTTGAACGGCGATCGCTAAAATCGACAGGTATAACGGAGATAATTAACACACGGGCCGGGCTACCGGTGTGTTAATCAGAGAGAGCAGCCTCTGCAGCCTCTTCCTCCCTTTGTTCGTCGAGTCGAAGCCCTTCTCTCAAACGAGAAAGAAGCCCGGCAGATATCTATCATCTGAGAACGAAAAAATTTCGGTTATTGCTGCTCGTTAATTTTTTCTGTTTTTTTTTCTTTTTCTTTTTCACGTCGCTTTAAACGACTTTGCTCATATGCATCTTCTTTTTTTTCCGATCGACGATTGTAAATTTCCTACGTGATGGATGTTTGCTCGATGTTATATACGACAATGCGCATACGCGCATTATTTTCTATTGCGACATTTTTCAAACGAATTATTTCCCCTCTACTTCAGTCTCAGATTCAGATGTACGACAGTAGAAAAAGTCTCAATTATGAATTATCATTTATCTGAATTAATCAAACGATTGATTAATCGAGACACGCCGTAGGCACTTTTCAAACCAGCGTCACGCTATTTCCCCTCTATTTGAGATGCAAATTAAATACACGATAGCAGAACCTTAATCTGAATTATCTGCATCGAATTGAATTAAGCATTATAATTTATTCGCACAAACAAAGTAATTACCTCTCTCTCTTTCTCTCTCTCTTTCTCTCTCTATCGCAATGTCAATCGTTGACATTGCAAGTCTCGTTGCTTTTCGACTTCCTCTAAAAGTAGGTACGATGTGTATAATACTTCACGACGTGCATTAGCGACTTCGTATCATACTTTAATACTTTACCTCGTACATACATAATATCTCTAGCACTGATAATTCGAGCTCGTTGCGATCGCTCGCTAGTCGAGCGACTTTTCCGCTCGCGGATCGTTGTCAGATCCGCGCGACGTACGCGCGTAAATTAAACAGAGAGAGCCGCGTAACGTGCCATGTTTCGGGTTGGAATTTCTTCGATTCCGCTAAGCGTAGAAACACGCGTAGTTAAGCGAATTCGTTCTGCGCCACATTTAGTCAACTCGTGAATCACAGTCATACTCGGCAGAGTTCGAGAAAGTAGCTCGGAACAGCACATCTGCAACAGTTTTTTTTTCTTTTTCTTTTCTGTGAATTTATCACAGAGCGTCGCGAGAAATATTTCAAAAATTGCGTCACGAGTCTGAAAATACGCGAGATGGCACGGTAGGGAATATATGTACTTTCGTAGAGGTCGGATTATTTGTTACGACCTCGGTGGTGTTCAGTAGGATTTACACATCTGTTACGTGTTGAAGACTCGTTAAAACTTCACTCGTTTGTTTCGTGTTTTTACTAAACATATGTTTGCAATGAATCTTTGCCGATTTTATAAACAAATTAGGCGACATTAGTTGTAATCATTCCTGATGATACGTTCCAACATCTCGTGAGGAGTGTTGCACGCTTTCGGATTATTTTGAACGTATTTTTAACATAATCCTTGTCAGCCGTGTCTCGTTATAATTTTCATGAAATTTCATGAATATCACCACAAACTGAACACACACGTGAATTCTTAACATTAATAATATTTTAAGATGTTTTGGGCTTTCCAAAAAAATTTTATGATCTTGTTATCGTTGCTATTCTGCAAATATAAGTTGTTTTCGCGAAGTCGCGCGATTTTTGCATCACAATTAATTTAAATGAAATATTCAGTCAACACTTTGAACTGTCATAACTTCGTTAAAAAGAAATCATTTACTTAGTCTCATTTTAAAATGTAAAAATTCTGTTTTCATTGTTCTGAATTCGTTTCTTTTTTTTTTTTTTTTGACAAGGTATTTTAACGCCATGTAGCAAATAAAAAAATGTTCTTTTCTTTAAAAGAAAAACTGCAAAAATTCACACATATGTAAAAACACTGAAAAATTTTACTCGTGACTAATCCCATCACGGTCTTGAGGACTAAAATTTCTTATTTACAACTTCTTAAAACAATTTTTTTCTATCACCTTGTTGAATTTCAAACGTTGGACAACAAAATTTCAAAAAATTCCAATCTTAATCTTCAAAGTTCAATAAAATTGTTCAGAAAAAAAAGAAAAAGTTTCAAGGGATCGTTGTAAGGAGAAAATTTCAATTTTCAAAACCACGGTGGAAATCATGTTACGAAAGAATTTTTCGCGATGTTTTTGACAGATGTTTGAACTTCTGCAATTTTTGAGAGTGAATCTACTCTTACTTTCTCGTCTGCTACATATTGTAAAAATATTATTGAAGAAAACAAACTTAAATCGATAAACTCTAATATATCTCTAACACAGTTAAAGCTCGACGTTTTCAAATTGAAAGAAAATACATTCCTACGTACGAATTTCTTTCACGTCAAGTTATAACAGTTTGAAATGTCGACAATTTTTCATCATTGTGTAATTTTTTTATATTAACTTATTCGAAACACATTCGCGAGCCACTCGCGTACTCTCTAGAAGAAAAAGGGGACCAAGAGGCTTATACCTATTTCTCTTTCGTCGCTGTTTCACACAGACACGCCTGTCCCGGTTTTAGACTCGTTTTCAGTCATTCAGCATGCGAGAGTGATTCACAGGCGTGGCATTTCTTTTTCTATTTTTCTTTTCTTAATTCGCTTTCCCAGTATCGTTGCAACATTCGTCCCGAGTGCCTCGCGCGTTTGCGTGACGTTACGTGACTTTTTATGTAAATGTACTGTTGTTTCATTTCAGACTTTTGTACAATAGCTACTCTTGAGAGAAGAATTTTCTACTCTCGAATGTATAATTAAATCCTCGTTTAATCCTTATCCGATGACTTGCGAAAAACTAAGCGAAGGTTTTAAACTTGTTAATAATACATCCTTTTAGCGATCACCACTTTCTTTTCATTTATTTTAACTAATTAACTATAATGATTTAAAATATTAAAGAACAATTAATCGAATGAAATTATTCTAAACAAATGTCACACGAGCGACAAATGATGTGCAAATATTTGTATTAAATATCTTCTAATTCTGATCGATATATACTTTGCTTTAAATTATAATTACTGCAATCGAGTCTCGTATTAATAAAGTTTCACAAAATATATATATATATATATATATATGTTTTCGAATAATCTCGTTAGCCTGTGTACATATATATACCGATTTAATTCCTCGATTTTTACAACGTCTTCGTAAGACGAAAACAAAGTTACAAAGACAGTATGTCATTGTCAGTGGTGTAGGAAACAATCGATGATCCTCGAAGCGCTAATCTAATCACTCTTCGCGTTGCCTCCTCGAGTTTATCGTTGTTAAGTATTCATAAACTAGCACACGAGCAAGAGAGAGAGAGAGAGAGAGAGAGAAAACGCACACGAACACGTCGATATCGCCTAAAGAAAACAAACGTTGTCACCCCTTTGACGACCAGCCATCAAAATGATGAATGTTCCTGAGGATCGTTTATTTCCCTCGGCGCGGCGCCGTCCGATTCACCGGTTTCCATCGAGACGAATGTGTTTTCTACGCGAGCATAAGCAAATTAGCGACTGAAGAATTCATACGCGGAGAAACTGTTGCTGAAGAAACACGGTTCGATGGAACGGTGAATTCTTCGCCTTCGAGTACAATGAAATTTTGCCTTCAATTAAATTCAATTTTAAACGATTCGCTCTCTTAAATGCACAATGCCAGCATTAGGTAACATCTTCTTTGATACATTCCTCTGATAACGCACTTTATTTCCAAATAAAAATGTATGAAAAAAGGAGGCGATCACTGTTCCAGAGTTTTTGCGAAACGTGAACTTAATATTACTACAGGCTGGGCCGAAAGTTTCTTCCCGCCTGTTTTCAAATGAAATTGAAACTTATGGATTTATTTTAGTAGGTGATGTTTCATTCCGGCCTGCGTTAATTGAACGCGTGCAGAGATTGCGTCGTCTTGGTACCTTAAAAGTAAATAAAATCTTTGCGTGCATTTAGGAATCGGAATGAGAACAACAAAAGAAAAAAAAAAAACGAGGAACGAGAAATATAAAGTGTACAAGCGCGAGACACAAATGCATGCGCGAGTGCTTGCACAGTCCTCGATAGCAAGCAGAGAGGAACAATCACGATGGTCGAACAATTCAATTAAATGGCCGAGCTATGGGGTCGTAAAAACACTCTTGTCTTTACTCGGGGAATTATACGCGCTCGTAACGCATCGTTCAATCGAAGACCGCGTATTAAGGCTGCCTGGTCATAGCCATTACTCTGCAACGGAACGAGTTTGCTCCTCGGAGGTACGACCTTGAGCAATTCTTCCAGTCACATTTAACTCTGTACTCCGTTCGCGAACGCGAAACTCGGGCTAAACCCGAGAGTGCTCGATAAATTCAAAGCTTCCCTACTCTTGACGAGCGTTCTTCAAGCCGATTCAAGCAAACACGTCACGCCACGGATCCAATTGAATTCCCTTGAGTTACGTTCCGTTTCTGACACGCTCCTGCTCCAGGGAACAGTGACGATAATCAACGATCGGGCGAGCTTCCTCCACGCCGTTGCTCCAAGCGAAGCGAGATAACGCGACATCAAAGAAATATTTCCAGACTTGGTACCATCGTTGCACCAGCATTTATTAAGTATAAGCTGCGTCGTAAATTATTTAATCTCTCGTCGCGGATCGATCGGCGAATTTTTTTTCGTGTCTGAACTCTGTAGCAGAAAAAGATCGAGAAATATCGACGAGGATCGTTTCGGTCTTTTCGTCGAAATTTTCTTTCGAAGCTTGTTTATGAATTCGATATTTCGAGAAAATGAGTCAGTGAGATGACACGCTCTCGCTGCCCATTGCACGCACACGGCGCGTCGTAAATTATTTAACTCTCGTCGCGGATCGATCGGCGAATTTTTTTCGTGTCTGAACATTTTAACGGGGGACGTTAAAATTGTTGAAATTGATTCTTCAGCGAGAAAAATGATGGAAAGGAAAAATGACGAGAAATCTCCTCTCCGAAATTTAAGGAAGTCGAATCTATGATTTTATGATTGAAAAATATTATCAAACAAGGCCGGATAATTGGTGTTTTCGAGAAAATGAGCTGGAAAGCTCCAAAGAAAGCTCTGATTATTATCGTCGAACTTACTGTATTTCTGACGAAGAAGACCAATATGCGTAGCCAATATCCATACTGCCAAAGTGGCAAATCAAATTCACAATTAGAAAGCATCGAGTGATGATATTCGAGCGCCCAATAATGTCATTTAAACGATTCTACATTTCTTCTCTCTCTGTGCAACTTCAAGACTTCAAAGATGAGATTCGAAAATCGCGGGTAAAAGAACAGACGTGTTTCGTTCAGTGAAGAATGTCTGACGTAGACGAAAAATAAATATATATATATATATATATATATATATATATATATATATATATACTTGGAAAACCACTCGAAATAACTATAAAGGAATCGACTCTGCTGATTAAAGGTTCATCTTTCACTGAGATGTTATTCATTGTTATTCGTTGTTACGTCGAGAAAGACGAAAAGATGAAAGGCAATGAAAATAAAAATAACTCGGCAAAAAACTAAATACAGCTCTGAATAGCACACAGAAACAGTGATTTCTGTTCTTTTACCAGTGATTTTCAAAATCTCGTCATCGAAGCCTTTGCACGGCATTTTCACCAGAAATATAAAAGACATTATTGGCTGCTCCGATATCATACTCGACGCTTTCTCTTGTCACTCGAAACACTCATTACCATTCGAATGCACGGTCTTTGACGAGAAAGACGAAAAGACAAGGCGCACAATGAAGAAAAAAAATTTTCAACTGAGAGAAAACTTGCAAAAAAAAAAAAAAAAAAAGAGAAAAGAGAAAAGAAAAAATACTCGGCGACCTCTCGGAGGACGCGAGTTCGATATATCGAGAACAAACGTGGAACGAAGGGGGCGTCCTGCAGTATCGAGCGGCCTTTATAATCGGCTCGTCCGCTGTGTGGGTGCGGTCACGGCGGGGAGGACAAAGCGAAGGTCAAACTTGTACTACGTCTCTGGATGATGCAGTCCGCTGCAGCGCAAGCCAGAGGTTACTGAAAGGGGAGAGAAGAGGGAACGAGGCAGGGCGAAAAGAAAAAAGGAAGAAAAAGAAAAAGGAGAAAAAGAAAAAGGAGAAAAAGAAAGCACAGAAAAAGGAAGGAAAGAGAATGACGCGCGCGCGCGCGCGAGAGAGAGAGAGAGAGAGAGAGAAAGAGAGAGGGGCTGGCACAGTCGAAACGCGCACAATAGAAAGAGACAGGCAATGACTAACACGTGAAAGGGATTCAAATAAAGGAGGTGGAGGATGGAAAAAAAGAGCATGCGAATTGTTTCGCCCCAGTGGCGTAACAATTTCCAAACCAGCTCGTGCCCCTCCCGAAATGAAAATGGCTGTCCTTCTTGGATCGTCCCGACAACGAAGCCTACGCGAACGCAACGTGCATCGCAGTATGGTTCTTCTTCATTTACATAGGTTCCGCGGACAGGTCTTCATTTTCTTTTTTTTTCCGAAGCGAGGCAGACTTGAACAGGCTGGAACTATCAAACCATGTCAAAATGACACGGGCTGTGGGATTTTCATTTCTTGAAATTATCGTGCAAACGTACTCTTGGCAAAGTTAACACGTATGTGATTTTTTTACTTCGATACAGAGATACAATCATACAAGACAGAGTCTCGCCCAATTTGAAACCGTCTGAAATTGCTCGATCGCTTCGTTTGTCGCGCGAAAAAATGGTTGAAGCATGCCACGAAGAATTGCACGACGAGGGATTAATTCGCACATCGTAGCTCTCGAAACGTTCTTTCATCGAATAAATCGAGTAATTTCAGATGGTAGAGTTGGACAGCTCGCCATGCACAGTTCTATTTATTTTCATTAATATAAAGAATTTAATACGTAAAATTAGTACAAAGAATTTCAATTGTTACTTGTCTTTTGTTCAATAATTTTTCATTTCCACGAAACTTTGTCAATTTGTCAACTGTTTCTGAAAAAAAAAGTTATTGTCTTGAACCTAACAGGTTTCATTCTTAATCGTGTAACACTGAAATTCTCCCACTTACTCATAAAGTAATAAAATTATAGAACGCGTTTACACGTTCATGGGGTCGTGGTTTTATAGTTCGATAGTCGTTCGAATTTGGTGCTATTAGGATGGCAGAAAAGTGTGAAATATGAAATTGAATATGAATTGAATAATGTACAAAATGAATCTACTTGATATTTTATTTGATCAATTATTATGCATGCAGTGTCTATAATAAGACAAATAGACTTCCGATTTAGAAGATTCCACTTTCATCTCTTTATATTTCCTCCACCTGATTGATCCAGCGTAGAAAAATTGGCGATGGCGAAGAATTTCGAAAGAGAATTTCGGTGGAATTTCATTCGTACACCTATTAGTTGATCTAAATTTCAGTCGATAATTTATTTGAACCAAAATTTCAGTCGATTTAGTAGCTGAATTTGAATTTCAACTTCTATCGCAGATCTCTCATTAGGGAAATCACTAATCAAGGAGAGACTCAAGGTGGACTCTATAAATTATATACTATATAAACTATTCATCACCCAACAACAAGTTGCTGATGTTTTAAATTCACAACAAAATTGAAAACTCATTTTCTTGTGTCCCACGTCTGACTTACGATTCAGCTGATCGAAATTGCCCGATACACGTTGACTGTATCACTCGCGCGGGACACCGAGTGTTTTGCAAATAAAAAAAAAAAAAAAGAAAAAAACGCCGTATAACGTTATAAAATGATTTTATCGCGGACTATGACGTACCAGCGATTCGAAACTGTACGATCACGGAGCGACGTTATTTCTCCCGGCGAGGCAATAAAACGTTACGAGATGTCGGGAACCGAGAACTCGAACGTCGTCGTCGTCGTCGTCGACGAAGGTCGATAGCTTCAACAAGGGCTTCCTAATCGCGACTGACAGAACGTTCGAGTCGGTATGACGTCACGTCCGGCACCGCGCGACACGATAAGAACGTGCTCGGAAGAAATTATAGTGTTTGCGTATACGCGCGCGTATCGGCGCTCGTTGTTCCCTGTTTCGCCGGCGAGAAAAAAGAAGAAAAAAGAAAAGAAAAAAAAACAAAAAAGAAAAAGGGAAAATCGGTCCCGGGACCGTGTGTAGTAGATCATAACTGACGATTGTGCCCTGTTTCCGTGCGATCGATAACGGAAGGAACACAGAGAAACGTGGTTTATCGCGACTTTGGATTACGCTTCGGCGAACAATCGCCGCGGCAAAGAAAATATTTTACGTCGGGTGCCTCCTCCTTCTCTCCACACCCTCTTAAAACAACACCCTCTCGAGATCACGAGATCCACAGGCCTCGGCAAAAGTATCCCATCACATTTATGAATACGTTACGCGTGCTGCGCGAGACGTTTTGAAATATCGTTAGCATTACGAGGCACGATTACTGTCGTTTCAGACAAATCTGAAAATACATGCGTATGTAACATAAATGTATAATATGTATATTACACGTATAATACGTATATTAAACAATACTGTAATATTTGTATAATATATGTACATATTTATATATACAATTATATATGTACATATTTATATATTATATACGATATTACGCAATATATGCAACACGTGTATACGTGAATTACAGAATAGTTGATTTTTGCACATTAGAGCTCGCATTTTTATAAAAACACGGCATATGAAACATTTCGAAATATCATCAAAATTCTGACGATATAATCATGACTATCACCGGTCATAGTTTAAGACGAATCTGTATTTTTTACTTTATCTTTCTCGTAAAAAGTCTTTCAAAGCAGTAACAACTTCCCGGGGGAAAATGTAAATTCTAACCTAACCTATATTTTCGTACACGCAAAACCTAACCTAATATTTCATACAGAAATGGCAAAAGAGTATATGCATATTTGCATATAACGGGTGTCTTAATAATCTCTATACAATTTCACCGCGTTTCTTGCGACAAAGAAACGAAAACAGATTTTAAGTAACAGATACGTAACATTTTAACTAACACTAGCGTGACAGTGTACGTGGATAACTGTCGTTTCAGACAAATCTGAAAATACATGCGCATGTAACATAAATGTATAACACGTATATTACACGTATTAAACAATACGTGTAATATTTGTATAATATATGTACATATTTATGTATACAATTATATACGATATCACACAATATATGCAACTCGTGTATACGCGAATTACAGAATAGTTGATTTTTGCACATTAGAGCTCGCATTTTTATAAAAACACGGCATATGAAACATTTTGAAATATCATCAAAATTCTGACGATATAATCATGACTATCACCGGTCATAGTTTAAGACGAATCTGTATTTTTTACTTTATCTTTCTCGTAAAAAGTCTTTCAAAGCAGTAACAACTTCCCAAAGGCAGAAAAGAGTATATGCATATTTGCTTATAACAGATATCTTAATAACCTCTATACAATTTCACCGCGTTTCTTGTGACAAAGGAACGAAAACGTTTTAAATAACAAATATGTAACATTTTAACTAACACGTGAATAATTACAACAAGAATCCGAGCTTTTTTTTCTCGCACAGCATCTCCTTTGTATTTTTGCATCGCGTCGAAAAGCTCGTTGACGATAATGATCGTAATACCGATACTACCGATATTACATCGGATGTAACAAAACGATGCAAAATCACGTAAGCACGTAAGCACGTAAGCGTAGGTTTCGTGGCAGGCGGAATGAGAGCCATTGGGTTCGTGTCGGGTTGTTAATCATTATGTAATTAAGATAATATCGCGGGATAATTCCAACAACGCGTCTGTTTAACGTCTCTTAATCCGCCGTGACGATCGTACGAACGTACGTACGTCTAGTTCGGATTCAACGAAAAGACATCCAGACAGACAAACGGAGAAATGTGCGGCTGGGATTCGTTTCGTTACGGTTACATAGCACGTGACGCCCGAGGGATAACGCTTCTCACGGAAGCGGGTCGCTTTTTTCCATTATCCGTCTGCGCGACGACGCTTTTCTTACTGCCGCCATCAACTTCCTTCCTGCGGCACGTGGAGAGCCGCTGAAATCCACCGTGACGAGAAACGACGTGTATTCTCTCGCCTTTTTTCTTTTTTTTTTTTTTTCTTTTTTCGTTCACGCTCGTTCAACGTGCTGCTAGATACATTCTCAATCGGTGAAAACGTCTACCGTGCACCACTCGTTGAATTTTTCGCGGATCTCCGATTTATTTATTTGCCGCCACTTTATCCGAAAGATAAAACAATGTTTGAACAAGATGGTTTTGAATTTGGCGACACACGTACGACTTTGATAGTAACGTTATATTTGAAATTTGGTTTCGAATTTTTGTCGAGCATACTCGCGTGTCGATAGAAATTCTTTTTTAACTCGAAGCGTTTAATTCATTAAATTTAATTTGATATATCAAGTTAATTTAAGATTTAATAAATTCGACGAACTTGATTCATTCTCGAAACAGAATTCAACTTTTGCAACGAAATTGTGGAACTTCTTATTTCGCGAACGTTAACAAGATCGCGGGTTATTATTGAGGATTTACAAGATACCGCTGTAACATTAAAAATATCCTCCATTTACATTATGTCTAATAATTTCACATTCTCGATTGTGTGAATAATTTCAGCGACCGACCACTAGTAATTGACAAATCCATGCATCGCAGATATATTTATCGAGGATTTACAAGATACCATCGTAATGTTGAATCTACTTTGTTTGCAAACGCCAGGAAATCCTTTCCAATATTTTCTCCAATATATTTTCACAAATTTTCGTTCAATTCTCGACCGCGCGAATAATCTCGCGGCGACCGACCGCGTGTAATACGCAGTGTTAATGTAAACGAAACTATGCCGACAACGAGGCCAAGCAAACAAAAGCACATAATCTTGCCTCGAAACACAGATCAGTATATAGGCAGACTTTCGAAATTCGATTTACGAGCAGCTTCGTGGCGATTCATTTCCTACGTCCGTGCACGAAACGATCCGAAACCCGTGTACCTGCGAGCTACGATAATGGCCCCGTCGCGTCGTTTTATTCCGCCGGCAGACTGCCAGAGCGGAGAGACTATAAAAGAGAGGAGAAAGACAAAGAGAGACAGAGAGAGAGAGAGAGAGAGAAAAAATGCACGATCGTTCGATACACTCGAAACGGCGTTTTCGTGATCCCCTTCGCTTCAGGAGACACGTTTGCCGATCCACGTTCGCGCAACACACGATCACCCGCTTTCGTGACGTTACGCAATCTTCGGTTTCCGTAGAAGGAGATGCCGCGATGCGATCGAACAGCCGAGATTCACCGAATTTGGGATCTATGAATGGATCGTGTCCTTCTCTCCACATGCGAGACCGCTCTATTCCTCCATCAGATCCGGATCGCTCTGCACGCGGATCGTTAGTCACGCCGACCACATTTCGACCGATGCAGCAAGCCTTCCTTTTTCCATCCGCTTTCTCCTCCACCCTCGTCGAATCAGCCACGTCGATTGTCCCGTATTCGTTTCCTCGATCGATCTACGCGAGATTCTGCGCGCATCTCTCGAAACGAGAGACCGTTTGATTAATTTTTAAACAAAGGAGACAAACCCGATCAGTCGAACGATTGAAGGTTCCGCATAAAATGGAGAGATCTCCCGAGAAAAAACGAAAACTGAAGATCAATTTTATTTCTCGTATCGATTTCTCAGTTTCATCAGCACACGAGTAACGTTTAATTATCTTTGTAATTTTATCTGTCACCGAGAAGGCTGTATGTGACACACTGAACACGATTGTCGTAATTATACTGGCCAGAATTGAGACGAAATTTGAAATTTGGAAATGTACATAGAAATATGTAGTACGAATGAAAGATATTACGGATTTACTTTAATAGCAAGTGCAAATCTTTTTTCGTTGCACGACGAGCAAATTAAAGAAAAAAAGAAGCATACATATAACAAAGGTTGAATATGCTCTTCGCGAAATACATATTGAATATGGAATATATTATGTAAATATCTGCTGCAGATTTTGTTTCGAATTCTGAATATAATTATGATAATCGAGCCTCGCGGCTAGTTCTAATGAAATGTCAGAATGTTACAACAGGGTGATCCGTTTAAATATCTTTTCGAATTGATGCAAAAAATATTTCTCCCCTAACATGAATTGCGAATATCGAAAGACCAATAACTGGTGAGAATATTTCTTTTTCCAAAATCAATTTTCTTTTTCAGAGTTTTCAAGGTTATCGATGTGCTTTCCCATACAACTATGTATTTTTTTTTTTTATTGCGTGGTAAAGAAAATACGTTCAGATATATAAGGAACACGACCTTGAAATGACACTGATGTGTCATTCAAAAATTTAAGGTTTACGTATAAATTGATCTCTATCGGGAAGAAGCGACGATCGAGAGTCTAACAATAAATGCAAATAAACATGCTTATTATTTACTAGATCGTCAATGATAATCTCTTTTGAAATTCCGATCGGTGTACGTCGAAATTTGTCAGTAATTCTTCGTAATCACTGGAAACAAAATATTCTCACCTTTCGATAACCATTTCTCACGTTTTTCATCACAATTTGTCATCCGTATTGTGAAGAATATTTTACGCATCGTCACACAATGCGAAAACGATACTCAGGTGAAGCCTGGTACGTTCACGAAAGATACTTTCGCGAACCACTTGTAACGAAAAAAAAAAAAAAAAAAAAAAGAAAACTCGAAGGAAACAATTTCGACAGAGGCTCGCGGCGAGAGATCGATCGTGAGAGTTTCTCATCTACATCGAACGACGAGAAAGGCGATAGAAAGAGCGGTTTTATTCATCAGGGCAGTGCAGGTAAGGAAGGTGCCGCCGCTCGTTTTGGTCGCGAAACTCGAGAGAACTGAAACTCGTTGCCTAACGGTAAAAGCGAGTCGAAACAGTCGGATTTTTCTTTTCTCTCCGCGCGTCTCGAGACGAGAACGCCGCGTCGGAGGAGGTGAGCGCTTCTGCTGGGATCGAGTTTGAGCGATGAGACTAGATCTTGGCTTTGATTCAACGTTCAATGACTGGTTTTCATGGTGCTTGAACTGGATTCCGCGCCCGACTGAAGCCTCCATTCGCCCCCCTCCCCCCCCTCCTTTGCTCCTCCGTTGAAACGGCTCTAGATCACGATCGACGTCTACGAAAAACCTGGTAGCGTTACCAGAGACCAGAATAATCCTATTGATCAATTAAAAACCGACCGGGCTGCTAATTACCGGAGCCGTTCTGTCGAAACTTTTCGCTTGCTATGAATCATCGATGCAGACCGACTGCTTGCGCTTGCGCGTCCTTTCGACCGTACGACGTTCTCAATTAATTAGTACTCTTGATTCGAGTAATTGGTCTGCGAGATGGCAAGAGGATGGCTCTTAATTCTTTCACGGGGCTTGCTGATCGCTGACTCTTGAAATTTCGATCGGTGAAAAAAAGCGGAGCTTTGTGTTACGACTCCGTTTCATCACCGAGCTATAATTTTCCAAATTTCGAGACCGGTGACTGTCTTTGATGATCGAGCGGTCGCTGCTAGATAATTATGACTATGTATTTTGATAAACTAACTAACGATTCCGGGTTGTTTTTGTTTATTGTGTACGAGTAACAAGTTAGATCCGTAGACTGCGAATTTTTTGTACATTACTATCTACATTTACACGCGTATGTGAAGCACATGTACATAAACAACGAACTAATTTCGGATACGAAAGATCCACCAGAGTAAAGATCAAGAATATAAAAGTATCGAGGATATCTCTCTACAAGGTGGAAAGAAAAGTTCGTTCGTAACTGTCACAGATGAATTCTACATCTTCGATTTGATGGAAATACATGTAACGAACCTGTCGCGAAATTGACCTTGACCCTGAGTTTCATGGTCAAACTGGTTTCTTTTTTCTTTTTCGTGCATTGTATTCTACTCACCACTGGAAGGTAAAACTTTTCCAACAAGTCGCAACTATATAGAGCAATAATAGCTCTCTTGTAAAATGGCAAAAAAGCGTTCTAACAGCGATTCTGAATTAGGTTTCGCTAACATTTGATTTATCATCAGTTGTAACATCAGTGTGAGCCTAGATAATCAAATGATAAAACTGTTAACGTTATTTGAAATAATACATAAACATTACATCCACGCACTCAGAGCCGTAAAGTCGCTGTTAGAACGCACGCGTCCGCAGTGTTAAATGATTACGAAACATTTTGCTGCCATTTTTCGCGACCTATGGTTACTTACGTAATAAGTAGAACACAAAACAAAAAAAAATTTGATTTTGAAATTCAAGGTCAAGAATCAATTTTACGGCAGATTTTTTACATGTATCTCCATCAAACCAAAGGTATCATCCATGATAGCCACGGATAAATTTTTCACGGATAAAATCATCGTAATAAACCATTCGCAGAGCGAATTTTGCATCAGAAAGATGTCTATCTCTTGAAGTCTCGGCCACCGAATTCGTTAAAGGAACGAGCGTTCTGGCGACTCGAAACAAGAAAGGCAAATAAACGGAGAAGAAGAGGAGACTCTCGAGAAATTTGCTTGAAAAGACTGGCGGAAGACAAAGCGGGGACACTCGAGGATATCGAACAACGTCTCGAAGAAAGAGCACGTGGCCGAGGTGAACACAGATGAGACGAGCGTACGTTTGTTGCGGGCAGCCGCATCTGTCGCACCCATATATATATATATATTATAACATATTATGTATATGTATATTATAAGAATCATATATATATATATATATATATATATATAATGTTATAAGAATCATATTATAATTAATATATATTATGTATATTACAACATATGTATATTACAATATATGAATATTATAAGACTCATATATATATATATATATATATATATATATATAATGTTATAAGAATTATATTTTAATTAATATACATAATATATTTATATTAATATATTAATATTATGCATATTAATTATAATTATATTAATATATTATAATATACATAATATATTATAATATTAAGATATGTATATTATAACATATGATGTATGTGTATATTAATGTATAAGAATCATATATATATATATATATAGGATATATAGGATATATATGTATATAGGATATATATATATATAATGTATCTTATAACATATTATGTATATGTATATTATAAGAATCATATTATAATATTATAATCACATTATATATATTATAACGTTAAAACACACAGAGGAGAGCGATGATAGATGGACCGACCGTTATTTACATTCCACGTACGATGACGTCAGTGTTGAAAAAGAGAAAAGAAAAAAGGAAAAAAGGGTTCACTCGAGGAAGGGCCCGGCCGAACGAAAAAAGTCTGCGCTGAAGTGTTTCGCGTTTGTTCTCGCGGCTCCGAAGACCGGCGAGGTCTTTCCTCCTCGAGGACCCTTCGAGGAGAGCGTTTTTTCAAGGACGAAGACGACAACTGCGTACACTGCAGCCGCTAATGCGATTAGCGTGCTTTTATCGCCGCGTTGCCGAGTACACGCGAGCTTGAAAAAGTCTTTCAATGTAGAAAGGTGCACTCGGTCTTCGGGGAGGGGACAAAGAAAATAAACGTAGAAAGAAATCTTCGAATGGTCGGGGGGTTAAAGAAGAAGACTCCGACTGCTCGAAGACTTTCGGTTCTTTTGTTTCGAAACTGTCCTGCAAAAGATATTTGCCAGATACGACTTTCAATGGGATATGTTTCATACGTAGCATATGAGACCAGTCAGGACACTGACTAACGCGACTGTCAGTCGTTCGTTTTTATCTCGTCATAGTTTTTTAAATACATATCGACCGAGCTCCACTTTTTCATCGGCCATGCCGTAGTGAATTTTACGTCCAACTGGGCCGAGACCTGGGTCCCAAACGCAGCGACTTGAAAAGTCACGAAACCGATAAGAGATCGAACGAGCTATTCGAGCGATCGAAATTTGAAGAACAAACACGGACGATTGTGTTCTCCGTGCGAAAAATATAGACGCGAACGATCTAACAATTCGAGGAAAGTTCAAGGATATATCAACGAATCGAAGAGGTGACTACACTTTTGGTCAACGTGATCGCGCAGCAACAATCGCTCATCAACAACAAATTTCACCCTTGCCCTGAATGCTATCGTTGAACCAAGGCAGATGTTTCCATGTGTAGGACGATTCGATACGATGAAGAACGATATTTCGAGAGAGTCGTTGGCAGCTTGTCGCGATCGTAAAGCTTCCCAGAAAACGGTCCCGACAGAGTCGGACAGACTCCAGTTGGTTGGAGCTGGCTCGATAAAACAGGCAAACGACGACGATAGCGAAGCATGCAAATGAGTGTTTCTAGGAACGACTTCCGCGCGTGCTAGTATTATTACGGAGTGAAACTGGATCGTTTACTGGAGCGAATGAAGAATTCCAACAGTTCGAAAAGAAAAGAAAAGAAAAGGAAAGAAAAAAGAGAAATCCGATTAGCAGCGCAGAGGAGTCGCGAGTTATAGGGCAACGGTACTTTCATTCTAATGGCTGTCTTCGCGTCGTGAGAACGCGCGAGATACCTGACGTAACGTTCAGGCGATAATTGATTAGGGCCACGGCGATAATCATTGCCTATCTCAGTGTAATTTATAACGGGACGGTATATCGTACGTGGCATCGGCTCAACGATTTGCGTATCGATAGAAACTTTGCCATTTCGTGTTTCTATTGTGCAACGATACGTGCAATTATCCCTGATCAACCGTTCGAATTTCTTCGAACACGTTGTTAGGAATGAGTGGTCCTAAGGTACTTTGGCCAGGGACCGAAATACGTGTTGAAAGAAATAAGCGCAGCAGAAAGCATCTACGGGTAACACATAGTATAGCATTGCAGCAAGTATGACAGCCAGTATTGTAACGTTTCTATATCTATAAGTCCCAAAATTCTTGTCTAGTAAAGTATAATTTTTTTAATTATACTCTTGGAATGCAACAGCGTTGACGAAGAGAAGAATTAATAGAACTGTCAAAATGGTCAAAATGACCATTTGAATATTTTTCGTTAGATATTTCGTAGACGTAAAACAATGTATTTTTGAAGACTTGAATGATCCTTCGTAAAACTGTAAAGTATGATTTTTTAATTACACTCTTGCAACGTGACGAGGAAGAGGAATTGATAAAATTACCAAAATGGTCAAAATGAGAATTTGAATATTTTTCGTTAGATATTTCGTATTTGAATGATCCTTCGTAAAACTGTAAAGTATGATTTTTTAATTACACTCTTGCAACATGACAACATCGACGAGGAAGAGGAATTGATAAAACTACCAAAATGGTCAAAATGAGAATTTGAATATTTTTCGTTAGATATTTCGTAGACGTAAGACAATGTATTTTTGAAGACTTGAATGATCCTTCGTAAAACTGTAAAGTATGATTTTTTAATTACACCCTTGCAACGTGACAACGTTGAAGAGGAATTGATAAAACTGCCAAAATGGTCAAAATGAGAATTTGAATATTTTTGTTTTTGATATTTCGTAGACATGAGACAATGTATTTTGAATAATTTTTCGTAAAATACATAAATAGAAGCTTGTGCACCCTATTGTGTTATAAAAATTTTCTGTTTCTTTTACTTTAACGTCTCTGATGGAAATTTTATGCTTCAGTTGTAATTCTACTGTTAATAAAAATTGCCAACAGTTCTAAGAGTAAGGCTCTTGATCCTTTTGAAAACAATTCTCCTCCATTGTTGAGTCCGAAGAAAGACACAATTTTGTAGAGAGTGAATCTTATCGTTTCTTTTTGCACCCTAATTAAGCAATTTAATCTACTGTTTAATCATAGTCATATCACGACTATAGTCATCCTACACCACCTTCTCGATCGTCTCTCATAGAGCAGGATCCTATTGTTAGTTTATACTTTTCGACGTACAGAATCTCAAATGAAAGATTTTGTGTTTAGAGATAGAAAATTATCACGTGTTGTCAAAAGCTTCCAAAAGTGAAAATCTGTTTCACAAACGTAGCACGGTATTGCATCTTAATTTCATCGATGCACAAGTTAAATCGAAACACGATAGAATTTTACATTGGACAGAGTTTTAAACTTTCGACAACTATAAAGAAAATAAACACAACAATTCAACAAATTTAAGTTCGATCATTCACCGAGAATAATAATTGAAAGTTTCTGCTACTAGCTGCGTGAAACGTAACTTTTTGAACATCCCGGCGTTATTATCCGCGATAATCGAACTAAAGCTGAATGAAGGCCTCTGTGTGCCTATCCACGGCATCGCTGACGTTTATAAATGTCAGCTTTAAGCGATGTGAGCCAATACGTGTCACGCGTGAATCGGCAAATCGGCCGATAGCTGCGATAGCGCAGGCCCGATCAGGGGGCGTTCTATAGTCGTCTTTTGTTGGAGCAACAAAAACGTGGCTGTAGCACCCTCGAGTGGGCCGAAATTGTTTCGTTAAATCGACGACACGCGTTCCGATTCGTTGATCGAACTTCTCTTCTATTTTTTTTTTTTTTTTTTTCTTTTTCGAAGCACGTGCCCGCGTTTTTCAATGTGCTACGTTATAATCGACAATGCGCGCGGCTACGATGCATTTGTCGGCTAATTTACATAATCAGAACCACCTCCGGCTGTTTCTCCGTTCCTTGCAAACAATGAAATCGCATTGCCATTCATAAACAAATTCTACGTTCGATTTCTGAATCACTGTTTACGTTCAACAGTGGATTCTTTGTTGGGAATTTAGAGTCTACCGATAAACTCTTCCGAGAATAAATATTGATCCATCTGCTGTCACAATGGCGCCTACTTTACTGGGGATCGTATAACGTAGTTTATAGCAATGTAATAATAGTTTAGATTATCGATGATTTTTGTTCGTAATCTGCGAACGATGTCGCGCAATCCCGTACTCTAAATAATTTAACAATCGTATAATGGTTAAAGGTTTAGAAATTGGCGAGAGCACTCGTTATTTTTCCGTGAAACTCGCCGACTAATATCTGTTTACACACTACTATTATCTTGAACAACGTCCGATAGTTTGATCCTTATATAAATTTCTACTTTCATCAAGCTTGCATTATCAAAGACTATTAATTGCTCGGTGTCTCTAATGTCGAGAAAACAATCATTGACAATCAATTAATAAATTAATTAAATTTTAAATTTGTTTGACTTTATTGATCACAATGCATATATCAGTTTCGTTCAAGTCGACCAAGTTAATCAAATAATAAAATTTACTAGTGTCGATTCGCAAATTATGATTATGGCACCATTGGTACCATAATTATGAACGCCACAGTCACCTAAGACTAGAAAACTATAATATTTTTGAAAACAATCGATTATATCTAAAAACGTTTTAGACAAAAGTTAAATGGCATTTCGAGAGTGGCATTAAACGGTATAATTATTATTTTTTAATTTTGATGCATTAAAGTTTGTTTTCTTAAGTGAATTAGTACATTTTTTAAATATATTATACGATTCAACTTCGTCGCTCGCTATAAAAAAAAAGTATACCGGAAAACCATTAAATTAAATTAAAATAATATTATTAATAGTAATATTCGTAGAGTATCGAATTTATCTACAATAGCAGCATCAGTAATAACAGGAAATTGCGCAATGTTTATTAATTATTTATTGTGATTAAAAATAAAATAAATATTTATTCGACTGTTTGCATCGCAGTCATTATAAAATGCGCCCAAAGTGATGACCATTGACATCTAAACGCTTTTTGTAATCTAAACTCTTAAAGAATGTTTCACGTTACATAACATCAGCGCAGTGATGTTTCTATGTTCTTCGATAATTTGATGACGCACGTCCTCAGCAGTTTGTTGATCACAATCAACGTAGACTTTACTTTTCATAGTCGGCCTCAAACAGAAAATCTAATGGGCTCAAATTACTGGGCGAAACGGGATGATCTGAGAAACAAAACATTCAAAGAGCAAAGAAATTCAACTTTGAACAAGTATCACACGATAACATTTTATTATAGTTTTCCAGTATAAATGGTTTAATAGACGAGCTGACTCGAATAATACACGATTTCACTTAAAGAAACAAACTTGAGTAAAAGAAAATTTAATCAAAATGCATCTAAATCTTAAATCTAAATTAAAAAAAAAAATACACGATTTCACTTGAAAAAACAAGCTTGACCTATGCATCAACGTTAAAAATCCCCCTTTCGAAGCCATTCAACGTTTTGTCTAAAAAAACATTTTTCGTTAGAATTAATCGTTTCACGATTTCACTTTCAAAAACAAACTTGATTAAATAAAAAGAAAATTTAATCAAAATGCATCTGAATTTTAAATCTAAATTTAAAAAAAAAATACACGATTTCACTTTAAAAAAACAAACTTGATTAAAAGAAAATTTAATCAAAATGCATCTAAATTTTAAATCTAAATTAAAAAAAAAAAAATACACGATTTCACTTGAAAAAACAAACTTGATTAAAGGAAAATTTAATCAAAATGCATCTAAATCTTAAATCTAAATTAAAAAAAAAAAGAAAATACACGATTTCACTTGAAAAAACAAGCTTGACCTATGCATCAACGTTAAAAATCCCCCTTTCGGAGCCATTCAACGTTTTGTCTAAAAAAAAAAAAAAAAAAAAAAAACACTTTTCGATAGAATTAACCGTATCGAAGATACTATCAACTCTACTTTCGAGTGACTCACAATCAGCCGGTATGGCTAGGTTTGCGGTAACCTAAGAAAAGTAGCAGAGGGACCGAGAAAAAGAAGGGGACGAAAGCAGAAGGATTTGTCGGGGAGGGAACAACGACCCATCGGCCTAGTTTTAAAATCCAAAACAAACCCGGTGGCCGGCGTCAATGGCCTAGCGAGAGCTCGGTTTCCGTGCGAAACTATGATACGCGTGCACACGGCTGAACAAACGACAAAGTTCCTCGAAACGAAAGAACCCTGCTGCGTCTCTGTTGCTCTCTCTTTCTCTTCCTCTCACTCTCTCTATTTCTCGCTGCACTGCCGATACGAAAGGCGCGCGCTTTTTACGAGCTCGTAAAACGTTCGCGTTTTCTTTATCTACGCGGGGCCGTGGCGTCGTTCAAACGATAGCCGTGCGATTGAAAAATCGCCGCGCGATTTAACGAGCGCAGCTGGAACAGCACACACGCTGTGCCGATGATCTTTGTTCTTCTACTTCTTTTTTTGTTTCTTTTATTTTATTTTATTTTTCTTTTCTTCCTTCCTTCGCTCTCCTCTTTCGTTTCACGGAAACGTGTCCACCGCGTCTTGTCGCTGCCGTTTGTTTCGGGAAAATTTATGACCGGGCCCCTTTTACGACACGCGTAAAAAATACGCGTGGCTCGTAACCGTGACGCGTGCGCGTAATTTTTTTCAGCAAGGATCTCGCAAGAGGCGTCACTCGCCGATCACTTCGCAGCTTTAAGTTCGAGGCCTTTCGCGTCTCAATCTGACAATTGTTTTGAGAGAGAGTGAGAGAGAGAGAGATACTTTTAACTGGAAGCGAATTTAATTTCTATTCCTTAACACTTTACCGACCGGTAGCCTATTAATCGTCTATTACTTACCGCTATCGGTCGGTAAAATGTTGATATCGTATAATAATATATTTATATATCTTAACACTTTACCGACCGGTAATATCGTACATTAATATATACAAATATATTGTTATACAATATTAACACTTTACCGACCGTGTATTAGCGGTGAATAGTTAGCCGATTAATAGGCTACCGGTCGGTAAAGTGTTAACAGTGACATTTAGGATCATTTTCTAACACTAGAAAAAATCGAAAAATATGTATATATTCTTCCTTGATTTTGGATATATTCGAAAGCTGCTTCGAAAAAAAAAGGCAAGAAACAAAATTCGCGTGCGAGATGAGCGGCGATCAACAGGTTAATGCTACGAGAAGTTCTTTCGCACGAAACGTACATTTATAACAATCATTAAACAGAAAACAAGTTGCGTCTGAAAGATTGAAAACTCGTCTTCTCCAATTGACGAAAGGATAATGGTAAAAATTGGCCAATTATGAATCTGGCTGCCAACGAAAGTCTTTTACAGGTTTAAAATGAAGTTAGTTACATTTTAAAATGTACGTATATGTTCATCTATTGGAAAACAAATGCAATTACTTCTTTTTACGCCAACTCAATGTACTATTCTTAAATAATTTTCGTATTAAGTTTCACTGACACTTGATCTATCACAGTCGCGGCATCAGTGCGAGTCTAAATAATCAAATGACTGTTAACTAAAAACTAACTGTTAACATTATTCGAAATATTACGTAAATATAGACATTCACGCGTCCGCAGTGTTAAATGATCAAGAAACTTTTTTGCCATTTTTCAAAAGAACTACTAGGTACTTAGGGCTAGTTTTACCTTCGCGACGAGTAGAATACAATGCAAAGAGAAACAAAATTTTGATTTTGAAATTCAAGCTTAAGATTAATTTTGCCATTTTTCCAAAGGACCAGATACTTAGGCTAGTTTTACCTTCGTGACGAGTGGAATACAATGAAAAAAAAAAGAAAATTTGAAATTCGAGATCAAGATTAATTTTGCCATTTTTCAACAGAACTATCAAGTACTTAGGCTAGTTTTACCTTCGTGACGAGTAGAATAAAATGCAAAAAAAAAAAAGAAAATTTGAAATTCAAGATCAAGATTAATTTTGCCATTTTTCAAAAGAACCATTAGGTACTTGGGCTAGTTTTACCTTCGCAACGAGTAGAATATAATGCAAAGAAAAAGAAAAAAAAGAAGAGAATTTGAAATTCAACATCAAGATTAATTTTTGCGGCAGATTCTTTATCATCAAGTCGAAGGTGTAGAATTCATCTGTGATAGCAACGGAGACAAACGTTCCTTTCCACCCTGTTCGTCTCTCCTTTCGTTCTCAATTTCCGGGCGTGATTCCCGGGCAGCGGTAATAACTCGGATACCGTCGAAGCAGCCGGTAGCCATAAACCGAAAATAGCGCTGTAACTTCGTCAGTTATAACGTCACTGTTGTTCTCATCGGGCGTGCAAAGAAGCGAGAAACGCGTAAAGAAGAGAGGAGGCCGCGGCGGCGTGGGTTCTGGGTCTCGCGCCTCGCGCGATTCCCCAGAAAATCGCATAACGAAGAATCGTGACGCGGCTCGTTTGCCTGCTCAGGACGATGAACCCCCGAAGAGCCAAACTACGCGATACGAGATGGTAAGCGTTTCCAAAAATTACCGGGTTCGCTGGAAATTTCGTGTCTGCCAAACGCGAGTCAACGTTGTCGTCGCGTTCTTGGAACAAGCTTCGTCACGAAACTTCGCTTCGGCCTTCGAACGCCCGGAATCGTCGAAGAATTTCCTTTTCACTAATTCATAGAAGGAGGAAAGCCATAGCACGACATGGCTTGTACGTACGTATCGTGGTTCGCAAGCCACTCGAATTTCACCGGCCGAAATATAAGGTTTCTCTCTCAATCGATGCCTTGTCCAATGCGAAATTATACTTTCCCACATGCCCCCGTTGCGCAATTATTTAGGCACTATATAACCATTAGCGAATCGACAGGTTGCGAGTTACCAAGTCTTTGCCAGACTTCCACATTCTTTATACAGGCTGGCCACTGAAAGACTGAACGATATTAAACGAAAATAACTTTTCACAGACACGCGTGATTTTTTTTGAAAAAATTTTGTATTATTTTACTTGGAAATATTGTTAATGGATTTTTTCCCCATTGGTATTATGCGTGAAAAAAAATCCCAATCTTCCATCTTTCTGCTCACAAATACAGCTCACAAATTCTTTTCAAACCCTTGGGTTTTTCAGCGGCCACCCTGTATAATCGTGGAATTTCACGCATCAAAGGCGTTAATACGATACAACAGGCACGTCGCCGGGTGCACTTTTCCCTCTCCAATTCGATTTATACACGATTTATATACGATTTCAGCGACTTTATACAATTTTGGAAGAATTTTCATATCCTCTGAAATGATTTTCTAAAATTCGAAGAAAGTGACGAAGCGACATTCGCGTCGTTCGTTTCATTATTAATTAATTACTTGTCGCCGTGGTCGCAAGTAAGTGGTCGCAGCAATCGCAGAACCTGAGAGCGCTCGTGACGGAATATATATTACGAAATACACGATTTACATCGGGACGACATAAATGGAATGAAATATCTCTTGCAACTATGCTACAATTTCGTGAATATATTTCTCGCGGACTGTGTTGCAACTTCGTAATCTAATTAAACTACACTTCTAGAATGTTACGTAACATCAGATACACGCCCACGTGGAACTGCGTGCCACGATTAAGAAAAAAATCGAAACCCGTCGAACAAATATTAAATACAAATTATATTAAATCAATATATAAATGTACATATATCTATACAATAATATATAAATATATAAATGTATCTATATATATAAATAAATATATAATATAAATATATAATATAAATATAATATAATATAATATATAAATAAATATATAAATGTATCTATATAATAATATATAAATGTACATATATCTATACAATTATAATTATTAAATTATATATAAACGTATACGTAACGTAATATTAAATATAATACAAGATAGTAAAATTTGTACCTAAATCAACAACACTACGTCAAGGATATTCATTTCCTTTCGTTCAGATTCAATTTAATCGACGATCGGCGCTGAGCGTGTCGAATGAGAAATTGCTCCGAAATTGTTGGAGAGACGCGTCAATTTTTCTGCGACAGTTACGTATCCCTGTGAATAGCGAGACAGAGAGAGAGAGAGAGAGAGAGAGAGAGGGAAAGAGAGAGAGAGAGATATCGATTCACTGTGGACAGCAACATTGATTAGCTACGAGGCGACCCGGGCTTCTCGTTTGCCAGCGTAATGCTCATTATTGGCCCGAAAGCTCGGTTACGTACTTGGCTGCGAATGGTCATTAACCTAACGACTGTTACGTACGCGTTCCGCCACCGTGTGTACCTGTCTGCTTCGCCTTTCAATCCGTACCCTGCCCCCTACCCGCTCGTGAAGTCTGCTCGATACCGAACACCGTCTGTTCTCCGGACGAACACGAGAGCCTGTGGCCTCTACAGGCAACGTGGAACGTTCGTTTACTCGAGCGGTTCGGGATTTCTTCTACAGGTCGAAACGAACGTCTCCAACATCGCAACGTCGCATGATGATATCGGTGAAAAATTCGTTCGATAGAAATTTCAGCAGCGCGGGGCGAGTTACGACGTGCAGGCCAGCTACGAATCGATCGTAATTGAGACGGTTAAATCGGCAAACGGCAAGAATCCGTGGAATGGAACACGTTTCATGCCGGCCACAACACATCGAACGTAATTAAATAAATTTAATAAAGAAACAAGGATAGAAAACAATTTTAGAAATATCTAATCGCGGATGAATTGAATTTGAAGATCCAGATAAATGTAAAATTATCAAGCGAATGAATACTGATGTTAAAATAATTAACGGTGAAATAAAATGCAAAGAAAAAAATCGATTTAATGTAGAATTATTTAAATTATAAAATAGAAAATCCTCCTCGAATTGTTGTCGAATTTAAACTGAGCGAGTCTCAACTGAATGAATGATCGGTATAATCGTCACGAAGAAATGGCAATTTTCTTCTCTCGCGTAATTACTATTTATTGCTTAGATCTAAATCTTTCGTAGAAAATGAAACGTACTCGTTGGTTTCGAGACTAGCCTTGGCCAGTTCTTTTTTGCAACTTTTTTTTCTAGATATTTTCTTCCTATTAATGTTAATTGATTTTTATTGAGTCGAATAATAAAATTATTGATTTTTCAAAAAGAAAAAAGCTAGTGTTATTTTCTTACAATTTAATTCAATTTTAGTGTTTCTCGACGAGCACGATCGTCACCGCTTCGTTCTGACACTTTTAAAAATTTCACAGAAGCCTGCAACAAAATACAAAAGATACGCGTCGCGTAACACTGGTAATTGAAACCAACGATGACCAATTTGTAATCTTTATCTGAAACATTGTACAATCGGCAAACCTTCATCCATCCTCTGAATTTTCACTTTCCTCGTACAATCCTTTCACGACCGGTTGCGTCCATCGTCGTCTTTCGTGCATCGCCGAACTTAATTTTTTCCTCCTGTCCGTACGAGAAAATGGCCGTCAATGCAGACTGATCGTGTAGTTCGCTCAACAAACGTGCAAGATCGCGACTGCACACGAGATACGAGAGAGAGAAAGAGAGAACAAAGCCAGCCTCCTGGTGCCAAGGTGATCGTTGCAAATTTTACGTTCAACAGAGCCACGTAGCGGACAGACGTACGCGTCGGTAATTGCTGTTTACCCAGCGTGGAAGTAATGTTGAACGCGGGTTGCAGACCGAACTCCCCGGTATCGATTCGCTGAACGAGAATTCGCGAACGTTCTCTCTCTCTCTCTCTCTCTCGCGCGCGCGCGCGACGTACCTCGGTGGTAACGGCCGACGGTTGGGTCATTGTTCCGTAATTATTGCCCCTATCTAATCGGCGCTAGTAGCTAGTAATGGTCGTCGAGCGATTCCCGATATCTAATCGCGAAAGCTCGCGGCGCGATACGTGGGAGAGAAATCGCGATTGCGGCGATTCGCAGGACAAGCTCTCTCTCTCTCTCTCTCTCTGCTTGTTGTCTGCCCGTTTGACACGTTAATCAGGAGGTTAATGGTACCTTCTCGTTCGTTCGCGAATCGGTTAACGCGAACGAACGAGGCCGAGTCAGAATCGGAATCGGAAGGGAACAACACGCGGCTTACGCAAAGTCTGCCTAACCATTCGAGAGAACGTGTCCCGGAGTAATGCCGGTTCGCTGTAACCAGTGTTCCTCGAACATCGACCCGGGTCGAATCGTCCGAGAGACGAGAAGCTTCGTGGGACGCACGAGATGTTCCATTTCTACGCGGAATTCCGTCGTCAAGCTCGATATGTAAACCTGTTTGCGCACGGGTTTGCGTTATGGAAAATAGAATAATGCTGCATCGTACAGCATATGTGCGGAAGTGTTCGAACGTTTGCAGACATGCATTTTTTTTTTTTTTTTTTATGATACACGAATATATCACGTACGTTATGTGCGAAGCATTCTGAAATTTTATTGGCACCGTGCTCATGGGGCCCATTCTTACCATTCATTTCGGTTGTTACGCATATCCGTATATCGAAGGGTTTCTTTTAATAATAATATATCGAAATTATTATAATGTGTAGTTATATTTTTAGTTACTTTTATTTCTAATAGACGGCCTGTTTGCTGCAGATGCGTGAACGAGAAAATCGTTGGCATCGAGCGCTTTTCTTTTTGAAAAGAAGAGTCATGACAGAGTCGTAAAAAAGCGTTGAACGAGAGTGGTCAAAAGAGTGATCATTTGCGTTGTATAAAAGAATTAATCGCATCGTTTGAGTTTATTCGAATTATTGTTGTTCATGTTGTCTATCTTGTGTTTATTATTTGTTGTTTTGTTTCCGTTTTCTTTGTTATTTAATATAATAAACATCATTTAAATTATATCACTACAATAATACGATTAAAGATCATTTAAATTATATCACTACAATAATACTATTAAAGATTGCTAATTCATCATTAATTTCTGCTCTTCGATTGGCCAAAATTGCGTTTAGATATATGTGTATGCATCATTTGTATAAACATATGCGTATATACACATCTTTATGATCTATATAAAACGTAACTAACTTCATTTTAAGTCTATATTACATCTATATAAAACGTAACTAACTTCATTTTAAGAGGTTCGTTGCAGATTTATTGTGTGATCTGATATCTGATTGTTCAAGCTTACTTTACGATTTCATTAACAATTCCTTGTTTGGCAATGTCAAAACGGAAAATCAAAAACAGGGACGTTATCGTCGTATTTTATTACTATTCCCGAAAAGAGAGAGAGAGAGGGAAAAAAAAAGAAAAAAAAGCGCTGTGCAAACTTAAAATTATAATTCATCTGACCAATTTATAATTATCGCGAAGCAGGCGTTAAAATTGTGCCAGAACTGATTTGCTGAATTTCACTGCCGCTGGGGGGATGATACCGAATCGTCCTTCGATCGTTGTTTCCTCGTCGAAAAAGATAAGAACTGTGTTTTTCGAACGCGAAGGAATCGCGAAGTTTCGCCTGACCGAGCAAAATGGTCCAATAAAAAAATTTTTTCCTTCACGTGGGGAAATTCGTCTTTTATTTTCTCACAGGAAAGAACGCAGTTACGATCGATAAAAGATTCAAATGATGATATCTTCGAGTGATTTCCTATTTCAAACAATCGCGCACACTCTGTACGTATTATGCGCAACTAACGCGAAAAGTAATCAAAATTTCAAACATCTTGGTATCACGCGGTGCAACATCCTAGATAACAAGACTCGGCGAGAAGATCGCAAACTTCTCGCCGAGGGTCGAATAACTCTATCGATAATAAGCGTCGTAAATCGTTGCTGGCCTCGGTTCTGACCTCACGGAGAGATCTTAGAAAGCAGTCTGATGGCCGGCGTTATCGGTGATCGGTCGACACTTGGACCTCTCTCTCTCTCTCTCTCTCTCTCCTCTCTTCTCTTTCTTCATATCGTGTCGCGGAAAGCTTCGTGTTCGGACTATCCAGACCGGTTATCGGTCGAATTGTGTATATACGAGAGCATATGTATCGTAAATCTTCGGTGTGGCTAAGATCAGATGGCAGATCACGTTTTCGGATTTCGCTGGGATTATGCTTGGACCTTTGGCTCGCGAGTCGAATCGAAGTGAAACGCTACGCCGTGCAGCAACGATAATTGCAACCATTTGATGAAGTTTTATCGAGACGACGTGTACTATCTAGTAAGTTGACACTAGACTTATCCGTGATAAGTGTACACTGAAATTAGATCGTGGCGATAGATCCTAGAGATCGATACGTAATCCCCCCCCCTCGGGCAAAATAGATCTATCTGGCAAATTTTAGAATTTTTTTTTTCTTCCAGTTAGAGAGGAATTTGCCTTTAGTTCGAATATCCTATCTACCGTGTCGGTTCTGTCCTATATATATATATATATATATATATATATATATATATATATATATATATATTAAAAATATTCTATGAAATTCATCTGTAAGTGCACGCAAAAGCTACGAAATATTTAGATTATAAAACTATTTAAACAAAAATTAAATGTTCGGTGAGACAAATCTATGAATCATATATGCGAGATAACTATACTGTAATCTAATATTTTTGTAGCCACCATAGCATGCATTTTCGTATCCCGCTGTTGCAACAACGATGAAATTCGAAGCTATTACTTGGATCATAAAAATATTGAAACAAATCCAAATGTTCAGCAATAATCTTGTCAATCTTCTACTAAACATTCTGTAGCATCCGCGTAAATTTTCGTGTCCTGCGAACAACAACGAAATGAAATTCCAAATTCGCCGTCATCACTGGGGGGGGGGGAAGAGAAAAATGGCGAAAAAAGCTAGAGTCTTGTCTCGGCAAGAATTAGAGGAGAGCAGAGAGTTTTTCCTCTCTAGTCGCGTAAGAGGCTCGTTACCGAAGAAGCGACCGCGCGTTACGGCCGAATATTTTAATTACCATCGCTCACGGTGTCTGGATATGAGCGTAATTAAATTTACGCGGCGAGGCAAGGTGCACGGTGGGACGTTAGCATAAATCCGTTCGCTTAGCAATTAAGGCGACCGTTTTCTTTGCAACTGGCGAAACAAATGTGTGCCGTGAATCACCGTTGTGCAATTAGCGTGTACACGTCGCGGTTGTTATAGCACGCTATCTATCTATCGGACGAGGACGATGCGATCCCGCTCGAGAATCGCGCGCATTTCCTCAATTTTGATCGCGAGTGAGATATATATCGAGGATATCGAGAGACTGCGGACGTCCTGTGCAAATTTGTAGCATTACGAACGCGCGATCTCGAAGAAGTGGAATCCTGACGCGAGGAACGTTTTACCGTGTTTAACCCATTGACTGCCAGGCAAATTTAGAGCGTCTTGTACAGACGGGAGCCAAAATTTTATTTTAAAGGAAACACGAAATTTTCCAATATAATAATATAATAATACTAATATAATAATATAATGATATAATAATATTATAATATAAATAATACAATAATAATAATGTTGGTTCTAAACATGTTGGTTCGTCGCGTCGACGCGGGGTCTCCATGTCTAGGAGAGACATTCCCCGCGTACTTTCCCCTAGTTTCATAGTTACTTTTAATCTTGGAAGCACGAGCGTTCGATTTAACCCGTTGCCAGGCAAATTTAGAGCGTCTTGCCCTGGGAGCCAAAATTTTATTTTAAAGAAAACATGAAATTTTCCAATATAATATAATAATATAATAATATAATGATATTATAATATAAATAATACAATAATAATATAATAATATAATAATACTATAATATAAATATAATAATACTAAGTTACAGATTTAGTATTGAAATGGCATTTACAGTAATTTTTATTGAAAAAAAAAACACTACGAGATAACTCGTAGCTGGCGCCATTGAATAAGATTCCTGTGCTGCCCGTCGTTTACGAGATATCGCGTAGTGTTTTTTTTTTTTCAATAAAAATTGTAATAAACAAAGACATTTTCTTTTATAACAATTGTAATCAATCTAAACTTGTAGCGCAAACTACGAGATATCCCGTAGTCGGCAGTTTTGGTACATAGTTGGCAGTCAATGGGTTAACACTAAACACTAGGAATCTGTATTTCTTTAACTCTACGCTGTGCTTTCGCGTTTCTCTTCAAACATAAATATAAAATATCGATTAATTGTCTTTATTTTAAAAGCTACTTCATTTCCCCTCCTATTCGCTCCTACAATTTTCCATTCGATTCTCAGTTCACGATCGGAGACAATCTCAACGTTTCGGAATGAAACATTCCGGCGAACGTGTTTGAACAAAACAGAGATTAGAGTCCGCGAAGTGGAATTCATTCGAACGTCGAACGAAGGCACGCGTGTGTCCCACGAACCTGAAAAGCACACGT
The DNA here is from genome assembly GCA_032399595.1 of Tetragonula carbonaria. Taxonomy (NCBI): domain Eukaryota; kingdom Metazoa; phylum Arthropoda; class Insecta; order Hymenoptera; family Apidae; genus Tetragonula; species Tetragonula carbonaria. The sequence continues at coordinate 10,195,682 of JAUCRC010000008.1, forward strand.
GCCTTTATAGAAACGCGTTCGCGAACCAACTCCGTGAGCGAGCGAGCGAGTGAGTCGTCCCGTTTCAATCGGATTTTATCCCCGAAGAGATTTAATCCCTGAAAGGAGGTTCGCGGTCAGAGATATCCCGGTTCATCCGGTTGAATAGCGGCAGCGCGTGAGCCTGCAGATGCGCACAAAAGGATCCAGATTGGACACGTATCTTTTCGTCCGACCAGTTTTCAAATAAAACGCGTACGCAAGGCACACGTGTACAGAAGCAGTGTAGCAGCAGAAGCAACAGCAACAACAACAACAACAGCACCAGCAGAAGCGGGTTCACCGGTGGCTTTGTCGAGAACGATCGCCGTCGTCGCTGCGAGTTTTGCCCGCTTATTTCGAAGCTGGCGCATACGCCAGTACGTAACCCAGTTTCCATCTCTTGGCGAGCGTAAACCGAAGCCATCGAAGCGTCGCGTCGTCGTTCGCTTTGTTGGAAACTCGGCTCCGACACTCGAGCAGTTTCTACCACTACGCTCCAAGCGAACTTCACCACAATCCGGCTGAACGTTCTGTAATCCTGCAGATGCGCTGTCAAACGCCGGGATAGAAGAAGTCGCAAGCGTACGATGAGGTTAACACTAAACGTACCGGCATTTTACATATACTTATCTTACCATAAAGGGTCATTTGACCCCGTTATGAATAAACGTTGATTTTTAGAAGGAAAATTCTTAATTTGTTAAAAGAAATAATTCGCAACATAACTTCTGATCTCTAATCAAACATATAGTTTTATTTAAATAAAAAAAAAAAAAATCAATTAATTGCACTTTTTACATATGACTGGTTTCTCCTTCGTACATTTGTCCGCAGACAAATTTTTCGCAAATTATGCAAGTTCGAGTGGTTTTATTACCCCGTGCGCAATCTTATTTGACATTTTCTTCGTGATTGGGCTGCTTGATGTTCCTTGCTCCTAGGTTTTCCTTTCCTTCTTCAAGAAATTCGTGATACTCTAGTGACTAGTTATTAGATACTCGTGTGACTAGTTCATCTGCTGATTGTAACAGGAAACGCTGTCTTGATATCTTTCATTCCAGTTGTTTCCCGATAGATGTATCCATGCATTAGATTCCAGCGAAATCCAGGATATTGAAGAATTACGTGCACAGGCCATCTATTGCATTTGGATTTGACGCCATTTGGTGCAACCGCATCGACGCCAAATTTAGTCTTATTATAATAACTAATTGTTTCGGTTGTTCGCTTTCTATTGTTTTTGGTTTTGACGCATTTATGTCTCGAACTTAGTGTATCGTAACTTTTTTTCGTTGGTTTTGATTTATAAATTCAGTCAGAAAAATACGTAAATTTCGTAAGGGGTCAAATAACCCCCCCCCCCCCTCGCGGTATATAAGGTACGCAAAGAATTTTTCTCGGCAAAAAATAAGCTAAGAGAAAAAGAACAGAAAGCGAAAAATTGAATAATCAGATAATATAAGAATTTACAGAAAGTCAGATTAGCGAAAGAAATAACAATGAATGTACGATTTTAAAGTAAATTTTGAAAAACGCTTGGTACGTTTAGTGTTAACACTGTAACTGGCTGACAATGTTTCGCACGATCATGCGTGAGTGATCGACAGTTTTTCTTTTCTTTTTTGTGAAAGTAGAACGAGGATAGAAATTGAAGCAACTTTGTTATACTATTCTGAAGATTTGCATATTAGAAAAATTAGGTAAAAGAAGTAATATTTTTTAAATATACACGTATATTTAACAATTTCCTTTCACGCGGTAAGATTCAAAACCTTGCGAAACTTTTTACTTTCCCCCCTCGGAAAAGTAAAATAAATAGAATATACTGTATTTGTGCCTTGGAATGATCATAAAATAAATGCTAAAATAAGTACACTTCTTTTAAAATGTTGCAAACAAACGTCCCCTTTTATGGCGCGAAACAGGTTTATGAAGGCTAGAGTTTCCTGCCGATACGTAGTACAAAGGCAGCGACATTATTATTTCACAAAGTGGAAAATGTACAAATTTTTCTACTTTTTTTTTATTTAATGAAAAAAGCTTTATAGAATTTTCAATATCCGCTTTTCTGAGAATATAAGATATTAATGTGTTTTAAACGAACGTTAGAATTGGAATCGCAAATGACACTTACAGGCTGCTAACCACTATTTTACAAATGGCGTACAATCATAGTGTACACAGTGTCAATAAAGACTCTTTCAGATTCAACATTGATCCAAGATATCAAACAGAAGAATATACGGCTGTATGTGGCTGACAAAAGCACGTTCGTTGAAATTTCACTTTGACTGTTTTTATTCACAATTGGCGACATTATTATTCATAATTCCTTTTTAATTTCATCCGCGCGTAAGAGGTGAAAAAAACGATTTCGTCGCCCCCCGATACATCGTCGCTGGCTACATTAATTTAGTCTCCCTTTACTTCTCCCAGTATGTTCCTTTTTGAATTTGCGATGTAACTATCACTTTTTTTTTTTTTTTTTAACCAAACTTTCTCACACGTCCTCTTCTCGATCCTAACCTAAACCACGCCACAGCTTGACTCGGTATTTCTCGCTTACATACAACTTTCTCGCTCGGCATTAAAAGGATTACGGATGATCCGTTTCACTCAAGTACGTTTCGAAAGTTTTCCCGACGATCTTGTCCCTATCGAGAGACTCTAATCTAACTACAATTCGTCTGCTGTCTGGGCACTTTATCCCTGACTCGCGAGGGATTCAGTTAAAGACGATCCTATACTACGCTTCGAGTATCGATATCCTCGCTAGATCATTTACTCGTAACGTTCCCACGTACACGCAGAAGGATACCAACGTTTCCGATCGAGGAGCATGCAGTCTCTTCCTCTCTCTCTCTCTCACTCTCTCACTCTTCTCGCGATCGTTCGCTAACGGAATACGAACGGAACGCCTTGTTTTGAAAGTCGATGGACGTTACCGAAAGATAAGGCGCAGATAGATTGCGAATAATACAACGATCTAGGCAGAAATGCACTCATAGATATACGACGGCACATCGGCGTATCGAGCCGCTGTGTTATCGTCCCGCTGATAGCTGGCACTAGACGCTACGTTACGTAACACTTAGGGTCAACGTATCCACCGGCTTTATGCAATTGCATGTCGGTAACGCTATGAATAGCACTCTTTGCCTAGCGACGGAAATAAGTCGGGTTTATCGCGAACAAATTACAAGCCACACCAAAGGAACTCTTTATCGCGCTTTATCGGCTGTCCTGCGCGATAATTTATCAGCTATGTAATAATAATAGGAAAAATTCGCGAGCTGCGAATTTCAGGTTCGTTTCTTTTTTTCTTTTTCTTTTTCTTTTCCTTTTTAATTTCGCAGTTTGTTACGCGCGCGAGATAGGAAAAGTTCCTCTTACACTTTTTGTTTCTTTTTTCTTTTTCTTCTTCTTTTTTTCTTTTTCTTTTTGAACCATTCGTTTGTCAACGAAGAACCAGTTTATCGAAGCCTCTTAATTGAACCTGTTTCCGCTGTATGTACGCACGAATAATATATCAATTTCCGTTCATTGCGCCCGGACTCGTTTAAAGTTTCACGATTACCCGCGGGAATTGAATTTCGCGAAAAAATTGCGAAACTGGATACACCCCCCTGGCCGTGTTATTCTCGAAGAAACAAATCGCAAAACGTACGACCGATCGTGTCCACGACATTTCCAGTTTAACTTTATTAATATAAGAGCCAATATTTCGCGATAAAACAGAAGTTACTCTTTTACATCTTCGTTAAAATCGCTCGTTAAAAAAGAAAAGCTGGATTCTTTTTAAGAATTCTTCGAAAATATCTTCGAAATCTTGCGACTACTCGTGTCGCCTTCTTACTTCGTGATTCCTTTTTTCTAAAAGAAAAATTCCACATCAGTCGCGCGTCGGAGTGACGATTTACAAAAAAAAAAAGAAAAAAAAAAAGAAAAAAAGCAAAGTTGTTCGACTTGACTTCTCGAACGACTCGTACGTATGTAAAAAGTAAGTAGCGGGATAAGTCCTGTGCTAACTTCATTATCATTCCTTCCTCGCTCGTGCGGCTCGCGCTGTAATCGCAAAAATCGAGAAGCGGCGAGAGAGAGAGAGAGAGAGCTGCGTCGCCGGGACGCGCGAGATTGCGTAATAGCAGCTTTTACGCAGGCCATTGTGAGGCCATTGCGTTTAACAGAAATTGTATGCGCCGTGAAAAGGTTTTGTCTTGAAGCGCATCGCCGACAATGGCGCCGATGCGCGAGGTGCACGGCCCTTGTGTTCTCACAGCACATCCGGATTCATAAATCATGAACGCCGTATCTTTCCAATGAGTCATCGTGTTATATATACCTGATTATTCATTAGTGGACGATTATGTAAGAAACACACGATATGCATATAAGATGTGCAAATCTTGTAAAAACGGACGATATTGAAACGATCGAATTGAATCGCCAAAGAAAAGATCAATCCATCACGTGAGATTAGTGAGAATGAGATTCAGTTTAAAAAAAAAAAAATTGGGTTCTTGACTTGTGCATTAAAGAAAATTTCGTAGCTTAGTTTCACAACGGTGCTTATATACATACTGTGTGTATTTGACTATGATTCTTTTTATTTGTATTCGTTAAACAATTTGCGAGGAAACACATTCATCGTGATCGTGCACACGTTACGATAGTCAATGAAATTACAAATTATAGCGTTCTATTAAGCATTCTCAGCAAACTGCACGCTGAAAATTGCATCTTTGCAGGCGTAACGAGATTTTCTCTGTAAACTCGGGCAACAATGTTCCACTTCCCGTGGAACATTTGTAACTGCTCTCTAACGGCGAACTAATTGCCTGCACGGGCCAACCGGCCTGAATTATGGAATGAAATTAATTATCGCGTTAACTCGTGATATTTGCTGGCTCAAAATCGAGAGTCGTCTCCTGACCATGTTTATTCAGACAGGGCGTGGCTGGATCATAAATGGAAGAGAAACGTGCGGCGAGTCTTGGCCTCCGATCTCGGGTTGCTCGTAGAAAAATCACGTAACCGCGTGTATCGACTGCCGCGGTCTGTGTTCTGTTTGAGAAATTATGCAATTAAACTTTGCTCGAGTATCGTGCGATAATTTTCGCTCAAAATTGATTGTATTAAAACACACTCTTTTAACGAAGGAATAAAATAAAAATTGCAAATATTAATTATATCCCCCATTCCCTGTGTAATCTTCACATACTTAGAATCCGCGTCAGCATAATGAAAGTTACTACAAGTCGACTACAATTCGAATAACATATAATAAATTTAGCTATGAGTTCGCATATTTGAAGCGTTCAACTCGTTGGTACAAAGGAGATTGTAATCTCTCACCGACGACAAACGTACTATAAATAGTAAAAAAAAAAAAAAAATGCGATGAATAAACAGTTTTATTCTAGCATCGCGAGCCTAAATTCGCTAGAATCCTAAAGGGGCGCGCTTACTGTTCGAGTGTAGGGAAGACATGAAGGGGTGCGTAACAAGTTCGAAAAACGGGGTGAACCGACGGAATTCGAGAGTAGCGATTTCGGGTAGGGTGCGTTGGTAGTTCGAACTTATTCGTCCAACGATCGGATCTCTGTAATTTTCGGATCTTGACGAGACACGGACGAGGACAGCGGCGGCCGGATCCATCGAGCCGGGGAACAAGAACAACGAGCAACGCTGACGATGGTGGTGGTAGTGAATTTTACGTGGCTAGAAACTTTATGAGCGAATACACAGAGAGAGAATACGACGACTGCAGAGGGAGAGAACGTGAACGAGTGTGCAACGGGCATGCGCAGCTTGAAACCGAAAGTGCACGCCCACCCGGGCAATGCCGCCCCTGAACCTAGACCTACACCCCCGTTTTTCAGCACCCCACGGTCAACCTGGTGCCCCCAACCTTCAAAACTCCATCCACCGTTTCCACCTAGCCGCGGAACAGCCGCCGCCACCTCCACCCCGTTTCCACCTAGCGCCGCATGAAACTGCACCCCGGGACTTTGAATCTTTGGCCTGCGCCAGGCCAACCACCCTTTCATGCCATCGCGCTCTCTTATCCTGGTACACGCTACACTGGTGCAAAGAACGAAGCCAGCAATTATCCACAGAAAAATTTCATCTACTTACTATGTTTAACCCTTAGTGGTCATACGTCTGATCGTATAATTAACCCTCTATTGGGAACTTAAATTTAAAATGTTAAATTAATGTAGACAATTTATCGGTAGTTGTTTGCCAACAATCATAAAATGCAATAAATAACATTTTCTAATAGAATTTTATTATTTATTTCATAGCGACACTCATTTTTAAGTAGACTGACAGCCATATATATTTTTTTCGTCGTAAAAATTCATGCGATAGAGGGTTACCGAAGTCAACACGCTTCTGAGGTATAATATAATTCTTACTAAGTATTTTACTAGTTTTGTTTCAAGTGCGATTAGATATTTTTTTTTTAAATTAACTTTTTCTTGAAAAATTAAATAAAGAATACGATTTTTGCCTGCAATGGCAAAAAGAAACTTAGCGAGAGACGTGCATCGTGAAATTGAAAGTAGTGATGATGATTTTTATATTTTTTTCGTCATAAAAATTCATGCGATAGAGGGTTAACGAAGTCAACACGCTTCTGAGGTATAATATAATTCTTACTAAGTATTTTACTAGTTTTGTTTCAAGTGCGATTAGATATTTTTTTTTTAAATTAACTTTTTCTTGAAAAATTAAATAAAGAATACGATTTTTGCCTGCAATGGCAAAAAGAAACTTAGCGAGAGACGTGCATCGTGAAATTGAAAGTAGTGATGATGATTTTTATATTTTTTTCGTCATAAAAATTCATGCGATAGAGGGTTAACGAAGTCAACACGCTTCTGAGGTATAATATAATTCTTACTAAGTATTTTACTAGTTTTGTTTCAAGTGCGATTAGATATTTTTTTTTTAAATTAACTTTTTCTTGAAAAATTAAATAAAGAATACGATTTTTGCCTGCAATGGCAAAAAAAAACTTAGCGAGAGACGTGCATCGTGAAATTGAAAGTAGTGATGATGATTTTTATATTTTTTTCGTCATAAAAATTCATGCGATAGAGGGTTAACGAAGTCAACACGCTTCTGAGGTATAATATAATTCTTACTAAGTATTTTACTAGTTTTGTTTCAAGTGCGATTAGATATTTTTTTTTTTAAATTAACTTTTTCTTGAAAAATTAAATAAAGAATACGATTTTTGCCTGCAATGACAAAAAGAAAGTTAGCGAGAGGCGTGCATCGTGAAATTGAAAGTAGTAATGATGACTTTTATCTTGAATTTTCCAATGATTCTTTCGGTTGTTTTGAAAATGTATATCTAGCTATTCTGGTAGTGATATAATTCCAGTAACAAAAACGTGCGAGATCGTTAGATATTTCGAGCGACAGCGAAATAGAAGAAAATTATGGAAATGAGAATACTACTATAAATGAATTTACAGTTTAGAAAGATATTACGCACGACAATCAACCTCGATCAAAAACGAATTTCTCCACGGGCTCAAGATTGATGGACCTAATATTCCTTTATATTGAATACAGAACCCATCGATTTTTTTCAAACTATTTTTCACAGATGCACTGCTTGACACAATTGTACTAGAAACAAATAGACACGCTAAAAATAAAATAGAAAAATGAATTTATCCGAATCTATTTGGAATAACTGGGTCGATGTGACAAAAGATGAGTTGACTGCGTTTTTTTTTTGGCGTAATCTTGAACATGGGTATTATGCCAAGGATTACCGGACTAAAGAACACGTTTGAAGTATACCCTTTTTCAGAGATATATTTGCAGGCACCCGAGTATAAAGGAAATACGACCGCAAAGGGTTAAATACAGAATATTTTGAAATTTTATCAACAGTGTACCGAGACGTGACTACGATAATTTCAGATTATGAAAAAAAAAAAAATATTACTTATATAAATGTAAATGCGATGTCGAACGTTTTGCTTCGTGAAAGACGAGAAATCTGACTTGTCATATTTTTCACCTGCGGCTACTGCATGCGTGCGTTCCATTTCTTTTCTCAGAACCAGAGACAGATGTTGACGCGGCGACTTTATGCTAGTTAAGGAAGGCACCGGAGTCGACACAAGGAAATTATTAATCTTCGTTACTCTTTTCCTCGGTGGAAAGGTCGGGCGACCGATTCGTTTTCGGACAAAAGGAATTTCTCTTCCGTCCGATTGTCTCTGCCTTTAGCTTCGTTTCTATACCCTCGCACGCCGTTTGGATTTTTTAACCCTAGCACTCGTCGAACGCGCGCGAACGAAACGGGATAGGCCGTGTTCCTTTCAGTGACATCTGGTTCTCCCTGCATCCGAAACCCCCTCGTCGAACCAGTCGTGTACCAGCCAAAGCCTCATTCACGGTCACCGTCCTAGAAACCCGAAACGATCAAAACAACTTTTTCATGCGGGGTCCTCTCGAGGATGCTGGATTATCCTTTTTCGGATGCCTCGACCTCGTGTTACCAGGGTGGCTCCCTCCTCAGTTATAACCCCCTCCCCGTATACCCTACACACCGTTTGCGTAAAGCCGTGGCGAGATTCAACTACTACCGACTGACCTGGATTCTCCGTCTTATTCTACGCGCTCTAGCCTCCGCTACAATATTTACACGAATTTCATCTAAACAGCGGCAATGCATTGTCACGAACGAATCTGGTGTATCCTGCGTGTATATGTTGTATATACACTTGAGAGAATACGTCGTAATTCTCCCTGCCTTTGGCTTACGCTTTATTTCTTCGCCACGACCGGCTGTTCGTCACGTGAGAATCGTAAAATGTCGGTCACTGTTCCCCGGTCACGCTAATGGTATGTTCAAGTGAAACAAAAAAAAACGGACGATATTTTGTATCTGCGTTTACTTCGAACCAACGGATTTCGTAATCATTAAAGAAAAAAAAAAAAAAAGAAAAAAAGAACGTATATCTCGACACGAAAATTGGTAATTCGTCAAAGTAGTTGTATTGTTACTTTAACACTTTGCTGTCGGGAGCATATTGACGGGAAACTTGACAGGACTGTAAAATGTATCCCGGCGGCTGATTGTTTTCTCAGTTTTATAGGATGCACGTGTCTCATATGGCTTTCTCACAATAATAAATATCTCTTTAACCCATTTTTGCCGAAATTTACTTTTTTTTTTTTTTTTTTTTTTGGTAATTTTTTACTGCGTAGAGATGAAACAACGTGTTTTTGTTTTCGAAATCAAGTTCAAACAGAAAAAAAAAGAAAATGCTCAAGGCACTTCACTATGCATAACGCAATTAGCTTGCTATTGAAGTTGTTTTGTCACTGTAGTTGTTTGACGATATAGAAAGACAGAGTTTTTATAAATTTATCGTGTTTTCATAAATTTATCCAAACCCGACAGCAAAGTGTCAAGTTAAGTGGCAAAGTAGAGCAACAAAAATTAAAGCTGCGTATCCTTCGCGCCGTTCAATGGCGTTGCAGTTGAGGCGATTGCTTGACGTTATTTTGATCAACACGCGTTATTTATGGCTCACGTTAGAGAATTGGGAGTCTCACGTTTCGTAACAGCTTTATGATCGCCGATAAAATTATGCAACGTAATCTAATACGTATCCCGTTTCGTTGGTGTCCCAGGAGCCAGCTCGCCGCCGCGTGCTTTTCGCTCGCACGAGCACACGCGAATCGACAGCCGGGCAAAATCGACTCTTTGTTATTTGTGCTTCGGATAGAGGATGTTCCTCTCATCGACGTGACGTCTCAACGCCCGTGGGAATGCTCGAAAAGTTACCACTAACTTTCCCAGATCACATCGGTAACATCGAAATCACGTTTCGTCGGTACACGTCATTGAGCGTTTTGATTTACGAAATTCTCGAATTTCCAAACCTTCGAAATTTATCGAGTTTTCAAATTTATCGTTATTGCGTTATTTTGCGAGAAACTTAATTAAAAAAATAAAATAAAATAAAATAAGCATTCCGATTTAAGGTTAATTGAATTTAGATCTATCTTCAATATCGATCGAACTTTCAACCGACGCGACTGGCGGCCATCTTTCCACTGGGACGCACACACGCGTAGGTGTTGATTATTGCTCGCAGTATACGTGCACGCACAACACGTACACGTGGATGATAAAAATTCGCAGCCGTTGACATTCTTGATAACCGTGCCTCTCCTCCTTTTTTCTCTTTACTTTTTTTCACTTCTTTCACCCGTGATCAATATACGTACCTTTTTGTAGGAACATCGCGTCGATAAAAAAGAACAGGATTGAAAGTTTCGTGTAACCGTCGCAGAGAAGCAAGACAACGTTTTATGCCACGGCCTCCTCGTACGGTTTATTTTCGTACCAATAATTTCTTATTTCGCCCACCGACGACTGAAATCTCTGCCATTAATGACCTTCGCTACAGATAAGAAGAACGCACACGATAAGAGGCAACACACTTGCCTGTTATATATTTGCGTGTTGTTTGTGCAATTCGCTTGTCAAGAATTTCGATAACCGCCGCGAGAGTAGAACAGAGAGCGAGAATGAAATATAAATCGCCAGCATATAGATACGAGGGGGCTCGGATTTATTTATCAATATACGTATTCGCGATATTTTCAGATCGCGGACGAAGTAAACACAATGTTTTCGCGCGAGTCGAGAGAACGTGTTTCGACGTTCGTAACGAAACGTTTGAGCAATTTTTTCTCGTTACACGTGATAATCGTGGTTGCAAAATGATTTCAAAAAGTATAGAGGTACATATTTACTTACCGGCTGCAGACCACATATTCACGCCATCACGTCGCACGTCCAGAATAGTATCTCGAAACTAAATAAATTTCGTCAAGTGGCTGCATTCTTTCTTGAACAGTTGAGACGAATTTGACCTGGGACGAAATCGAAACGACGGTTAAATTTAAAGATTGCCGAATTGATCTCGCGGCGTGTTAACATAACCTATTGTATAGGTTATGACGAGACGACCGCGACCGAGTATTTTATTCCCACGAATAGCACACGTGCCGAGTTTACGTGTACTCGAGAAAGAAACGTGGACGAACATTTATCATCGTGCACAATGTTAAGACACGAACAGTGTAAAAATCTCGCGTCGCAAAAATACAGCGGAGGTTAGACTCGCGACGCGAAAAGAACCGCGACCATTTTCTCTCGGGAATTTCAATGTAATATACCCAAGGGCCAGCGGCGTAAATATTTACACCTCGCGAAGCATACGAGAAACGCTGTTTCATACCGGTGATCCCTCCAAGCAAAAGTACACACGAGAGAAGTTACATTCGGGGGAAAAACAGAGTGTAGCGAACACCGTCGCCACAGCAGCGTATTTACTGACCGCAGGAACACGGCGACACATAACGCTTCGAAGAAAGTCCATGCTCGGTTTTTAGAATGTCTTTTGCCCTTGATCGTAAAATCTAGAAACACGTAGTAAACACGTAGACGCATTTCTACGTTAGCTGCGAATACGCGCAAATTATTGAATACGTTCGTTTATCATTGGTATGCCAGTGTGCGTGTCTCGAGTCATTGCTAATTAGTAATTAGAAAATACGTACGTGGAATCGAGCACGTACGCTCTGCCAACTGTGGCGACACGAACTACTACGGCAAAGTGATAAACAAAACTCGCGAAAACGTTTCGACGCATATGTGTTATGCGTTCGTACACGCACGTTGAAAAGATTTCTTGACGCGTGGTATCGGTATCGGTGTATGTAAAAAAGCCAGGGAGAATCCGACACGTTCCCCGTCGATCTGACTCGCGAACAATCATTTCCGACTGTCGTTAATTCAACTCTGTCTCTGGTGTTCCCTTTCGACTCGTTCAACCCGCTTTCCCTTCGAGCAACGAGTGAGATTCGGCGGATCCGGTGGAAGCGAAATTTTCAATTTAGAGAGCATTATCTCGTTACGATTTCTGCGTAAGTTCCTGCGAGATACGGCTGTCGAGTCGCGCTGATATTCGTGGTACGTGCACGTCTTCTCGTACGTACGGGCGCGCACACACGTATCGAGGATTATTCGCAGGCCTCCTCGCCGGCTTCGAAAAGTAAAACGCGCGCTCGTGTATGCAGCGCCGGCTGCGAGTGCGAGAAGGACAGACGCTCGAGCGGGAGAAGGACGGAGATACAGAGCGGTAGCGTGCGCCCGCCGGAGGGACGACAACGGCGCGCATCGATTGGCGCGCTAGCCGTGACCCCCACCACGCTGCTTTCGCTTTCACCCAATGGGGCCTCACTTTCGCGCTCGCCCGCGCGCCGAGCCACGGCAGCCGGCACGCTGTCGTCGCCGGCGCTCAGTGACTGGTACACCCTACGTGCGAGCAAGTGTTTTTCGTCGTGGACTCTCTCCGTGTGGCACGAGAGAAAAAAGAAAAGAGAAGGAAGCGGAGCCTCGGTGTGCGTCGTCGTGTCGTGTATAGCTTGGATCCGTTCGTCGTTGTCGTCGTCGTCGTCGTCGTCGTTGTCGTCTCATTCGTTTGACTCCGTGCACGAGCGAACCGGGGGGGAACGCGTCACGGAACTTCGATCGAAAATTGCGTTCCACGCTGCGCGCGCTCTGCGCCGGTGACCCTGACATTCGACGAACGGGAGCGGACCGACACATTCGCTCGATCGTGCCGGTTAGAGAATCATCATCCTTCGCGCCGAAAGACTGTCCGAGACCTTCGTCCACTAATATATACGCAATTTCGTGTGCGGACGCTCCTCGTTGCCCCGAGGGAGAAACCAATCGCCGAGAGACTTTGCCGAAACTACCGCGGCGTGGCGTCGCGGAACCACGCTGACCTTGACTTTGTTGCACGAAACATATCACGACGCCACGGGCGAGGGATACACACCGAGAAGATCCTTTTCGAAAACAAATCTCGCGATCGTTGTTCAATCGTGGTGTCGAGTGACCGTAACATTTGTTTTTTTTTGTCCCCCGCAAATTCTCCGTGTCGGAATAACGGAGGATAAAACCATTATCATCGAATGACACTTCAGGTCTCAGCGCGTTCGTCCTGCCTGCCGATTTGACCGACTGAGGAGCAAGCCGGTGCGATTATTTTCGTTGTATCGCCCGCCTTTTTTTCTTTTCTGTCTCTTTCTTTCTCGCCTCCAGTACCAGACACATCCGCTGCGTGTCTCTGCGGAATTTATTGCGCGCCACTTGGCGAAACATCAAAGCCAGTCGTTGGATGGGTGTGCGTGCGACGACGCAGCCGAGACGCGGGAATTGTGTGAAGATGAAAGAATAGAATAATAATAACCGGTCACGGATAAATAACGTGAGAGAGAAACGAGAGAGAGAGAGAGAGAGAGTTGTGTAACGCTTACTCGTGCCTAACGCCCGATGATACTGCCACTACTTTGATCGATATATACCACCTCTCTTTGCATACGACGGCTGTGTGTCACTTACCTACTTTCCCTCGGGGAATCATTCGTCACGACAGGTGGAAGAAGAGGATCGCGATACGAGGCGGCGTCGGTTTGTGGTTCACAGTGAGCAACAACGGGTTGGAAGAGACGGATCGGATCGCGAGGGTGTGCTTGACACCGATCCGTGAGGAGGAAGTGATGGCACCGCGGCGTCACGCGAACGGCCACGCTGGTGTTGTACTAATGGAGAACGGCGGCGTCGGTGGCGGCGGTGGAGGAGCCGGTGGCGGTGGCATGAACGACACGATGGAGAACAACCTGCTAACACAGAATCAGACGACCCGTTGCTGCACGCCTACCGGCGAGTGCCTCCGGGGTGATGCTTTAATTCGCTTAAACGCTCTACACGACGCGGTCAAGGTGACGTGCAACAACGAGAGCTGCCCGGTCGGCCAGTTCATGCATCGTGAGTGTTTCGACGCCTGGGAGCAAACGGTGCTCACATACTTGAAGACGTGCGGACGCGCCCGTAGCTGGTCCGAGCGGCAACGACATCAGAACCTCTGGACGAAAAAGGGTTACGATCTGGCGTTCAAGGCTTGCGGATGTCGTTGCGGCCGCGGACACTTGAAGAAAGATCTCGATTGGATCCCACCGGGAAGCGGGAACGCCACCGGTAACAGACAGGACGAGAACGAGGCGAAGAAGAAGAAACGTCGCAATCGTCAGAACACCAGGCCCACGCTGGCCGTTTCGGCTGGCCCGCCGACCCATGGGAATCACGTTTCGGCGAACGGTCGCGGTGCAACCGAGGCGCAGTTGATCGAATCCAGCCGTGGAAGAGCTGGCTCGCTCTCGTCCAGCACCGGTTCCAGCTCACCACCGGCCACTAGCGAACCCAGCGTCAGCCCTCTTCATCAGCCTCAGGTCATTATGAAGAAGAAGAGCAAGATTGACTTCTTCAGCGATCGGGCCCGGTAAGTGCATTTCTCTTTCATTTTTCTTTCTTTTAGCGTTCTCTGCTTGTTGCCCATTTGGTTTTTAGGCGTTTATCTTAACTGTTCGGATAAGCGTTGATCGACTCTATAAATCGAAATGCAGGACGAATGAACAACGTTACACGAGCACACACTGGCTTTTTAAATTTATCACCGAGTTTGTTATCTCTTGTAAGTCGTTTGTTTTTTCCGGAATTGAATATTTTAATTGTTCACTTGCCCTAAGTGAGTCGATCGATTTCACTTTAAAAGTTGATTATTGTTACTATCGAATATATATGTATATACGTACAAGTATATTTTAAAAGCGGCACGATTCAGAGGCGACAGATGATTTCGAAAAAGTTTACGAAAATATTATCTTACCTACTATGCGCAAAATCTCTTGAAATATTTCTCTCGTTTCAAGTCGAGTTGTGATACACTTTTGAAATACGCGCGCGAGATATGCACGTTTCGTAACTACGATGTTATTGGTACTTTGAAACTTTCGTGCTTCTCTTCGAGATAATCGGAAATTTCGAATGTATATAACGCACGTGTAAAAGATCTTAACGTACAATTTGTCACGTTAAGCGTCGCTCGAGTAGAAAATTAATTTCCTGCGCGATGCAAGATGAAGATATACGCGAGGAGTTTCTTAAAGCGGTGACCCTGCAATTACGCGAATTTATGCGGTGGAAAGTAACACCGGGAGGTTTTCCTTTAAATTCGTCGTATACTGTAGATTGGACTGTAGAAGGGATGGGGAAGAAAAGTACACACATAGTTAGCTTGTTGCAAACAATAATTGACCCTGGTAGTCACGACACTCTGGATGGCTTCCTGTGAGGTCCACCGGGACAACGTGTAAGAATACAATTATCGCGATCTCTTATCATAGCGGTCACGTTTCTCTCCCACGCAAGCTCCTCTGACCTTGCAGGTTTTCTTTTAGTGACGTCGATAAGAAGAACGTTCGTTTCGGCTCGCGGGTTTATTAATATACACATGCACACCTTCGAGAATAGTCAGCAGCCATTCTCGTCTTCGCCTCGTTTTCATCCCACGCTATTAGCAATCCGATTAAATTGGCCGAGTGGCTACGATACGAGAACTCCAACGTAATATTTATTATTACTTTGGCGGCGTGGCGTTTTCAACGAGCGAAAAAAATTCCAGCGACCTTGACGGACGCTTGATCTGAATGTTGTGTATAATTACCTCTTCGAGCTTTGGAAAAAGCAGTTACCAATCTTCGATTATTTTTTCGCATTTTTCTTTTCTTTTTTTTTTTTTTTTTTGCGTTGTTAGCTGTACAGTTGTTCACGCTAGTTTTATTATAAAAACGGAGAAAAAAAAAGAAACGGAAAAAGTTTACATCTGATGTTAACGTCTGTTACTTTAGGTAATGAAAATGAAGTAGATTGTATGGGGGAAAATTACGCATATTTCGACGCTAGAACTACCAAAATGGTCGAAACGAATCAATTCATAATTCTTGTTGGAAACTTTGTAGCTGTAAAACGGTGTATTTTTTTGTAAAATGTAACAGT
Source organism: Tetragonula carbonaria (assembly GCA_032399595.1). Taxonomy (NCBI): domain Eukaryota; kingdom Metazoa; phylum Arthropoda; class Insecta; order Hymenoptera; family Apidae; genus Tetragonula; species Tetragonula carbonaria. The sequence goes on from JAUCRC010000008.1 coordinate 10,211,661, forward strand.
TTGTATACTTCATTGTATCATAAAACTTTTCCAATTTTTTTTTTTTTTTTTTTTTAATATTTTAATTTCTCTGATGAAAATCATATATAATATGCTTTAATTGTCGCTAGTTTTAACGTTAAGCGTGAAATATGTACTCTGGCGTCCGGATAATTTTGTGACGGACTGTGTAAACATTTAAAAATTGCAGTCGAGATGGTCAAATGCTCGCTTATGTTGAATATCGCAGTCCAACACACACACACACACATACGTATAAACATACATACGTACATATATCTTCACTCTAGCTTCTTCTTATCATCTTTATACCACCGCAGGAAGACAAAAATGATAAACGGGAGGGTAAGAAGGGGGAGGGGGAAGGATTTCGAAGGATTTTCGATATAGAGCTTTTGTCACGCCCTTGAATGTGTCGTGTTAAAGTTCAGTGTCGCGAGAGGGTGGCCGAGGGGTCGTGGTGAGAACGGTTGAGAATTTAGAATCGCGTATTCCAGAGGTGGGGAGGGGGGTTAAAGCGGACGAACGTTTATTCCGTATGGAAAGCACACGCTTCCGTCGCTCCTTCTTTTATAGCACGATTTGGAAGCTCGCATAAAAAAAAAAAAGAAAAAACGCGGCTGGGAATATTTTCATTTCTTGGTTGACGGAGTTGTTTCGCGTTTTCGCGGCGTATATATATATATATGTATATATGCGACTATAAATAATTCTCGCGATGGAGAAAGAGGGAAGAGAACGGGCGATGCTCGCGAAAATACGTACTTTGCTCGATGGAGCCAGATGGTGGCCAAATGACGGAAAGGACGCGATTTCTCTCTCTTTTGCTCGGTTTCGAAAACTGTGAGAAAAAAAAAACCGATCGAGAAGAGGCCAGCAGAGGAGTTTAAGATCTTCGCGAAGTGAAGCGAAGAACGCGTCCGATGGGCGAGTTACGCGTGTAAACGCGTTGTATCGGCAGCGTTACGTTTTTTTTTTTTTTCTTTTTTTCGGGGCGAGCGTGTTCATTCGAGCGTAGAAACAACGGCGGTTCTTGGCAAACACGTGACATATTCAACCACGCAGAAGTTCACGGATGAATTGAACTGGTAATTCGATCCTCGCTCGCCTCTTTCAAAGGAGCGACCCGATGATCTAAATCGTAGATAGGCTGACTCTGCTTCCTGGCTCTTTTTTCCTTGTGTATATTGTCTCTCCCTTTGTCGCTGCCGGTCTTTAAAAAGAAAGAAAAAAAATTCACCGAGAACAACACGGTGGTGTGTTCATCTGGTCATTTAATCCGCCATCTTTCACGCCATCTTGCGTTTTTGAGAATGTTTAAATTGGAATAGGCGTTAAGCACGCGAATTACGAAAGCTCTTTCGTACACTATAGTAGCCAATTTTATCGTATCGTTAGATAGCGAACGACTGTACATTTTTGATGGAATTATTGGGCATCGTTATGGAATAAAAATGAAATTTCAGTGGCGCGAAAGTCTTAAAAGTATACTAGAACTATAGGTGTAAAATAATGTATTTTTAGAGATTTACAAATGATTTTGTATAAAATATATAAAAGCTCGTGTATTCTCTATTTGTATTTCACATAGCTTTTCGATTTTCTTCATTTTAATGTTTCCGATGAAAATTTTATGCTCTTGTTGGTCCTTGGTAGTTATAATATTTTTCTTCGTAGATCAACACGCGTTACTACAAAATGATTATTTGTAATATTTATAATATTAGTTATAATATTTTTCTTCGTAGATCAACATGTGTTACTACAAAATAATTATTTATAATATTAGTTTATGATATAGTTTATAATGTTAGTTATAATATTTTTCTTTGTAGATCAACACGTGTTACTACAAAATGATTATTTGTAATATTTATAATATTAGCTTGTAATATTTATAATATTAGTTATAATACTTTTCTTCACACGCGTTACTACAAAATGATTATTTGTAATATTGATAATATTAGTTTGATATAGTTTATAATATTTATAATGTTAGTTATAATATTTTTCTTCGTAGATCAACACGTGTTACTACGAAATGATTATTTAATACGTTAATAAATATTAACGCGATTTGTTACTTAACCAATACATACCGCGAGTAGTTACATATGTACCCATTCGCAGTACGTTTAGAGTACAAACGTGGACCTTTTTTGTTTCTGTTGGCCAACTTGGAAAATTGCTTTTCGAAAGACAATGAAAGAGGAAGCTCGCGAATGACGAAGAGACAGAGAGAGAGCGAAAATCAATCGTGGCACGGAGGAAAAGTCTCTGGACGCGGCGTTTTGCAGGATATGAATGAACGTGTGGGGGTCGGTTTTCTCGGGTACGCGTTGTCGGTGTGTATAGGTTATACAGACGCGCGGTTATAGGTCGTTTTCTACAGTTCTCTCTCCCGGCGAAGAGAGAGAGCAAGGAGCGAGAGACGAAGGGCAGCAAACACGACGATTACGAGGATGCCCCACTCGTCGTAGTACGCACACTGGTGGCTATAATACTATATTTAGATCCAGTCTTGGAACCTGTCCTATCTCTGTTTATTTTCTACTGGGTTCGATGGGCAGCAGCTCCTGCTGAAATCGTGCAAATTTCCCATCGCGCGAACGCATCGTGCGCGTCATTCGCAGCGCACGGTTCTTTTCTTTTTATTTCTCGCAGTCGATATATTCCCGTTCTGAGAATCTTGCAACGAATGCTATTCAATTATATATCGAGAGAGCGCGAGTGAGAGACTACTTATGGGGAAAGTGTTTCAAGAAATATTATTGACTGATTTAAAAGGTAAGGTTAGAGGCGCGTTATCTTTGCAACGAGTCAGAGAAGAGTTACGTACCGCTACGTAACTTCGCACATTGCAAACGGGTTTCTCAGAGTGGATTTTTCACTATGTTATGAACAACTTTATTCTACAATACGTTCTTCTTCTTCTTGAAATACCCGGCCATGAAATCAGAAATGTACGATTAAATTCATTTCTGGATATTTCATTCGATGCACGTCGAACGTCAGACGAGTGTTGAAAAGAATTGGAAAAATTGAAATGTTACGTGATATTTTATTTTATTAACCCCGATCTCGATTGTTGAAGAGTGAATTCCTGTCTGGGAACTCTCCCTCTCTTTTTTCTTATAACCTTCGTTGCCAATCAACGAGCGTGACGTTTAGTAATTCCCCGTATCTCGTTGGTTCCTCCACGATGGTGTCATTCTCGGTGTTTCGTGCAGTACGGGGGGACGATGGTTAACTGGAAATCGTTGAGATATACGTTTCACGGTACGAAACACTCTGCCATCTGATATGCAAGCTCTTTTTTATCTGCCTCGATGTTACTCCACGGTGCAAATTATTTATTTTCCACGTTATCGGCGTGCAAAAATCTCTCTCGGCCCCGGCGGAGAAGCCAGAAATTCGTGCATCGTTGCCGATCCCAGGCGCCTCATCCCCCTTTTTATCGCGATCGGAACAATCGGCGGGAGGGGAGGGGAACATGGAAGGTGTTTTCGTTTCGAACGCGCCGATGCGAATCGCGCTGGCAGATATTTCGCTGTTGAAATGCACCGGCGCCGATACTTTTCGACTCTTCCTCTCGTTTCTCCCTCTGCTCCTTTCACTGCCAAACGCATATGCGCATATAAGATGAAAACGCATACACGGTGTTTCGATCGAACCTCGAGGAGATACTCGTTATCAGTGGAGAACAGAGTTGATTTATTTGAATTAAAATTTACCGTTGAAAGCTGAAACGACGAAAGTCGACAAATGTGATTATAGTTTCGAGTTCATTGGACACGTATGAACAAAGTATATGCATTTGCAGATTACTACCACTACTGAATAAATTGTGTAGGATCCTGTCCCGTTAACCCTCTATTGCATGAATTCTTATGACGAGTTGAAAAAAATATATATGACTGTTAGTCTGCTTAGAAATGAGTGTGGTCATGAAATAAATAATAAAGTTTCATTAGAAAATGTTATTTATTGCATTTCACGCACTGTCGCTGTGTGGGAACTTTATACATATGCAGGTACAAAATCGATCAAAAAAAATTGATTCTAACAGCATTCTTATTTTTCCCATAAAACATTGACATGTTTGCATCTCTGTACGTATTTTGCACCCATGCGGGATATATCACACCTTTAAAGAACAATTTCTCTGGATTACGTATACATTATATAACCAGTATGTAACAATTTGTATTACATTATAAACAAAACACCTACCTCAGTGCAATATTTCAGCCAATAAATCGCTGTCTACGCGAAAAAAACTTGCACCAAACAACAGTAACTAGAAATGTTGGCAAACAATTACCAGTAAATTGTCTACTTAATTTACTATAGAACATTTGAAATTTAAGTACCCAATTGGGGAAACGGAATGCAATAGGGGGTTCCTGAATAATGTCTAATTAATGCAGTGATATAATTTAAATGATTTATTATATTAAATAACAAAGAAAAAAACGGAAACAAAACAACAAATGATATATACAAGATAGACAACACAGACAACAATAATCCGAATAAACTCAAACGACACGATTAATTTTTATACAACACAAATGATCACTCTTTCGACCACACTCATTCAACGCTCTTTTCCGATTCTCTCTTTTTTTCACTCGCACGACTCTTTCTTCTTTTCAAAAAGCTCGATGCCGACGCTGTGCTTCTCACATCACATTTATACTTTTTTCGTTCACGCATCTCCAGCAAACAGGCCGTCTATTAAAAGTAAAAGTAACTAAAAATATAACCAATAATTTCGATGCTACATTAATAACTTTGTTATTTGAATATAGTGAAGTTGATCTGTCATCTAACATCTCTTCGCTTCGATTTAATAAGTACGATTTTTTGAAACACCCTGTACACGTATCGAACAAGAGGGGTACGAGCCTGGTATTGGTTGTGATTGGATAAAACGCGACGAGAGGATGATGTTGAGGTGTGTTGGGAAGGAAGAGGGAAGAAAGAAGAAGAGCGAAGGAGAAAGAGAGGAAGAAAGGGTAGAGGGGGGGGGGGCGGGGGTGGGTGCTCGTAGCCTTGACCGTGGCCACCTCCTCAGGGCCAGCGAGCGAAAGAGAGGAGAGCTTGACGCTCTAGCAGCCTCCAAGGCTAACTGCATGGAATCACGCCACCGCGATGTATTTAAACGGGTCGAACGTTGGCAATGTTATTAAAATGTCTCTCCTTGGCTCCTCTCATCTGGCTCTTTCATCCCCTCGAAGAAAAAAGCCACAGCGCCAGCTTCGTCTTCTCACTCGATCTCCATTCCTCCTGTTATTATTTTTCTACTTCTTCCATTTTCTGCATCATGTTTCGCGGATATCTTTCCAGAGACGTCATTCTGGCGCGTTTCTCTCGGGAGAAATTTTGTTCGATCTGTCTCTGATCCGCAGAAATTAGCAAAAATTTCCAGAGGATTTCTCTGAACAAGAAGGACACGAAGTAAGGTGGGATTAAATCTCCCATTCGTCCTCGACTCTGTTCTATGGTTTCAGTTTTGAATGATCCATTATCCTGGACATGTATACACCATCGAATTGCAAATTTCGAGCAGGGTGGAAGAAGGGGGCGTGTTTCGGCGACCGGAATATCGTTGATATTTTCGTCGAATATTTTTCCAGGGAAGCAATTCGAATTTATGCCGTTCGCGATTCTTTTTTCTTTTTTTTTCTTTTCTTTTCTTCCCCCCCATCCAGACTGCTTCGCGATCACAACCACCCTCTCGCGTTACGCCGCGTATATAGAGACATTTCGGCGGCGCAACGCGACCTATAAATCCCGCTTTCGCTGAAGTGCGACGAGCCAAAGGGGGTCTTTTGCTCTTCCCCATCGGGTTACTCGCGTTTTAACCAAAAATAAATAACGAGATGGTACTATTCCACAGCCGTTTCTTCGATCATGCTTTCATCTCTTTTCTCTCTCTCTCTCTCTCTCTCTCTCTCTCACACACACACACTCCCCCTTTCAAACTCGTTCTTCCTACACGATTTTCATCCCCTCTTCGCCGTCGGGTACCAAGCTTCGTTTGTATCGAATAACTCGCAGCGTGGGGTGGAAACTCGCGGCTCTCCTTATTTTGCTCATGTTTTACGATCTCATTAGGCTGTGCAGAACAGACACGATGCGTGTACACGTGTACCTACGCGTATTAAAGATATTCGCGGAGGTACTTTGATGCTTTACGCAATCGCCTACGAATTTATTGAAGGATATTACGCTTTGAAGGATCGGCCACGGTGCATCGCGAGAGGTTCAAAGGGACTGGCGAACGAGTGGATCGCGCTGAGGGGTAGAACCGTGTGTGTAACGGTGAATAAGGGATGTACGATGCTAATGGGAATCAATCTTCAACCTCGGAATTAGCGTGACTCGCGTTACACTAATAACGGTAATTAACACCACAGCGTGTAATATTTGGTGGCAAAGAAATTATAGCGCAACGTGTACAAGGAAAAAAGTTCAACATTGACGAGCTTCTGTCAATATATTTCTTATCACTCGAGTATCCAAAAACATAATCTTCAACGAATACATAAAGTATTTCATGGAAAATTATAAAATTATAAATTGCTCGTTTTTTAGTAGCTTTAAAAAGCGTTAAAAACCGCCAAGACAAAAAGTTTAACATTGACCAGCTTCTGTTGATATATTTTTTATCACTCGAGTATCTAAAAACATAATGTTTAACAAATACATAAAGTATTCCATGGAAAATTATAAAATTATAAATTGCTCGTTTTTTGATCAATTTTTGATAGCTTTAAAAAGCGTTAAAAACCGCCAAGACCAAGGGACTATGGATTGCAATATTGATTTCATCTTTCTTTCTCAGCTAGATTTATCCATTTTGAATCTCGGATTATATTGTCATTTCTCGCAGGGGACGGAAAGAAAATCTTGCGAATCTATATTCAGCAGGCAACGAATTGTCGCGTCGATCCTCGCATACCGAAGATTTAGATATTCGATTTCGTTATTCGAATTACGGTTTTACAGGAGTATCCGGAAAGAGGACGGACAAGAATTATTGAATTTTTGGCGAGGCGGATGAAATTCCAGGCGCGTTTGCCAGTTTAATTCCGAGTCGAAGGGCAATATCACGGGTTCACGAGCGGGGCGGGGGGGGGGTCGTTTTCGGTTGGAATTTCTCAAATTCTTTCGAACATTTCGTTTTACTCGGCGGGAAAACGCCGCTGGTACGTGTAACTCTGGCGACTTTTCTTTTACCCGAGGAATTCTGCCTCGTATAAACGTTGTTTACTCCTCGAAAAAAGAGGGGGGAGGGGGCACCTGCGAAGGTTTTCGTTTCGCGATCTAAAGTTGCACGATTCCTCGAGATTGACTCTCGCTTGTGTGTGTATGTATTCGTATGTGTGTGTGTGTGTGTGTGTGGACTTGCCAGATAACGATAACGTGCCGCATACCGCGGATGAAAGAAGCTCTCAAGTTCGCAGCTGCGTCAGAAAAAGGGTTGAACTGAATAAACAACTCTCCATATATTTACGTGTGTAAATACTGCATATTTACTACGTAGAAATATCTTGTTCGTATCGATCGTTGATTATGGTTCGAGATCTGCAAAAATTGTGCATTAAAGTCTCACTAGCGAAACATCGACGAACTGATCGATAGACTGCGGATTTTTTCATCAATCTCTGTGAGAAATTCGAAGAAATTTTGCGAAAACGCACGAAATGCGGAAGAATATAAATCGTCGAAAGGTGCGATACTCGATGCGTAATGATAATTAATAGAGCAAACAATTTTCTATCTATCCTTCTATCGAATTTTATTCATAAAAATATGAATTTGCGTAGTATCTACCAATCAATTAAATTTCATTCAGTTGACTTTTATCTGATTACGAAAATTCATATATATATATATATATATATATATATATTTGATTAAAAAAAAAAACCACTTCATTGAAGAATAAACACATGTACAAGTTAGACACGAATGATGCAGAAATTCATTCGAAAATACGCAAATACAAATTTAACCACGAAATGCGTCGATGAAAGTGGCACAAGTTTATAAAGTGCTCGTTGTCAGTAAAAAAATGAAATTGTCGAGACTATGGGAAGACTATGGGAATTCAAAGTAAATCGTCGAACACGCGAGAAATATCCAGTGGAAAAGCGAGAAAACGAGGCCGCGGATCTCGCCCCGTCGTCTTTAAGGTATCCTTGGGGCGGTTCGTCGGCCCGAAGGATCGGGGTTCAGGGTCAATCCCCGAACTCTCGTCCTTCCTCTCCCCGAAGATCCATTTTCTTTCCGCTTGTTTCCACTATTGCTTCGCGATTCCACGTAATGAACCGTTTTTTCACCGCAGAAAACCACGCGACAGAAAACGCTTCTGCTCGACGAGCAGCACGCGACGACGACGATGACGATGAATAATTGCTTCGAGTTGTAGTACAGACGTAACCGTGTTTTTCGACGTTCGAATATACACGATCATCTGACAGGTCTCGTGAGCATCACATTAATTATTCGTTGAATATTTATCAACTGTTAGCTTATTAACCTCTTGATCGCCGTGCGCGCATCAGTATACCCTAAATAAAAGCGAAATTCATTTCGATTTCTTAACAGTGACATATAGAATCATTTTCTATCGCGAAAAAAATCGAAAAATATATATATTCTTCCTTGATTTTGGATTTATTCGAAAAAAAAAGGCAAGAGACAAAATTCGCGCGCGAAAACTGTAAATTTCCACTCTGCCCAACTATTTAACTTCGAAGCATACCGCATCATAAATAAATATTAGTTTCATTGTGTATAATATATATGTGTATTTTTTAGACTATAAATTTATAACATTTCAAATTTAGCAAACAAGCATCTAACTTTTTTAATATTTAGTATTTTTGATCTATTGTGGTGGCAACCCTAGTGAAAATCAGGTGTTTTTTTTTTGTGCAAATTATATCCTAATTATGTAAATAAAAAATATTTAAATTATTTATCTGTTAGTAAAAGTACGTTTTTCTTAAAATTGAAAATACGCGGTCCTTAAAAAAATCGGCGGCGATCAAGAGGTTAAAACTAGTATCTCTACTGCTCGTTGGAATCGCGAATAGAGAAATTGATCTCTCACTTTTGCTTCCGGCGCGTAAAATTATTGCATTTGACCGAGCGAAAGCTGTGCAGCTTGAAGACGAAAAAAAAAAAAAAAAAAAAAAAAAAAAAGAAAAGATATTTTATAGACAAAATCGATTGATTTCAAGCGACGCGCGTCGTCTTTCGTGTCAGTCCTAGAAATAGTGGTATTTCAAAAATTACATTATTTTCTAATTGTCATTGTAATGCTCGACAGTCGAATCTTGCGAGTTACACTGATTGTGGAAATAATCGAGCAGAAAGTATCATCATAAGTGTTAAACGTGGGTCGTTCGAAGCTTTGTTAACAAATATGATGTAATAAAAACATGAAACGACAGAGAGGCACTTTAAGATGATAAAATTCGAATGTTTTCAAGAGTGTGTCTGTTCGTTTCCAATCCAACGACTAAAAATCGGTATTTTTCTGGAATGATAAAAAGCGCCCGCGGTATGCCTTTCAAGGGTTAATAAAAGACTTCGGACGGCCTGTGTTTACATATGTTATTTTTTCCTTTCTTTTTTTGCTTAATTATGTATTCGTATTATAATTACAACGTTCGGCTATTAAATCAAAGCCGGGAGGGAGGGGGGGGGAGATAACACTCTCGTATTATGCATACACGATGGCAACTCTGACATTTCAACTCGATTATTATGCATTTGCAATCGAACGAGGCCGTATCGATTACTAGTTGTTCATTTTGTAATTGTTCGGTACGATTTACCGGTGGGAGGGAGAGAGAGAGAGAGAGAGAGAGAGAGAGAGAGAGGCTGAGGTTAATCGAATCGTCGATAACCGAAAATAGAATTTTTACGGATCGGCTGCTATCGGAAATTTCGCCGCTCGTTCACCGCAGTTTGTTCCTCCAATTTAATACGCACTTGTTTTTTTTCATTGTGTGTGTTTCACGAACGAGAACAAATATTTACTCGCATGCGGATGTACAGTATCGTTCATAAGTATTTCGGACGCTCGAATTATTGGCGATGTGTAATATGAAATGTATTTCAAACGAAACGCGTAATTTTGAATTCAGATTTTCGTTCATTATCACGAGTAATTAATGGTGTTCATTATCAGGTACTCTCAAGTTTTACTAGAATACTTAAATTAAAATACTAGAATATTAAAAATTTTGAACATTCGTTCTGTTGACAAATTTTTTTTCCTTTTTCATTCGGATCGCGGATTTTTCTCCATTTATACACTCGTGGGAATTAAAATGTCATTTTATTGTAACTTAGCGAATAAATTATTTAAAATAGTATAAATATAGTTTAAAATAGTATAAAATAAGTGAAGGAAAACACTATGATATGCACAGTAAAAAGGAGCACTTAACACGAAAAGGATGAAAAATTGTCGATAGTTTAGACTGTTATTTTAATACTTTAAAAGAAACTTACACGACAATCTTTAGTCTCATTGGCGCGGGGCTTCTACTGTCCTAAGTTTTTTTTCCTTTTTTTTTTTTTCAAAAATCGCGTTGCGAATGGGGAAAGCAAGACATTTATTCTCGAAAATCCTCAAGCTTCGAACATCTGTGAAAATATTAAAAAAAATTTCTTTGTAACCTGATCCATCAATCGGTTTTGAAGATTGAAATTTTCTCTTTTCTTTCTTTGCCATTTTATTGAACTTCGAACATCAAGGTTAGAGAATCACCGTTGGAGGGCAAATTTTCTTTTCAATCCTGTACATTATATTTTTGTGGTATAATAAAAATATTAATCCTTTGATGCGATTGCGCTATTCAAACACATTGGAATGTTAATACGTAGGCCTCGCTCCCCGTTTTTTTAGGGCGAATTATCGTCGAATCGCGCGAATATAATTCGACAGGCATCGGCTACAATTTACCTCGTTGTGCGTTTGCATTTCGTTCACGAAACAGGCTTCACGCAATTAAAGAATAATACTCCGAGGGCATGGGAAAGCAATAAAAGAGCCGAAAACGAAGTTAACCGAGAGAATCGGTATTCTCGTAAACGTTAGCGGTTCCGTTGCCCCTTAATCGTGACGTTTACCGATCCCATAAGACGGCAACGATTTATGCGTTTCTTCTTCTGGAGCATAACGAGAAGTTCGGAATGATTGTTTTATAAAAATTTGCTCTCATTAAGTGGAGAGAGTTTCCACCAGGCCGAGACGTTTTAAACGATTCCCCTTAGAATTTCTCCAAACTTTATTAAAACAAGTTGATCCCTCGTTATATTATTTTTATTTATTTAATTATTTAAAAAAAAGAGAAGAAGAATGATTCTTCACGTAATTTAAAGGAGAATTAAGCACCGTAAAGATCAATATATATTTCAATATATCGTACACGTAAGTTATCGCATTTTTTTAACGACGTTTATAATTATTGTTCATCTTAACTAATTATCCTTTAATAGCGAAACGAAGTTTCAAGTATGTTAAAAAAAGAAACAAAAAATGATCTTCCACTTAAGTTGAAAGAGAATTGAATACTGCAAGAATTGATGATATATGATGTGTGTATTTCAAATATGTATCTCGCATACAATTTATCGTGTCGTATAATTTTCATTTAGTGCCGTGCATCGACTTTTTTTCCCCCCAATTTTTTCTACTAAAACGGCAAGCTAGCAGCTAGCTTGTAATATATTCCCAGGGAAATATTTTCATTTTGATCGAATATGAAAAATAATTTTTCGAGATGATGATTGGTAACCTACTCAAATATAAATACGAGTGCAAAGGGTTAAAGAAGCTCCTTACATATTCTCTGATTTCTCCTGTTCTTCCACATTGGTCCGTAATTCCAACGCGTCTGGTTAAAGATTTTACGGTTTGTTCTTTTTTTTCCCCTCGAACGAAACGTGGCGGCGAGAGCGGGAAAGTTTATAAAGGGATTAAAGTTTATTATATCTGGCTGCTCAGCGGGGCGACTACCGCGAACTTCAAATTTCCACCCCTAGGCTCGTTTACAGTTTCCACCCCCGCTGTTGCTTCGTCCGTTCGCTGTACATCGTTGTTAAAAATAATAACAGGGCGACTTTATTATCGGCGCGTTTTTAACCAACGTCTCTTCCCTTCCCCCCCCCTTCTTTCTCCCCGCTTGTAACAGAGAAGAAAAGAGAAAATTTCGACGAAACATTTTTCGAAATTTCATTAGCATCGCGAGACGAGAATTTTCCAAGTCACATGCCGATATATCGATAGTTTATCAAGTAATTTTTATTAAGTAATTTATTTTATTTATTATTTTATTTTATTAAGTAATTTAATTTTTTTTCCACACGGTGGAGGAATAAAAATAAATATATTGCGAGATTTAATAAGAAACTGTAACAATAACTGTTTATTTCAATTTATGTGTAACAGGATCTTCACGACGAACGTTTGCTCTGGTTGATTCTTAACAACTGAGAATACAATATATATATATATTTTGTTTTTTTCTTTTTCCATTTGTAATCAACGTCGTCGCTGATATAGTCAATAATAAATAATAATATATAATATAATAAATGAATATAATATATAATGTAATAATAAAATAATAACATTTAATATAACAAATAAACCTCGTTTCAGGCGCGCCGTCACGTATACAATGTATTCTTACAATTAGTTACCAATAACATTCTTGGTAACGGTCTATCAGCTCTAACCTGAAATATCGAAGTAAAATTCTTTTGCAAGTTGCGCGCAGATAGAAGTTATCTTGCGCAATTGTCATTATTTGTTCCTCTATCAGTGTTTGTTGAACAAGAAAAAGTGTGTACGTAATAGCTCTTAGTTTCTCTGTCGACAATCATTGTTTGCATTTTAACAATCATTTTGTTATTACTTTCGTGATATAGGCAGAGGTTCTATTTGCGATAACGCTTGTGTTCCCTTTCCATATAAAAATAAAATAGGAGCCATTGTCAGAAGAATCCGAAGATTCTTTATTAGATTCTGACCCGAACGACGCATAGAAGATAGTTAACGAGGGGGAAAAAAAAAATTCAAAACCGCAGAAGTAATAAAATTTCGTTTCGAAACGCAGCGTTATATCTGCGTTTAACGCCAAGCACACACTGTTTCACGGAATTCCACTTAATGTACCTGAACCTTTTATACACACGAGTCAAAGTTACAGTAAAACGTACGTATTCTGACGTGAAACTGCTGAATTCGAAACTATCGAGAAAGTCAGTCTGTATTTACAGAAATTTTTTTCCAAAAAAGAAAAAAAAAAAAAATTCGACTTCTAGAAGGTTGGTAAAATTTCCAAGCGTATGCGCGATACTCGCTCGTAAAAGATGTTCTCCGTGGCGAGTGATCGAATACCTGAATACATGCGTATGTAGCTCGCGGAGAGAAGATTGCACGACGTGAGTTTAAAGGCGGAACGCGCTCGCATGATTCATTCGGTAATCGGCCCGCGGTACGGTTAGCCGTTTAAAAATAAATGGCGCGCTGCAGATATCGACCGTGTTTAAAATTAGGCGCGCGAAATTCACCGCCGGTTTCGGCGCGAACGGAGAGGGGAACGCGAATTGTTTTTTCTGCCGGGCGAATTAACGCGAACGTGCTAATAAAGAAACTTAATTTAGGACTTTCACCGGGTAGTATAGAGGGGCAGGCAGAAAAACAAGGCTTGGAAACCGGTGCCCCCTGGTTTTTTCGTTCCGCGCTCGCAACGAGGTGTTTGTCAAATTTTATGCAAATCAGTCCGATCGGTATAAAGCCGGGACGAAGCGAACGTTATTAACATTCATAAACTTGCTTGCTTCTCGTTTCTTCTCGTTTATTTCTTCGAGACCCTCAGGAACACCTCAACTTCTCTCTTTGCCCTCGAGAACATTTTTCGTACCATCTGCCGGCAATTTATTTACGAAATAGCGAGCGCGAGGCATCACGTCGAATAAAACGACACACAGCATTGAAAATAATTATCCGGTTGAAATATTTTAAATTTCAGTGTGAAATTTCGTTTATTCTAGTCTAAGTCGTCGAGTACAGTACGTGGAAGTTAATGACTCGTAATTTCGATCGCTTGGAAAATTTTCTTCTCCAAAGTTTGTAACCACTTTCGTAAGAAGTTTCGTTTACGCGAATTATTCGAATGATGATAAGTCGTATCCTTGAGAATTTCTTCTTTCGAAACTTTATTGTTCCTCTCACGTCGTTGTATTATATCACATCGTACAGCCTTCATCTCTACGTTCTTGATAAGTCTCAATAATTATAAAAAATTTTACAATTTTTAGCTGTCAGCTAAATTTAAGTATGACGAGGTCTCCCCTTACAGGGGACAGTATCGCGAGTGCAAAGGGTTAATATTCGGGCACTAAAATATTTTGAACTGTTACAATGTTTCGTAAGAAGCGATATGGCACGGTAATGAACTTTGGCTCGTTTTCAAGCTCGAAGCCGCTGCTTTCAAAACGCATAGTTCGTTTTATTTTAAGATGTTTTGTACCGTGACGGTGCGTTACGTAGCGTTGAATAATGGAAATAAATAAAAGTATTTTTCTTGTCGAAAGTTGTCGCAGTACGTAAAAGCATATTGAAACATTTTTTTTGTTTTTCATGATGGAATTTTTCTACGATGAATCTGAAGATTTAAGCCTCCTCCACTTTATAACGACCTATTGAAAAACGATCGAAACTTTTGTCAGTGAAGTAATTTGGCTCAGACGACGAAAATTCAAGGAGTTTTCGTTTTCGACCGATGTTCGAAGACGACGAAGGTTGTTTCAATCTTCAATCCACTCGTGAATAAAATTTTCAATATTTTTACACACGCAGTGACAATTTTACAGCACGTTCGGAGAAGAAAAAACTGTCTTCACTGTGTCATTTTGGAACAAAAGAAGAAAAACATGTTTGAATAAAACGAGCGGTGCATTTTAAAAGTGGTATAGAGGCTTTAAGCTCAGATTTGCTTTTTACAAAATTACAACAAGAGTTGAAATATTTAATATTGATTACGTATAATCGAGTACGTAAGATTTAGTACGTCACTAGTATAAGATAAATCGAAAGAGTAAATTCAATCGAGTACATGAGATGTAACATCCTCTGGCCAAAAATGCGTTCATCGCATCATACTCTTCGAACAAGATTTATTCCATCAATCGTTCTCTCCAGTATTGTCCTTTTTCGTTGATTGTCAGATTAAAATTGTGGCGCATGTTCAAAGCGATTTTTACAAAAATGGATAGATATTGAAAAGACGAATGCACGAGATTGCATTGTATAGTCTTCTTCTTTATTTTTTTTTTTTTTTTCTTTTTGGAGATTTAAACCACACCCCCCCTCTCTCAGTGTCGATGATCGAACTGGAATTTCAACGACGACAAATTATGGCAGATTCGACCGTTTCACGGGAACGCGATAAACACGGTCTCGGAGCCACACACACACACGGGCTGTTTCGACGTGGCCGGCGATACACGACCCGAGTGTTTTATTGCAAAAATGTTTATCTGACCGGGGCGAAACGTTGCGTTGCGGAGGGAACCGGTCCGACCGGTTCCATTGCTGGGCCACTTTCGGGAATCGGAAACAAATGTCGACCGATATAGAAATCTGGCCGATTATAAGCTTCGCCGGGAACGGTTCTGCGCTAGTGCCGAGCGCGCGATTTTGTACGCGAACGATTGTGTAAAATCAGCGAAAAACAAATCTTATCTGACGCTTAACATCTGACTGAGTGGGATTTGCAATGTTTATGATAACGCGTAAATAGCGAGCGACTTTTGGTTTGGTTTCGCTTGTCACGGCTGCAAGTTTTATCGGTTTTTATGCTTTTTTTTTTTATCGTCGTTGCTGTTAAAATGCTGGTGTTTTTTTTTTTTTTTATTGGTGGAATTGCACGTAATAAACCGTGTCAATAGCTACTACAACTTGACATAATTTGCGTGTTAAAATAGCTCTTGTATATCGTTGTTGATTGAACGTGCAATTTATTCTCTCTATTTATTTCTTGATATCTCCCTGGTTTGAATTTTCGTAATCATCTTTTTTTTTTTACGGAATTTTTTTTTATTTCTTTCCCACGGTCAAACCTTGGCAAACTCTTTTGGCTCGGCATTTTTCACGCGATGCAACTTCTTTTTTTAATTTCTTAATATCTGCCGTTTTGAATTTCGTAATTATCATTTTTTTTTTTTTTTACGGAATTTTTGTACTTTCTTTCCTTCGAACCTTTGCAAACCACTTGGCAACTTGGCACTAATATTTGATATTTTTCGCTTATGTGCAACTTTTTCTGTTGTTTCTTAATTTCCTAATTTTTCCCTTTATTTCTAAATTTCTTCCGCTTCGAATTTTGTAATTATCTTTTTTTCTCGAAATTTTTATACTTCATCCTTCTTAACTCCTTAACATATAATGACGTCTGGGAGACGTCATACGTTTCTTAAGGACTATGAATTATTAATTTGTTCTTTCATCATTTTTTATTAATTTTCTTTACAAGTATTGCGTTCGTGGCATTTCTCAGTACAAGTATAAGAGTATAGAAGTTATCTTTGTCGAGTTTACACAAATGTTAAAAAATGAAAAATATATATCATTTTTTGGTTATATCGAATTTCACTTAATTCGTATGTTAAGGGGTTAAAACCTTGGCAACGCTTATCAACTTGGCTCGGTATTTTTCGCTTAGGTGAAACTTTTTCAATCGGTGCTAGAAAAGGATAATAGCATATTTAATTTAGCGTATCTAGAATTTTTATCAATCGTAAAGGTATTCTACTACGTGAGTATTTTTGCTCTTGAGAAGTAATTTTTTCTTTTTTTTTCATCATTATTTAACCGGATATCAGTACAAACTAGAACAACAAATATTCGTCAAGGATATATTTCTTGTCGAGTTCCTTTTTGTTATTAAGTGCACTTAACATCCAAGGCGTTTATTTTTAATATATCATCCACGAGAGGTGAGACAAACGCTCATTAAAATTTCAGTTCTGCCGACAGTCCATTTAATCGTAATTATTAATTTACATAAATACAGTTCTGCTCGGAAGAAAAAACTCTCTCGTTATTTTCCTTAATTGCATTCGCAAGGAAAAAAAAGACCGCGAACTTTCATAAACATCTGCAGTCTATTTATAAGCAATATGTGTTTTTACATCAATGAAAAAGACATTTTAAATATCGTAACTCATTGCTTGTTGATCGTCGACTCATTAACGGTCGAGGCCGACGTTGACCCGGGTAACACGCACTACACACACGTCTAAAAAAAGCTCTCGGCGACGTTACTTCGCGATGTTATGTCACTGTGTCGCGTGCGAAGAAAAAAAAAAAAAAAAGTTCCGTCACGAGACATACGCGCATAGACAATGAAATTGCTACTCGTTTACATTTGAAATCGCAAAAAACGTCCAATCCTCGTTCATAAATATTAGGATCTTTGCTATAGGAGGTTTGATCATTCGATCGATCGATGAGAATTTTGCAATTTAAATAATGAATTGACAATTACGCAGCGAATTGTAATCGGTAATGCAAGGTTTTTTTTTTTAAGAAATATAATCGAAATCTTAAAAAAATATACCTAAGCGTATTTGTTAAAGTAAATTTAGTAGTGTTGCAAAACAGAAAATTAGAAAGATAATCACAGATTTACTTAATAGTTTGTCCATTAATCCTTCATTGTTACATTCTCTTTTTATGTTCAGGACGTTAAAATATTTACTATTATTGTTAAAATATTTACGTTAAAATATTTACTATATTTGTTATTCAGTATTATCAATATTTAATTAATTACATGGCAGGTCAGCTCTCATTTTTTGTCTCCTTTCTTTTTTTATAACGATACGACGATGTTTAGAAACGAATAATGTAACTTGAAAACATTATATTAATACAGTATATTCATTATCTTTTGGTCAAATATTGCGAAAACGTTGTAAATCATGATTTAAAGAGTAAGCGACAAAATTCTTATATAAAAAAGTTGAAATGAATTACCGAAAACATACACATTATTTTATTAGACAAAGTAAATTATTTTCGAAACTTTAATTTTATCAATAATTAATAGTTTTCACTTTTTCGGGTGAATTTGGCATAATTTTTACAACAGGCACTCCTTCAAAATTGTCCAAAACGGGTTCTATGTCAGTATCAGACTACAAGTCATCTTCAGAATCACTATCATTTTCAGAGTCACTATATTGTAAAGGATTTAGACGTGGGCGTCTTCTTGTCACAACAATATCACTATCGTCACTATCATCACTATCAAAATTAGATTTTAAAAAATCTTCAGTTATCACTAGACTCACAATATCAAATAAATTGTCTGCACATATTTCTTTTTCGTTCTCCATTTTAGATTTACTTTATTATTTGATTTCGATAAAAATAGGTTAAGAAAATTAACAAGTAATATCCCTGAAATTTCTTAAATATCCGAACACCCAAGTGCTTAAACTTTGAATAAACTTCTACACGCAGTACCGACTAATACGTTTTTAAATTAATTTTGTTTTTTTTTTGCGTTTGCACCCTTATACGACGCGACTGAAGCTGAAATCAGTATTTTCGTAGAATTATCTCTGTTTGGTAAAAATTACGTTTTAATTTATTTCGGACTTAATAAAGCAACAATCAATCATTTACTGCAATATACAAATGACGAATTTTCGTCATGCGGACGAATATATGTGTTAAGGTTTCAAGTGTTAAGGAGTTTCAGTCATTTCCCGATCAATTGTTCGTGTACAAGTTTGCCTGTGTTGCCATTGATTAGGGACTGCTGCAGGTACATATCCGGCAAGAATAGGTCGTTAGAGAGGGAGATAGAGTCTGGAGAAGGATTTTGTGAATTGACGTGATCCTGAGGGAGGTCGGCGCGGTCACGGAGCGTTGGCCCTTTAAACTCCTCCGTCTCTTCCCGGACATATTCATACGCGTGGCGAGAGGAAGAGGAGAAGGAGGAAAATTTCCCCTCCCATGAGCCATTGTATTAGTCTGTAGAAGCGAGGAGAGGAGTCTAGGAATACTCCGACAGTGTCAGATGCGAACAATGTCGAGCGTATAAATGTATAATGCGGCCGTCAAGTCTGGATAACAACGGAGCAGCACTCCAACCTCTAGCCGTGACAGTGAGCACAGCCAGGTTTAATTTGAACAGCGCCTATCAAAGATTTCGCGCGAGCGGGGCAGATCCTCTTCCGATTCCTCTTCGTCGTGAAATATGCACGCGGCGACTTTTTGTCGCTCGTTGAGGAATATTATCGAAGATATGTATATCTCTCGTTGGAACAGAGGAAGATCTCGAGCAATTTCCCAATACTCCGCCAGAGTTGGAAAGTTCGTCGCTTTTGTATCAGTCGCAGAGGACACGTCATTTTTTTATTTTTTTATTTTTCTCAGGATCGTTTTCGGGTCTCGAAGTTGTAATCGACGAGAGATTCTCGCTCTCGAATTCTTGTCGAATCAATTTTTCACTGATGAGAAATTGCTCGATCCTTCTTCACTCGTCGCCCAAGATAGAATTTGGAATTTCTCGCAAGTCGTCGCTTAATTTCAGGTTTAGTGGCAGGAAGAAATGTCGAAAGAGAGAAATGATTTATCTGAAACGAACCCTTTACGATATAGTTATTTGAATCAGCGCACGATGGTATTATGCAAGAATTAATGAAGTAACTTTCAGGAATAAAGTAACGTGCACGCGCTGTTGAATCGGATAATGGAAAGGGAGTTACGTCATCGTAGAACGCTGGTCATCGACACGTTACAAATTATTATAATTACTTAATACTACGTTATTAATTATCATTTCGTTATCATTACGTTCGCTGCGTCAGGATCGGGCAAATTTTGTTCCAGATGCAGATGAAGATTGACAGTTCGAAGTTTTCGCTAATTTATTATTTTCAATCAAGTAACTCCAATCTTGGATCCGAACTAAATGAATCATTTTCACGGATGACTCGTTTGTTTGAATTAATTCGTTGAGGTAGAATAACAAATAACTGAATGCAGAGATTATTCGTAGAAACAAATGCAAAAGTACAAAATGAAGGAAAATGTCGTTTTACTCGATAGTCACAACAGCAATGAGTTGATTTCGAAAAAGATCGTTCGCTTGTTCAACGGACTTATGAAATTATTTCTAGGTCGACTCTATTCGAGTCGAATGAGAGGAGATTACTTGAATGATCATTTTTCAAGTTAATATACTGCATACGTGCCTATACTCTTATTTCAAATCTGAATAACAATTCTAACAATCACGCGATTCAATTTCTCAGATAATTCCTCCTCTTAGGTATTTTGTCACTCTGTGCACTCCGTTGTCGCCGCAGCGGCGACATCGAAAAGAAACATTGTTTTTTTAATTTAAATATTTTATATATTGAGTTTAAATATTCTTTAATTTTTCTTGGAAGCCTATGCTGTTAGTTTGTACAAATAGTTGCGTTAAAATTATTATTATTTTTCAAGTTAATGTACTGCATACGTGCCTGTACCGACCTATGCTCTTATTTTTTAACTCTAAATAACGATTTTAACAATCGCGTGACTCAATTTCTCAGATAATTCCTCCTCTTAGGTATTTTAATCCTTTGTGCACTCCGTTGTCGCCGCAGCGGCGACATCGAAAAGAAACATTGTTTTTTTAATTTAAATATTCTTTAATTTTTCTTGGAAGCCTATTCTGTTAGTTAGTCTGGAGTTAGCCGATAGTAAAAATGATTCGGAGTTGCTGCATAGGTTATATTAAAAATTGTTCGGAGCGCAAAGCGTTTCTTTCATTCGCCTCTCGTCGTTGCAATGAACGATCAACTTTTTTTTTTTCTTTCGCGCGGACAATCGGCAAAGAAGAGGAGAAAGAAAAAGGGGAGAGGAGCGTTCGAAGCAACTCTCTCCCACAGGAAGAAAAAGATTTTCACGTTTCACGCGTGCTTTATGTATACATCGGCGGCGGGTGCAATGTGAATCCTTGTTTATGCGAGCCCTGCTGCTATCTTCGGTTTTCCTCCTTCGTTTTTCTCTTCCCTACTTCTTCTTCTGCTTAAAGTTCTCTAGAAGCTGGCTCAGCGAGAAAGTAAAGGGAAGAAAGAGGCTCGAGAAGATTTCCTCCTCTCCCTCTGTTTCGCTTATATTTCTCGGACACCGAGCATCGCGCGTAGTCAAGTGTAAATTATTACCCGACCTGAGGGTGGTTTACTGCTAATTGGTTTGTTAACGTCGTGTTTACCTCTCTCGGGACGCCGATTTTTCTTCTTTCGCCTCGTCCTTTCTTCGAGCTAAATAGCCCAGCGGATCTCGTTTCTATTGCCGAGTGGAGTAGCTTTTTCCTTTCTTCCTCTGCTCGCTTCTCGAAATATCAAACGGATAGTATCGACTGGTCGATTTACTGGAAAAACGATTTCTCGACCGGTTATTTTTTTTTTTTTGTTTTTCTTTTTTACTCTCGGTCGGTAATTCACCGACTATCGTTTGCTACTGTTGCTTCATTTCTTCTACGAGGCACGGTCATTCCTTCATTTCGCTCCAATGAAACGTTTCGAGGGCCAATTTTCTTGCAAAATTCTTCTTTGCGAGTTCTCAGTTTCTTCGTTCCCACTTTTCTTCAATCCCATTTCATTATACACGCTGCAGAATAGGATTTCCAGTGAGAACGATACGATCGATTATATCGGTATCATAAATTTCCATGCTTTTCAAGAATGTTGTACACTGAAGTTGTAGTTGAATTTATCTCGACTGAAGCCAAAGATCACGGGAGATTATATTTCAAACCTCGGTATTCAGCGAGAGAGCATCGTTATCGTTCATTATAGCTTGACATTTTCAACTGTACGCGACTTTGCCCAAGACTATTAATCGACTGAAAAGAAAGGTTTGCACCTAAACGAAAAATACTGAAAGTTGATGCGAAGTGTGGATTTGAGAAAAAAAAAGGTATAAAAATTCTGTGAAAAATTACAAAATTCAAAAGAGAATAAATTATAACGTAACCAACAATGATACAATATAAATAGATAGAAATATCTATTTAAATAATAATATTATATGTTCCATGGTAATAGTTCCAATAGTTTCTACGTAAATATATTTCTTGCAGTATCAAACGTTTCATTCGAGAATACTTCGTCTACGAGACAGAATATTTAATTCTATAAGATATTGTATTACAATAAAGCATGTTTTGTTTTATATTAATTACAATGTTGTTCAAAACTCTTCGCTTGTGACATTCGTCTCACTTTCGTTCATCATGTGGAATTACACAATGCAGAAACAGAAACAATGGTTTTTCACCCAGTGATCGTCATGGTTATATTCACACCTTCACGTGTTGCAAGTAAATGTCTCGCCATTTCCACGTGAAATTTCACATTGCGCATTTTCAACCACGAAACCACTCGCGTCTCGTTATCAGAATCTTACTCGCGGAAAATGCTTCTCAAACGTGCAAAAGCGTGCAAAAGAAGAGCGCAACGATTAGGATCGAACGAGCTAAACTACTGTTTTTTCTTTCTTTTTTCTTTTTCTCTCCGTGGAAGCGCGAGTCTCTTTGGAAATGGCAGAATCCTATCGATGTATATATATATATATATATATACCTGGGTCTTCGTTTGTCCTCTCACGACAAGTCGAGCGCAAAATTCGTTTCGACTTACGTAACGCGATTGTGCCGCAAGAGAGAGAGAGAGAGAGAGAGAGAGAGAGAGTTCGCGAACGCACGCGCGATGAGGGGGACCATTACGAAACCGATTGGTCTCGACGACCGGTTGGCGCCGCGGTGGATTACTCGTTTCCAATTTCTGTCCTCTCTCTCCACTGGCGCGCACCACCAGAAGGAATTTTTTAATTAGAGACACGACGGACAAAGGTTACCTATGCCGAGTCTCGCACACGAAAGAGAGAGAGAGAGAGAGAGAGTGTTCTCTCTCGTAATGGCCTCCGCGTCCTTTCCGACGCGGGTTTTGCACCGGCTGGAATCCACGTGTGTGTGTCGTCTGTCTAATTTTCCTCTCTCTCTCTCTCTCTCTCTCTCTTCCCCTGTCTAAGCGTGCGTGGAATAGAAACCATTGTAGGAATTTACAGAATCCGAAGAGATTCCGAGGTGAAAAGGGTACTCGCGTCGGAAGATAATGAAGTTGGTGGACGATGGTCCAGGTAGACTCGGGCAACGAAGAAACGTTTCGAATCTTTTTACCTTCGGCGATGATTATGTGCTTTTCAGTTTATTCAAATGAAACAAACGATGGCGCTGAGATGGGGCCCAAAATTTGTTGCCGGGCCCTCTTCGTGCCAATTTTTTTTTTTTTCTCGACGCGTCACTGAATTATATTTTGACGACAGAAACGTGTTTTTTACGAATAGTGAAAAAAAGAAGGTAATTTGTGGAGATGGAAGGTAATTCGTGTTTTTACGAATAGTAAAAGAAGGACATTGGAAAAAGAGAAAAAAAACAACTTACTTTCTAATGGGTTTTAGCGAGCCTGTTTGTTGACCGAATTAATTGTGGCGAGGATCGTCGAATTTCTTTAAATTCTCGATCGGTACTTATTTTGTCATTAATTTCATTGGACGAGAAAACTTCTCTCCAGGTACTTTCAAATAGGCACGTATATTTTCGAGGTTTCGAGAAGCACCGGAAGATAGGATCTTCCAAAAATTTATCAAGTCAACGTGTCACTTGTGGAACAGGAGGGGAGGGTATCAAATTTTGCTTTTAAAAAACTAAGGTAGATCGATCGTGACGATATGCGGACTAAATACTGAAAATAGTCGAGTTAATATTTCAATATTTTTATATCTCGTATTATTCTTTTTATTTGTTATCAAAATAATAATACTTGCTCTATGCGCCACCAGAAATCATAAAATGCAAATCGGATTGTCATCGTATAGCGAACGTTTCTGTTCGTGATTCGCACAATGTGTGCCGAAGATTGTGTTGAAGATTGAGATGACAGAAGATGACTTTTATTTGAAACGAAGCTAAGTCGTGAGTCGTTTAAAATTACAAGGAATACTACGCGATATCATCGGGAACGGAAGAGACTTAACAAAAGTTTTCTGAAATATTAATTTCAGCTCGAACAGTGAAACGTTTCGTGACGTTTGTGACGCCTTTTGCATCGGATGTACATTTCTCCGTGAAAAGTGGTCAAATTGTATTTTGTTTGTTTCACGATGTTGAATATCTGTCGTGAATGTTCATGAAATAATGTTGTAACGATTTAGGTGCTGTATGTACCGACAGTGTTATATAAAAATGTAAAATACGAGATGTTTGGGATTCGCCAAAAATTTGTACGAAATTAATTTTACCCAGAGCAGCGAAAAACGTTTCGCAATGTTTTATCGAAATATTAAATGTCTCCATGTGTGAAAAATGATAAAACGTATTTCGTTGTTTCGTGTTCATTTTTTTGTCACGTTTATAAATAATTTTACGAATCCGCGTACTGTACACGCCGTTATATAAAATGTTATTGATTGTAAATGTCCAACGGGACCGGACACGTACTAAATATATTACTATTATGAAATCAACGAAAACCAGAGATCGAAAAAGCTAGGAAACTTTTAAATAGGTTCGACTTGAAATTTACGATGGATCGTGGAACACTTTTTTCGAAAGATGTTCTTACGTTACGAGTCCCCGATGAGAACAGATGAATAAATGTTTCTGAAAAACAAAACAGACAGAGTGGAATTTGTAAGATATAAATATAAATATAAGAATTTTCCTCGGCAATATTGTTCGTCGATATTAAAAAGAAAATTTTGCTCGTAGCAAATATTGACACTGAATGCTTTAATTAACGCGAATAATATTCCAATATAAAAACGGATTTTTAATTGAAATAACTTCCATTAGTTTTTATTATACATATTCCAAAAGTATATCTGTTCTGAACGCTGTTCAAAAGTGTTGCTTTAAAATTCCAAACAAAAACAGGTATTTTTTTATACACTGGTATTTTTTAATATTTTTTTTATATACACAAGTAGTTTTCTTATATATAAAAATATTATATTTCTTCAGTGAAATAAAGTTCGAACAGAAGTTTTTCAAAAAAAAGAATTTTTTTGTTTCGATCCCTAGCGAAAATCGTTATAGGAATTTACAGAATCCGAGAAGTTTCCCAACCGGGTAGATAATAGACTTCGTCATAGACTCTCGAGGTTAAACCCTGGAATCAGGATCGTGTTCCTGTCCACTATCACCGAAGATTCTCTAGATTCTCCAGAGACGTAGATAACAGAGGAGACTCACCTGGCAGGATATGAAAGTCTAGCTCTTAACGAACGCAGTTCAAAAGCCGGGGAGAGACACTCGTGTAAGTTCGAAGCCATTTTCTGAAACTCTGGCCGCGCGTTCTCTCTCTTTCTCTCTTTCTCTCTCTCCTGGAACGTGTCGGACGCGTAATCCGGAGATTCGTTGCGCGTGTAACTGCGTACGAGCAAACTCGAAGCGGATTAACCGGTGGACGAGTTTTCAGGTAATCCTCCTCCTCTCCCGCTCTCTTCGACCCTTGGATTCGCTTCGGCCGGTTATCAAAACGGACGGATAAGTCTCTCTCTGTACAAGGAGCGTCTCACACGCGGCCACGGACTCCCATTTCGGTTTATTGGACGCTCGGATTCGCGATATATTCCTTTTCTGCGTGCTCTCGCGTGTCTCACTTCTCCTCTCTCCGTGGACTCTGGTTTAGTTTGGTTGGTTTAGAAACCACCAATTCAATCGCCGTCTCTAACACCGTTGGATGTTAGACGAAAACCTTATCCGACAGCACGTAATCACTCAGACTCTTATATTTATTCCGCTACGTGAAATTAGATCGAGTATTGTATGAATACGTCGTCAAGATGATGGGTCGAATTTTTGTAATTTTAACAATTTTACACTTCACTCGTTTTACTTGTAGTAGAATTCGTGCCCTTCCGAGTGTCAAGTCGTACTTTGTGATTAATTGACAGCGAAAGGTTCGCGCAGTTCTTGGTTGAAAAAGTATGCAACTACAAGGTTTGTTTCATATGCAGTAGTATAAATCACTCATAAGCGTCCACAGTTGGGACCGAAAATGGACGCTTGACAGGGGTGTATTCTGCGAATTGACATCGAAAGAAAGAGTGGAAAACGAGTACGAGTCCGAAAAGTGCGGTCATTTATGAGGGCGCGCTACTTGTAATTTTACATATTTTTTTAAATCGTTACTTTACGCTAAGGTTTGCTGTCATTTAACTCTCTATTGCATGAATTTTTATGACGAGTTGAAAAAATATATATGGCTGTCTACTTAACCACTTGATCGCCGGTGCGTGCTATGCCTGTACGCTAACTAGAAGCGAATTTAATTTCTATTTCTTAACAGTGACATTTAGAATCATTTTCTAACACTAAAAAAATCGAAAAATATGTATATATTCTTCCTTGATTTTGGATATATTCGAAAGCTGCTTAGAAAAAGTCAAGAAACAAAATTGGCATGCGAAATGATGAGCGGTCTGTAAAAAACTGCGGCGATCAACAGGTTAAAAATGAGTGTGGTCATGAAATAAACAATAAAATTTCATTAGAAAAATGTTATTTATTGCATTTTGTGACTGTTCCTGTATTTATTTAAGTCCCCAATTGGGAACGGAGTGCAATAGAGGGTCAATCTACGAGTATTTTAGATTACTTCCTTACCGACACTTGAACCTTCGCATGAAACGAACAAATAATGGCAACAATTGCTTCCCGTACATCTACAGTACATCTTTATAACGCTATACGTTCCGCGTTATATGAATCCAAAACCTATAACTAAATAAACAATCTTTTTTTCGTAATGTCATTTGTTTATCACTAGATTTCAAGCCGATCAAAAATCTTTCAATGATATAAATCCTTCTACTCAGTTAATTCTTTCTGGAGATCTTTGGAGTCATGGCTGGAAAATATTATTTCTTATTAAATGTAATGAAAAAAGTTTGTCTTATCATTGTCTGATCGATCAGTATCTATTTCGTAATTGAAGTGAATCTCCTTTTTTCAAATAACGCGACTAATTCTGCATAGAAATAACTGTTCCACGATACACGCTTTAAACAGACCCCTCCTTATCGCAGAACTATGCTTCGAGTTAATTCAAAGAACGCACGTATTCTCACATCAGAATCTTTTTTAATCGCGTTATACGGGGTGTCCCTACTGTATTCGTACTCTCGCGATTGATGTTGAACGAGAGATTCTTCGAGGCTTAGAGATATGCCACCAATACTTTGAGAAAACGGGCGTACGCCCGAAGGGAGAGAAATATCGTGCAAACAGGGATATCGTCTCGTTTTCGGGATAATTATTTGCAAACCCGGCCATTATATTCGCTGAAATACTCGTGTTTTCCTGTCCCCCGAGGCGTGTTTGCATTGGCACGCGGCGCTGTGTATATCGAGGCAAAAACCTCGTCGTCGTCGTTGCTGTCTCCACAGGCAAATAAACGTTTCTGTTGCGATTATCGACGGGGGTTTTCTCCCACGAGCAGAGAGAGCGGATCCAAGCCAGTTGGGGCGTCGGTTTACTCTGCCTTTACCCTCTCGATTTGACCGATTGTGCTGGCATCGGTGACAAGTCACTCGAGTTGCACAAAGCCTTGTAACGATTCTCGGCCGACGCCCCCCCCTCCCCCTGTGTGCTGCTTTGCTCGCGTTTTACGAAGAGGGAGGGGTTCGCGCCGATACCTGAATCTGACACGTAAAATCGCACGCTTTTAAGCTATATACCATCACCATCACCACCATCACCACCATCACCTCACCGTGTCGCGCTGGTTGTCGGCAGGGCGACACACAGTGTCAAAGGCAAAAGTTGTCGGGGGTGACAAAGGGTGTGGACAGAACTTAACGAAATGCCTCGTGGAGAAAGGACCTTTCTCTCCTGTCTCTCTCTCCACGTGGCGCGGGATGGCTTGTGGGAAGCTAAATTCGCCGTGGAACATTTTCGATGGATGCATGGAGGCGCGCGTGCTGTACGAGACTTGGTGAAATTTTACAAAATGTAAAGTTTTACGACTGCCGGTGAAATTAAAGACGGGACACTTGGCTTATTTGGACAAAATCTAGTTGAGAAATTGGATATAGTATATTGGACGAATTAACATGAAAATTAAATTTATTTTATTTTATTCTTGCGAGATATTATATATTTCCAAAGCCATCTTTATTCTTTTTTTTTTTTAATTGAATCATATATTTCTTTCATCATAAATCAAAAGAATATTATATATATATATTCAATATATGATTCAATTAAAAAAAAAAGAATAAAGATGGCTTTGGAAATTTCGAAACTGTTCAATAAACACAAAAAAGTACGCCATATTCTTAACTCCCTTAAAACCGTACAACTTTCGTATTTGCACAATTTTTCATTAGACGCGTAATTTGAAAGTTAGTTCAGGTGTGCAAGTTAGTGTGAATCACCCCGTTACATTCTAGAGTAATAATTACAAAACAGACATTTCCATTGGAGAAATGGTCCACACAGACACACACACACACACACACAAACATAGTACGTACCTGTTGTGGAAACCAATAGCGTTAAACATTCGTCTCGAATTAACTCGATTCCCGTAGGTTTCCCAAAAAACCGTGCAGGGATAATTCCTCTTCCAAGGAGAAAGGTTCGCTCTTCCACGAACCGACCAGATTATAGCATCTCGACAAGTTGGAGTAGCGATCAGGTGCGAACGATCCTAAACAAGTAAGAAAACGCTCTTCAACCGAGGCGTCGAACCTCTCGTTTGTTCTGCGTGATATAAAATACCGGCTACTCTGACTTTTTCCCAGCGTACAGATTATAATTCCGCGGCAAGATTGTGTTGTCCCCCCCCAGTTCGTTTATTCAGGCTTCGCGCTCCTCCTGAACCCTTTTCTCGCCTGTCGAATCCGTCAGAGGCAAAGTATCATCATCCGCGTCCAGTGGAAAAGCCGAAGGATACTTCGGTCGAGAAAAAAGACGATGGTGGTCGTGTTTCTTTGTCGAAGGGGAAAACGCGTGTTCTGTAAATACACTGTTCATCCGCGTGAGGATATCCTACAGGTGGCTCGCGAAATTATCGCGAGTAATTTTAAGTACATATCGCATTTGTATCGTGTTGTACGATGCGTGTGAGCAGGTTTATGCGCTTGCACGAAAATTTTTTGGAATTTTATTAGCAACGAGGCTGTCGTGATTGTAATAATGATGAAATGTATATATGATGAAAGTGTATGTAACAGTTGCGAGATATTTACTGCAAATTTATATTTAATTAAACAATTAATATACAGAATATTTCGTTAGCAACAATGGCGTGATTATAATAATACCATAATAATAATAACAGCAATAGTAAAAAATTAATACACAGTGTAATGAATATTTTTGAATTTCGTAAAAAATACAAAATATTTACCGCGAATGTATGTTTAATAAAAAAATCAATATACAGACTAGGATGAATATTGCGTGGTATATTTCTGTACTTTTAGGTATACTTATTACATCAGTATTTTTATTATACTATAGTACTTATTACATTATTACGTAATGTTAAATATATAATGATACATGTTGATATATGATTGTATCCGAATCACAACAGTGAATATGCATTATAGAAAATTTAATCTGTTAGTCGTAATATGAATAGTGTTGTTGTTTTTTTTTCAAATTTAATTTAAACATTACCATCAAAGTGACAAAAATTTTGTCCAGTATCAAAAAATGACATTACTCATGGGTATCCCTATTGTACATAATTATATTGACAAAAGAGATTTGAAAAAAACGGGACGATTCACTGCGATAAAACTTGAAGATATTTTTTATATCGTATATACTTTAATTCGACTTTACTTCTATCTTAGGCGACTGTGCTTGACTTACTTAAGCCACCGTGTTGAATCTCAACACTAGAGGTTTACCATGAGTTTGACATATATCTATTTCTAGTATTTAATTAGAAAAGATACAAATTGACCGATCTATTACGAAGTTAATGTAGGAAAAACGAACCAAAAATTACATCAGTTATAATAATTAGTTTTATTTTTTTTTTATTTTTCGTATTTTCTTGAAGAAAATTAACGAAAAGTTTTCTCAGAAGGGTCAAAATGACCCCTTGGTACCTAACCTAAAAACCTAACCTAAACCTAGTGTTAAAGCTGCTGTCTGTCTGTAGAACAGTCTGTAAACGCGACTTGTCTCTAATTTTTTTCGCGTTTTTCAGCGTCATTCTCTATCGTTGACCAGCACACACGAATTCTCTCCTCTCGCGTGTTGTCATTCGCGAAAGTTTTCTTCTCTTTCCTTCTTCATTCGCGCCTCAGCATTCCGCATATACTTATGGCTTCCTATTAATAGGAAGGTTGAAACCGACCGGAAGAACCAGTCCGCGCGATTCCTTCGCGCGTCTTCATCCATTCGCTGCTAAAGCATTCCTCCGGCTCTTCCTCACTTTTCGAAAGTTGTTGTCTAATTATTCGATACCTGTGTACACGGATTAAAACGCCCGGTAATCTCTGTTTGATAACGTGCCGTGTCATGAAGCTTTTCACTCGCACATAGGTTCTTCGATGCGCGAACTTTCGAACTTTCAGAGTTTCTTCCGTGGAAATCGGAAATTTCATATTTCACGAGAGCGGAGTAAACAGCCGAGTAAATATTTATTTATCTCCGCGTAGTTTTCTAAACGAATTCTTTTCTAATACGAATTCTTTTCTAATACGAATTCTTGGCCTCTCTATTGACAATTCCAGTCTTCGCGTTTTATCGAATGGAAAATATTCAATTTACATTTTTCGTTCTTCTCGCTGCCGCGAATTTGTAAAATCTAGCGATTAAAATTCTGTTCTTTCATTTGGGACTTGATACTATTAATACGATCGTCTACGATTAATATCTTCTACGTTTAGAATCTATTGATCAAAGTATAAAAATTGCATCAGAGGAGTTAGCAACGAAGTGAACAATAAAAATCAGTCAAATATCTAAAAACGCAACGTTGTAAATCTGCGAAGCTACTACTCCAAAGAAATTACAAATCTGTCCATTTCGACCATTTTGATAGTTCTAGTGTCAATAATTAC
Organism: Tetragonula carbonaria; assembly: GCA_032399595.1. Taxonomy (NCBI): domain Eukaryota; kingdom Metazoa; phylum Arthropoda; class Insecta; order Hymenoptera; family Apidae; genus Tetragonula; species Tetragonula carbonaria. The sequence goes on from JAUCRC010000008.1 coordinate 10,242,868, forward strand.
ATGGTTTTTATGAAAGTTAGTCAACTGTATTTTTAGACGTAACAGGTTCTTTTTTCGCCCTCAGCTATTTTATATTAAAATATTCACGCTTTTCTCTTTTCAGAGAAGCGACATAGAAATAAAAATAATGCCAAAAATGTACCTGTCACGTTCTTTCTCTGCGATTTTACATAATCACATAAAAAAAAAAAGAAAATCAACTTTCAAAAAAATTCGATTGTAAATATACAAAATTATTCTTTAAAATTGTTGTGATGACAGATGTAAGTTTGATTTGATGAATAAAAGTTTACAACCTTCTAGTTACGTAAAAAAAATTCAGATTTCCAGAAAATTCGATTATAAACGTACAAAACTATTCTTCAAAATTGCTGTGATTATGTATATAAGTTTCGATAAACAAAAGACTTCCGAAACGTTCGATTACAAACATACAAAATTATTCTCTAAAACAGTGATGATTATGAATACAAGTTTGGTCCGATAGACAAAGTCAAGTATCCAGTTTCGCGACATTTTCTCAACATTATCTGGTCGCTAAATTTTCCACCCAGTTCCACACGTTACAGTAGCAAAGAAATCGTGCCAGTTTCGAAAACAAAATTTCCCACCGGTGTGAATCTGTCTCGACGGAAAGCTCGAAAGAAAGAAAAGCTTGCATGAGCGCGAGAGATCCGGACGATGGCCACGTTCATTGTGTCCAAGTTGCCTCGAAAGAGCAGACTTTCCATTATCGTCGTTCGAGTCATTAGCGCACACCTGCGAGCCTGCTTCGGGAGACTTCGAAGTCGTTGGTTACTCACCTTTCTGTCCATCTTGGCTGTTTGAAGAGAGTGTATGCGGTGTGTGTGTGTGTGTGTGTGTGTGTGTGTGTGTGTGTATTTGTGTGTGTGTTCTTTCTGGGTAGAAAGTGCAGGCGAGCAGCTGCTGCGCAACAGCAACCAGCCACTTTGATAAGGTGCTCGCGTGTTTCGTAAATAATTCGCGTGGTGAATCTCGTTGGTCGATCGATTGCACTTCGTACATAATAGTTCACCGATTCCTGCAAATTCGAGAAGTTCCAGTTCAAATAAGTAGATTCATCCAGCAGGAAGAGTTCATTCAACCGGACATTGATTGGCACTTCAGTTCGAACAAATGAAGTCCAGGTAAACGGAGTTTCCCCTTCGATAAAATTACAGTTCTCAACCTATTGATTGGAAAAAAAATTCGCAAAAGGACTGGAGCTAATTCGTCAAAAGGAGATTGTCTCGCGTTGCGGTCGATAGAGGGAAATTATCAGGTCGCGAAAACCGATAATCGATGGGGGGCTCCCCCCCCCTCCGTTATCTGACGGTGCGCAGCTCGATACCTAATGCAAACTTGTGACATTATCGCGTTGTGCGCGTTCCAGCGTGATTCCTCTTTTGTCCATCCCGCGGGTTGCGTCAGAGATACACGCGCGTGGCCGAGGGTCGTGTCACGCCCAGGATACCCAACCATCATTAGGCTCCTTCTTCCTCGACTCCCATCAATTTCCTATCGTTCAGAGTATATAATATCAACCTTCTGGGTGTAATTATCTAAAGTTTGAATCTAACGCCGAGCTAGCAGCATCTTGAGCAATCTTGAACCTTGTTGTCTTTCATGTTATTTCTTTTTTTTTTTTCTTTTTTTTTTGATATCATTGGAAACACCATTGCTCATAAATAACGTAGCGATGAAAGGAAGTGAAAAATAATTCGAACAGTTGATTCTATGAAAAAAAAAAACAACGGAGGAGGTGTTTTTGACAAGAATAATGATAATTACGAATTGAACACGGTAATCGAGGAATGTACGAATTTTTATTGATTCTAAGATTGATCTCGACAATATATAACACACCGGGCATACGAAATACGTATTTAAAACGCGACATGCTTACAATGGAAATGGACACGGGATTTAAAGTAATAGATATTTTTAAATTTCTACTTGTAGGGAGACCATTTTCTATTTGAACTACTTGAACGAGGGATTGTGTGCGTTTAATTTCATTGAAATCGAGCAACATGCACGTTACGTAGAATGATTTTGTTATAGCTATATCCAACTATCTAATATGAAAAATCAGGTTTCAGACACTTTCGTGGGCCAGTGTACGTGTTCAAAACAGTGCCAAAATTTTTCGTCTCAAAATTGCAATATTTTCTCAGTTTTAAGTATATTTAAATATAATCCAGGCAAAACAAATAATAAATTTATTACTTTTTAATAATAATTTCCATCGAGTGATACCATACCGACGAGTTGAAAAAGAAAGTGACGAATTATTGCGTACGGTTTGGTCACTCGTTATGGTCCGCGAACCAGTTACCAACGCAAGAGATTAACCTCTCTTCTGCTGGAACGACGTGCCACGCACGTCGAGAATTTTTAGTCCCAAAGTTGCAATATTTCATTAGTTTTAAGTATATTTAAATATAACCCAGGCAAAGCAAATACTAAATTTATTACTTTTTAGTAATAATTTCCATCGAGTGATACCATACCGACGAGTTGAAAAAGAAAGTGACGAATTATTGCGTACGGTTTGGTCACTCGTTATGGTCCGCGAATCACTTGCCAGCGGTAATAGGTTAAATATAAACTATATTGTGATTTGCGTGTTCACAGAAGATTGAAAACTGCGGGATTTAGCAATTGCGACGCATTTAGCAATTACTGTATGTGAAACATACTTGCTCGCTTGGATTATCTTTCCGTGTGCGTTCATAAAAGCGTGAATCTAGTAATACCAATTATTCCGAGTAAAACTAATTATATCTTGATTTATTCTCGCGAATATTCTAATATTGCCTGGGTCACGACGCACAAACCGAACGCTCCGAAAGATTGAATATTCAAAGAAAGAATTTGCGTAGTAGTAGAGCAGCGAGAAAAAGAGACAGAGAGAGAGAGAGAGAGAGGACGATAATGATGCTGTCATTGAGGATGGAAACGGCGGGGCATCTGAGTCAGGAGACTTCTTATCACCGTGCCTCTAACTGCGCAAAAATACTTCCAGTGAAAAATATCGTTAATGCTACGATCAGCACGGTTGCGATTCTCTCTCTCTCTCTCTCTCTCTCTCTCTCTCTCTCTCCGTTCTCTTCTCGTTCTGCAGCCGGAAGAAACTTCTTTCGACTCCTCCTCCCATTGTTTTTCCTTTTCCTCTTTCCCCGTCGTGATCCGCGCGAGAGAAGACACACACCCCTTTTTATAAAACACCGAGGCGCCCAAAGAACGCCGCGTGTGCTGCGTAAACAAGTCGTTTATCGACTATAAATACATACGAGTCGAACGTGTGTACGCAGGTGTCGTCTGGGTCACGTGTGCCCGGACAAAGAGAGGAGCTGGTAGAGAGAAACCGGGCTCTCTTGGTGTCGCGTGTTCTTCTCCTCCAGCGCGAATTCAACGTCGCTTCGTTGCTAAATAGAGAGACACGATACGGCGATGTGGTGTGTAGTATGGATAGTAGCCGTAGCGTGTGTGGGTCGTAGGTTTTATATTAAGGAGCAGCGGGCACGCGTTGAAATTATTACGCCGTGGTCAAAACCGTTCTTTTTTTTTTTTTCCCTTTTTCTCTTACGACCCGAATACGTGTTCGCGTGTTGTAGAGGCGAATTTTTAATTTTCAGATATCAATATCTGTGTCGCGTGAGATCAGACGAGTGTCTAGTAATTTTATTATATCGTTAAGTATTGCATGTGTAAAGTATGTAGTTTTATGTAAGTATAAAGAATTAGTACAGGGTGGGCCAAAAGTTTCTTCCCGTCTATTTTTTTTTTTTTTTTTTTTTAATATTAGACTGTAAGGAAGAACTAATTTTATTTTAGTTTTAAATTAAATTCAAGTTCAAACGTGATTTCTTCTCATTATGTATTTCAATCTGTAAAAAAAAAATTTTTTTAAATATATAACAAAGAAAATTACGGATTTATTTTTAGCGAGAAGTATTACATTACGTTATATCACAAAGATTTGATTCTATTTGCATTCTTTGTTCATGGTTGATAATAAAATTGAATCGAATCAAGGGTACAAAAAATTTTATGTTCATCGTGTAAACGTGATTTTATATAAAGTTTTATATTCACTGATATATACTCGGTTAGGATGTAAAAGTTATTGATGTTTTGTCGTTTCAAAAATTCAAAAACTTCACGTTTTTTCCCTTTTCTTTGACATGGCCTTTGGAAGATACAGAATTGTTATTTCCTAGCACCTGGCTGTTAAAACACAAAGACCGGACAATGTAAAATGTAAATTTTTTTTATCTCGTGTCCAACGAGATATACCGGTTAATTTTAGAACGTAAATGTTATTTGCCATGCTTGTCGATGCATAGCTTAAAAACTTCATCTCGCCAGACTGATTTCCTTTCTTCGACGCGGTTTCCGAACGTAAACCGAATAATTCCAAGCTGTTATTTTCCCCCTAGTTCCCTATTGGAATTTTCGAAAGGAGTTCAAGGCTGTCGAGTTTCTTTCGCAAGTTTCGATTTACGACCGTGTTTCGTCGTTTCTGCTTCTAAAAAAATTTGCAATTTCTTTCTTCTTTTAACGAGCAAAGCGTTAAAGTTTAACTTTCTTCGAAGCAACAATCTCTCGGGACCCTACCGATCGCTGGAAGAGAAACCGAATTTTAAAAATCAAGGTTTCAACATCATCCTCGGCTCGCCAATTTGCACATAGGTAGTAGGGTGGGGTTTATCCAGTGACATGCTAAACGTCATTTCGTGTCGCGAAACGCGACACAACAGTGTTGTTGTTGGGTCGGATTTCGGGGCTCGGCCATTAGCGGCGCCGAGCGGCGACGCGACGCGCGCGATAGGCAAAATAGACTGATTAAAATTCCAAGGATGGTCTTCGCTTGGCCTTCAAAAGCTTAACAAGCTGCAGCCCGGATGCGTGTAACACTCACGTCCTTGCAACGGCGCACCGGGTTCGCAAATCACTTTGCGAGACGCGTACGCGTCCTTGGTTCGTTCCTCTGCCACAGAGTCGTTCCACCGGTCGTGTCCGTGCTATCTGCTCAGATTAAATTTCAGACTTCATCGTTTCTTCCCGGGGGGAGGGGGGCGGGGCGGGAAGAAGAAGAAAAAAATATTCTCTTCGTTCGATTTTATCGCGCGTTATTTATTTGAAAAATCGCAGAGGAAACCTGAGGAAATACGCTTCCTCGGGACGGTGTTCTTTCTTCGTCGATTCTTCGACGAAATTTTTGTCGGAAGAGTAGGTTAATCAGCAATTTTTGACAAATTAATTCGTTTAAAGACTATTCGTAGAATAGTTGCGAAACATTCAGTACAGAAATTGATTTGAGAAAGAAAAAACGAACTTTTCCTATGCCTGTGTGAAAAGCAAAGTAGGAGATGAATTATTATTATTTTTTTAGTTCTCTGCTTCTCTAATTAATACAATCTGTTGGAACAAGTTGAAGCTTTTAAATTCACATTAAAGGAAGATCAATTGTTACATTTTGTAGCATAAAAGCGTGAGATTGAAGTATTCATTCGACAAAAATCCAATTTCTACGAAATATTTAAAGAATGAAATAGTTCTTGCCTCGTATGTGCGTTACCTTTACTTCAAATAACAAATACAATTATGTTCCATAATGTAAAGTTGCATCTACGAATTTTATAGGAAAAATGATTTACTCCAAGATTCGATCTTAAATTTTCGCGTTTGCAACTCTATTGGGACGAAACTATGTGGAATAGTTAACGAGCTTCGAGAAGCTTAGATCCGATTAATCGGCTCCACGCGATAAATTACGGAGAAACCACAGTTGTGTTTGATAATTGGATAGGCTTATACTTGTACACTTGTATATTCCTTATATACTTGTGTATTTATATACTTATATACTCCGGTATATTTATATATTTCTTGTATACTTGTATATTTCTTACATACTTGTATACTTATATACTTCCTGTATACTTGTATACTTATATATTTCTTATACACTTATATATTTCTATACTTATATACTTATATATTTCTTATATACTACTTATATATATACCTACTTATATATATACTATATACTATATTATATATATACTATATTTATATACTTATATATTTCTTGTACACTTATATATTTCTATACTTGTATACTTGTATACTTTTTTTGTATACTTGTGTACTTATATATTTCTTGTACACTTATATACTTCTATACTTTTTATACTTGTATACTTTATACGTAAAAAAGTATACTTGTATACTTTTTTTGTATACTTGTGTACTTATATATTTCTTGTACACTTGTATACTTGTATATTTCTTATATACTTGTATACTTATATACTTCTTGTATACTTGTATACTTATATATTATACTTTTATGCATTTCTTTTACACATACATTTGTATGTATATCTACACTTGTTCACTTGTAAGCACACAAGAGACAAGTCTCGTCATTCATGCACCGGCTCGGGAGAGATTGAATCGCCGATTGCGAAACGCTTCTTCGAAACAGAAACCTCGAGTAGTACGAGAGAAGGGAGCCAGCCGATCCGTGCTGGACGTTTTTATCGTCTGGTGTCGAATTGCAAAAACTGATTCACCCGCGAATAGTAGCGTAACGTGTGGCTCGTGTTACGAGATCGCCGAGGAGAGATGGTGTCAATGGAGAGAAAGGATAGTAGATACTTTCTGCATACCAGGTCAACGAAAGAAACCGATACGACGTTTTGCTCAATGGCGTTGAGAGCTGAGCTATATTGGCTACTACGTTGGTTAGGAAATTCGGACCATTCTAAATTTTAATCATTTCGGATGGCGCGTTGCGAAGCAAGCATATCGGTTATCGTAATCTGCAGCAGGATGTGAAATCGAATGTTTGGATGTTAATTTTACGTTTAATTAACTGTTATAAATTACTTATTATGTACGTACGCAATTGATCAACAACTTGTGTAATCGACCGAAGGTAGAATTCAATTAACTCGAAATTAATATTTGAAGCGTGCTTCTGGTATTGCGAGACGTGAAATAATTGATTTTCGATATCTATTGAGAGTAAATAAGTAAAATAATAAATATGAGATTGTACGATCAGTAAGAACATTCGTCTTGCTTATTATGTGTTATATATTAAGTATTAAAAATAAACAAGTGAACAGATTAAAAATCAGAAAATAATTGTGAGATTGTACGATCAGTCGTAAGAACATTGGTCTTTCTTATTATGTGTTATATATTAAGTATTAAAAATAAACAAGTGAACAGATTAAAAATCAGAAAATAAATGTGAGATTGTACGATAAGTCGTAAGAACATTGGTCTTTCTTATTATGTGTTATATATTAAGTATTAAAAATAAACAAGTGAACAGATTAAAAATCAGAAAATAAATGTGAGATTGTACGATCAGTCGTAAGAACATTGGTCTTTCTTATTATGTGTTATATATTAAGTATTAAAAATAAACAAGTGAACAGATTAAAAATCAGAAAATAAATGTGAGATTGTACGATCAATCGTAAGAACATTGGTCTTGTACATCGTACACGATATATAGGTTACTTAATTTTTCAAAGTATCGAAAATTACGCGCGTGTAATTCTCAATCGCACGGTTAAGCCTCCGTGTCAAATTGCCGGTTATTGTTCGAGCAATCCGCCGCGTACGTGCGCGCAAACGTTGTGGAATTATTTTTCAACTGATCCGCCCCTCACCCGCAGAATCTACGTGTCCGCGGTGACGGGCGATTGCTAATTGCTTGATTACAATTTCAAATGGCCGTGTCTAATCGTACCGCGAACTTGCCTATAAATAGCAATCTCTTCGACATGGTTTTCCTGTCCGATAGAGACGACTATTTAAAGAAACCGCGATGTCGTTTTAAAGTATCCGAGATACGCCAACGCGCGTGACTTGTCGACGACGTCGACGGCACAGTGTTTTTTTCACGTTTCGTCATTTTTTTCCTCGATTCGTTCGGACAAAACGAACAACGTGTGCGATAATCCTGATGAAGAGACTCGCGATAATGTATGTAAGTCGAACACGTTCGCGCACTTAACACTTTTTCGTCGGGATTTGTCGAAATTACGGTAAAAATGTACGTATTATATATTATATTATTGAACTATCATCACGGAATAATTGTACAATTTTGTTGTTTCAAATTTTTTACAACATACGGATATTATCAAAATTGGTATTAATTTCCGTTTGTAATTGTATAAATTCATTTACTTTAATTATAACTTACGTGTGTAGAATATTTCGATACGATTATTTTATTTTCATTTGTTTGTTCATAATTTTGTTGAGCAATCAAAGTATACACGTGACGTATCGTAAATAATTAACTTGCCCACTTGAGAAACTACTCAAATTCAACTAGCTGTTACTGCAAATCGCGCAAAGTAATAAATATTCGGACTTTTTATACATTTCTAATTGTCGTTAATTTACTCGTGGTGAAATTCGACTGTCATTATTCAAGTTTAGCACAGTATCTACTATAACTCGAGATTTCATACGCGTTCATCGTAGATTTCTACGTGTTTGCGGGAAATTTAAATAGAACAGAACAGAAGAGTATTGCACGCAAAGATGTGTGAGACAGATCTCCTATTTCTTTTTCTTTTCCAATTATATTTACAGAGGTGTGAATTTGTTTAAATATTCGCGGTGCACTTGTAAATCGTAATACGCATCGTGTCTTGCCAGATAGCGAAACCCATTTCTACGGATGGACTCGACTCGTGGTCGACGTGTGTGTTTCGTTTTTCGTAGATTTCGGAACTGTGCCCTAAATCGGTTCAATTTCGCTAAAATTTCGCTAAAATTTCGCTAAAAATCGCTCGGTTTAACTTTCCCGCTTATTCTTTTGCTTTCGCTATTCACAATCAGTGAAAACTCTCTTTTAGCGAGAGAGAGAGAGAGAGAGAGAGAGAGAGAGAGGAGAGAGAGGAGAGAATAAATATCAGGAGATTGATATACATGCGTCAAGGATGTGCGACGAATTGAGTCTATATTCTCTCAAGTATCGCGTTTGCCATTTACAATGTTTCAGTTAATTCCTGGAATTTATGTAAATTTAACCGAGCGTGGTTGCAAGTACATATACACTCGAAGATAAAAATATCGTAATACGCATTCATTTTATACAATGTTTGAATGCAATGGCTTCCTGTTTTTCTATGCGCGACTTCAAAATGCGTTGCGCATTCGCGTGCAAAATAGACCATCGTTCGAGGTGACATTTCCTATGAAGATACTTAGAATCTGTCAGCGAGTATTGTTTTATCAGTATTGTTGCGTTGCCTTCTTTGTTTAACTGTCGGGTTGAGCACATTCGAGACAATTTAACGAAAAAATTTAACGAAACGAAAGATGCGACTCGCGAGCGACTCGAATCCATCTCTAGCGATATGCCAGTTTCCTTTTCAGGTCGTTCCTTAATTCGGAAGTGACGTGCGCGGCCTACTGACGCGTCAAGGTTAGATAATAATTTTCTTCTGACCGAGAGAGAGAGGAGAGAGAGAGAGAGAGAGAGAGAGAAGCACAGTGCTGTTGGTGTGTGTCTGCCGGTCTCTCGTTTTCGCGATAATACGCGCACCACCGCTTGGCTCTCCGGCAAACCGGTTATTCTCCGGCGGAATAAATTGAACCGCGAAACCGGGCCCTTTTTCTCTTTTTTTTAACGATCGTCACGTACGCACACCGTTGCATCGTGGTCTTTTAATGGCTTGGCAAGCTGTGCTTTTTTTCTTCTCTTTCTTTCTTTCTTTCTTTCTTTTTTTCTTTCTTTCTTTCTTTTTCTCTCTAAGGAGAACCCTGTTGGATAGGATGGAGGAGAGAGAGGTAGGTTCCCCTTTTACATGAATTATGCTCCACCGGTGGCAATTAAAAGAGAAAGTAACGGAGAGGCTGTCGTCGTCGCCGTCATTGTTGCAATCGTTGAAATGGCAGTCTATGCTAATGCATACTTCGGTATACGGATTTTTTGATTAATCGGCTGCGAGATTAATTGGAGGAGCCAATTCTGCGACGAGCGAAACTAATTCGGTTTTTAAAAACTCACGCGCGAATAATACTCGCGCAGTACAAATAAATCTTTACATCTATTTATTTACTCGTTGTGTTAGATTGGTTTAAGAGTAATTGCGTTTTTTTCTTTTTCTTTTTTTATGTGATTTTCTCACAGTAAAGTAAAAACTTTGTTAGACGATATTATACACTGACCATTTTGTGTCGACGAAGTTCTTATCTTTTTTTTTGACAAGAAGACAAGTTCCGAGAACGATCTGATATAGCTCCTTATCAGCAAATCCAATTCCGATACAGTTTTAAGATGCTGCTTCTACGCTATCGGATAATTTTTTTGCAAACGCTTGCACCAGCGTTTTTTTTTTTTTCTTTTCCAGAGGTAATAAAACGTTTTCGATTTTTCCATTTCGAAGCCGGTGAAACAATCAATCTTATCGACGAGATCGTGCATTTTCTTTCTCCACAAGCAAACTTGAATAGCCAGGCAATCAAACTAGGCAATGAATTTACGGTTTAAAATGAAGTTGGTACATGCACGTGTTCATCTATTGGAGGGAAACGCAATTATTATAATAAACTCAATAATTGTATAATTTCAATATTCGAGCTGTCTCTTTGTTGTTACGAATCGACTGTTTATTACAACAATACATAGTGACGGGATATATTGCTAAATAAGTATATAATATAATATAATGTTACATATGTATTTAATCGATTTATAAAGATTTCCAATAATCACGTTTCCAAGCTGGTTCCAAATGTCGGTATAATCGTGCCTGGTACGCGCATGAAAAGTTTAAGTATGTACTCTCGCGAACGATTTGCGCACACATTGGTGCTATTCCAATGTCAAGGCCGAGCGGCGGAGACGCCGACCATTCGCGTTTCTCGATCTCTCGTGCCCGATTTGCACGAATTGTCTAGTCGCCGCCGATGCCGCCGAGATCATCGCATCAGTGTGTGCAATTTCGTGGGAAATCGTCGGGCGACCCGGGTGCGATCCCCGCTGCATATTCGTGCCCCGACGAAATAATAACTCTATTGATTCTCTCTCGTTTCTCGCGGAGATTGCGCAACCTGTGGCGTGTTAGTCATCGAACGGTGAACACACACACACATACACAACACGCATGCATGCATGCACACGATCGGCGGGAGAGACGAGGAACGCGTAAGTGGCAGTGATTGAAAATAACCGGTCGCTTTGGTCGGTTCTCTCGCATCATGCAAATTAACGACACACCGAAAGAGAGAGAGAGAGAGAGAGAGAGAGAGAACGCCATTGGGGTACGACGTGACGTCGGCGCGAGCTTAGTCTCTTTCGCAATCGAACGTAAATATCGGTTTTCGAGCAAACCGATTATTATGCGGCTTCGTTACGCTCCGGTTGCATGCAAATGCACAACAAGCGAGAGTAAAACGCGTCGCCAGCCTTTTTTGGAGCGACGAATTCTCAACTCGTCTCGTCTCGTCTCGTTTCGAGTCGAGTCGTTCTTTCGGTCACTACCTTCCGTTCGATTAATCATCCTGGATGATCCTCGTCAACCGATTCGTGTCGCGCGATTTTCACGTGACGCTGCGCGGCTACAACGAGATTTTTTTCCATCGTACCAGCGAGCCCCGAACTAACATTCTCGGGCACTTGAAGTATTAAAATTGTTGTAATTTTGTAAAAAGAAAATATCGCAGAAAATCGATAAACGTGTGGAGTTCAAGCTTTTTGAATCTTTACCATCGAAATGTTTATTTTTACATTGTGCGACAGATGATGAACACTTCTCTTCTCGAAAATCCCATGATACGTAAAATCGTTGGGAAATTTTCTTCGTGGATTTCGACTTCGACTGATTTGATGATTGAAGCCGCCGCTCCTTTGCAACGATCCTTCGAAATTCGCTGTGTTTCCTTTTTCTCGCTTATTTATTGAATCTCGGTTTGAATTCGCAAACGAATACAACGACGGTGTTGTAACGTTAGGATTTCTTGAATTTCGAGCCTAATATTCGAAACTTGACAGAGCGAGAGGGAAAAAATCCTACGTCAAGTCTTCAATCTTCTACGTCATTGCAAAACGAACGCCTCAATCTTCAAATCCATTGCTTTTACGCATTACGACAATCTGTATCATTTTCGAAGAGAAAAATGTCCACTTTCCTACCTCTTGCGAAGTATAAAAGCTATTTTCGATAGAGGCTTCGTGCTTCAAAACATGTCCAAATTTATTATTGTACGATTTCTTTTTATTACGACAGTTTCAATGTTCAGTGTTCAAATATTAATGGCAGTCACATGGAGTTTGAAAGTTTGATCGATTCAATTGCAAATAGAACGTGCGAATTCTTAAATAAATATATGATATTTAACAGATGAAACAAATCTGATCAAACATAGATTGCATCTTTTAAAATTGTTCCCACAGATTCAATGTATCAAGGAATATAAGTTTTTTTTACATAAAACATAGTTGTTGCTATTGCAATTAAAATACGTAATTGATCATTCTCAATGATCCTTTGATCTGTTATTGATGTTCATTTAAAATTTCATAATTTTTACTAACAAGCACATCGATCAATCTCGAAATTTTCTTTCTTCTGTCGGATAAATTGCTCACATAAATTGCTTGTTTTTTCTATCCTCTTCGAGATTCTTGAAACATCGTTTATCTTTGGCTCTTCCACAGTTTACTAGCTATCTTCAGGAAGGATCTTTGGGCCCGACAAATTCTCATTTCACGTTACGTCGTGTTAAAATCCCCCCGCTTAAACGTGAAACAGAAAAATATACTCGCGTCTCGTATCATCGTACGTAAAAAAAAATCTGATAAACAATAGCGTTTCGAAATCACGTTATTAATCGCATCCAATATGCTGTATCCCTAACTCCACATATCTTTTTTTTTCTTTTTCTTTTACACCTTAAATCGCGAGAATGATCTCTAAGCGTAGAATGTTCTTGATAATATATTCCAAAGAGAAAATATTTCTCTTCCCTAAAATTGGGTGTTTTAAAAAGTTATCAAATAATATTATTTTTGAAGTTAAACCTCGATTTGGTAAAGTAACGAAATTAAATTATTAAGTATTTCATGTAAAAGTGAAATTAATTTATTTCCAATTCAATGATTTATTCGTTGCTTCGTGAAATAAATTATTTACCAGTTGCTAGGATCCTTATTTGTTATTTAATTTTTAAATAACAAAATCTGGTTTCTCAAGGTCCAATGTTTATGTTGACTATTAATTCTGCGACTATTAACTATGGCTATAGTTACCACGCTTGTCCACAGATACCAAGTTGAATATATAGATATCGCTCGATTTTTTGATGACGATAGAAGAAATTTAGATACGCTATATTTATTTTCTTTTTATATGTATTTGTAAAATATAATACTCTTCTCTCGGGAGATCAACAGGGAGATTTTTCTCATTTGCAACTTCAACATGTGTGCCCAAATTTTGTTCATTAACGGACCAAATGTTCGAAGAACGAGTCGAATTAAAAGCTAAGACAAATTTCTACCGTGATAAAACATGCACTGATAAATTCGTTTGACTTTCATTTGATTATCTTTTTTTCTTTCATTTGGTTTTATTTTGATTTCATTGATATTTATTTCGAATGCAACTTCAATGATATATTTTCAATAAATATTATTCTTTCAGATATTCGCCTCGTGAATTTGTTATTTTCCCAATTATTTGCATAGTTTCAAATATGAAGTCAACATCAACTACGTGCCATTAATTAAAACCCATTATTTGCTATGAACCATCATTTCAAAAATTCACTCGCGAGTCGTTATTGGAAATAAATTTCTCGTCTGTTCTCTTCCTCACCGCGTGTTTCCACGAATGTTCGCGAAACTGAAGAACGCATCGGCGAGCAATGTGTCACCGTTGCGTAACGTGAAAAACACACAGTCGTGTTGTGTGTCCGATGAATTTTTCTTCTTTTTTTTTTTCTCTCTCTTTCTCTCCTCGTGTGGTTTCGCATGCTCGTCGGCTCATGCGTACGACGATAACGCGGAATATTTTTCGCGACCCCGGGCCTGACATTGTCGAAAGTACGAATACGGGCGCCGCAGCGATAGAGGATGGAGTGAAGATCAAGGTTAAGGTCGCCCTCCCCTCCTCTCCTCTCTTCTCTCTGCCTCCAGACTCTTCTCTCTGTCCTCTCTCTCTCTCTCTCTCTCTCTCTCTACCTGCCTTTCTGTTCCGCGCCCCTCTCCTTCGCTCGTCGCATCTTCCTTCTCTGCATCCGTGACGTAATTTCCTTCCACCGACTTCTCTCTCTCTCTCTCTCTCTGCTTAGGTTATCGTTGGCATTCGAAACCTTTTATAAAATGCACTGCCACGAAAAAGTTATTTAAAGCGAAACGATAGATTTACAGTGGAGACGGACGGAGGACGCAACATGTATTTTTTAACATTTTTATACGTATCGGGCACGCACGATCGGGTATTTGTATACTAATCTCATCGAAATCGAACAACACGATCCATGAGTCACGAAACATTCACAGTGGTTACATTGATATATATACTTTTGGAATTTTCAGCAAAAAGTCAATCTACCTTTCGCCTTTCTCTTTATATTAGAATATTATAGAATTTAGAATTTATTAGAATATTATAAGCCCCTGTATAAAGAATATTATATTTTCCATGCAAGTGTAATATTTATCGTGAGCTTTTTGCTTTGCAGTTAATGATGAAGATAATTCTAAAGGACGATTTTTTAGTTTAAGCAAAATCTTCGAATGTTACAGGCGATTTTTATTTATTGACTCGACGAAGCACGGCCTCGTCCACGGTTTATACGTGATTTACAAATTTTTCGTACTCAAACTCCTAAATATTTAAACTAATAAAAATTCAGTTTCGAAATCGAAGACGAATACTGCGACTATTCATCAGACTGCGAATGCTCGCGCAAATTTACATTAAAGGATCGAGTTATTTTCCCAATGCACCACAACTGTCGATCCATTAGAAATTACACGACCGAAGAGCCGAGTTTCGTTTAGAGAAACTGTTGTACTTACGCGGAGAAATTTTACTACGAACGATATTCGATTGACGGACGCGGGAGATTTAAAACTCACATCGTTGGTCGTTTACGCGATTCTTTAACGCTTCCCAATAAATAAATATTTTCCCCAAAGTAAGCATTTCGTTTTGTAAAATATTCACGATCAAACACGCACGTTGTATCAATATATGCACAGACATCCGAGAACGTTAGAGTGCCAACAGACCGAAAAGCAGACAGTCGCATACCGTAGAACCAAGCGGTGCGAGCGTATCGCGACAACGTTTCTCGTCTGGCAACTTCGCGGAGTTTCCTCGCCATTGATTTCGTTTTCAAAGTAACAGAACTTCGTCTACCTGCCGGCGTGCTCCATTGTAGAATTTAGTCGGCAGAAGTTGCCCGTTATTGGTGTTCGACGTCAACGGCAGACGTCTCGCGGTCGAATCAGACATCGGCAGAGAGTCAGCCGAGTGTGAAACGCAGATACGTGCTTTGCTGTGTAGAGGTGTTCCACGCAGCGTGGCTCGTTCTTTGCCCCCGAAGAAACGGATTCTCGTGGCGCGCGGTCGTCGAGTGTTGTTCCTCCGACGTAGGGAATTACGTGGCGCAGAGGTAGCTAACTGGCGGCCCTTGCCCCTCTCTTCATCCCTAGCGCTATCCCCTCCACTGCGTTGACAGTGGCGCGGTCGCAACGCTCGCATTCGGATATACACCCATCCCCCTCCATTTACGCGACACTTTTTTTTACGCGGTAAAGTATAACACTATTTACGCGGTACTTCGTACAAAACGCGGCTAGAAGATCGAAACGAGTTCAACGAGGCTTAAAATCTCAAGGTGTTTAAAGAAACGTCGCGGCAAATTATGGAAATCGGGCAAAATACAAGTGTCGAGAACAAATCATCCGAACAAAATTAACGATGAAAATGAAGTCGAACTTTGCAAATGTTTCTGCCACTTGAAAAAAGAAAAAAGAAAGATTGTTTTGAATTATAGTGGCGATAGTGACACCGAGTATTATTTTTCTTTTCACCTACGTGAAATAAATATGCATTTCTATAACTTATACCTTTATAGCATCACTTTCCAAATATTTTCTTTTCTTTTGCACCGACAGACTCTGGTTACGCGATTTTCATTCGCGATCGTAACACGAGTTCCACGTGGGTGTTACATGTACATGTACAAATTGCTTTCTTTGCTACAACCTTTAACACTAAAATTACCGACAGTTAAGACGAAGTTATTTCTACTAAAATTATCTTGATTTCTAATAAATAAAAATGAAATAAAATTCATTATATTATTTCTTTAGTTATCACTGTAAAAGTCAATTGCATCATTGCGGGGGAAAGAATTGTAACATGAAATAGAAATTTTAAAATAAAATTGTAAAACCAGTCATTTTGACTGGTGTGGTAGTTCTAGTGTTAAAGTTGAAGGAAGATGGAGATAGCAGATGGAGATTGTATGGCCCGTTGCCGAACAGAGTGAGAATTAATTTTCATGGTGGAAGAAACCACCATGCAGACTGATGATTGCGAGCAGCGAGTAGCGTCGAAGAAGTTCCGTCTCTGAATTCTACCAATTTCCAGCACGCGAGTTCAGTTTTCTCTTCTCCCTGCTGCTGCCGCGACGTTTCAAAGTTTTTACGCGTCGATCGCGCAGTTGGCGAAGAAGATCGGGGGTTGGTTGGCAGCTGCTTTGCGCCTCGTTCGGGGACAAATTTTCCTCCCATTCGGCCGGCTTTATATTCCGCGACTTCCTTTTTCCCGCTCTTTGGTATGCGACCCGGGGAACGACACGAACGTATGTACACGAAACTCGACGACAAGTGGTTGAACGCGAGCTGTACGTGTCCTCTGCGAACTCGTTTTCATCGGCTTGCGAGGATAAACGCACGAGTTCGAAAAGCCACCCTCCTCTTACGCGACACACCAGGGAGGGTTATCAAGCGAAGGGAGCAAAGGAATTATTATGTATCACGAGAAAACGCAGGCCTCCTGACTTTTTTTTTTTTTTTAACTCTGTGGAGGACGCACTCCGAAAATATTTCGTCGTACGTCGTTGTACGGATCTGAGAGATACACTGGATGTTTGTGATGGTGTGTGTTGCAATTTGAACTTTTTCCGGAAAAAAAAGTACTAAACATTAAGGTTAACAGCTTTTGTGAAGTTTATGATCGTACACGCCGTTGGTGTGTAATGTACCATTTATGCTACTGAAAGCAAAATAATATAACAATTAAATACATAGTATAAATAATAGAATAATTTTAACTGAACAATTTAAAGCACTATTATATTAAACCTCACGATCTTGTTATATCTCTTGTACGAAACAGTCTTTTCCTACATTTTTCTTTTTTTTAAATAAGAATATTATAATTACAATTTAACTGTAAGAGAATAACTTGCCGAGTAAAAACACACAAAGTCGTTATTTCTTTCGAAATTTCGTATTCATTCGATCGTTATTTACGTTTATAATATTCGCTCGAGCTACAGTGGTATGTACATCAGAGTGAATAGCTTATTCATCCGCAAGGATGAAAAAGAGATTTTTTTTCACACGCCACTAGTGTGTACTTCTACATTCTGTTGCAGGCAAAGTTGCGGTGCAAACGGGATTTTCTCTCGTCGTTTGGACTTCAGCGCGTTCAACAGCCTGCCACGCACCAAACTGAACTCCTATCACATCAAGGTAAGAAGTCATCTTTCGCTCGAAAGAAAAATATTTGATCCGCGCGCGTTTGCATCGTGTTTTTCGCGCCCGGAGACGACACCACTGACACCACCGGCTCTCGCGCGTCAACCATGACCGAGGAAAGTTTGAAATAGTAACCCCGCTAGAGCGGGAAAGCGAAGAGGAGAGGAGCTATACGGGGATTCCTTAAAGCGGAAGGTGCGCGATAGAGCAAGGTCACGGTGACTGCCGACAGATCTTCTTGCTTTAAGTCTCGCCAGGAAAATCCTTCGCTTTTCGTTTTTCTCCTCCTTCTCATCTCTTCTTTCGTTTCTTCGCGCGGTGGCTATATACAGAAATATTTGCAACGATTGCAAGAATTGAATTTCGTATTTATTTGCGCGATCGTGTGTACGTTTTCACGCGAGTCGAAAAAAATTATTCGACACCGCGGAGAGATAATAGTTGGCGAAGATTCGAAAGATTTGATAAAAAATGGGGAAACGTTTTTCAGTGGAAAGTAATTCGACATCGTGTATACGTTTTATAATAATTCTACATTTTGAGTATATGTTCATTTTTTTTCGCGTTGTACACAAAAAGTTAGCCTTGTTTATTTTTGTCAATTTTTATTTAATGTGTAACGTAAATGGAGTTTATTACGTATATACGGTAATAAATATCTTGTTACAGCGTTTTTATTTGCACGACTCTACCGGTGAAATTAAAATGTCGGCAGGAAATGTATATATTCGTCTGAAAAAGTGTAAATATTGAAAAGTAATAGCTGTTTCGCTAATTTAATTGAAGTTATCGTATCAAAACACGAAGAAACGCAGGGTGCCCCCTATCTTTTTGTCTCTGACGAAAAGTATTTTCATTTAAATTTAAATTATGTAATGCACTGCAACGCTTTCTCCGTTTATATAATGTATATAAATAGAATGTTTACATAAATATTGCCTAATGTTCACATAAATATCCATAGTCTGGTTCATAAGGAAGGATTTGATTAGGTTTTACGTAATATGTCACTCGAATACTGAATAATACCCTTGTTACTTAACTGGACGACAATGTAAATCTTGATCATCTTTATCTAATGTTGCACAGTCATCTCAGTCGTGACCCGTGATAACAAGTGAGACGCATAAATTTCGACAATCAGAATTCTCATCGCGCGTGTTCGTTCGATTACGTCGAAAACAACGTCTTTGTTTAATCGTAATTTCTACACACATACACGTATAATTTTCAACTTGAAGAATTTCTCTCACCATGATTCGTTCGAATTCGTTCGATTACGTTGTTTCGCGTGCAGTTTGACTCACCCTTTGCTCGGAATTTATTTACAAATTATTCGAACAACGTTCGATCGCGTTGAAGAAGTCGTTGTTTCGAAGTCGACGTTTCGTCCGCTCACTTGGAATTTATTTACTTTGGAATTATTCAAGCAAGGTGTAACATCAAAGCACACGACCTTTGAACGTATTCCGTTGATAACAACTCCATCCTGAGTCGAAGTGATCGCTTCGTTTTGCTTTCCGTTTGCGTCCACCCTGTGACGAATCTTTCGGTTTGTCCAACCGTGTCGTAACACTGTCGTCCTACCCCAAATACGAGGGGAAATCAATACCACCCCCGTGCTGGGGTTCGTGCATTCACACGCCCTCTTTTCTTCTCGTTTGTCCTGCACGCTTATGCGAGTCGGTATATTGCGAAATCCGTCGTGTCTGCTCGCATATGCATACACAAATATGTGTGTGTGTGTGTGTGTGTGCGTGCGTGCGTGCGTGCGTGCGTGCGTGTGTAGGGTTATTCACGTAACTTGCACACCTGAATACTAATTTTCTAAATTCTAATCCTCTGACGATACGCAGTTTTCATCCCCCCGAGATGAAATTATCGTAAAATGTCCAACTATTAGGTTTAGGACCAAAGTAACGTGTCATTAACTAAGATTTTAGTTGCTTTATTCAAACTTTATTCTTTACTTGAACAGTCCATCATCACCAAATTATGTCTTTCGATATTCGAAACGTCTACGAGCTCTCCGGGTAACCCAGTAATCTAACGATCTCTTTTTCGGTTTTGTTCTTTTAAACCATCTCCATAAGAATCTTACACGTACGCGTTCAGAAGGATTTCCAACGTTTCTCTCGTAGTTAGCAATATTTGCGCGTTCCACGTGTACACGGGGATTCATTTCGACGGATGAAACCAGCCAGTCGCAAAAACCGAAACGCAATACCTTTCGCATCGATCATGGAAAGTCCGTGTTCTCTCTTGCACGCGATCGCGGTGCACGTGGCAAATCGATTGGAAATTGATTAAATGACACGGTTACGCGGCGGTGTAAATCCGCGATGTAACGAGCGATTATAGGTCGAAATTAATATCCACGCACCCGGTGGGGAAATTAACGTGGCGATCGTCGGGCGTGCGATGTGGTAGAAAAAGCGGCTTTTATCTATATAGAGAAGGTATTTTCACGCTGGTCGGCGTGTTATGCGTGTAATGGCCGGTCCTGTTTCGCGCCTTGATTTCGACTTTCAAATTACCTGTCATTTCGAGCACCGACTGACACACGAGTTAAAGAAAAAGAAAAAATGAAAGAGAAACGGGAAGTAACTAGCAGAATAAAAACGT
Source organism: Tetragonula carbonaria (assembly GCA_032399595.1). NCBI lineage: Eukaryota > Metazoa > Arthropoda > Insecta > Hymenoptera > Apidae > Tetragonula > Tetragonula carbonaria. The sequence continues at coordinate 10,263,269 of JAUCRC010000008.1, forward strand.
TGCATGTGTAGAAATTACTCCCTTCTGGAATAAGTAAATGGCGAAACGCTTCTACAGTGGCTCGCAAAAGTGCTCTTGAATACTTGCTGTAGAATTTGTTTATATGAATGGTGCTCGAGTCGTTCAGATTTTTTAATTTACAAAGTTCTTTAGAAACTTTAGAAACTTTACTCTTGCTTTGGAAACAGTTTCTGGATACTCTTCTGTCGTTGGTACAATTAGTGATCGATCGTGTCTTTCAATCGAATAAGTAATTGAAATTCACGATAAAATTCGAGATGAGAAGGTAATTAAAAAGCGATGCTTTTGAATCTTAATTCGCCATTTTAGCATATCTCATCTGTATAGATCAATCGAAATATTCGAATATGTACTTGTGAAGTGAAATTACCAAGAGTGAAATATTGTTTTCTAATTTTCTGATAAATTAAAAAAGAGTATTAGAAAACGATGATACTGGAAACACTGTCTTTTAAATTTATCTTGAAATTACAAACATTATCTTCTTGATAACACAAAGTTCTTCAGGAACTTTAGAAACAGTTCCTGGATACTCTTCTGTCGTTGGTACAATTAGTGATCGATCGTGTCTTTCAATTGAATTTCAATAAGTAATTGAAATTCACGATAAAATTCGAGATATGGAAAGGTAATTAAAATTCGCTGTGCTTTTGAATCTTAATTCGCCATTTTAGCAAAACTGTGGTTGTAGATCGATCGAAATATTCGGATATGTACTCGTGAAGTGAAAACCGTCATTTGCTATTTTCTAATAAATTAGAAGGATATCTATTACTTAAAATTACCATTTTGCAACCACCGCGTGTATCATCCTCTCGATAGTGATAATCTCATGGAAATTTTTAAATTTGACATCCATGAGTGCCTCGAGAGAATGGAATATTAATCGTGCATTAAATCGAGGCCAATTAATTCACGAAATTTCCATGAATTACTTTTATATTTTTGCGAGCCACTGTACATGCTACCACCATGTCAGTGTTTTGCGCGAGGGTGGTCAGTACTTGGAAGAAAAAAAAAAAAAAAAAAAAAGGAACACTGGCCAGGGTTAATTTGCGACTTGACGTAAACCCGTCGTTAGCATTCACGGCGGGAATTGCACGGCGTTGTTACGACGAGGTGGTGGACTGCGCTCGCGTTTTGTGAAACACGCACGAGCGTAACGAAGAACGAGGGGGATGGGGAGAGAGAGAGAGAGAGAGAGAGAGCGGCGCTCTCTTTACGTCTGGCTTTTTCGCATAACCTTTCATCGCGAAGCTGCGTTCAAGCTCTCGAGCAAGAAGGTAGCCCATAAAAGAGGGACCTGTGCGCCGGCTTGGTTCGTTCGTTCGCCTTTCCGTCGTCCACGCAGCTGCTCCGAGCGTTGTTTATCCCTTTTGCGAACGTAGAAAAGGCGCGCGCGCGCTTTATTAGAAGCAACAATGGACACGGTGGAACGCTCGCGGGATTCCTTTCATTCGTCGCCGCCGCGAGACGAATCACGCGAGGGATTTTCCAGCGTCCGCGCGTGAAAAGCAGCTCCGGATCCCTCCCGGGTTCCCGTGTTTCTCTGGCTCTTCCTGGCGAAATAAAAGCGGAGCACAGCCAGTTTCTGGTTAGTTAGCGTCTCTCCCATCGTTTCTCGCGACCTATTTGCGCGATAAGGCGAGCGTTCTCTGCTCTCGAACACAGAAACGGAGCTCTCTTTCTCTCTCTCGAGTTTCATTTCGTTTCGAGTTTCAGGTTTTCGTTTTCTCGCTTCGTTCGTTGATCGTTGGCGAACGGGGAGAGATTTCAGTTGGCCGAGAGGGTGGAACGTGATCGATCTTTCGTTAGACGTAACACGGCTTTTGCATATGCAGCGGTTCTGGCCGAAACGGAAGAGGAATCGACCCTCGAAACTGCTCGTCGGAGACTCGCTCGCTCGCTTTCACCCTCTGTTTGAGGTCCTCCCATGGCAACGTGCCACCCAACAACGCGAGCTTTTGGGGGATGGTCTCTCTCTCTCTCTCTCTCTCTCTCTCCGTGCAATTCGATTGAAATATTTAATGTTACGCGTTTGAGATGAATTGGTTTGTTGTACGACACACAGTGCTGCTCTGTGTTTGCTTTTAACTGTGATGGGGGAGATTTCGTCAGTATTGTGTTCTGCAATACGTAGAACATTTGCCTCTTCATTCTCCAAATGTGCTATTGTGTCTTGGTATTAACTATCAAGGATGCGAAAAAAAAAATATATATATATATTTCATGCGAATGAAATTCGCGTCAACTTCGTACTTTCACGTATAGAGACTTAGTTCTGTTTAATTTCTAATTCAAAACTGATTGTACGTATTAATCATGAATGTTCATAGTCAGATCTGGAAAGAATTCACACGAAGAAAGTAGTTTAACGAAATATGCTTTTGCATAGAAATCCGCACCCTTAATTAACCAATTAACCTTAGGAGCCAAGAAAAGTTAAAACGACCAGAGTGTGTCTTAATAATAATATTAAATACGTGATTCTTTCGAACATCGACGCGTACTGGCGCGCTTCATCATTGATACGATTTAAAAGAATCTCACGAAGCGCAACTATGCTCGTCGAAACATCCGGCGAGATGTGAATTCACTATTAAAAGTATATCGTTTTCGCAACGATTCGAAATACTGCGTAATACACCGCGGTGTATATCAACTGTGCTCGTCGGATCAATCCCGCAGCAGTCTATTCGAGGGTTGGTGGTCAGAGCCAGCCCTTTGCTCGCGTTTCGAATTGCAGAATGCAAGGTTTGCCTTTTGAGCATTGAATACCAATATGGAGGCGAGCATCCCTTTGCCTCGCGGTCACGTCGCTTTTAAAACCCAGGGATTGCTGGTGTGAATTGGAAATCACTGGCAGGCCTGTTCCTGTTTCTCTCTCTCTCTCTCTCTCTCTTCTCCCCTTCGTGTTCATATAACGATTCGTGTCCAGACTTCCGTTCTCCCACATGCTCTTCTACATCGTGTTCGACAATGTATTTCACTTTGCAAATTTCAAATTCAAACTGCAGATCTTAATAATTCATCAATCTTCCCTTTGCAAGTTGAACCACCACCTGCGTTGTTCTTTCGTGATGAACGAAGGTGAATGGCGAATGATTTTTCATTTTAAGTACATCCGTTAATATGTATGTAGATTTACTTAACATGTATATCCGGTTTCAGATTTTCATTTTTTTACAGTTATTAAAAAGGTCGAATATTTAGACAGAAATATGATTGTACAGATCTATTTGTTTTAATCATTATTGTCTAAACGTATCGTATAACGTGTAAATGAATTCCATTGCAATTTGTGTCAATTTATGTAACCTTTATGCATTATAACGTAATGCAATTTATTTATATGTAAATATATATCGCACGTGGAAACTTAAAACGTGAAAATTCGTTTCTCAGTCAGAAATCGTTTCTCAGTGAAAAATTCGAGGAATTAATTCGACATTTAAATACAACGACGGGTACGATACGTAAATGTACAAATATTTAACGAATATACGGATAAAAATTTCACCTAAAAGATCAGGCGCAGGTCGAACTTGACAAAAGACGAAATACGGATAATAAAACTGAACGACGAAAAAACGAAGTTAACGTGCAGTTACGATGCAGCTGTTGTGTATTCGATGCACTTTTTAGATCAGGGTGTGGCTAAACTACTATATACCTTCAAGACCTGTATTCTCTGCTCTCGATATTCATCGAAATTTACTTACCGAGTGTGCAATTTGTATACTTGCCACACGCACATTCCACCCTGCACTGTAAACCACGTGTAACATAAACGCTCTGATCTCTGAGGAGATCGTTTCGATAAGTTGAAAATTTCTTCTCTCTCAAAGGATAGAAAAAAAAAAAGATCTTCGTGAATCAATCGTGGGTGTTAAGGTCACTCGAAGTCGTCGAGTGTCATTAACCAATGGGGATGATGGTAGGATCTTTTTGAACAAGCGTTTGTATCCCCTGCGCTCGAATGAAAAGGAAGACGAGAAAATTTGGTTAAGTGCCCCTGGCCGAAAGAGAGAGAGAGAGAGAGAGAGAGAAAACTCTCTTTGGACGGCGTGTTGTGTGCCAGTGGAAATATTTTGTTCGTGGTTACGAAGGCAGAGAAACCTCTCCTCGAGCCTTCGCGAGGAGTAGCGACTGCCAGAGTTCCCTCTGAATGGCACTCGTGGCCAGGGGAGCGGAGATTAATTAAAAGGACGACGTCGAAAACCTTTTGCCTGCGGTTCAGTCGCTTCTTTCCAACTCTCGAGAATCTCTCTCTCTCTCTCATCTCTATCTCTGTGTTCTCCTGGGTTAATTTCCTCTCTTTGATTCCCTTTCTATCTATCTGTCTGTCTGTATCTTCTCGTTTCGTCGACTCGATGGACATTGATTCCCGATGAACTGACGCTGATGTACGAGCTTAACCGTTCGGAGCTAATAGGAAACGCCGGTGGGAATTTATCGTGCAGAGAGAGAGAGAGAGAGAGAGAGAGAGAGAGAGAGCCGTGCGTACCGGTAGATATCACCGGTATTATTGCTCGTCTCGTTCCTTGTCCCCGCGTTCTCCGCAGGAACTCACCGTGTGGCAAGTTAAGGAGAGATATCGGGAGATATCAGCTACGTGTATCGACTACTTGCGACTTTTCTTGCGACGTTGCAAAAGAAATCGTGTTCACTCAGTGGCCGGGCTAATTGCTCTTTCGAGTTTTCTAGGGTCTCGGCGAGTCCGCGCGCTGGAACATCGTCTGGGAATATCGGGGAGAGAAGAGCATGTTAGATTGCTTCTTCGTTTCTTACGAGGACAGAGAAACGTTAATATATCGTGGAAAATGTGTATATTTCGTTTTCAATCGCAAGAAGCAGATACGTGATGAACATCGGTAAGAGGGTGAGGTAAATACAAAGTTATAAACTCACATTTGTGAATGTTGGTTGTGGATTAGATGTGCAACGAAGGCGAATTTATAACATATATTATGTATTCGTTATACGAATATTACGAGTTCCGATTTCTATTCTTTCGTTTTATTTTTCTTTTCATAAATTGCAAGAATTTATTTCCACGTGGACTGCTGGAAGCAGATTACGCGTTTACAGTTTTTGAGTACATTTCAAATTGAATGGACATCCGCGAAGAAAAATCTCAAGAAAAATCATCGTGGAAATTTTAATGAGTATCGAAATTTATTTCATCAAAAGTTATTTGATGTTCAGTCATGGTCAGTAGCACTATGTATATATAATTAATAATTATATTGTTCAAAAAGATTATAGCATAGAAGATCGTCGATTTTTGAACTCCTTAAATATCAACGACGTCACACACGTTTGCACAAGTATAATGAATGATTATTTGATGATTACACGATAATATGATATGGTATAGTATAATGATAATAATTACGTTATTCCAAAAGTTATAACAGAAAAATTACCAATCTTCGAACTCATCAGTTTGTGTAAAAAAAATCCATATTACCTTTGCACACATACACATACATCTGCACAAATAATGCATGATATTTAATAACTACATAAGGATAACAATTATTACATAACAGTAATAATTATGTAACGATAATTAATAATTTCCTGTAAGAAAGAAAATCAAAGATCGACAAATTTTCAACTACATATATTAGGCATACCCATGAGAGTGATGTCGTTTTTTTTTCAAATTTAATAAACATTGCCAATCTAACTTATTATAATACAACCTACATTGAATATGTTAATACATTTAGCGTGCCTATTGTTAAATTGTATCACAGATGAAAACTGTATTAACTCTTGCGTAAAATAAAATTTTCTACAGTATCGAGAAACGACGTTGCTTATGATCCTTTAATTTTAATTAAGCTTCGATTGGTAGCCTGTTGTTTCTTTCTGACTTGTTACATCAATTCTTTACGATGGCAAAACCAACGATACAGTTGCACGAAGGAGGAGAGAGGGGGAGGTGGGGATGGTTAGGAGAATTGTTAACGGAGTGGACGCGTCGTCGTTGGTAGCGGAACCACCGGGTATGGTGATCCTCGAGGATTAAACTACATCGGATCTGGCGCCAAAGGACGGGAAAAGAAGAAGGGGTTGGTTGCTAAAGTCGGCGAATTTCTCGAACGGGTGTTGCAAGAACCGTGTTATTCCTAAGATAGTTTCTAAGTAATATAATCCTGAGGCGTGTGCCGGCGCGAGCGCGCCTGTCGGCGTTGATTAAATTCAGAGGTAGCGGGAAACGATGGACGCGGAAGTTCGCTCGGTTGAGTTTCCCGCCAGTAGTAGTTCGAGGGGCCTCCTCTGGCTTTCCTAATTTCGTTATGTCGTAACTGAGAGGTTATACACCCCCTCCCACTCTCTCTCTCTCTCTCTCTCTCTCTATGTCGTAGACGTGTTTTCACGAACGCATCTTTTCCGCCACGAACTTTCATCAAATTTGGAATCCCGCTCGCGGAAACTTATTTTTCCTTGAGGTATAAAATACACGGGGGGGGTCCTTCTCTCCCTTGGTTTGCTTGAACCGAAGTAATTGAAGCCCGCGCGAGGAAAATGAACTGTAATGTAAATGTAATATAATATGTATAAATAAGTTCATGTTTTCTATGTTTCACGGAGATGAAATACGTTGATTTGTTTTATCAATATTCGAAAATACGGTTCTGCATTATTACACGTTGCTTAGTTTTTAATCTAATCTAGTTTCCGCTGGCAAGCTGGTTCGCGGACCATAACGAGCGACCAAACCGTATAGAATAATTCGCTTTGTTTTTCAACTCGTCGGTATGATATCATTAATGGATAGAAATTACTAGGAAGTAATAAATTTATTATTTGTTTTGCCTGGGTTATACTTAAAACTAATGAAATATTGCAACTTTGGAACTAAAAATTCTTACGTGGCACGTCGTTCCAGCAGAAGAGAGGTTAATCTCTTGCGTTGGTAACTGGTTTACGGACCATAACGAGTGACCAAACCGTACACAATAATTCGTCACTTTCTTTTTTAACTTCTCATCAGTATATCACTGGATAGAAATTATTACTAAGAAGTAATACATTTATTGTTTGTTTTGCCTGAGTATGTATTTAAATATATTTAAAACCAATGAAATATTGCAACTTTGGGACGAAAAGTTCTCGACGTGCGTGGCAAGAGGTTAATGATTTCGGTTAATGATTTACATTTGTTGCACGCAGCAGTCTTGAACGTTCGAAGAGTCAAAATTTAAAAATCATCTTCGTCATTTTCATACCTACAGTTTGGGACAGAACGGTATACGTGTTTGTACGTTTGATATAGTCAAGGTAAAAAATGCTCATTTTTTACATCCAATATATTGAGCGATTCCTTTGGAAGTAGCAATATCAAATCTTCATTTTGTATGATTTCATAAGGAAGATATACGAAGAAACACGTATGTTGATCTTGGTGGGACAAAATGATCATTAAGTAACACGTTGGTCCCGATCGTTCTATAGCGTCTAACAATTGATTTGGAATAGTTTCGTATAATTTCTTTTGTTGATGTTTGATCTAAGGCGTTCTAATTTTTCATAATTCTGCTTTTCGATTCACTGATCATGAAATGGCTAGTGAAATTTGCATTTTATCGCGAAATGGTAGGAATATATCACTCCTCGAGGAAATTGTTTCAGAAAAAAATCTTGAAAATTTGACGCATAAGAATCTAGTACCATTATACATTGTGAATTGGCAACAGACGCAAAAAAGGAAACGAGACTTGTCGTTGTTATTCAAGAGCGCGTTCTCTTCTCTCTCTCTCTTCGTCTCTCCGGCTTCGTTTCTTTTTTCCCCCTTTTTGTTCCCTGATGGGTACATTTTGTGTGTTAACCCTCGTTCCAGACCCGACTCGCGATGCACACAATGGAGCTTTGCATTAAAGGTCATTAGCTTAAACGTTCGCCTTCCTGTTGCGCAACTCGCGCAATTCACCGGCCCGTTACTCGCGAGCCAGCGCGTTTCAGACCACGAATAATTGTGCCGATTTTTTCGTTCGACCTACCCCTTTTTTCCACGAACGCGTTTCTCGTTCAACTCATTCTATTTCCCCATTTATTTCCGCCTCGTTTCTCGTTCCACCGCGTTTCTTCGCTCGACGTACCTCCGCCAGTCGCATTCAAACGGAGAACACGCATCATACAACGTCGTGTATTATGAAATCTTGTGGTCCTCGACGAACGAGACGAAAACTTCGAATCGCGCGCTCGAGGTGATTTCATTGACTGCTGGTTGAAGCGAGTCAGTAGACTCCATTTTTCATGGAATCATTTCTTGTCGATCTTTGACTATTATTATTGGAGATTGTAGCACTTAGATCACTCAGTTTTGTAATTTTGAGAACATAAAATACAAAGTAAAACGAAGTACCATATATTTTAGTACATTTAATGTAAATTATTATCTACCACCTACCATTTGTGGTTTCTATGTTTACATTATAGGTGAATAATGGCATCTGATTGTTATAATTTATTATCGGAGAAGATGTAGATCTCTCTTAATTATTCTTCTTCCACTTTGTTTCCTAATAATAATAAAACTACATTCCGTTCTTAATTTATTATCAAATGCCTAATTTTCACGTGTCAACCAAACGAACGCACACTTTTCACACGTCATTTCATTTCATTTTTTTTTTTTTTTAAATGAAAATTTTATACAACACTTCAGTAGCTATCGCAGTATTATATATAAAATCGACAATTTTAAAATTGCTGCGAAAGAAAGCAATCAGAGCTCTACGATGGACAACAGACAGGTACTGCAATTCATATTCAGTACGTATAAAGTGAAAGTAATGATGGTATCGAGACAATCTGATATATCGATAATTCCGAGTGGGAAATTTTTAGCTAACGGGCAAATGCGGTCGGCAGCGAGCAAGCAATCTATCCTTGAAATTTCTCCCCGAACTGGGATAAGTCTCCCTTGGGACCGAGACCTACCTCAACCGGATCGATGCAAGATAGCCCTGTGGCTTTCCTCGTCCCACGTCACGCACACAACTATTTTTGGCCGTGAATTTGATGTACGTAAACCCACCCACCGCGTGGTCGTTCCTCTTTCGTGCTTGCTCCAAGGGGGACGAAACTACCAGCAGCACGTCGTCGTGGTCTCTTCAATCCTCCTCGTTGCCTCCGACAGAAAGTCGAGAAGATTCCCTTCTCCAGGGGTACTACACGCTCAGCTTTGTATAATTTGTAACTTTGTATATAATTCGTGTTCTTGATCCACGCGACGCTCCAACGACGATGATAACGACGAGTCTTGCGTGACCGACGCTGCTGGCTTTGCTAATAATCGGCGAGGGAGTGTGACGAGACCAGATTCGCGCGGCTTTCTCCTCGTCATCATCATTCGTTATTGCAGCGATCAACCGAATCTTTCTTCCCCTCGAAATTCGAACGATAATTCACGGCGATTTTCTCCTTTCCTCGCCGGGTTATTAATCTCGAACGAAACGAAATCGCCAGGGCCGAAATCTGTTGCCGCGTTGCGCAGCGATTTTTCTTCGAGTGTCTATTATCTGTATTATCCTCTTCGGCGAAGAAACTCGTGGAACTTTTTTGCTACCGTTAAGGGAAATTTATCAATTTCGAAATCGGCATTTACATCGTGTAATGTCAATGTTCTTTTTTTTTTTCAATTGGAATCTAGGAAAAGAATTCTTCGTGATATCAAGTTCGAAGAGTCTAGTCGAGACACCGAAATCGGTACGCTACTCCCCAAGTTTGGATTAATTTATTTATTGAATTAAAATTCTACTTTCGTCCTTTGGAATTCCCATAACTGAAATCACGTTAACGCGAAAATCACAGAAAAATTCACAAAAATTCTCGCGACAAATCGCACGCAATGAGTTCACTTTAACTCTCAAAAGGGGAAAGCCGAGCCAAAACCATACTGACGACGAAGGTTTATTCCGTGAGTTCCATTTCTGCACGATAAACGAAAGAAACCAACAAAAGAAACAACACGCCAATGTCTGATGATGAAAAATACGAAAGGAGAATACAAGAGGCAATGAAAGCGTGAGAGTAAAAGAGAAAGAGAGAGACGAAACTGTGACTGTTGCCTGCAGCGATCGTTGGCCCAGTGTCGATTCGAGATCGAAGAAAGAAACCTGACGAGAACGTAGAGTCGAGTCGGAGCGGGCCAGCGTGAAAATAGAAGAAAAAATGGAAGTTTGCAACGACGACGAACGAAGGTAGTTGGACGCTTCCGTTTTTCGCGGACTCGCACTATGTCGGTTGCCGACGTCTCTCGGTTCGCTTTTTACGGGCTTCCCTCCATGCTCGATTGGCTTTTCTTCTCTCCTTAAACGGGAAAAGCCTCCCTTTCTCTCGTTGTTGCGAACAGTCTCGAGGTCCACGTACCACTTAGCCCAACACCTTCTCTTTTCGTTAAATTCGCTCTTCTTCGAGGGTTTTCGATCCCGAGCTGATTCTGTGCCACTGGGCCATCGAACCAACCACCCCTGTTAACTATTTTTTTATTTCGACGATCGCTTCTCTCGCTGTAGGACGAAATCGAACGTGTATTTTTTATATTGATAAAAATTAAGTGTACTTCTCAGACTCGATAACGTGCATCCACTAAAGTGTCCGACACAGGCCAAACGAATAGCGGAGTGTCGGTCCACAGGGACTGACACCGTCTCTCGAACGTCTTAACCCATTAAAAGTGTTTATGTGCTCGTCGTGAAAAGATGGAATTTCTTTTGTTTTATGTCGAGTATATGCTAGGGAAAAAATTCGCTTTTGCTGTTTATTGTAAAATTATACATACATATATATATATATATACATATAATTACACACACACACACACACACACACACACACACACACACACACATATATATATATACACACTTGTAATTTCAGCACATTTTAGACGATAGGAAAGTTACAATTAGTCACGTTCTAATAATTGTTCTCAGTTGTACAGGTTGGTCCGAAATTTTTAGTTTATTCTTCTAAAATGTCACTATTAATGTTTCGTAGACAATATATATATATATATATATATATTGATGAATGCGATGTACGAATATGTGCGAACAATTTCTACGATGGATCCAGCCGAGAATCAATTTTCTTAATCACCCGAGTCATTAGATCTCTCACATATTCGAGTTTCCACTATAGGAGAACAAAAATAGTCAAAGATATCTTGCCTCGAAAGCAAAAATCCTACAATACAGGGATATTTGCTATATTTGCACGGAATGAATCGATTAGAAGAATCGAAACTACGTGCGAAGAAATTCCATGAAATTGATATTGAAATTCGGTCCACATCGGTACTTCGATATTATTTTTATATTGACAGAGTAACAAGTAGAGCTTTTATGCGTCTTGTATTTTTGTTATAGCTCTTTGACACGTTGACTGCCAACTACGAGATATCTCGTAGTTTCGTTTACTTGCCATATTTTTGCAGCTACGATGAAATTCTTCGTAGTCTTCTATCAGTATAAATGTGAATAGATAGCCTCAGGTAAGAGAACAAAAAATCATTATTGGCTTACACGAACAGAAAATTGATTAACAAATGAACAGAAAATATAATAATACAAAGTTTATTCGAAATCAACGAGCAAAAGAACATTTTTATTTGTGACAATTTTTCAAACAATCTTCCACGCAAAGGGCTGGCTTCTCTCGACAGATTCGGATGCTCTGTAAATAATGAAACTCTTGCAATCTAATCTTTTTTGAAACTGGTGGTTGAATCTCTTCTCCGATCAACGCGTCGACGAATGCTTCTCTAAACTTTATAAGTTTTATTTGAGAAGAAGTTGCTTCATGAAAAAGTTTGTGCGCATTGTGCATGTAATGCAACCATTTTGGGCCATCTAATAGTCTTTCTTTACACAAGCCAACTGCGAGATAATTCGCAAGATCCTTTTTTTTTTTTCAAAGAAACACATTATATGCTTTTTGATGATTACTATGTACTATAATAGGAGTTTTTAATAATATAATATCATTTAATTGGCTTCTTAGATCGCGATCCTGAAAAGTACCGCGGCAGTCACGCGTTAACACTAGAACTACCACACCAGTCAAAATGACTGGTTTATAAACTTTTATTTTAAAATTTCTATTTCACGTTACAATTTTTTCCCCGCAACGATGCAATGACTTTTGACAGCGATAACTAAAGAAATGATATAATGAATTTTATTTTATTTTTATTTATTAGACATCAAAATAATTTTGGTAAAAATAACTTCGTCTTAACTGTCGGTAGTTCTAGCGTTAACGAAGCATTTACGGCCATTTTGGTGCATGACATTTTAATCATACCTTTACCTGTAGAACCGGCAAAAAGTTCGATCGTTAAACTTTGGAATATGCGTATATATTCTCGCGATACGACGTGACCATTTCGTTTCGTGACCAAGCGTGTTTCCACGTCTCGGATAACCGATGATACATTGTTTGGTCGCACAATCTCTACCGGTGGTTCTCTACAGCCGCGCCGGATATTGAAACTCGCGAAACGTGTATCGAGCTGTGTTACGTGTCGAGCGGTTTCACTTAATGGCTTCTTGGATTGCAGGAAGAAAACTGCCCTATTTTTTTCCTGACGGCAGCTGACGTGGGATCGATCGATCGATCGATCGATCGTGGGCTCCTTGCTGGTGGTGGTCCGCTTTCGCGTAAATGGCAGGATTTATGTCGCTCGAGAACCACCTGTATCTTTCGTCTTTCGCTCCGGCGAATCGGCGGAAAAGCGAATCCTCGGCTCTTCTGATTTAGAGACGAGGAACGAGAACCGTGTGAACGCGAACTCGCTGGAAGATCGTTGCTAAATCGCGTTACAAAATCGCGTGCTCAAACGCAAGCGCACAAATGCATTCGAACGATCGCTTGTAATTTAGTTGTGGAATCAGGTGAGATCAGATATATAAATAGGGAGTTGAAATTAAAATTTTTGAGAATTGAATTTCGATCGTTCGCTTGTTTCGACTTTTCGCGCTTGTCGTTCGTTCAGTTTGTCGTTCGGTGATTGTTTCGTTTAAAAAACTTGTTTTCGATAACAAACGTGTAGATTTGCTTCGTGAGAATTAATGCAGCGTTGTTTCGTAAAATATAGTTCTATTTTACTGGGAATGTTATTTTATGGGAAACTAGCAAGAAAAGCATGTAGATCACACAATTGATTCAAATAACTATTTAAAACCGGTGGATAGAGAATTTTAATAGCTACCAATTTAATAGTTATTAATTATCAATTAGATATTGTTCGAATGAATCAAAAGGGCATCTTTGTAAATTTGAAAAGGATCTTTCTTCTGGATTTTTTTTTCCTTTACAAAGAGTAGAAACATTATCGTTCAAAAATCTTAGGACAATTCTCCAAACTGGATCGTCCTCAGTTTTCATTCAAATTTCACGAATTTCTATTTTATCTGAGAAACCATCCAAAGGTTTGATTTAAAAACTGATTTGCATAAATATAGCAAAGGCTATAAGCAATTCATTTTTTTTTTCTTTACACTTTTTGGAAACTTGGAAGAATAAAGAAGTTAGTTTCTCTCGTAGATGATGAAGTTTTTCAATTGCTCATGTACTCGTGGGAAAATTGAAGGAAATCTATTCGTACCCGAGTTATCACCAAATGCAATATTCGAAAACAGTATCGGTAAAAGATTCGGTACATGCACTTGCTCATACAGCTCTTTATAATTAACAGATAATAAAATTTTTCAACTGTCATCAGCATCTGATCAGATTATTCCTTGCACGGATAATAATTCAGATAGTATAATTTTTCAATTTCCGGTTCTACCGATTTTTGATAGCAAAGCAAATGTAGGCGCTTGCCCTAAAAAATTTTCAAGCTGCAACTCAAAATCGATTTCGTCTCTGTTTTCACTAACAAACTAATAGTGTCATCAGTTTCTGCTTGAAAGCTTTATTCTGTTTATCGATATCGATCATCATCGTATGTAAGATGATCGGCCAGCGATCGGTTTCGTCATTCGTCACGACGAATTCTCAATTCTCTATTCCAGCGACGTTTATTTCTCAACCGTCTCGTCGAAGAGTTCATTTCAGATAAATTGGCGAAACTCGAAAATAAGAAGTCACGTAAAAAATCAATATCTCAACAAAATTACTAAGGAAATGTTTATAAATAATTGTCAAGGATGCATGACGAATTAGCGAGGATATAAATTGTTGTTGTAAAAGAGTTAATCGACAGTTTAAAGTCTAGAGTCTGAAGTCTAAAGTTATTATCGATTAAAAGTGTACAAATAGTTAATTAATTAATTTTTATTGTTCAATTAAATATTGTTAAACAATAGTCATAAAAAAGATAATAATAACAAAGTATATAGTTATTCATTAAATTTGTAGTACGGTGAATTTATCATTTATCGATCATCGTACCTACACACCTGGCGAATGAATGAATCGTCCTCTTGCGTCAGAAACTGTTCGATCGCATTATGTCAGGGGTTTCCCTTATGAAAGTTACGGCCGCGATATTCAACGGAAGAAGGGGGGCACCTCTCTCCCACTCTCTCGTCTCTCTCGTATCCCGTGGATCGACGACCAACTTCTCTCCATCTCTTTCGATTCCTGGCGACGCATAAATTCTCCATTTTTTTTTCGCGCGTATCACTACTTCGCCCTCTCTCTCTTTCTCTGTCTGTCTGTCTGTCTGTCTCTGTTTTCCTTCTTGGCTGCGATCTCAGCCGGCTGCCAGCGAGAAAATGGAAATAAAATCCCGTTATGGAAATGGGAACGGTCGGGGGACATTGGCTTGCCTCGATGCCCGTTGCCGATACTTTTTTCCTCCGATACGATTGCTCTCCGCGATGGCCGCGATTGTTTCTCGAGCACGTCGAATCTCGCCGCTTATTTCCACGCGATACATATATATATATATTGGATAACAGGATTCAAAGAGCCGTTCGATTGGATAAGAGGATTCTTGTATTTAGTTCGACGACGTGTGCAGTAGATTTCGATTCGTTGGAAATCGTTCGAAGCCAAGAGTAACATTAGAGGCTGATGTATGACGCATTCGGGATCTTAGGTATCACGTTAGGTATCACGTTAGGTATCACAGCACAAGTATTATACACAAGGTTATTTTCCAATATATGTTCTCAAAGGTTGTTCAACTTACTTTGGCATTTGATGTTAAACAGATTCAAATTCAATTATTTAATCTGTTGATCGCCGCATTTTTTTGAGGACCGTGCATCAGATCGCCGCTTATTTTCAATTTTAAGGAGAATGTACTTTTACTAATAGATAAATAATTCAAATATTTTTTACTTACGTAATTGGTGAGCCACAATCAATTAGGATATAATTTGCACAAAAAAAAAAAAAAGAAAAAAAAACACTTGATTTTCATTAGGGTTGCCACACAATAGATCAAATGCTAAATATTAAAAATATTAAAAAAGTTATATACATGTTTGTTAAATTTGAAATGTTATAAATTCATAGTCTAAAAAATACACATATATATATTATACACAATGAAACTAATATTTACTTATGGTGTGGTATGCTTTGAAGTAAATAGTTGGGCAGAGTGGAATTTTACAGTTTTCGCACGCGAATTTTGTTTCTTGCCTTTTTTCGAATAAATCCAAAATCAAGGAAGAATATATATATATATATATATTTCGATTTTTTTAGTGATAGAAAATGATTCTATATGTCACTGTTAAGAAATCGAAATTAATTTCGCTTTTATTTAGGGTATATAGGGATCGGCGCGTACTGATGCGCGCACGGTGATCAAGAGGTTAATTAATCGAATCGACACAAGTTTTGGATTTCGATTCGTTGGAAATCGTTCGAAGCCAAGGGTAACATTAGAGGCTGATGTATAGACGCATTCGGGATCTTAGGTATCACGTTAGGTATCACAGCACAGGTATTATACACAAGGTTTTTTTCCAATATATGTTCTCAAAGGTTGTTCAACTTACTTTGGCATTTGATGTTAAACAGACGTCGCATCGATTCAAATTCAATTACTTAATTAATCGAATCGACACAAGTTTTTGCATACTGAATAATTTAGAAAGGCAAACAGAAAAATGAACGCTGTATTGGAAAAATATTGTGAAGTACCTGAGATGAAATAGTCTAAAAAGATATTGATATAAATAAATAAATGAAAATACTTGTTAACGCTAGGACAGCCGTATCGAAGTATTCTAAATACAAATCACTATAGTTTAAACGTTAACTGAAAATAAGTAGATTTGTCTCGTGTTTCTGTCCAAACACGAATGCAATATTAATTTTCACAAGAACAGCCGTGTCTTTTATGTAATTCAAACGATAGTTTAAAATAAGACGCGCACCGATCAGGGTTCGATTATTGATAGTACGTTAAGTTACGAATTTTATGTGAATAACATAAATTTAAATGTTAACTGAATTGTTGAAAACAGAGGTTCGATTGTCATGGTACATTAATAGAAGTTAAATTAATGCGGTACAACAAGAAATATTGTACAATTAACAAAACAATATTTTTCACACGCGACTGTCATTTCAAATATCATTTCAAATCACTGGAAGATGTTGACTGGATTGTCATTGATAAAATTAAAATTAGTTAAATCAGGACGGTACAATAACAAAAAAATTGTACAATTATTTACAAAATTAACCAAATAACATCTCTTACACGCTTGCTGTCAATTTCGAATATTCCTGCCGGGAAAGTGTTAACAAGGTTCAGCCAGTGTCATATCGACTAGTAATATATTTTACATTTATAATTTACATTTATCTTACATTTATTTTTTTATTACATTTATTTTACATTATAATTTTATTTTACATTTATTTTACATTTTTGACTAGTAATATATTTTACATTTATACCACGGAGGCTGCAAGAATCTAAAATACAAAATACCAGGAAATATTTGTTATTACATAAAAATATGATATATTTATATAATCGAAAAAAATATATTTAGAAGATCATCTGACTTACTTCGTATTTGTGACTAATGTGTACATTGGAAGTTCCAATAATCTGATAAAGTTTGTAGTTCTCTTTTCAGAGGGATCTGAGATATGTTTTTAAATCCTTCAATGAGAATCCACTTTCGTCTCTTCGAGTTCATTCTCTATAATTGATTTTGCTATAGAATAAACTGAAGATCATTCCATACTAATATACATAATAATTGTTCGAAAACTGACAAAAAGCGTTTAATATGTTTAAAAATAATTCTCTATCGTTTTAAACGATTGGAAATTGTCGAGCAATAGATCCAAAAACACATATTATACCACGTATTATATATACGTTATATGTTACATTTTTGAGAAATGTTAATAAAATAAATAAAGTTTTTGTAACAAAGCGGCCGGGCGGCGACGACGCGTCTCTTCAACTTCCAAAGCAAATGGAGGCGTTCGATCGATTGACAAATAAATTCCGCTCGATTGCTCTTCGATCTGAAAATCGCGTGTCGGACGATTCTCTGTGGAAAACTGGAAAGGCTGTAATTGATCTGGACCGACATCGGGGAGGAAAAGGCAAGGCATCGTCTGTGGTGTTTGCTGCACCAGGCTGCCTCGAGTTATCCACCCCCCTCCAACCCCTCGAGTTGGTATTCCGGTGTAATTATCGACGAACGGAAGAGAGCCCAGCAGAACCGTATTATCACGAGACACACGTTTTTCCCGTGGTCGGTCCTATTACTTTCCCTTTTCTTCTCCTCTTCTCTGCCCCTCTTTGTTTCGTCGTCTTTGTCCCGCGGATGGCTCCTCGTCATCCGTAGCCGCAGGCTGCTTTTTTCCTTACCATTCGTCTGGTGGGGCTCTCCCTCGTCCCCCAGGAAAAAAGTGGTTTCGATCGGGAAATAGTTGGAAATATATACAGGGGAGTCGAAAAAGCATTGGGGGCACGCCTAGTTTTTCTTTTGCGATGGCATTGTGAAGAGGAGCGATATAAAAGACGAGCCGATCACATCGCCGAATCGACGATGTTTAACTGCATGAAACAAAAAAAGTGAAGAAAAGTGACGAAGTAGTATATATTTGTTTTTTTTTCTTTTTTTGTATTCCCTTTGAAATGTAAAATTCAAATAAACATTGTAGAATGTATCGTATCACAGGCCTGGATTTCGTTTAACGAGGTATAAAATACGTAAGATGGTGTACTCTTGGAATAACTGTTATTATTGGTCTAATTTTAATCGATTTGGTAAGTGAAAATAAAAAGCGGACGTGAATAATACTATCGATATAATATAGTAATATCAATAATATCATCAAATTCAAAATTTTTATATCACGTTGGAAAATTAATTAATTAACTTTTAAATCATTTCGACATTAGATCATGAAGTTAATCAAATTAATTCTTGAAGTAAATTATTTATTATTCACGGGCTAAAACAAACATGGTCGTTTGATAGTTCAATAGGTTGTTAAATCTAATTACTAAGGATTATTAATTTATTTAAAATGTAAAAAGTTAAGAGTGGGTCAAGTGCTTCGACACTAAGATTTGAAAAAAATTCGAAAAGCTTATTTGGCAAATGAGCGGCCCACATTACGAAATCCGTTTCAATAAATAATTTATCACGTACGAAATTAATGTGCAATTTTATAGCAACGAGTTATATAATAATATAAAATTTCGAGAGTCAAGAATCTACGCCCGGAACGTTATTAGAAAACCTACAAAATATCCTTTTGCAAGTATTGGTTTGTTATCGAATGATGTCGCGTTTGTTTCAAACTTCTAGGAATATTTTATCTCCTGTTGCATAAATTTCATTCAGTTCAATTGAATTAACAGGAATTATTTCTGCGGGGCAAGAAATATTTTAACACTGGAACTACCACACCAGTCAAAATGACTGGGTTATACAATTTTATTTTAAAGTTTCTATTTCATGTTACAATTTTTTCCCCGCAACGATGCAATGACTTTTACAGTGATAACTAAAGAAATAATATAATGAATTTTATTTTATTTTTACTTATTAGACATCGAAATAATTTTGGTAGAAATAACTTCGTCTTAGCTGTCGGTAGTTCTAGTGTTAAGGCACAAATGTGTGAAATATTTCTAACAGTAGACGAGCGTTCTCACGTTGATACCATATTATTTCACAACATTTCGATATACTTTCAAGTGAACAGTTTTTCTCACAACATTCCACCAATCATTAAATAAACATGTCATTACTGTTAATTTTTATTTGCCGCTTGCGCTACATGTTGTTAGATATTTGTATAATTTATTATTGGAAATTGCTACTATTATTGTGTAACGTTACTTTTGTATGCAGCATGGATACTTTATGCAAACAGGTTTCATTAGTGTATCATTTGTTTCCACAATGCTGTTGCAAGAGGAAAAAGAAAAAAAGAAAAAGAAAAAGGAAACTGGGTGTGCCAATATTTTTTTGTACGCATCGTACGAGGTGATTCGCTTCCCCCTCCCCCCGCGATCGGCCGACTTGTCTCGTGTTTTTGCATCAGCTTGATGTCACGTATCCATAAGAAATAAAGCAAATTACATAGCTTAGCATTAATGTCAATTTATTACACCTTTT
The DNA here is from genome assembly GCA_032399595.1 of Tetragonula carbonaria. Lineage (NCBI taxonomy): Eukaryota > Metazoa > Arthropoda > Insecta > Hymenoptera > Apidae > Tetragonula > Tetragonula carbonaria. The sequence continues at coordinate 10,282,885 of JAUCRC010000008.1, forward strand.
TTCCTCTTCATGCTGTTTGTAAATTCTAAACGTACTATTATTAAGCCACCGCTAACGGAATCGCATTAACGACATCACTGTTGGATTTCTAATTATCATAAATTAAGATTACGAATGTTGCAACAAGAGCTTGACCGAAAGTGGCACAGAAATGAAAAAAAAAAACACGTCGTTAATATTAATGACGAGTTAACGAGAAACGTGTGCTGCCAAATACATAACCATTGTACCCGATTTTAAGTGAAATTAAATTCGGTTTACTCTTTGATAATCGAATTTAGTTGTATCCAAATATGATTTCAGTATTCAATTATCCTCGAAAATCAATAAATTATACGTTTCAAGTGTCGATAAATTATGTACAGGTCTGTATCCATATGTTGCACTTTTTGTTGGTTTTCTGAAAATATGAAAGTACGAGAACGTGTAGTTTTTCTACCGTCTCTATCAAAATTTTTTATTTTTTATGTGAATGTGAAAAGGAAAAAAAAAAAGAAAAATATGTGTAAAATATTTAAAGTCTGTTGTTAGCTGTTCGTGAGCTATGTTCATAGAAATATAAATTCGCACAACGAACAGGACGGTTTACAGAATTTAAGCAATACATTAATAACATGAAAGAATAGCATGGACATGAACGAATCGATATGGAGTAGCCAAGATATCGTGAATGAAAAAATTAACTCTTTTCATTCGCTCTGTTTCTTTTTTGTAATATTTTATTTCCTAAACCTGTGAAATATCATAAGTATCATATAATTAACTAAACTCTACTAAATATATTACTGAACTAACTAAATTATACGAAATATAAACTATAAATATAAATTATGCTAAATATACAAAAGTATCATGTAATTAACTAAACTATACTAAATATAAACTGAACTAAATATATAAATGACATATAATAATTAAGCCTGTGGATTTTACGTATCTATGAAAAATTACAAACAATGCATATACCCAATGGATGTAGTACACAAAAATACATGTACAAATGTCGAAAAATGGAGTATACATAGTAGACAAAAGAAATCTTCTCTTCTATTTCTTTGTTCATGAGAATTTTGAAATGCATAAAAGCTCGCTTTCTAAAAACAACTTTATTCTATTTCGAGTTGTTCAGCAAGTTGTTAAATACCTCTGGACCTACATTAATAATAAGACTACTCTGAATCCTTCTAGAAATCTCGAATTTTCTCACAACCATCCCTCACAACTATACATTCAATCCCCTATACTTTCCCTGTTAATATCATTAACACCGGGGTATGAATTATTAACTGCAAACGTAATCGTCCACGGCAGCAGAAGTAGATTGATCCTTCTCTCGGGTTGGAGAGAATCCGGTGAAGCGAGACCCCCCATACGCTCTCTCTCTCTCTCTCTCTCTCTTTCTCTCTGTCTCAGTCGTTTCGAGACGGTGGCCCGCGAAAAGTTATTCAGATTTATTACGCTATTATTTCGGCCGATACACGGCCGGTATAAGGAACAAGGTACGTTTATGGCCACCGAACGCCGAAATTTGCCTGCGGGAGGTCAATATAACTCTCCCCGGGCGAGAGAAGAAACAACCTGGGCCTGGTTTTCCCTCCTGGGTACACTGTCAGCGAGAGAAAAGCGCCTTCTGATAAACGTTCCCACGATGGCGCAGCCAAACCATGATGGGAGGGGGGGGGGCGCGTTTCTGAACTTTTGCGAGCCCCGTGAACGTCGAGACCTCGCGTTAAATCCACCAAAGAGAGGAGGAAGTTCACGCTCTCTTTCTTTCTTTTTTTTAAACGTTTCTGAAAAATTTTCAAATTTTCGATTTCGATCTGCTTCTTCTAGTTTCACTTGTATATTCAAGACGCGATAACTTTCGGCTAAATAGGCAAATATCACTTTTTTTTTTTTAATTACTCTATGACACGTCACCTTTCAAACGCATGCAGGTATTGCCAGAGTTATGCCTATCCTAAAGCCCCCGTCTATGAGAGTAGAACACGAAATTACTTCTTACTCGTCCGAATAACGTTCGAAGTGGGCCACGCGGAGTTTCGAATTTTCCAAGTTTTTACGAAGCCTCTGCTGCAAGAGGGAGGGTGGAGGTAGGAAGGAAAACAGAGCTACGAATTTTCGCTACTTTCGCGAGCTCTGAGAGATCTGTTTGCGGAACTGCGATGGGCCAGCCTAGAAGTTCCGTCTGTGCAGTATATACACTGTCCGGAAGCAAGGAATGGCATCCTATTAAAATCCTCCCCCGAGACGAAAGTACTGGCCCATTCCCTCTCTCTCTCTCTCTGCGTCCTCAGAGTGCCAGAGATAGTCCTCTCCGGTGTCTCAGCGTGCCGGGTTTCACCCGGGTTTCTCTGGAAGCCGATATTCATCCCCTCTGAAGTATACCATCGCCACTTAAATTACCGCCACTCGCGAAATTACATTCTAACCACGTTAGAACGAGAAGCGGATTCTATTGGTCTCGAACGCGGTGTGGCGCGGGGGGCCTCTCTTCGACTTGGAAATTTATAGATTTCTACCAGCTAAAAGTTTCAAGCGCCTCCTCTCCTCCTTGAAGTGGTGAAAAAGAGGGACGTGACGGGACGGATCGGTGTGACAGCCTGTCTCGATCGATCATTCTCGCATCTCGCGGAATTATCGCGCCTAGCTTCTTGCAACGTGACACTTGTAACTTTTCGCCAGTTTTCAAGTGTACGCGTTGGTCCACCGACACGTTTTGGACAATAATCGATCGAGGAGTGTCTTTTTTTTTTTTTTTTTTTTTTTATTTTGGAAATTTCAATGAGAAAACTTGGATTCAATCTGGGGAAACGTGCGAACATACAAACACATTTAACGCTTGATGGTTCGATCGAAGAGACATAGATAACATTCTGTGACGTATTTTTCTTAAACTTTTGTGTTGAAAGTTACAAAATTTAACACGGAATGTAAATAGTCTGGGATAATTATGTTAAATGTTAAAGCGATTCAGTGAAATACTCTCTGTGATCACTGCGAAATGCTTGCAATTTTTCACTCTTTGCCCTCGAAAAACATTTTTCGTATCATCTATGAGCAATTTATTTACGAAATAGCGAGTGATATTCACTTTGAATAAAATGATCTAGCATTGGAAATAATCATCCTGTTTTAAATGCTCGAAATTTATGAAATGAAATTTCGTTGATCGTATTTTTTTAATGCGCGATTTCGTTTCAAGCAATCAAGCCAAGGAATCGAAGTTAATGACACATGATTTTTCAACCTCTTGAAAAATTTCCTTTGCAATTTTATAAGCTTTCGTAAAGAGCCAATAAGAAGTTTAGTTTACCTCAACTATCCCTATATTATTCGAATAATAATTCGACGATAATGAGCGTCAACTGATTCACAGTTGCCTCTATCCTCAAGGATTTCTTCCCTTCACGTTGTTGTCTAATCATTTTCTAAAGCAATTTTTCTAATTTTGAAGCATGATGTCTCCTCTACAGGGAAGAGTCAAGTGCAAACGGTTAAATTTGTTTCAAACTTGATCAACATATCAGTGACAGTCAGGTCTCGCAATTGTTTCGTACAACAAAGCTGTTGTTTTATAGTATGCTCGTAGAAGGCTTCTAAATGCTCTGGTAAATACTTTCGTAAGCAACAACCCCCCATTGTACAGCAACTGTTGGATTCTGGGCAATTTTGTTAATTGTTCGAAACTTGTCAAAAGTGGTAATGGATATCAGTTTGGGCAATGACCGTGCAAGGTTGCGAAGGAAAGTTCGGGCTCGTTATCGGTCGATGAATGTCAAGGGCAAAGGGTGGCGCCGCCGTGAATAGTGGGCGCTGTAATGGCTGCTGGCACACACAGAGAGAGAGAGAGAGAGAGAGAGAGAGACCATCCAGAATTATCATTTTCGAAAAATAACTAATAAATAATATATAATATTTACAACAATAATAATAATATATAAATAATATATAATATTTGCAATATTTAGGTACTAATATACACATATGTGTCGTGACGTTGTCGAATAATTTCTTCTCGACATAAGAATTTGGACATTGTTAGAAAATCTCTATCTATATAGATTTATATATTTCGTAGAAATTTATATTTACCGATAAATAGTTATACTAGTTTATATTTTCGAAAAATGAATGGACATACGAAATTGACGAACGACGTTTTCTTTATATACACTTTAATACACACTCGTGTTTTTACCTCCCCTTAAGTGGGATATATGTCTCGTTTTAAAATTGTATCGCCACTTGGGATGTATCCCCATTTCGTGACGAATGGTGACTGCTACGTGTCCTACTTCAAAAATTGCACACCAAACTTATCTTCCTTCTCGAATAATCAATGTGGCTGCATTAATCTTTGAAAGGAGAGATCCACTTCTCTGAAGCAATTTGAAGAAATGCCGTTTTAGAATGACAAACAATTCCATGTAATCGTTGTCAAATCGTTAATTTCTACCAAGTCACGCGGTAATATCTAAAATCTTCGAGATGATCTCAAGCATCATCATCATATCTTTCGCCGTCGTTCTTCGCGCGACCCACGAAGGACGACCTTCTTTTTTTATCCTCCAAAAAAAATTGGCTGTGCGATATCAGGGTGAAAAGTAGCGACCGAATCTCTCGACTCGTTTATCAAGCAGATATCGGCCGAACCCTAAAGAAGAAGGGTTCTTCGGGGTCGGCGGCAGGAGAAGGTTTTTCGCCGCGGTGAGAAAACGCGGTCTGGGCATCGTTGGAGCAGCGTCGTAAGGATCTCTGGAATGGCTGTACCAAGCTAACCCTTTCGCTCCGCGTTCGGATGCCCAGGTTCGGGTCAGAGGATGACGGCGCGCACGACAATCCTCTATCCCACAGGCGCTTCTCTCTCTCTTTCTTCCTCTCCCTCTTCTCCCGCGTAGCCCAGACATCGGACGGATAACAGCGTTCGCCTCGGACACCGAACCCCCGGTGACATTAACGCAACCCCTGGCACTTTGAGTCTTGAATATCAACGACATTAGCCGCAACCCCTGGGCAAGTTGATGGCCGGGGACAGCGCCGGAATGCCAAAACCGTGGCAATCCGTTACGGTGGGGGGGGGGGAGGATGACGAGTGGAATAGGATATACACCCCCCCGAGCTTTGTTATTGCTCCCTGCACCAGAGATCGTCGAAGATTCTAATTGATCGGTCGGATTCCCGTGGAATATCAAGTGTACATAAGCTGTTTCGTCTTTAGGATCAACGTCATCGCGACGACGTTCCCGAGCTTTCGGCTCAAGCGCAGCGTTTCGCGACCCCCCCGCACCGGTGGACGAACTGCGCGCGAATTATAGATCTCCGGCGAGCTAATGGCAGATTAGGGAGGGTTTATAATTGCGGGTCTACATTAGCGTGAATTGTTCGGCAACGGAAGAGACATATCGTGTCTTCCACGAAGCCGGATATCCTTGCGAGAATGAATGAACGAATGAATGGCTGGCAAACAGAATTTTCAGGTAGAAATTATTCTGGGTAAGAATGGATTCATTAAGCGGTTTCACGGCGCGTATACCTGACGTCTGGTTGCCTAAAAATGTTAATATAATATAATACGGTTAATATGACATAAATAAATAAATAAATAATAAAGTGTGATATATTGTAAATGAAAATACCATATATACACTAGAATATGTAACCGTATCTCAAAATATTATTTTCCATGTGAATCGTTATAATTCAAAAATACATTCGTACAATCACGTTTCTGTCCAAATAGAAATTAATATTAATTTTGAGAAGAATACCCGAAGAATAGTGTGTGTTTCAAGCAATTGTGAAAAAAAAGGAGCAAAAATTAGTTTATGGGTTTGAGTTTGTTCTAGTGTTAAATTAGTGTACAATTTATGATAAAATGTTTAACATTTAAATGATACGATAAATAATATATGAAAATGTACGCGAAGTGATGCATTTCATTTATTACAATTAAAATGATACAATTACTTGTAAAACTTACTTTCATTTATGAAACATGATTGAGAAAGGACAGCATCAAAAATAATCGTTTATCAAAATACAAAAGTACGCACATGAAATTCAAAAGGAAATTGTAAAACGTCCAGGATAATTCATTCGCGTATAAAGATGGATGAAACGTGCAAAGAACACAAACAAGAGACTATGTATCCTATGTATATAAGAGAGAAACGTTACTAGTTAAAAATCGTTATTCCTCGACGTATCGTTCCTCGCGCATTCCTGCTCGCACGCGGCATCGAGAGTTTGACCTCCGCCGCGTGGAAGAGGATCCCGTCGTGGAGAACTTTTAGAGTTTCACGGAGGAAAGAAAGGTGGTTGCTCGACGATGCACGTTGGAAGCCAATGAAAAGGCGCGACGCCGAACGAGAAGTCACTCGTGTGACTTCCAGCCAAGCCAAAGGGACGAAAACTTCGTTTCAGCCGGAGGAACGTTAACACCCTCTATTGATCATTCCGTTCCATATTGGGGAAGCTTAATCTTCTATTTTGTTTTTTTATTTGATTGATTTTTTACCTGCGTGTGTAATAAAATGCAATGAATAACATTTTCTAATAGAATTTTATTATTTATTTCGTGACCACAGTCATTTTTAAGTAGACTAACAGCCATGTATATTTTCTTTCAACTCGTCATAAAAATTCATGCAATAGAGGGTTAACACGTTGCTCGGTTCTCGCTGGTGAGTCTCTCTCTTTTTTTCTTCTTTTTTCTTTCCATTTCTGACCTCGTTGTTCCGACCAGTAAAAGATCTAAAACTTAATTCCAACTTCTCCTAATCCGCTACTCTTTGTACAATCTACGTAAAAATGGGATAACGAGCGAATGAGAAGAACGACGAAAACGAAGCAGGAAGACGAAGATCTCAGGAGGGCGAACACGTGAAAGGCGGAACCGCGGATGTTGGCGGATCGGTGAAACGAAGATCGATAACACGGCGATCGCAAAATCTGTCTTTTGTCTATCGTGTGTCTCTCTCTCTCTCTCTCTCTCTCTCTCTCTCTCTATCTATCTATCTATCTGTGTCTTTCCGATTTCGATTCGACACGTGCCAAACTATCCACACAAGAAGAAGAAGGAGTCTCTCCCTCCCTTCGTTTCACGAAGTTCGCGTCGCCGAGAGTAGATTCGCTCGGTTTCTCTCTCCAATCCAGGATCCAATCTCAATTTCCCTGGAGTACTCGGGGAATATCATCCTGCTCTATCGTGCTCGGCTGCAGCCGTTTCCTTTCCGCCTCCATTTTTCGGTGTCCGTCTTTATCGCCTGTCCGTTCCATTCATCCGGATAGACGGGTTTCCTCCTTTCCATTCTTTCGCGAGCTCCGTTAAATCGCGAACGTTTCTCGAGAGACAGAGAGATAGATAGATAGATAGATAGATAGATAGAGAGAGACAGAAGTTGAAGCGTGACTATTTTCTAAAAGTAAAGAAAAAAAAAAAAAAACATTCTGGTCTTCTGAACCTAGACTAGTCTGTCTAATTTTTCAAATTACCAATTTCGCTAAGATAGCTCTTCGATGCCGCGATGTGGAGCAATCCTAACGTGGATGCGTTTATTTTTCTATCAGTTTAGGTCATTAAAGATTTTTTCACAATTCTAATTAGTTAGAATTACTCCATATGAAGGACGTTAGGCTTCTCGTTCGCGTAAAAGTGTTTCTTTTTCTATCCCTAGATCTATTTGATAGAAGCGGGTGAGCCATTGTCCTTTTTCGAATAAATCTAAAAAAATAGAATAATAAATTCTTTCATGCGAACAAGAAGCCCGACATTCCTCGTGTAAAACAATTCTAATGATTTTAGAATTGTAGAAAAATGGTCAATCAAAGTTAAGAATAAATGAAAAATTTTAAAATCGCCAGTAGTACACGGCGAGTGTTAAACGTTGGGTGATTATAGTCATCGTCTGTTCGGTTTGTCCAGTCCTCGTTTTTAGATCGCTGTCAATGCGTGTGTCAGACAAATTTTATTTACAGGTTTCATTTACGTTCGTAGAACAATTAATAATTACACTATATTTATCTCTTTGCTCTCGGAATCATTTTTTGTATTATCTACCAGCAATTTATTTACGAAACAATGAGTGAAGTATAAAAATGATATATAGCAAGTGATTATCTGTTTACTGTTTAAATGATATTTAGCATGAAATTTTCATTGATTATATTTCTCTGGTATGTGACTTTGTTTTAAGCAATCGCCAAGTGTGATGATCATTTCTGAAAATTTTCTGAAAAATTTCCCTCACTAGTTTAGTTTATGTGAATTATATATCTCAAATTATTAGAATAATAATTTGACGAGCTTTTATTCGATGATAATGTGCGTTAACTGACTCTCGATCCTCAAGGATTTCTTCTCTTATTTTATATTATTAAATTGAAATTTTATATTATGTTATATCATACAACTTGTCGTACCTATGTTCGTTATAAGTGTTAGCAATAATAAAGAATTTTACAATTTTAGCTGTTAGTTAAATTTAACGATGTCCCCTTACAGGAGATAGTCAATCGAGTGCAAAGGGTTATCGATAAAAGTCAGCTTGTCAAATTAGAGATTTTCACACCTTTGATCGCATTCATCGCGTACAGACAGTTTGGACAATTTACAGTCAGATCCTCTGGATAAATCTCAGTTAATTTCGACTAATTACGACTCAGTTAATTCCCCCCCCCCAATTATATATTAATAACACAATTGCTCTGTCATAAAGTGCACAAGTACACAAGTGCAAGCAATGGAATAGTTCGCAGAATTATGTATTAGAATACGAATACATTCGAGACCTGAAATCGTTTTTGCACATCTTGCAAAAATATATATAATCATCAACGGCCGACGATGTGTCAAGCATGTGTTTTTGCATTCCCTGTCGAATCAGTTACATTCTTGTATCAATCAATCAATCAATCTATTCCCTATCGAGACGGTTTGTCATGTTTCGTACGATATCGGCAGACGTCCTAATACCAACGAACGACAAGCCTACTCGCAGCCAAGGTATTGTGCTTGTAACGCAGATCTGGTTACCTCTGGTAGACGTCACGCGACGACCGCGCGAGACCGCACCGAATCGATTCTCGCCGTCCAATATATTCCGTCTACTCGAACTTTCAACGAAAAATACCGTCATCAGATCACAGACGACACGTTCGTTTTCACGGTCATTCTCAAGGATACTCGTTTTCCCTTCGAACGGAATTCCACCGGTGGTCACACCGGTATCAGGATCCAGGAGCAGTTACGATCAATCTCGCAGCCTCGTGAGGCGATTCGAGACGAAACGAGACGAGACGAAGACACCGACGCAAAGGAGGTCACCCTCGAGACAGGGAAGGAAGGTTGCGCGCGGAGAATCAACCGGCACACGAGTGTGCGTGTGCGTGTGTTGTCCCCTCTCGATCGAAGGGTCTGTGCGTCTGTGACGTTTTCTACGTTTGTCTGGGAAATCTGGTAGCGAGCTCGCTGACACATCGACGACGAGGTGTTCCTCTTCGGCTGACGTTACACAAATTAGCCGTACCTTTATTCCACCCTCTCCCCTTTAAGTCTACACGGTGGCAGGTCGGAGGGTGGCTCGAGAGGGTGGAGGCGGGAATCAATGGCGCAGCTGACGAGCGTTTGGCTGCGCATGTGCGCAGACAATTCTATCGACCGTCCGCTGCAGCACAGACACGGCCTACCCCTTCCAACTCCTGCGGGGCCGGGGTGATATCCCTGGCGGGAGAGAGACGAAGAGGAGGAGGAGGAGGGATAAGGAGAGACGACGCGAAGGTGGCTTGTTTCTCGAAGATACGGCCACGGTACGATGACTTCTCTTGCACGCGCGCGCGTGTGTGTGTGTGTGTGTGCAAGCTAGGAAGAAACGAAGAAGAGAGTTGTATAGAGGGATCGGAGAGGAGAGGTCGTGAAGCACCGGCTGCGACGGCGCTGCAACGCTCCGCGGCCTTGACTCCGCTGACGTCGCCAACTTTCCCCGCTGATCCAGCCGGCGCGCCGCGGCAGACATCCCGGCGACGCGATCGGATCCAATCCCTCTCTCTCTCCCCCTCTCCAACCCCTTCAGTCTCCCTCCACCCCTCTATCGCCGTGCTAACCCCGTGATGCGTCTGTCGCCTCTTCTGCGTGTTCCTTCCTTCTCTCCCCCGAATTCTTTCCTCGCTGGCCGAGAATGCAGGCGTCGTCGACGCCCTCGTACCACGGACAGGGATTGCCTGCCCGGTCCTCATAACCCATTTCGCGCAGAAACAGAGAGAGAAAGTTGAAGGAAGCGACGACGAACAGTCGGGAGCAATTTGGAAGTCGATCAAAGTCGACGAGTCGTCATCGTCCACGACGACGCTGTTGTGCGCCAATTGGTGGTGTTGGCATTGTGCTTCGGTGACGATAATTTTAAGAACGATTACCTGTACGTGGTGCGCCATTCACCAGGAACGTCGTCTTTAACCGCGATTATGCGACGCGTTATTCACACTGAATACCAGCCACGACGCATTCATTGTAAGGGTAGAATTAAAAAATTATACCCCGTGGCTGTACCGCTTGTACGCTGGAGTTTCACTTTTGTGGATGGTCCGAAATGAGATTTCTAACCCCTTTTGCGCTGGTAAATGGTTCGACAATGGACACGCGTGATCAAACTGTATACAGTAATTTGTCGGAATGATGATCACTGTATCATAATTCACTGTCGCTTTCCATTTTAAAATAAGGGTACAGTAATTTGTTATTCGTCTGGCTTATATATATATGTGAATATACTTAAGACAGGGGAATTGCAATGTTGCAACTTTGGGACAAAAAAATTCTCGACGTGCGAGAGGTGGTTAATCGTAGCGTGATAAAATTCGATATTGCAGTACTATTTTTACAATTTTGCTCGAACGAGACGAGACTTTCCACTCCGGAATTTATTGATGCAGAAATGTGTTGCAGCATTGGCAATACTTTATATTTTACCGATTGTACTGTGGATCCTCATGCTTATTTGCACTTTGGTCAAAGCATCTTAGGACACAACTTACACATGACTAATTTCTAACAATCCGGTTCTTGATGGCCGCTGAAGAAATATGTCGATTGCCATATTCGCTGGAATTGAGTCGCACCACGCGACAGTCTTATAAGAGAAAATCTCTCTCTCTTGTAACAGCCCCAAGATCTATCTTGAGGCCCCAAGCGGATCGAATAAGTTACTAAGTAAATATATTTAAATTTTAATTCTATTTTGAATGTATTAATTAAAGAAGTAAAATAAGAAAATAAAATTATCATTCCTCTAATTATAATCATTGAAATCATATAAATATATAAGATTGACGATGGTTTAGTTATAAAAATAATAGTTGATATTCAAATTATAAAAATAATAATATTATTTAATTGATTTATTGGATTTAGTGAAATTCTAAATAAACATAAATTTATGAAAAGTATTAATAGAACATATGAATTTATTGTTAAAATAAAGTAAATTAGTAAAATTATTTTCATTTTCAAGGAATAGTTCATTTAAAGTAATAATTTTGGAAATTGTAGATAATTAAAAAATTTTTTTTTGATAAATTAAGTTATATAGTTTTCGTAATTCGTTAAAAACATTAATTTTGTAAATTAGTAATTAATATTAATTATTATATAACTTATATATATATACGTATATATATATATATGTATGTATGTATAATTTAAATGATTTATTATATTAAATAACAAAGAAAACGGAAACAAAACAACAAATAATAAATACAAGATAGACAACACTGACAACAATAATTCGAATAAACTCAAACGACACGATTAATTTTTATACAACACAAATGATCACTCTTTTGACCACACTCATTCAACGCTCTTTTCCGGCTCTCTGTTTTTTTCACTCGTACGAGTTTCTTCTTTTCAAAAAGCTCGATGCCAACTGCTTCTCACATCACATTCACACTTTTTCGTTCACGCATACTCCAGCAAACAGGCCATCTATTAAATGTAAAAGTAACTAAAAATATAATTACACAAAATTTCAATACTATGTTTTTATTTTTATTTTTATTTTTATTATTATATATATAAATTAAATCGGTCGATATAATAATCCGATGGGCCCGATAACGACACGCCTTCTCTCCGTCCTATACGTTCCGCGCCACGCGTTGCCTATCCTCGCGTGCTGCATTATGCATGCATCCCCGGGTATTAACATTACGCCGGGTACTTAGAGTCAGTAGGCCTCGCCTTCTCTCCTACTCCCTCCTTCTGGGCAAAGAGTTTATCGACTGCTTGATTCCGCGTGCACCACCTCGAAACTGCCCCCTGCCGTGCGCGCGCGGTCTCGTTCAACAAATCGCTTCATTCGGCTGTTCTCCGCGCGACCAAATTGGAAAAACTGGCTCTGAATCGTGAAGATTGGAAGAGGAGAGAGGAGAGGAGAAGGTATTGTATGCAGGACGATGGTGAAACGGCAGCGATAAATGGTCGTGAATTTATCTGTATTACACTTTCTGCAGTTTCTCGATTTAACTATCGATGACTGGACTGTCTGGTGGCGAGCACAACGTGTTGCTATTAATCATTCGCTTGAATGACGAAAATACGAATCTCACGAAAGTTAACTGTATTTGGTGAATTGAATTTATTTATCGTTTTGGGAAATATTGAATTTATTCATTGTTCGGGACATTTGGGGTTGTCGAGTTTATTTATCGTTTGAAAAATTTGTGTCACACGAGCACGTTACGTGATTCAAACAACCCGATTTTTTTTTTTTTTTTTTTTTTTTTGGATCGAAGATCAATCGACCAGCGTTAATTATCACACTAATCGGCGCACGTTTATGAAAAATCTTGCCTTTAGATATGAAATTTTCGTAAGAAGTTTTAAAGTGTAAAATTATTATGAAATGACGTGTACGTAATATGAAGTTTTTTTTTTTAAATTTTCGTTTTACTTGACATTTTTGAAATTACATTCCGGAAAAAAACGAATTATCGCAAAAATTCGTAGCCGGATAATAAAGTTCAATCTTCCTTACAAAAGGCAATAAGTACTGAACAATAAAATCAAGTTTTTTCAGAACTATATTTAACATTTTAAACACGGACGGAGAACAATTCCAATGTACGCTCTGCACTTTCAACGAGAAAGATTTGAAAATAATGAATTTTTTTATAATACGAAAATCAAGGTTCCATTTTATCCGTAATTTGTGATTGAATATATATTATTCAGAAACAGATATTCAAGAAAATTTGTTAACATTTTGGAGACACTTATGAAAAATACGGTTTTTTAAATATATTATTTAAACAAAAGGTCTTTTTGCAAAACGGTGCACACAATAACAAATTTGTTTAAAAAAACACTAATTTGATCAATTTACATAAAAAACGGTATCTTCAAGAATTCCCCGAGATACTTGACAAATAATGTTCCGCCAACTTTGAGGGTAGTTTCACCCCTTCAACATCGATAAAAAAAAGCAAAATATTTCTTTTGAAAACCAAATTTCAAAATCGGCTGTTACGGACTTCGATATATTTCCTTGTTAGATAAACGTGCAGCGATCTACCAAAAGATGTACGGCCTCGAACGATGACCATTCGTACAAATACCACCAAACAGTCTGTTTCGAATCGCTGCATCGCCAGAGAAAGTTTTAAAGCCCATTCCGATATGGACGGCCGACTTTAAGATCTTTCTTTCCCCTGGCTCGGAATCGGAAGCAGTTTCACCCGGCGTTGTGTGTATAGTATGTACGGTGTTCTCGACCCACGCAACCATCGAGGGGTGTGGCAGCGCCGCTAGAGCAAAGGTGTGTATGTGTGTGTGTGTGTGTGTGTGTGTGTTTTGCGTCGGATCTTTCTTCTTTTTTTCTTCTTTTCCAGCCGCACGCTCGTATCTTAAGTAATGACTTTCACAGAGGCGGAGGAGAGAACGCTCTCGCTTTCGAGCACACCCCGCGTTTAATACTCGCGGCGGTGGCGCAGCGCACCAGCTATCGCGTTTTCCGCGCGACATTGCCCACCGAGGCGGCGGGTATATATCGCGTCGGGCCTTTTTACGCCTTGTTGTCGCAAGCAACAGGATCTAACGACTCGATTTTCCTCCGGCTTTTTATCCGACTGGCCGCGCGCGTGGATCCCGCCTTCGTCGTTTCCAGGGAACGCTTTTTATGCTCCCCGGTTTTCACCCTCCTCCTTCTTCTTCTCTCCGGTCAAAACGAATTGTCAGCTACGCTAACAAAGTTATCGACGATCGAACCTCCTCTCATCGCTGAGCGGAGTTTGAAATTCCCCTTTCGTCCCTGTTTTGTGTTCGTCACGGTGCACGTCGTCTTATCTTCTCCCTGTGCGCGCGATCATCGTCGTAATCAGAGACAGCAGCAGCAGTAGCAGCTCTCCGGAGTAATTTTACCCCTTTTGTTGGTAAACCGGCCGGGTCCGGCCAAGAATCAGACACAACCCCCCGAGCCTCTTCTTCTCGTACTTGCTCTGCCTCCTTCTCGTCCACGTGTTCTTCCTGCTTCCCATTCCCCGGTCACAGCCGGCTTAACGATGGTTTTCGTCGTTTCCGTCATCCTCGACGCGTTCTGCCGGCGGACTGTCAACTATCAACGGCCAGACAATAGCGTGATTAGGGCACAATGCTCTCTCTCTCTCTCTCTCTCTCTCTCTTTCTCCGTTCGCCCTTCGTTTCACGATTGCTACCGGGCTATACGGTCTCTCTTTCCGTGTTTCTCTTGGTTGAGCGCATCAGCTCGCTTGTGCACGCTGCCACAAAAGGACACGCCGCTCCACTGAACAGAGGCGTGTATATATGTATATACAGCCTAACGTCACGCGGTGGATCTCTTCTCCTTTCTCTCCAGAGAACCGGAAGCCATTGTGCATGACGGCCAACCGGGTTTCTCTCTCTCTCTCTCTCTCTCTCTATCTATCTATCTACGATTCTGTCTCTCAGGCTTGTCGTAGCGAAGGGAGTGTTGCGACGCACGCCTGCGGGACGTCAACCGCGCATTAAGTTGATGTATGAGCTCCAGAGCCGCGACGCTGTCTGCCTGATGGCTCCCGTTTACCGGCTTCGGCCATCATCGGCGAACAACCTCCAGCAACTTTTCGCGCCGCTCCTTTTTCCGCGCCGACGAGTACGCGTACCGGCAGCACGCACCCTCTTCGGGCTAACGTCCTTCTCCCTCTCTCTCTCTCTCTCTCTCTCTCTCTCTCTGTACGCGTACACGTCAGTGGAATTTCTCTTTTATCCGGATCATCGTGTTTCGCCGTGAAACAGACGAGTGGTTCGTCGCGTAATCTTTAACACTGAACGTACCGGCATTTTACATGTACCTCTATCTTACCATAAAGGGGTCATTTCGACCCCTTATGAATAAACGTCGATTTTTAGAAAGAAATTCTGAATTTATTAAAGGAAATAATAATTCGCAACGTAACTTCCGATTTTCCAATGAAATTATCAAGCGTATATTTTTGTTTGAATAAAAAAAATAACCAATTAATTGCACTTTTTACATATGGCTGGTTTTCCGCAGACAAATTTCTTGCAAATTTTATGCAAGTTCGAGTGGTTTTATTACCCCGTGCGCAATCTTATTCGACATTTTCTTCGTGATTGGGAGATATTGCTTGAGCTGCTCGATTTCCTTGTTCAAGAAATTCGTGATACTCTGTGACTAGTTCATCTGCTAATTGTAACAGGAAACGCTGTCTTGATATCCATTCCAATTGTTTCCCGATAGAGTATCCATGCATTGATTCCAGCGAAATCCAGGATATTGAAGAATTACGTGCACAGGCCATCTATTGCATTTGGATTTGACGCCATTTGGTGCAACCACATCGACGACAAACTTAGTCTTATTATAATAACTAATTGTTTCGGGTGTTGTTTCGCTTCCTATTGTTTTTAGTTTTCACGCATTTATGTCTCGAACTTAGTATCGTAACTTTTTTGTTGGTTTCGATTTATAAATTCAGTCAGAGAAAAATACGTAGATTTCGAATGACCCGTCGCGGTACACAAGGTATGCAAAAAATTTCTCTCGGTAAAAAATAAACTAAGAAAAAAAAAAACAGAAAGCGAGAAATTGAATAATCAGATATAAGAATTTACGGAAAAAGTCAGATTAGCGAAAGAAATAACAATGAACGTACGATTTTAAAGTATGATTTTGAAAAGGGGTATCATTTGACCCTGTTTTGGTACGTTTAGTGTTAAATTAAGATCCTCGTTTCTTGGATATAAACTCTTTGTCTCTTCGAATGTAACCTTTTAAACTAGGAACCTCCCACTTGTAGATCGTTTCTGATTCCTTCGTGTCGAAGTTTAGAGCGTTTTTAGGTGTTCGAACCTTTGATCTTTTCTTCTACGTCACAGCTACGTCACGACCAGGGGACAACAGTCGACTTCTGCAGGAATATTTTTCATTGCGAAAATTCAGCACGGATCTTGCAACAAAGTTACGTAGACGGCGGATATTGCAATATGCAAAGTAGAATATATGCAAAATAATTCGTATTTGCGTATGCAAGAACGTAATAACATATGCAGGAGATACGATAGATATATACATGCTTGATACACGCAAACACGTTGAAAATATGTTCTATAATTGTGAAATCTTTGTTGTTAATTGTCATTTATCAACTTTAATTGTGACCAGTGTTGGCAGCTGTTAATTAATTAATTGATGACATTTTTCTGTTAAAATTACACAGTTTGCAGAGAATGAACATTGCGTCACGTGAGTATATTTACACCAATGGCGTTGTTTGATAATTACACTGCTCTTGCATTAAACAGATATTAGTCTAACGAGCACGAATTTGATCGAGCCAAAATCTTTTTGATATATATATTACTATATATAGTGTAAATAAATAAATGTATATTTTTATTCATATTTATATATATTTATCTGTATATATATATATATATATATATATATATATATATATGTGTATATTTTGTATAATAAAAACCGGGATAACGGAGGCTCGCGATTAACTCGTTCGTAGAAAAACGGAGTTTTACAGTAATTGGATACTCTCTCGACGAACAAGAGTGACTGGTTTTCGAGCGGTTTGCGCCGATGGTCCGACGAGAATGAACACGCTGGAAACGTCAAGGGGATGTTTCATCCTTCACCTTCTTCGTGTTCACCCCCCGACGTGGTGCAGAGTCCCGATCCCGACGAGAACGGGGAAGATTAGCTTCGCTCTCTGTTTGGGGAGCTGATTAGCCGGCGGCCCTTTGACGCTCACCAAGGGTGAGAGAGAGAGAGAGAGAGAGCCTGGCTGCTGCAAATGACAATTCTCACCACAGACTTTTCCCGTTTCTCGCCGATCTGCGATCTGCGATCTTTTGGCGCCCGTGTCGTTGCATCGCGTTCTGATTTTTTTTCTTTTTTTTTTTCTTCTCATTTTTACACGTTTACGCTGACGTACAGAAATCTCACACCGAGCTGCAAAGAAAGACGGGCGATTTATTTTATAAACTAATTGCGATATTCCGAATTTTTATTGATTTTAATATCACCTGATTTGTGATAACTATGCACAATGAATGCTGCAGCACATCCACGTTGATACACGAATCAAATTTATGTCGTGTTATTGCGTTACCACGAAAATGAATGCTCGGCGAACGTGTTGTAAGCAGTCTTCGTCGATGCAATTTTTCACGAAGTTTCTTTCCTGAGCTGCGAAACGGCAAGGTGTGTTCTTGGGGTTTCGTCGAAAGGTACAAAAGAGACGCAAAGTGGGGTGGTATGGTGGTATAGGTGGCAGGGACGAGAGATCGAATTTTTCGTCGGTTAAAATCGTTTCGGGGGTAAAGCGACCTTCGCCACTGCGTCCTCTCCTTTCGAATTCTTTATGTCGCGGCCTATCATGGTGGCATTGTGCGTTCTTCCAGCTGCGTCATGTTCCAGAAAATGCTGGACCGATCCTCTGTGCCATCGAGTTTAATTCGTTTTTCGATAACACACATGGATAATTCGACAAATTCATTCAAATTTGGCTGAAATTCGTCCGACTCGCATAAAATCCAATCTACTTGCATCTTTACTTTCCGAGTGTCATTTATAGTCTTCCGATGATATTCTTTATTCCTTCACAGTCCCTGCAAGGTCTGAGAATCCTTTCTATATATCTGTTTTACGATTGTCCTTCAATGTGAATTTTCTTTACATCTGTTTGGATCAATTACTCCGATATTTATGCAAATTCACAGCATTCTACGAACGATATTGCACGTTTTATAAATCCGTTTTCGAAGTGGGACGATATTTTCACATCTCTGTATTATAGTTCGTACGAAATTTTCTCGTTGGGGTTCAAGTTGGAAGATTTTTTCTCACCTCACAAATTTCGCAGTGAATTATTACTTTGAGTTTGATTAGAATCATTATCGCGCGTGAATATAAAATGTGATCCAGTTTATCACGTAGAAACGTTTAAATATATCCCTCTTTGTTTAAAACATCATTTATCCGTGTGAAATCACCTGTCTACTTCAAAAGAAGAAACCACACCGTCGTTATCCATGTTTCGCCGATTAGAATCGAACATCTCGAACTTCGAATCGGTCGGTCCACTTTTCCCTCGGTTCTCCTTCGATTGTTTTCCAACGTGGTGCCTCATTTGCTCGTTGAGCAACCTTTTTACTGTGTTTCGCCGCATCACCGTTTCCGAAAGTCGCCGCTTATACGCAACTCTTGAAAAGCTCCTGAGACTTTGCGCAAGAAAAATTTCTCGAAAAGACAGAGAGAGAAAGAGAGAGAGATCAGTCGAGAAAAACACGACGAAGCAAAGGAAGGACGAGGGAGAAAAAGAAGAAGAAGAAGAAGCTAGTTCGCGAATAAAGTACACGATGCAACGTGACTCGGCCGCGCGGCGTATATATCATCCGGTGGTTCAAGAAGAGAAGAGATATTGCTCCGGCCAAAGAGAGAAGATTCGTTGCCTTTTCTTGGAGCAAGAAACTATACTACTACACGAGGGTTGCGTAACGCGAACTTCAGATGCCAACTTGGCACGGCTCGTAGGCACAACTGGCTAGGGAAGAAAAGGTGTGCGCGAAGATGGCGGGGGGCGGCGAGAAGACGAGAGAAAGAAGAAGGGGTGCGTTTTTGCGGCTTTCCTCGGCCTCTCGACTGGAAATCTCATCCTCGACTGGATTTCGGCTTTGTGTCGAAGTCGCGCGAGAGGAGACGTTGCTCCGCTCTGCTTCCCCCGCTCTTCGTCTCGACGTTTCGATCCAACCCGCGCCGCGCGTTTCGTCGTGGATCCGTCTCTCTCTCTCTCTCTCTCTCTCTCGAAATTTTTCTCTACATGCCTCTCGATCTATCATTGGTATCGCAAGAGATATCTCTCTCTCTCTCTCTTTCTCTCTCCTCCCACATGGTGGGTCGACTTTATCCGATCTGAGCGCGGTCGCTATTGCAATTCCGTGGCATACCATAATGAAGATTTATAGGGAGCTTACCGAAAACGGGGATGAGATCATCGAGAGATGGCTTATTGCCATTCTCTCCGCCCACCTCTCGGAAAGTTTTCAAGGTTTAAGCATTCGTGGCTTCTTCTTCTTCTCCTTCTTCTTCTTGCTTTCCTCCATCCCTCGAGGACAGTGAACGTTCTTAGGGGATGGGAAAAAAGGGATAGGGGCTGCAGGACAACACCGGTATATTAAACTTTTTATAAAGAGAAAAAGAGGGAGCGAAGGGCGGTTAGATGGAGCCGGTAAGAGGATTCTGTCATATTAAAATGCTCGTCTCTCGCAGAGTCTTTCGAGAGAATACGGGGCCTCTCTCATCTCTTTCACCTGCGTTCCTCTCTTCCTACCTCTTCCTCGCTCTTTCTTTGGGACTCGATAACCCTCCCAAACGTTCCGAAACGAGCTCGTCGCGTGTTGCGTGCCCGTCGTGGCTCGTGGTTGCTGCTGTTACTGCCAATCCCGCGAAAAATTGCGAGCCATCGTCTAGACAAAATCTCTGACGAAAGTTATGAAGATCTTTCACTCGCTTCAGCTCGAGATTTTTTCGTGTTCCGCGGTTCTACGGGGATCGAGCGTTGATTTTCAAGGTAGTATTCGCGTATTCGCCAATCTTTCGGGAAAAGGAAGAAAGAAAGAGAACGAGACGAGAGGTTCGACTCGAAAAGAAAAGCGGAAATTTACGATGTCTCGCGACGCGAGCTTTTATTGTGTCGAAGCGGTGAAACGCGAGTTGCGGGCAGCTCTGTGTGTGTGTGTGTATGTGTGTGTGTTGTTCCTTCAGGATTAGATCTATCTGGCCATTGAATTTCACGTTTCTCCCTCTCTTTCCCACCGACATAAATTTCCACTATCGGATGACTAGCTGTTTACGCGATCCTCTCTCTTCCCTCGTAGCGTTCGCCATCGACTTTGTCAACTCGGCCGCAGCATCCCTTAACTTCGCTGCGCGGATTTTCAAAATTCAACTCCCGTTTGAACACAAACAGTAGTGCAAGTTTCACACAGTGCACTTGTTTCACTTGCACGTGCTGGATATACAAGGATTAGACAAAGTAATGAAAAGACTTAGCATCTTGTCGTTGTTAATTTTGTTTGTATCGAGATTATTTTTCGTCTCGAGAGCTGTTTAAACATTCTGAGCGATCAAGTCCAAATGGATATTTTTGGAAACTTTTCGAGACAACGATGCCACGATTCGTACAGCTGCGATTGTAAAATCTTGGTTTGAGGATATACAAGGGTTGGACAAAATAATGAAAAGACCTAGCATCTTGTCGTTGTTAATTTTGGTTGTATCGAGATTATTTTTCAACTCGAGAGCTGTTTAAACATTCTGAGCGATCAAGTCCAAATAGATATTTTTGGAAACTTTTCGAGACAACGATACCACGATTCGTACAGCTGCGATTGTAAAATCTTGGTTCGAGGAACGCGAAAGTGAGGTTCAACATCTTCACTGACACCAGACGTGTCAGGCAAAAACGTTCGCTTTCGTCGAGTCAAATTTTAATTTCGGACTTTTATTATATAAGAAATCTCGTCCTCAGATGTACATAATTTTTTTTTTTTTGCTTGTAGTAAATACGAATAATTCTTTTTACGTGTGTATTTTCTGTATTTAATTTTGTAGTAAATTATATATATCAGACGTATTGCTTGTAACTTTTTATATATTTGAATTTTTTTATTTGAACCTAATTTTTTCATTTTTTATGCCTACATTTGTGTTCAAACTTACTTATAAAAAATTACAGAATCTTTCGCCTCAAAAACGTCAGAAGATGGACAAACTGTATTAACATATTCCCTGAGGCAATGAAAAACCTCTTAATATGACGAACTTCAGATTTTCTCTTTTTGCATTTGCTTGAAAATCAACGCTTCGCTCTTCTGACGATAGAAACAGCACAAACAACAACAAATCTATTCATTTCAATCACTGTCACTTAAATTGCAACGATTCAAACGTACGATTCGAATGCCATAATACGTACGGAAGATTCGGTTATCCTGGTGTTCAATTCTACTTTAACACGTAATTTAAATTTACGATCCGACTTACTGATGCCGCGAGAGGACAATAAAAATCGTTGCGTCCAATTACTCGCGCATCGAGTTCTCTCTCCCACCGTTTCGCCAGTTTCAAACATTCGCGAGACTACTCGCGTTGTGTGTCGCGCTCGAGACAGCAGGATTATCCGTGAGCCGATCGCGTTCGATGGGAACGTTCGATTAAAATCCAGCCATTCGCGTAATCTATAACGAACGAGAGAGAGAGAGAGAGAGAGAGAGAAAGAGAGGGAAATGCTGTGCAGCAGTCAGGAAGAAGAAATCCGGCTTGAAATCGGCGCGCGCGGCCATGTAACGAGTGTGCAAATAAAGCAGACCGACTGATCTCGGTGGCGTGGATCGGCGTTAGATCGCGATCGATATCGGAGGGAGGTTTGCGAGGGCGGCGGCAACAGCGCGCCAGGCTATTTTCGCGTGTATCGAGCCACACCGGCGCGTTTCGTGTCGGCGTCGTCGTCTCGTTGGCTGTTGGTGGTCGATCGTACAGATAGCGATCGCGCTCACGGGCTTTGTTACGCCCGGCGGGACGCGCGCCAACGAGTTCGCTATCAGCTGCGAGATAATCCGGCGCGTACATCGCCGGCGTAAGTCGAGCTTTAAGTCGCTTTTAATCGAACTCTCTCTCTCTCTCTCGCTCTCGTGCGCGCGCGTGCGCGAGGTAAGTCGAAAGGAAGAGGATGTCCTGGCACGTAGCGCAGAGAAAGAGAGAGAAAGAAAGAGAGTTTCTATCCTCTGAAACTTCTCTGTGCTTCTTGTTGGCCACCTTATAAGGGCGGAGGGGAGAGAAGAGGAGAGAGGTTGTTACGGCTGCTTTATATGCAAACTGCAGAAACGAGTCGAGTCTCTCCCCGGTAGTCTTCGAGCGTTAAGTAATTGTCGCCGGTATATATATATGCCGGATATATGGGTTATCGTTATCTCTCCGAGTAGTCTCTCGTGTAACGTGGCTAACGTACTAGAGAGCGCCAAAGATTATCAGTGAGTAACTAAAAGGTATTAAAGCGTGTATCAAAGAGTGTGTAAGGTGTACTACAAGGATAAGAAGATATATACATTCGAATCGTTCAATTCGTCAAATTTGATCGCGAATGATTCTGAAGCGATTTACGATCGATGTAATTAAATGTAAATGTAAACTACTTTATATTTAAATTCATTGTTCGATGATCAGAATTTTCTGCGAGGGAATTTTAGCCGTGGTGAAACTACATTTTTTTATTATTGCGTTTACTTCAGCAATAAATTAATTGAACTATCGAAATACGTTGATTCTTTTCTGTGATTTTTCGTTCACGTTCGATGTAGAAGGAATTGGGTTCGATGAATTGATGAATTTAACAAGAGGTTCGAAATTTGATTCAAGCAGATAGCACAAACGAAATGCAGACGAATTGCCTCGATTCGATTCAATTACATTATGTCGCAATTTTATATTGCAAAGACTGGTGTGTGATTAATCATTTCGTGGATAGTTGGAAATTTTGTTTCAAGATGCTGAGGCCTCAGGTCTACTCGAATAACTCTTTCTTGCTATATTTTCTTCTACGGATTTGATCCTTCGGGAGCAAATAGGGTGTTTGGGATTTACTTAAAGCCACGGTGATGGGTTTCTTGCGGTCCTGAGAGGATCACGAGAGGATGATGAATTTGCCTGTTTAGTTTTTCGCCGCGAACGTAATTATGACCGAGATTCACAGCTTAAGATCACATTTAACGAACTTACGTTACTCTCGATCGTATTCGCATTTTCACATAATAAGCGTTTCTAGAGACTTTCGTCGTTAGCCTCGTTTCTCCAAAATACGAGCCTTATATTTGAATTTTAATGCACTCGCGATGGCTGGCAGAGTTTGCTTGATCCGATTACTCGATTCACAGATTCTCTATAGATCAAGAAAGTTCTCAAACTTTCTTACCCCTCGATCAGGCTTTTCGTTTACGAGCACCTCCTTTTTTTCATAAATCTTCGCCCATCTCTCAAAAACTTTTACCTTAAGTTTCTCTTTGTCAAAGAATCAAAGTTCCCGTAACGTTTTTGTGTTTTTATTTTAACTTCTTTTTTCTTTTTGGTGTTTTCCGGCATTGTCGATACAGTAGTCCCCACTTAAGCGTCCGCAGCTGTTAAGTGCATGCATCACTGATACAAGCACTACTGAGAAGCAAGGAATCACTGATGCAGAAATAGATTTCTAGCACTAGCTGGACAAAGAAAGTCCGTGATAATAAACCTAACATTACTATCACTAATATTGCAGCTGGAAGACGATCCGACATTTTATTAAAACACTTGTTTCAACTTTGGCGTCACACGAAGAACTGAAGAATCGGTAGAGTGGAGGCAAAAGCTGATTCTGGAACATCGTCTGATGTTTCGTGAAACCTAGGAGTTGATGCATGCATCGCAGCATGTTTCAGCGTCCTATGGGGGCCTTTACACTGATATCAGGCACCAATATGGATATCATATACAGGGTGAAGTCAACTAAATATCTTTTCGAATTGTGATGATACAAGAAATATTCTTTGCCTATCATAAATGGTATCGAAAGATTCATAACTGGTAAGAATTTTTTTATGGAAGGTCATTGATGTTTCTTCTCTATTTTTTTCTTTTTTTTTTTATTGCATTTCGTAGCTGGTAGGAAAGTACGTTCAGATATCCGAAGAACTTCAAATTACACTGATATCGAAAAGAATTTAAGCTTTACGTATAAATTCATCTCTATCGAAATCACTGATTTTGGCTAATAAGCTTGTATTAAAACATTCTAGTAAGTTTAATCGTACAATATTCAAGGCAGTATTTTTTAACATAGAATATGTTTTACCGGAAGTGTTCGGGCAAAAAATGTAACGAAATGTGCAACAAAAACACGTCACGCTCTCGATCAGGAACTTGGAGGAGGGAGGTGTCACGTGATTAAGGAGAGAGATAAGTTTGCGAGCGACGTGTCATCGGTTGTTAATGCTCTAAAGGAGTGGGGTGTTTAAGATTGTCGAGACACAGTTGATGGACAAGCGGGATTGCAAGGAAAATAAAAGTAGTTAATAAAATTATAGCTGTCACCAACCAATTCTGTCCATAAAAAATTAACAGGAATAAAAATAAAGCAAACACACGAAAGGATGTCAAGTTTTATTTCGTTACAGAAATGAAGTCAGACATATTCTATGTGACAGGCGTTAAAGCTGCTCATATTTTTTTTTTTTTCTTTAATTATTGTCGTCACAGTAAATGTTCAAAGTGCCGTCCTTCTACGATGATACACTGGAAACGAGTAACAAGGGACTGTAAATGATCTTTCGATTGGGGACGTTTAAATGGAGGAGAAAGTGCTTGATTGGGAACTACCGTATTAGTTTCGCGTACCACTGCTCTACATAAATCAGATCAGCTAATAATTCGATAGTTTCTTCGATGATTGGCGTGTTTTCTTTTCCTTTTTTCCTGCAAACAATATAAATTTCTTAAATTTGATTCACTTTCCATTTGCCAAAAATTTAGATGATTTCTTTGATGGGGTTGCCCATTGGTTTTTCTACCTCCACACGCTGTGCACGCACATTTTTAACCTCTTAGGCACCACACGCCACTATAGTGGCTTTCGCGGATGTCATCTTTCTGAAAGTATGTGTATCAAAAATTATAATTTAATCATCAAAAACATCGTTCCAATGTGCTCGCGTAGAGAACAGCATTGTCCGTCACACATTGCAGTGCTGTATCGTTTACTTGTAATTCGCTTCGTTGAACTCTGCCGTACAGAGAAACAGCCCCGCGGAAAATTCAGCCTCTGTCTAAGAGGTTAATACACGCGTGTCGTCGTTTCAAAGTGAGCTCGCAATGACGACGAGTGACACGAAACACGGAGTGCTAAACGAATGTGAAACACAGTAGTGTAGTCTCCTTGCTCACGCTTGCTGAAAGAAGTTCCGAAAGAGCGACGCCACATCAAAGAGTAAACGCGAGAAGAAGGAAGGAGGTGGCAACACACACGCACACACACACAGTGCGTAGTGTGTGCACGGTCAAGCTGAAAAACGGTTCTCGGCCGGTGCTGGTTAATTCGAAAGAGGTCTCGGGCGTGTCATCAGACCCTCGGCAGGACTGGCTGCTCTTAATCGGCGGCGTTTTGTCACTTTTACACGCGGAAAAGGGTCGCCGGAGACCAACCACCACCCTGGCCGAGGAAATGGAAAGCCGAGAGCAGCGAGATGATGGGATTTTTATCACGGCGACAATTTGTTTCTTCGTTCGCGTGTTTCACGTCGAATCTTTGCACGGTATATCAAAATTTCATCAGTCATCCTCGGATGTATATAATACTATTTTCAATGTTTCTGAAGTTGTGCTTAACACTAGAACTACCACACCAGTTAAAATCACTGGTTTTACAATTTTATTTTAAAATTTCTATTTCATGTTACAATTTTTTTCCCCGCAATGATGCAATGACTTTTACAGTAATAACTAAAGAAATAATATAATGAATTTTATTTTATTTTTATTTATTAAAATAATCAAAATAATTTTGGTAGAAATAAACTTCGTCTTAACTGTCGGTAGTTCTAGTGTTAAATATTACTTTCTTGAGCTGCATTATATAATTATACAAGCAATTTTAGCTTTTAAGCGAATCTCGTCAGATAAGAATTCGTTTTAATTCATGATGACAATGTGATTCTTGTTGGATAAGAGTTAATTCTTCCAGTTCTCTTCATTTAATTAAATATACAGTTTATTGTAGAAGATTATATATACATAGTGTACAATTTTTGTAGTCGTACTAAATATCACGCAATCAGATTAATTAATTAATCACCCCATGTAAACGTTGTGATAACGGTCTTTTACAACTACTGTATGTGTTTGTTAAATTCTCACACAACTAAATAATGAGAAATGTTCTACTTGGATGTTGATTAATTAATTATCGTTGTAATAATTACAATGATACGAATTCTTTTAATCGTACAATTTTTACAGACATAGACAAAGTACAACTAAATGATACGAAGTATCATTATACTTGAATCTAATCAATTGATAAAATACAACAATGCACATTATTCTCATGTGAGAGTACAACTAAACGATACGAAATATTTTTACAGTTGAGCCTAATTAATTAATAAGATATTACAATATATACAATATTTGCGAGTATTTTCTTGCAATCACTGGTGCGTGCGAACGTTAGAAAATCCCTCGAATAGTATAAAAGTCCTGGACATATTTGTATTTCTGCGGATTATATTATTTTGACACGTGAAACACGAGGGTTGTGATACAACGCCGCGAGCTAAAAGTAGAGAGAGACAAAAGGTTTTTCTGTTTCTGCACAACTTCCAAAGGAAAAAGAACGCTCGAAGGCTTTGCGTGTGTTTCACGATTGACGACGTGTTGAAGAAACAAGATTTATTCCCCGGCAAATATATGCCGAGTTCTTAACAACCGAGTGGTTGAAAAGCGCGAATTGTTCAAAGTGTTCGGTGTTCCCGTTTGCTGAAATTAAATATTAACACTAGAACTACCACACCAGTCAAAATGACTGGTTTTACAATTTTATTTTAAAATTTCTACTTCATGTTACAATTTTTTTCCCCGCAACGATGCAATGACTTTTACAGCGATAACTAAAGAAATAATATAATGAATTTTATTTTATTTTTATTTATTAAAATAATCAAAATAATTTTGGTAGAAATAAACTTCGTCTTAACTGTCGGTAGTTCTAGTGTTAAATGTTTCTTTTTTTCTGAGAATCAAAGTTAAATATTTCGTTACTCGTAAATTAAATACTTGAGAGCAGGAAATTGTTCTTACGATCAGGGCTTGAAGGTTGTAATTGAATCGATTTTATTGAACTTTGATTTTTTTTTTATTGTCATTTTATTTTTCTATTATTTGATTTTTTTCTTCTATTATTTCATCTGGTGCAAACAGTCGGATTGGACAATGAAATTTCTATCGTTTAACTGAAATTTACAATTTGATATTTCAAGTAATTAAAATTCAATAAAATGGCGAGAAAAATTACGAAGCAATTTTTTCAAAATCACACGGCGGAGATCTAGCCACGAAATGTGAAATTTAAAATGTCGAAACGATATATATTTCATTATATTTGTTGATGGTACACAGTTATCGCGCAGAATATGAATCTACGTGTCTATACAAATTGTCAGTAATTTCACAGATCATACTGAGATTAATTCTTAATAATCCGCAGAAATCAGAAGTATCTTAATTTCTTAAAAATATTACCAAGTGTCTCAAAAGAATGAACGAGAAAAAGAGACACGGCGAGATGAATGAAAAGATTCCACGAATCTCTCGGGCTGCTTCTCTTCAGACTTGAAGCGTTTTCAAATTCCAAAAAAAAAAAAAAGAAAAAAAAAAAAATTCTGGTTTTGCGGTTCATTTAATATCGGAGGATGATGCTTGGCTGCGAAACAAACGACGCGCGCGACATGCGAGTAACCTCGCGAAGGAATTTGTCGGCAAAAGCGTGGTGGCGACAGCGTGATTCGCGTCACGTCCGACTGACCTACGACAATGTTTCCGCGTCGGCGACACGCGATTTCAAAATACGCCTGGCAAGTGCGTGAGAACGTGTCGTGTCGCGGTTGCTTAATGGCTTACCTCGGCGTCAAACGGACCACGAGGTCGCCGCGCAACTCGAAAATTAAATGATAACGTGCGACGTCTTTTTGCGTCGACGAATCGCGCCGCCGAATGCAAATTAAAGGGGGGGGGGAGGAAGGGAAGGTCATCTCGCGCGATCGCGTTGTTGTTACAATTTAGTAATGTCAGCGAGTCGACGAAAGAATTACTCGCGAAATACTTCCGAAACTTCGCGACGTATTTTTTTATTAACGCGATCGCGACGGAACGTGTATTTTTTATGTTATATAAGCTATAATTTTTTTTTAAAGTAATCCGATACCGTCTGAACGAACATTGCAAGCGTCGGTCCCGTGGGACCGACACCTGCACCAAACGAAAAACGAAGTGTCGGTCCGCAGGGACTGACGCAGTCTCGAACGTACTGACCCCTTAGCTACGGTAGATTTTAACACATACCGCGCGTAGCATACAGGTGGAAATTTAATCGCGATCTAATCTTTTCTCGGCGTGCATTTCTCAGAAATAATCAAAACACGAATTGCGCTACATCAAACCAATATTGTTTATTTATTCGTATTCCTTCTTGAATTGCTAGTGCACACATTAAAAATTGAACTTTAGTTTTATTTCATAATATATCTAATAATTTAGTAAGGTGTACAATTCGAAACATGGGTTAAGACGTAATGCCACATCACATTTCTTGCGTTCGTGATTTGTCTCCCTTTTGCCATTATGTTTTCTACACGCTACACATTTGCGTATTGATTAATTTAATACCACAGCTTTTCATTTTTCACAAAGATCCGTGTTTCGTTGATTGAAATAGCTATCAAATAATCAGTTAAATAATATACGACTAATAGAAAGTAATTGCATTCACTTACGTCTGATTCAAGTGAAGTTTGCCACAATTTTCATTATTCTAAGCGTACTTAATTTTTTTTTTAACACGATATAGAACGTTTTAATTAAAATCGTCGAATAGTGTATTTCTTCTTTCGTAGTATTGTCTGTCTGTGTTAGCTGTGATGTTCGAAATGTTTTAGTTTTTAGTTGTTCGTAGCACCACTGCTCTCCATTTCATCAACTATGAGGCGCAGTGAACGCGTCGAAAATCATCGATTTTCCATCGTGCAATTTCGTCCCACTGTTATACAAACATATTTTAAACTATTGGAATTATCTCGACCGACGAACTTTATCACTATTCCTATCGACACTTCACGTATACCTATTCCTACCGCGACCGGTCAAATGATCGGTCTTTAGCACAATTTATATTTTTTAATATAGAATGAAGATAAAAGCCAATTTGACAGTATAAAAATATATACTTTCTTCTATTCAGAAGTATACAATGTACATTTTACTCGTTTTCACCGCAGTTTTTATTTATTTTACAGTCACATTAGATAAGACGGTGTAAGAAAATTCGAGGTTCTGGACCGCTTCGGATACCAATCAGGCAAATAAACACTTGCAAGTGCCGTAAATCAGTCCCTGGGTAGGCACTTTTCCGCTAAAATCATGCCACAACTGCATTGCCTTTCGTTTGTACGACTTTATAGTTTCGGAATTGAGTCGTTGAGAGAATACTATTACAAAAATATATAAATCGTTTCACCGATCAAATGATCGGTCGTGGTACGTAAGACAGACTACAAATTTTTCTCAACAAATAAACAATAAAAAAAGAAGTGAATATTGAAAAATGTATTACACGTATATTTAATGAAAAGTCGTGAAGTCTAAAGTCGATTTAATTACGTTGTACATAGGAAATTCTAATCGAAATTTTAAAAACGGTCATTCGACCGGTCGTGGTAGGAATAGTGTTATACAAGTTACACGAGCCACAAATTATGACCAAGCCTGACAAATTATAAATCTGCTTGTATTTTTAAGTTTCTCACGAATGCGCGAGGCAAGGTGGAGCAGACACGATTGGCCGAGCGATTATCTTGCTTGCCGGTGATTTATCAGCGGTTTTCTTAGAGCGCCAAAGGGGCGCGAGCGAAGCGCGAAGCAGAGATTTATAATGAGAAGAGAGAGTAATCCAACCGCGAAGGGTTGAAAGCTTTTTACGACTGGTGCAAGCGCGTGTACGAGGCGCGTAGAACGAGCCCTGGTTTGTTTCTTATTTGCGGGATTAGCCCCGGGTGTCCCGTTGAATTTTCGGGACACGTTGGAATAATCGCGATGCACGAGAGATGTTGTCCGAAAAACTCCTACGCTTCAAGCTTTTCAATTACGTGTCCACTACATACTTCTTTCTTCTCCTTTTTTGTCAGGAAATTCTCCACGCGAGAGAGAATTTCAACCTTGCAAGTCGCGCATTGTAGTTTCTCCGAAACTTTGTCTGAACAATCTTGAATTCTGTTCTGCCCTGGAATTTCGTTTCGAATTTCGAGACGCTCTGTTAACGTTCCCATTTGCGTATCGCATTTGCGACACGTTCTGTGTATTCTGGAGGAAAGAAAGGCACGCTCCGTTAATGCGGAACCCCATAAATTCCATCGGGATAAAGAAGGGTTGTCCCGGACGTAAATAAATACCGCCCTTCTCGCTCATGCTTTGGCCGGAATTTATTTTGACCTATAGCCACACGCACGCACGTGTTTGATCCGCGCGCATTACTTGCGAAAAATTCGCTAATTTTTCACCATTTCGGATGCTCGTTTCTGTATTGTTTCTCGCGAGAAAAGCGAACCCCAATTCGAAAATTTCCTGGGCCTTTCAATATTTAATCGTTTGCTAATTCGGGACGCTTAGAGGCAGACGTAGTCTCTTTCAGTTCTGACTTTTTTTAGTGTTGAAATTTTCTTTATCGAATTGTCACTGTTCAATACATCCTCATAATCAAAAAATATTGATGTGCTCACTCGCTTGTTTTTATTATATAAATATTGTGTAAATATAATTTATAAAAATATATAATACAACGTCAAACTGGTAGTGTACATGTATGACAGTATAATACAAATTTTAACATGATAATATGATATTAGGATGAATCAAAATGAATGAAAATGAAATAAAGATGCAAGGTATAAAATACAAAAGGAAGAAAGCATGGAATTACACAAAATTACGAATAAATGATGAAATTGAAATTTCACGAAAATAAATTGAAACCACGAATATGTTCATATGTGCGACATATTTTGCCGAGAATTTATTTTGTCTTATTCTTAAATAAAACTGAAAAAGGGAAAGGTCCATCAGAGTAATTTTTAGTGCTGTCTTGTATACTATCAATATTTTTTGATCGACAAGTGTGGTGAGAAGACAAAGATTAATAAAACAATAGTGTCTTAAATAAAAGTGGAACTGAAAGAGAAAAGGTCCACCAGAGTAATTTTTTAATGCTGTCTTCTGTATACTATCAATATTTTTTGATCGACAAGTGTGGTGAGAAGACAAAGATTAATCACGTATGTTCAAAGTACGCGGTGGATTTTCAAGGTTCTTACGACAGAGTAGCAGCAATAGCTCGCTTTGCACACGATCACGAATAAATGTAACAGATCCACGCGAGCCAAACTGTCGCGATAATCGTGTTTTATCGTGATCGTAGCTCAATTTCGCGTGCAAATGCTACCGACCCAGAGAGTTATTGGCCGTGACGCGTGAAAAATACATCGGTCGTTAGATATGTTGTTACGATATCGCCGGTTTTTTTTTCTCTCCCACGTACACTCATTGCTACCGTTAAACGTAATTCCACTTTGCAAGACCGTCAGTTATTCTCGTACGGTTTTTTTTTTTTTAAACTTTCTACCTGCAACTGACGTTCTAACGTTTCCTAAAATTACTCGTTACCATTCCTTCTGTCTGGATTCTGTATGAAATTTAAAATCAATATAACTGCGTAGTATGAGATTTAAACGACTGACGTATGATGTATATGTGCGATGAATTATCGGCTTGGTCTTCAATGGGCATAAATTTTTCTTCTGTAGAATTGCAGATTTTTCTCAAAATTTTGGAATTAGATGTATATTAGATAATCGTCGACACTCATTACTAGACTGATTTAAATTTCTATGAACACGACTGATGAAACCAGTGAAACAGTTTTGTCTACCATATATTATAATATTATAAATACTTTAGGTATTTTATGATATACTTTATTCTATAGATTGTATATAATTTTAAATATCTGTTCTAATAAATTGGAAGAAAGTAATTGGCTGTAAATTGGCTAATAAATTGGCTAATAAATTGGCTAGAAAGTAATTGTGCTGTTTTTTTCTAATAAATGCACTTGTATATTATATACTATCTTTTTCTGAAAACATACTTAAACAATCAGGTGTCAGATTACACAATGAATTTGCTGTTAAAATGAAGTTAGCTTGTACGTATATGTACTTTAAATATATACTTTTAGAAAAGAAACTGCACGATCTCGTTAACAATCGTTTGCTCGGCGTCGATTTCAAAATGGAAAATCAAAACGGAACATTTTCGTATATTTTCGTATTTTTCTATACCGAAGAATAAAACAACTGCAAACTCATAGAAAATTATGTATGTCACGTGTACGACGAAGAAGTCTTCAAATTATGACAGTGTCAGAATTGGTTTGCTAATTGATAAGGATGTCAAATCGTTCTTGGAACGTTTTTTGTTTTTTAAATAAGATAAGAAGTTTTTTAAATCTTAAAGGAACCATAAACTGACCCGAAAAAGTAATGTTCTCCAAAATGGTCGATACATTGTCCAATGAAGCTTTTAGGTGTTTCTCGTCAAAAATTCGTCTTTCATTTGCACACATACACAAAAAAAAAAAAAGAAAAAGACAAAGAAAATGCAGTTACTGATATATTTCATTTCATATTCTATTCCACTTTAGTTAGATATTTTGTTTTTTATTTTCGCGCATTACGTGTAACTTCCAGTTTCCTATCGATGCACCAGAGTCTCTACTCGTCACCAGTTTCATGCAATAGTGCACGTATTATATTCGTAGAAAGTTTCGACCGAGTAATCGCGCGCGTGTACGAACGATCTACTTGACAGAGAATTTCCCGAGCCTCTCTCTATCTCGCCGGTTCGTTTGCTATTGAAAGATCGAAGAAACCCTCTCGGATACCACGAACGACCAGAAATGGCCACAGCACACACCCACGCCCACGAGCAGCACAGTCTTTTTGGCCAGCGCCGGGACGAAACTAATTCGAGAGAAACAGCCGCGCGACGCACGCCTAATTCATTTTCCACGAACGAAGGCGCGAACCGAGGATTTTGTTCCGCCGTATCATCCCCTCTTCAAAGACAGTTTCGTCCTTTCTCTCCCGTTCTATCGCGTGCAAATAATTTTATTCATTAAGATTCCTCTTATTAATTAAAATTCTCGGACTTGGCGCGGAATAGCGAAAGCGTTGTTAGTGGTGTCTTTGACGTAACACCGGAGAATGGGAAAAAGTGTATGGAGCGAGTTTTATATTCGGCGAAAACGTCAGTTGTTGAAAGCTAACTCTTGCTGGGCTAGGCCCTTGGAGTTTTATTCAGTTTGCAAAAATGCACGGTAAAAAAGACTCTTCTTAGTGTCGTAATGTCGAGTCGCGCTCCGAAAAATTTTCGTTCGAACTTTTAAAACTCGAATTTTAATTTCTTTAAATCGAACACAGATATATAATAATTTCCTCGATGTGTTATTAGTCTAAAACAATGTCGCTGTTGTGTAGTATACGATAGGATTATTGAAGAAAAAAAAAAATATGAAATACATTTGAGAATATAAAATATAAAAATTAAAACAGAATGTTCGTTCGATATCTACGAACTTCTGGGTAGATCTTATTTTTCTATTTTTTTTTTTCTGTTCATAAAACAAGCTTGCACAAATAATCGCTTGTCTGATGATATGATGATGTGCAACTTGTTTAAACTGTTTTGTTAAAAGAAACGACAATGTAATATACAGACCCTGGCAAACTCCTGTAATTAAAATCGAGAACATAAATTAGTTGTACAAACTTAACAATAGAAAAAAAAAGCAAACGTGACGCAATAGACACGACATTTTCCCAGAAAACACGATCTCTCTATTCTACCAGTGGTAACAAACTTCTTTTTTCTCTTCTTTTTTTTTCAAATTCCGCGCGTTCTTCACAAAAGAGCTCCCGTTTTTCTTCTCGAATACACTTCCCATTAAATCCCATTACCAACTACCGTATTTCCCTCGGAGTTATCCCACGATCGGCAACAATGCTCTCAAAAAACCAGCCATCATACCGATTCAGAGAGAGTCTCTGGCCTCTGTCTGCTGTCGGTCACCGATTCGACCCAGTGTGCTCACGCTTGATAAAAAAAGAGAATTACCAGCCGGAAAAGAGAGAGGTTCCGTAATCCCATTGTTTCGCGCGTTTCACGGCGGGGAAAAGAGGAACAATGGCGGCATTAGCCCGCGTGTTTGACCGGCCGATTGTTGCTCTACGGCTAAAAACTGCGTGCGCCTTTTACAAAGACGTCGGCAGGTAACGAAGCTGACAATGTTGGCTCATCGAGCGACAAATATCTGACTTTGCGTTCGAGAAAAATGGCCGATTTTCACTGAGAGAATCGGAATTGCTGAATGAAATAACTGATGATCGCCGTAATAATTTCTGTGATCATAATCGATTAATCATTGTTAAATTATTGGTGATCACGAATAACTTCAACAACAATAATTTCAATCATTGATAATTCAGTCGTCAATAATTTCGTCCGTTAGCAATTTTTAAATCATTTTAAATGATTAATTTCGTAGTTCATTACGATCAATAATGTGTATTTGTGTATTGGAAATTGTACAGAATCTATTACGAGTCAACAAGTTTTTTATACCTCTTTAGTTTTTTCACTGTCTGATAAAGCTATGAATTCTATTTAAAGAACGTTAATTTTTTTTTTTATGTTCTTTAACTAGAATTCAACATGATTAAAAATATGACGTACACGCGATGCATGTATGTTTCGCGATTTAAACGGATCATTTTTATTAAATAATTTGCACTATCCAATTGTTCGTGTAACAACAGTGATACTATTATAAATATTTTTGTTGCAAAAGAAAGTATTTTAATAGAGAAACTGTGAAATAGTACGAAGCACGATCAGAAGAAAAAAAAATTGATTATCATTTTTAAACCAATCATTATCTTTGATTGCTTATTGCATTTATCAATCAATAATTACACGTTACATAAACAGTAATCACTCCTTCGATCTTTATTTAAATCCTGACGTTTCTTCATTCGCGTATCCGATGATCTTTTCTCGTAGCCGGGTCATTTAAATCTCTTGCGTTGGCAATTGGTTCGCGGACCATAACGAGTGACAAACCGTACACACAATAATTCGTCGCTTTTTTTTCAACTCTTCGATATGATATCACTGGATGGAAATTATTACTAAAAAGTAACAAATTTATTATTTGTTTTTCCTGAGTTACATTTAAACATACTTAAAACTAATGAAATATTGCAACTTTGGGGCCAAAAATTTTCGACGTGCATGGCATATCGTTCCAGCAGAAGAGAGGTAGGTTAACCCTTTACGTTTGCAACTAGTTCGCGGACCATAACGAGTGACCAAACCACACACAATAATTCTTTGCTTTCTTTTTCAACTCTTCGATATGACATCACTGGATGGAAATTATTACTAAAAAGTAACAAATTTATTATTTGTTTTGCCTGAGTTACATTTAAACATACTTAAAACTAATGAAATATTGCAACTTTGGGGCCAAAAATTTTCGACGTGCGTGGCACGTCATTCGAGAGAGGCGAAAGCGCCGCCCGAGCGTCGCGAGTGAATCGAGCCGAGTTGACAGTCACGGAAGGAGACAGAAAGAGAAGACAGCGAGTGCGCGGTGCACTTGCATCGAGTGCATAAAATAATCAGTCAACGACCGCTAAGCGCTAAGCTAGGCTAGGCTAGGCTAGGCCAGGCTGGCGCGTTGCTACTTTTGCGTCAGGGTCGGCTCGGCGCAACGTGTGTCGTAACGCGTTGGCCTAGGTTAGTAATATCGTCGGAGTCGCTGCTAGCTATTTACTAGCTCTATTCTTGCACCAACCAAGCCAACCAGCGCGCGCTTGTCTCATCGACGCACGCACGCACGCACGCGTGCACGCGTGCACGCGAGAAAATCATTGCCCTCTCTCCTTCGAGTTTCTGGAAACACGTGCGAGAGCGTGCGTGTTGTGTGGCCACGGTTTAGCCTACCGACTCTGATAAAGCCAATATCGCGCGCAAACTGTCGTTATCGCTTCGAGTTAGGTTTAGCGTACGCAGAGATCTCGATTCGTCGACGGATATCTTCCGATGACTGTGTGTGCCATGTCCTCTCCCTATCGCTTATCGGGTTAACTGCCTTCGATAACTGGTTTCAGTGTCGACCTCCCCGACCTCGTCAATGCCGTCTATTGATGCGCTGCAATCTTTCCTTCCACTCGTGAAGTTTTTTTTCTCTTCGTTTGTTTATCTCGATGTTTATAATTGGTTGATATAATTGGTCGATAGATTGTTGATATTTCGTAAAGTTTGGGCAAAGATGTCATTCTGGTATTGAGGGACTGGTATATTCTCGCTGGGCTTGTTCTTCCATCGATCCGTGGTCATTGGTTTGATGTTTGAAGAAGTCTGGGAAAATTTGGATAGATCCTTTAGATGTTTGATCGATTTGACGTCGATTTGTTGAAATTCTTCTTAATTCTTTATTGATTTGATCGTTTGTAAATTCTTATGTAATAGGTATATTCTTATGTAATACGCTTGAGCTTCTCGTATCGAAATGTTTCGCATTTTCGATGTGAAAATATTCACGAATTTCGGGCAGTTTTGCGATATGCTCTGCTGTGAAATGTAATGCGATATATAAATATATTACGAAGAACCATAAAAATACAAAGTATAAAAAAAACATGGTGATAAAGATATAATGATACGAATATAAAATGATAATATACTGATATAAATATCCACGGAAGAATGTAGAAACAATTAACGCATGAATATGAATACAGAGAAATATGTGAACAACGATATATTGATACGAGTACAGAAAAAAAATATGGAAATAATGATATACTGATACAAACACAGGAGAGTGTAGAAGTGTAGGAGAAAAAAGAAAATTCCAACTTTTCAATTTCTCGTACAAAAAAACATATAATCAAGCGTCGAGCTACTTTTCTACAACGACAGCCCGATGGGATGGTTCGAGCATATTCGCAGATAATTACATGCATTTAGGCTAGTACAGTGGTATCTCGTATCATTATGGAGTAAAGTTCATGGTTCAGCGTAACCCAGAAGCCTGCTGATGCGTAAAAGATATATACGTATGTACATATCTGTCTATATCGTCGAATATACGCTGCGACACGATTGCGATCGCGATCGAACGAGGCCGATCGAACGACTAGTTTTTTTTTTTTTTTTTTTTTTTTGCCTGTGACGGTGTTACATGTACATCGCGCCTGTTAAGGTTTGCGTCACTCGAACGAGCTCTCAATTCGGCAGAAATTACCAGCCCGAGAGAATACAAGTTCGTCGTGTCACGTTATCTGTTACGTCACGTTCTTATGAGCTTGCACGCCGCGCGCCCCTACCTACGTGATGGACCGTCTACGTGGTTTTCCCCTCCACGTGGTTTCATGCAGTTCCATGCGTCCCGTGAATCACGAAGCCACCTACAAGGACCTATTGCCTCGCGACACGCAACGATTTACTCTCGGGGAACTGCTGCTGGCTGGTCGACTACGAAAATGATCGACACGACACGACTCGAGAGTGCGAATTGTCGAGATACGAGTACGACGACGTTTCTCTAACTGTGACTTCCGGTGATTTGTCTAAGAAAACTAAGAAAATACAGAGATATTTTTCATATATTAAATTCGCACTCTAAATGTGCGTTCGAACAATTCAGTCGAGGACAATTTGCAGTTTACCATTTGTCTGACACAATATATATATTATCTACTTAATCCTCTCGTCTTAGAATATACGAGCAAATTATATATAGTTTTCGATTTAAAAGGAAAGGCATTTTTTTGAAATTCTTTAAATCGAACGTTAATAAGTACAAATTGTAAGTAACGTTTTTTATATCTAAGATAATATTACAAACAGGTAATGCTTATGTAAGAATATTGCGAAGCAAAGGGTTGAGGAACTATATTTTAATTCCGTAATACTGTTACGTTCTTACGTGAAACACGGTTAAGGATAGCGCGGAACATCCAGAAGCTCGTTAAAATCGGAGGTGGACGGTTCAATTGTTCTCCTTGTTAACCAAATTGGATAACGAGTCTTTCGCGTAGAATAATTGGCCGATTCGTAGCGGAGAGAGCAGCCGCGTCGCCTGGCCGATGGAAGACGAGTCAATCCGACTTCGTCGATGCCGCTGCCTCGCCAAAGCAAAAACGTAATTTCCAACGAGCGATACACATTTAAACAGAATAGAGAAGATTTTACTATATTTTTAACCTCTTGATAAGATTTACTATATTTTTAACCTCGCCGCGATTTTTTTAAGGACCGCGTATTTTCAATTTTAAGAAAAATATACTTTTACTAACAGATAAATAATTTAAATATTTTTTACTTACATAATTATGATATAATTTGCACAAAAAAAAGAAACACCTGATTTTCACTAGGGTTGCCACCACAATAGATCAAAAATACTAAATATTAAAAGTTTGTTAAATTTGAAATTTATTATAAATTTATAGTCTAAAAAATACACATATATATATTATACACAATGAAACTAATATTTATTTATGATGCGGTATGCTTTGAAGTAAATAGTTGGGCAGAGTGGCAATTTTACAGTTTCCGCACGCGAATTTTGTTTCTTGCCTTTTTTTTCGAATAAATCCAAAATCAAGGAAGAATATATATATTTTTCGATTTTTTTAGTAATAGAAAATGATTCTATATTTCACTGTTAAGAAATCGAAATTAATTTCGCTTTTATTTAGGATATAGCGTGTACTGATGCGCGCATGGCGATCAAGAGGTTAACTGAGAAGATTCTCTTTGTTCTCGTACAAGTTTTATTATTACAAGTCTTTTTATTACAAACACTTGTAATTTGTAATTTTCCAATATTATTCGTGGATTCAGTTGCGGTGGAATTTCTAACAATGTAAGATCCAGAGATACAACACAAGCTACATTAGATTAGATACCTAGCGGTAACTGGGTTAACTGGAATGGTACACTACAAATGAATTCAATCATCAAGTTCCTCTTGCACAATACATTGCCAACCCAGTGGTACCAGCAAATTGGCAAGCCGGTCTAATCTTGTCTAATTTTTGTAATTCAAATCAGCGATTTATAAATTTAGATTTATAAATTATGATATAATATTGGCGAGCAAGCAATGTGTCATTCTTTTGATCAATTTTTTAACTAGAGGATAGAATAATTGAACGATTCGCTTGTAAAATTTCATGTATTTTATTACCTATTACTATTGAAAATCGACGATGCTTAAATGTTTAAAATTTACTTGGAAAATTGTCCAAAAATTCGACTTCAGTATATAGTTAATTCGACTCACTGTAGTATTTGAACGTTTACAGGAACTTTTTATCAGTACACTATCTTGTAATGATGTATAACACATTTTGAAATTACAATGACATTAGATCCTACTATCAGGATCACATCGGGTCAATTTAATTGGAAGTAAAATCACTAAATGTACGTATGGATAATTACACGACTTAACACGAGCTTCTCACATGCTTACTACATTGTATACTAATTTTTTGCTACAATTATCTTGCAATTTCTGCACACGCACATTCCCAGATAATTTAATTTATTTTACTAATGTAAAACTTTGTACATTTATAACATATTAATAACACAACATAATTAGCAATTAATAATATAGCACAACATATTTACAACACAATTATTACATATAATCTCTCATTACACATTGTAGAGATTAAATATAAATTGAATACTTATGAAATAACAATGACGGTGGTTAAACAATAGATAACTGAACAAGGTAATGGACACAGATTAACTCTTTTCACAACTCAAATCGATTCACTCCTTTTTCAAAGAAGAAAAATGCATTCCCACGATCGGCAAGCATTACAGGCTATCAAGTATAATTAAACGCAACTAAAAAGGTGTAGTAAGTACAACGATCTACGATACTACGCAGATATGAAGATGTGTGACGAGTGTGTGAAAACACGTTCGTGAGACCCAGCTTCTCTTCTCTACTCTTCCATACATGTCTGACTGGTGCACGATGTTTCCACTTTGATCAACTCGCGCGATGCAATAGGTAAACAGTGGATCGCGCGTTCGCGCGTATGTATAATATCGGAATGCCGTGTAGTAGCTGGTTGGCAAAATCAGGTTTTTCTTGCGCTAGGTTAGGCGCTATGGTCCGGCATCGGCGCTGTTTACCGTGCCCGCGTCTATTCTCGTGCTCCTCCGCGCCTGTTAGGCTCGCGCACAGTTATCTTGTACGCGTGTCTCCGACTCTCGTGCGCGTTCCGAGCGCGTGCGAGCTGGTACCGATAACGTGATCTCTCTCTCTCTCTCTCTCTCTCTCTCTCGTGCCGAATGTCTTTCCAACGCGAGAATTTACGTGTCGTCGTCTTTCTGGTTCGCGAGCGCCATTAGCCGCGTATTCCATCTATTCGACGAGGAAGAATAATCGAGCCGCCAGGGCTCCAAAGGCTCGCGAGGTGGAGAGATTATTCGCTCGGTTATATCCGCGGCTGGAATTTCACTCCGTTCCAAACGAAACTGGTCGTTCCCTCCGCGTGCTCGGAATAGCAAGTAGTAGTATTCCTACGCGATAGAAACTAAGTCGGCGAAGAATTCTCTTTAACACTAGAACTACCAAAAATGACTGGTTTATACAATTTTATTTTAAAATTTCTATTTCATGTTACAATTTTTTCCCCGCAACGATGCAATGACTTTTACAGTGATAACTAAAGAAATAATATAATGAATTTTATTTTATTTTTATTTATTAAAATAATCAAAATAATTTTGGTAGAAATAACTTCGTCTTAACTGTCGGTAGTTCTAGTGTTAACGCACCTTCCTCTTCGATCGACACCACGCGTCGCGCGTGTTGGTTTATAAAGAGCTTTGAATTTTTTTTTTTTCCTTTTTGAACGTATTTGTGTATTAAATACTAGACGTACCAATTTTAATAACGCATATTTAATAACTGAATTTAGAATTTAGAAATTTGATTTGAAATTCTGTTCCCCTTGTTGTTAATTATATGTTTCTCTAATATT
This sequence comes from Tetragonula carbonaria, assembly GCA_032399595.1. Lineage (NCBI taxonomy): Eukaryota > Metazoa > Arthropoda > Insecta > Hymenoptera > Apidae > Tetragonula > Tetragonula carbonaria. The sequence continues at coordinate 10,324,409 of JAUCRC010000008.1, forward strand.
TGGAAGGTTACTTTGCGCATTGTTTCTTGGGAAAGTTGCTATGTTGTAACTGACAATTACAATTGTATTATCTTTCGATCGGTTACGATAGGAATAGATGTATATACAGAGTGATCCAGTCATGTGAGGCCACTGAATATCTTTCCGAATTTGCGACGATGCAAAAGATATTTTTCCCCTAATACGAATGTGGTAAGAATATTCTTTTTCAAGGTCATTTTTTCCTCCGGAGTTTTCGAGGTCGCTGCTCTTTATTTTCATACAACTACGCATCTTTTTATTTCATCGTGTAGCTGTAAAAAAAAAAGAATATAACATATATGTGTATATAAATATGTGTAACGTATATGTATATAAACGCCTGGTACGTTTAGTGTTAATTCTGTAAGTCTGCCTGACTTACTTGGTTTTTAATATCAGATCTACATGTAATTGATTTTTATTTTTTATCTATTAAGAAGATAGTCGGAAACGTAACGTAATGAAAAATATACGACCACAACCGTGATATATGACTAATAAATGTAACGCAGTTTTATAAACGTTTCGAGGGAAATATTTATGAGCAGTTAGGCGCTGACGTAAATTAAGTTTTAAATCTTTCGCGACAGTCATTTAAATATCTACAGTTCTCGTGCAGTTCTAGATTTTTTTTTTTCCTCCCTAGATAAAATAGTTGTCTTGTCATGTGGTTCTATAATGAACTGATACTTATCTGTTGAAAGCGTATACCTCGATTCTACGATATCAATTTGCATAGGCATTCGCGTTCTAACGATTAGTCATAACCTTAAAATAACATCCGTCGATCAATTAGATGCTCGTTAAAATCCTCAGTTGGATGCTTCGTTGATGACTCAATTTGTGAACTGAATTTTTCGTTGCTTTAAATACGTCGGAGAATTATTTTAGAGAAACACAGAGATGCAAAGCTACGTCGAGGGAAAATTGAAAAACATTTTTTCCAATTCACTCATATCCTTTGAAAACAACGATAGAGCGTGTTAGCTCGTCAACAAACTGATGAAACTCAATTCACTTCGATATTTTTCCTCGCGCCGATTTAATTGTAATTGAATTTATTCGTGATTGCGAAAAACACGTTTCTCTTGCATAAAGACGACGTTCGCAGATGTAAAAATTATTTCCTCATTTTTTGAAGTGAAATCTTCGTTAAAAAGTGTCATTTTTTTTTTTTTTTTTTTTTACATAAATTTGTGGAGAAAATTTTTCAAAATTTCACATGTTTCATAGTTTTCTGCAATGTTAAAATCAGCGTTTGCATCAGATCCATTGGATATTAGTATTAATATCAATACTAATATTAATTTAATATTGATATTAGGTATTCAATAGAAATAAAACAATGTAGTTGTAGAGATTCAAATTTTCATGAGATACATGAATAAAGACTTGCGAACAATTCTAGTTTCTCCAATTTCTTTTTTTTTACTTTAATCCCTCTGGTGAGAATCTGGCGCTTTGCACGCGAAAAATACTCAAGAGTGTGTCCAAGGTGTTTCAGACGGAAAAATCCAAGGTCTCAGTTTTTCTTGTTCACGTTTGTGATATTTCATAAATAACATGCTGCCTAGTTGTAGTGCACATTTTAACGTATACTTGGAAGTAGCATAGGGGAAAATTCCATTAACACGGAGTATCGTGGATTCGTTTTACGCGAATGAAAATCGCACAAATGGAGTCACTCAGTACAAAAGAAGACAAAATATTGGAAATGAAAGCTGGTACAAGCTACAAGAAGAAATACGTATTTATTTTCAGATAGGTTAACAAAAATAATAATAACGACATTTCAGCAGACAAAAGTAAATTTTACTGTGATGCAAAACGATTGAGCCTTTTCTTTTCTTCAAATTGGCAGAAAACTCGTTATCCTCATCGGTTGAAATATTTGCTATTGTTATTTTTATAGTTCGGCTTCATTTCCATGGTTAACGTTAATTTCGTTCTCAGGCTTATCTCTCGCCAAGTTTTCACAAATCTCGCCGATACCTGTTGCAAATTTGTGAATTTCTTCAAATCTTGTTGAAACTTTTTCAAGGCTCGTTGAACATTCGGTTCAATGTCTACAAACGTATTGTATAATATTTTCTGGCCTCGTGGATATTCGGTTCGGATGTGTAAAAAGTGCTGCGTTATAATTTATCGCGTAAAATTTTAGGAGAGACGCGAGAATTCGAATAGACTGACACGATCAGAGTTTCAAGACTCTCTCTCCCTGGCTGCCTGTTTTCTTAATGAAACAACGACGACACGTGCGCCACGCTCGCGCTGTTCCGCGCGCGGAACACGAGAGAACGGTGTCGATAGTGCAGTAAACCCGCGCCGGTGGATAAATATACGGTATTATGTAAGTTGTTTACTAGCAGCCCAGCCAATCAGGGGGAAGAAGAGAAAGAGATACTGCGAGAGAGAGAGAGAGAGAGAGAGAGAGAGTAGAACATTGCGCGCGCCTGCGAATCTATAGACGGCTTCGCGCGCGCCAGAGCGTGTTGCGTAACAATCGCGGGCCAGACGCAACTCGATAACTCTTCCTCTCGTGCTATTCCCTATCGCGAGATCCTGTCTCCGTTATATTGCATCGAGCTACGTTTCGAAGTCACGTTCGAAGGTTTTTATTCTCGGTGGCTTTTTTCCTTTTTCTCTCTCTCGTACCTGTCGTACGCGCGCGCTTATAGAAGGTTACGTAACTGAGATGACACACGTACGCACGCGCGCGCGCACGCGCGCACACACACACACACACACACGTCGTGGTCAACGCGAGCCGTGGTTGCAGCTCGAACGGCGTAGAAACTTACAATTGGAGCGTAGAACGTTTATCATCGGGTAGACGCGAGATTCCAGTGGAATTCGCACGTGATGATCAGACACGCTGACAATGAGCGGAAGATTCTGTTTCGTTCTCGTAGATGGAAACTGGTGCGTTGCGTTTGCGAGATGATAGACGATGTTTCGCGCTAGACACTCGGCGACAGCTTGCACTCCTTCGTGAGAATTTTTTTTCTTTTTTTTTCTTTTTTTTTTAACGATCGGTAATATCGTGATTTGCAATGTCGTTTTCTTTTTTCTGTTTGGAATTTTAATACATCCCGTTGAAGTCACGGGGCTTTCCTGTCACGAGTATACTCTGTGTTTTTTTCTTCTTCTTTTTTTTTTTTTTTCCTTTAATTGTAAGGAAAATTATGACCGATTTGTAAATCGACTCTTCGACTCTTATAACTGAAAGTTAGATTTATTAAAGATTTATTTTATCACTTTTATTGTTACTTTGCACAGCTTACGATTTTACGCAATTATTATTTGTTAGTGGTTGAATTTTTGTTGAATTATTGTCATATTGTGATTTTTTATTATTGAGAATTTTTTTCAGTCAAAATGTAATATTCCACGGAATTCTTTATCCAGTCGCAACAAACTTGAGTTTATACTTTTGCAGAGGAGATAGCCATTTTTTGGGTAGATTTTACCTGCAGTCAGTCTGAAAGAAACAGAAAAAAATAGTCTGCTCGCATGGTCACTCTGATTTTATCCCGATCAATAATTACGGACTCGAGTTTTGATTTTTATAACTTTGTTTCTAATATAATTTTTAGCGATTTTTTTTTGTTATCAATAAAGAAAGTGGTGTATTAATGTTATTTAATTTACCATTTTGCGCCCTCAATTCTCTCGTTCTCCCTCACAATAGAAGCTACAGATGCAACTTCTTAACAACTCTAAACAATCTCGATCACTTTCAGAAGTTTCAGACTATCGAGATCACATTAGAGTTACAAGACACGCTGATCATTGTTCGTACATAGAAGATAAACAGAAAGGAATTCCTTCGTTTATATTTTCTACAGTGGAGTCCATACAGTTGTTTCCATTCCTGAGAATTTCGAAAAGAATTTTCAAACCACTGGTCTAGTAGATAAAACGAGAGTAATGGAGATTCCAGTGGAACCGGAGAATCAGTGGTCAGACACTGACTAAAAGATGCCATTATTTCGCGTGTCTCGACGAAGTCCAAGTAGCTCCAATCCCCGCGCAATCAACTTCCGCAGATGCGTTTCGACAATCGGGCAGATTGCAGCGGATTCAGAACACGATGATCCAGACATCGGAGACGATCAGAAGAGATATTTATTCCCCCATACGTTCGATTTCATCCTTCCGGCCGTCTTTGTCACCGCCGTCTCACGGCAATTCGAAACGTTTCCAAAGCTGCTGTCAGAATTCTCGCAGATCCAGGCCCCAACAATGGGGGATTTGATTTTCAATCGATCCCTCAACCTTTCTGCGAAAGCGTGTACGGGTCGATAGAGCTTCGTGCCTTTTTCAAAAGGGCGCCTCGTTAATCGTTATTTCGTACAATCTTTCCCATTGATCCCCTCTCCCTCCCCGGGCCACCGGAAACAGTAATACCAGGGCAGCTTGCCGCCGGTGGCCACTGCTCTATTTCCTCGTATTGTCGCCGGACAAAAGAAAAGGCGGACGCGCGATCGTCGTTCGTTTCGGGCTTGTCGTGTTTCGTTGCCTTGTTTCCGTGGCCAGATTTTTCTCACCTCGCGACTAAGCGGCAACCGTTTGGACCGTTTTATTTCGAAAGTGGTGCAAGTCCATTTTTCGTTGTTTCGTGAAAATTGAAGATTAGTCAGTTCAAGAATATAAATTAATTTTACGTCAAGTCTGGCAATGTTTCTGCTAATTTATATCAATATGTAACTTGATTACATAAATTTCTTTTAGGCGAATTTAACTAAAATAATATATATATATATATATATATATTTACGGGCTGTAAATGGACTTACCACCATTTTCATGATTAGTCGATTGTAAAAATCATTTAATTTCAAAAATTATGAAAAATTAAAGTATCACTTGAAATATATTTTCGTATTGATCCAATTTTGTTTATAAATAATAACAAGAAATAAAATAGGAGTATTATTTTTATTTTGAACGTTAATTATATTATGAACAATCTTTTTCTTTTTCCTTCAATGCGACTATAGAAAAAGAAGCATGTTTCGTCCAGTCGACAAAATTAAATTGTCCATCTGCAACGTTCAAAGATTCCCTGAATTGAAAAACGGTGTATGGTCGATCAAATTGCAGAGTTTTGCACGTTCAGTGAAATGCGCGATAGAAAAAGGCGCGGGAAACTTTCATCGTAATTGCAGAAAAAATCGCGAGAAGAAATTTTCTAATGAGTCGAAGAGTGTTGATTTTGTCAATCTGCAGAAGGGAGGAGGAAACGAACGAAGCGAAAAGCCGGGGAACCCGTGGTTCTCTCTTCAGAGGAGAGGAGATAGGTCTTTGGATTTTTTTCTTTCGCTCGAGAAGCTTTTCAGCCAATTTCCCACTCGTGTAAGTCACGTCTTGTTGCGCGAGCGAGCACACGCTGAGGATTCTCGCACCGACAGGGAGAGCTACCTTTTTTTTTTTTTGGCCACGCTGATTTACTAAACCCCGTCGTTTAGACACGTGGTGTCGTAGCCAATTGCTGCTAAAAGGTAGTAGTATATCTCATAAATATGATAGAAACGAGAGCTTTTCGAGCGATACTTGACCGAACCGGACTCTCTCTTTCTTACACGTGTATTCCTTTTACCACCGTGATCCTATTCGAAAAGGAGAGGGATTTTTCTTTTTTTCGCCCCGTGATTCACCCTCTCGCCACGAGTTCTGTTCCCACTGACCCTTGAAATCTCTCTCTCTCTTTTCGCCGAACAAATTGTTTCTTTGATCGTACACGTACGCTGCGCCTTTGCTCCCTTTTTTTTCCGCGAGATTAAATTCTACAAACTTGTACGTTTTTCTGGACACAGGAGATCTGTCCTCTGTGTGATCGTCGTGTTCTGTACAGGATGTACCCTTAGATCGCGCTAAGTATCTCCGCTATTTTTTTTTTGTTCTGCAGAAGAATTCCCGAGGACAAAGTTGTTGCACTACTTGAAATTAATATCTTTTTTTTATTTATTTACGAAATTTCATAGTTTATTTCTTTTTCCTTTTCTGCGATTAAGCTATTTTTGGTTGTTCTTGTAATGCGTGAAGAGATGAATTCAATGATTCGCGCTTTCTCCTCCACTGCATCTATCTCTCCCCTTGTTTAGTGGGAAAATCGACAGATTGAGAGAGTGGAGGGGGTAGCGCTAACGAGGCAGGAAAGTGGGGGCAAGGGCTACCGCCAGTTAGCCCCTGTAGAATTATATCATTTCAATCATTTATTTTTAACACATTTGGTGTTTGGGCTGCGCAAACACGGACACAGCGGGCATATCCGCGCAGAAAACTAGATAAACGATTTACTTTGATATGTCTTCTCACAAGAGGAAAGTCACATATCTGAATCTTCAGAAAAATCATATGTTGAGGCATTATCATCATCTACAGAATAATCACAGTCTCCCGCACTCAACAATTGGCCGTAGTAAGACTACTAAGACGTAGTGATTCCCGTTACCAATGTGTGTTAAGATATTTCCGTTTTATGAACGTTATTTGAATTACCGCGCGTCACACACAGCACAGCACGATCGTCGTTTCTCGTCGAATTCCTCAACTCGGCCGCGCATTGAACAAACTCTCGAATGTCGTTTTATTCTATAACTATGCGTCAAATTCTTGTTGCTTCGAACTTCCAATATATCTTTTCACATTCTAGTCACTTTCTCGCCGATTTTAGCATCCTTTGCATTCCTCGACTGGTGTAATTACGAAGTCGCGATGTTCTCACGGTGTGTGTTTGTGGATTTTGCATGAAATTTACGCGGAGTTCTTTCGTCGAGGCTAAGTTCAGTCGTATGCGTTTTATCTATACGTCGCTTATCCGATCGGGTGTTATCATCGAAGTCACGCGATCGGTCGCGAGAGTATGAAACTATGACGAAGCTCGCACGAAAGAAGCGAAGCAAAGGTGTAGAACGAGCTTATTGGCAGGATTCGCGGTTGATTCTGCGCGACATTCTCGAACCCACGCAGGTTCTTCTTAATAAGCGTCACCTCACGTGTTGGTATTAATCAAGCGAATGTTGGAGCTAGATTGGTGGCCAGGCAATAGGAGGAAAAAAAAAAAAGATGGTTTACGTAAGCGAGAGGGGAACGCCGGAGCGGAGTATTTAGCCGCGGTAACTCGCCTTGGAACAGTCGAATCGAATCTGTGCTTGGGAGTTGAAGCGTTTTCGGGAAGGACGAAAAGTAGTTGTTCGAGTTTCGTCACGTATCCCATGATCGTCGATAAAAGTTACGATTCGACGCGGGCGACATTTTTTTTTCATTTACGGTGAGTTTTCTTTCGCGTCGCAGGTGAGTGACTGAGAGAATTTTGATTTCTGTGGGTTTTATTATTATTATTGTTATTATTATTTTAGAAATATTGATCCTCTGGTGTTTTCGTTCCTCGCGTACGTGTTTGTGATGCGATAAAAATATTTTCTTTCTTCGTTTATTGGTAATTACGTGATAAAGAAACTGATGTTACTTTGTAACATTATGACGCACGATGTACATGATTTGCATTAGCAACCAATTAGATTTGAAATCGTTTTTTTTTATTTGTAATTCAGTTAGAATATTATACTGTACATAATATTATTATACTGTTAGAATATTATACTGTACATAATATTGTTGCTTGGTTCAGATTAATATTATAAATTCCATCACATATTGAAGATATTCTTTACTTCGATAAAGTTGAAGAGAGAGTTTTAAGTTAGAGATCCTTTTCTTTTTTTTTAATTCAATGTTAGTGTATAATTTATTTCTACGAATTTTGTTTTTCTTTTTACTTATAAACGTTTCTACGTTAGTGGAATTTTGAATTTGATTCTACTTGTTTTTTAAATTTGCGAGTACAATAGTCTCAAACGTTTAGTCGTTAATATATATACATATATATGTATATATATATATATATATATGTGCGACGTGTTAATTTCTGTGCAAGATCGTAACATTTACAGAAAGTTGATACTTTCTATCGATAGATTTTTCCATTGTATAATCGAAACTACGCATTTCTAAGAAAACATCACATACTGGCTATTTGTTAAGCATTTCCTCGGCGTTTAGTATTACTCTGACACTTTTTAATAGATTAAATTTTTCCTCTTGAAGTCCTGGGATATTCCTATCATAAGCTCGCGATTTTTATGAGTAATCCCAGTTTCCTCCAGTCCGTAAGGAAACGATTAAAATATAATGAAATATCGGAAATAATGCGACATTTAATATTAATTATTGTACACAATCGAATTTATAATAATTCCAACGATTTTAACCAGAACAGATTAGATTTCACTTTCATTGTTACCTTCTAAAATTTTTATTTGCAAACCGAGATTGAATTTTCACTTTATTATAAATTTGAATTATTATAATATTATTATTGAATTGTTATTTACACAGTTGTGGGAAATATTATTCATCAACACGTGCAATAGAACCTTCGAATCTCCAATCTTTTTTTGATTTTAAATTTTAGCCAACTTTCTTCGCATACATATTTCGTGTACAATTACATTTTTTTCTTTCACTTCGAACTGTCGAATTATCGACGTGAAACGCATCATTTTCGTGTACTCTTTCAGCGTGCGAAGAAAATCACACTTAAAATGAAGACCTACGCGATAATTAGAAACTAGTTGGAAAACAGTGTGTATGCATGTCGGAGAAAATAACGAGCGTAAATCAATATCTCAATCGTAATAAATGAATGACGTTTTACTGCGATTGATCGCGATAAATTTCCATTTATCGAAACTAATCGAGGAATAAATAGCTCGGTCGAATTCACGCGATTCACATGATTCGTATTCATCAGTTTTTCCTCGTCTCGCGTATTGTGCGTTTCGTTCACATTGGTGGATTAGGTGGACTCATGTTTCGTTAAATAGAATTAAATGCACGGAATTGTACTATTTGAAAATGCAAATTACAGTCTGCAATATTCAGCAGAAATTGCACGAAAAGGTGAAAACACATAAGCTTGGATGTGTAATGATTACTTGCATATACACCAAGGCAAACTATAGCAAGAAGGAAGATTATTATCAGATTTCGAGACATTTTATTCTTTTCCCAATGTGGTTTTCTATTCGTTTTGGACTCTCTTTCGCTTCTAATCAGAAATCAGCGGTGTCTCCGATATTTATACTTCGACTTTCCTGTAAAACAAGACGTAATTGTTGCAAGCAATTATTCGCAAAATTATTCTTTTCGCAGTTACTATGCGAGTATTTTCTTGTTCGTCAGAGATAAACGCTTGCAGGACGCGGATATCGCGTGAGATAGTTTTTTTTTGTTTTCAGGTAATTTTCTTCAGGTGAATTATTGTCTCGGCGATTACAATGATTCTTCGGCGATTACAGTGAGCCTATTTGAAATGATCTACTTGCAATTTTCTTTTCTTTTTTTCAGTTAAATTACATTAGCGAATTCTTTTTATTTTTATTTTTTTTTTTTAATGAAGAGAATTTCTGAGTTATTGTTTATGTCACCTGTTTTGACAAATCTTCTCTCTAACAATCAGAAATAGAACATTCACTGGTGAACAAAGCTTTTAAATATGTAAACGTGTAACACGCTTGTGTATCCATGTTTTGAGCCACGTTTGTCAGTTTAGGATAGTAATTCCTTTCGAAAACAGGATTTAACGTTGATGGGACCAGTGTAAACTAAAGGGGATTTTAAACACACAATATCATGCTCAGTTTAGCAGTGTAATTTATTTTGTAATTGTGATTGTAATTTATTTGGTGAACGTAATTTTCTAATGTAACAGACATGGAATGTTTATAATCTAATGTATATTTTATACATTACTAGATTATTTATTTGTTAAAATAGAAATTGCGCTGTAACATGCAACAACGAATCTTTTTTTTTTTCTTCTAATGAAATATTTTCTGTATCAAAAAATACAGAAAATTGAGGTGAATTTTTTTTCCGCAAATTGACATTGAAAAAAATGTTTCACTACGTTTGGGAAAGAACACACATTGAGAATTAATCGAATATTCAACCAGCCAGTAACGTCTAATATATCTAATATATAACAATCAATCATTTTCTTTCTATTTGCAATGAAATGTTTTTTTCATATCAGAAAATACAGGAAAATAGGACAAACTTTTTCACGCAAATCGACAATTTAAATGACATTTCCACGAAAGAAACGTGTAATAAAAATACTCAAAGATTACAAAAATAACCATTCTTAGTGAATAACATTATAGTAAAAATTTATACTCTTTTCGACATCCGATATTATCGATGAAAGTTTCTCCTTAACTGGGAACGACGAGAGTTAACTCGTCATTGGGAAATGCTTCTCTAGCATGCAAGACGAGTCAACTCGTCGTGGAATTTTAATGACAACGCGTGTAATTTTTAAACTTCGCGAAGAATTTGTTATTGGTGTTTCGCCTATACTATACTGCCATACTTTACAAAACTGTTTAGCGAAATTAATTTTCTCTAAATGCTTTTCCTATTTATCGAGTAACATATACTTCGAGATCTCTTGGCAGTTGTATCTCTGCGTGCGTGACGAGTTAACTCGTCGTGATTCACTCTTCGCGGCGCGTACAGAACACGCGTTTTGATAATTTATCCTTTGTAGATAAAAGATTAAACACGTTCCTCAGGAACCTACGTGCCTCGACGTCTAATTTGTTTAGTATTCTACGAAAGGAAATGTGAATCACCGATTTTGATGAAATTTGGCAGAAATGTGGTTTTCGAAGAAACATCTGACACTTATTCTTTTTTTTATCAATGTCGGAGGGGTGAAAAACTATACTTCGAAGCATATTTTGCCAAATGTCTGAAATTACTGAAGAAAATATCTGGAAATTACTGAAGAAGCAGTTTTTGTGCAAATTGACGAAATTACTACGTGTTCTTTTTTTTTTTTAACGACTAATTTAATGACGCGAAGAAAATTTTACGTTCGCCAAGCAAATTTCTCGTGGCGAGACTACGCGAACGATCTTTGTTACCTTCGTCGACAGGTCGTGAGAGGTCACTCGTGAAATAATAATCGGCGGTTCCTCCGAATCGGAGCAATCTTCTCAACGAAGAATCGTCCCTTTTGACACTAAAATTGAAAAAAAAAAAAAAGTGAGGTGACGCGTCTCCGACGTTGAATCCAATAAGCACTTTGCGGTTACGGATTTACGCTTTGTCTGTTCTCCGGAATAGAGAATACGAAATTCGTGAGCAAGATGATGGTTCCTTTGAGAAAAACGAAGGAGATGAAGGAAAATAAGAGAGGATACACGCGGGGGTGAAACAATCCCATTGAAGGGCCAGCGTTCGTTTGCGGGGGTCGAAGAAAGAAGGGGTCCCGAGGACGAACGAGTGGCAGGTGCGTCTGTTTTCTAGAATGAAGCCTGTTTTGTGGGGGCGGAGGGGCAACCCGGGATCCTTAATACGGTATTTCATCGGTCATAATGCGCCCCAGAGAGAGCCTATCTCTCGCTTTGTGTCTCGCTCGAACGAAACCGGGACGGAACCCCCTGATACATCGATGCTTTTATCTCTCTCTCTCTCTCTCCCCCTCTGGAGATCCTCGTTTCGCCTTGTTTTCCCACGTCATTGTCCCGGAAAAGCTTTTCAACCACGCACACGAAGTCGGTGTTTCCTCTTTTTCTGCTTCTTTATCTCTTCGCGTTGGATCCTCGGTGTTTGGTGAAATTCGTTTGTATTTAAATTCTAATACGCAGATGATCGCAAACGATCGACGCGCGTGTTTTTGCTAAATTGCTAAAATGCACGCGAGTACTTTCGACGGATTTAATAGCTTTGCACTTTGAAATGAAACTTAGGCTGATTTCGGTCGAGAAACGTATCTTGTCGTGTTTGTTTAAAAGCAATCTGTGAAAACGACCCCTCCGAAGTCTCCATCTTTGTAATATCACCACTAGCGAAGTTATTTACATTGTACGAAGTATAACGAACAGCATTGAAATATTTGGAGTTGCATGCACGGTACAATTGGAAGAACAAATAGAAGCTGTCTTTTAAAAAAGAATAATTCAGTCGAGAATAAGATCGTTTCGTTTCAGCACGGTTTTTTTAGATAATTTAATGAACCCTCGCGGGATTCGTCTTTTGTACCTTGAATTGAACGGTGATCTGAGAAATGAAATTTTGGACCTCGTCGAATGTTGTGTGAAGATCAGTCGATAATGCAGAATAGAATTTCTACCAAAAAACGTGTTGTTACAGTCTCTGTAGTACGTGAAACGTGATTTGACACGTTTAATTTGAATAAATAAATTTTGAAAATGAACACGCGTAACGTCAGATAATGCTCTACTGTCACTTCAGAGAGAGAGAGAGAGAGAGAGAGAGAGAGAGAGAGAGAGAGAGAGAGAGAGTTCAGCAAGCTTCGTAGAACCGATTGAAATCACATTCCGGCTGACTAGATCGCGGCAGGGGGGGGGGAGACACGAAGGGACTATTCGATTAATAAAAAAGTTTTCCCCTGGAATCCGAACTAGTCCACGAGAAAGAAGGTCGCTGAAAGAAGAAGAAGAAGAACAAGAAGGAGAAAAATAAAAGTGGAATTGAAAACGATCCGAGAGACAAGATTTTAGAAAAGGAACTTTTTCCTCCGGCTGCGTTTGGTCCTGTAGGAAACTGGCGAAAACTTCTCCGACGGATCCTCCTTTTTCCCTCGTTGCTCGCCTCGGACACACTGGTCTTTGTTCCCTCGAACGTCGTCTAGACCCCGCGGGACAATGCGCGTTGCGAATTTCGGCGAAAACGCCACTGATTATTCGAGATACGCGCGCGCGACCGAATAATAACGCGCGGGAACAAAGCGACGTGACACACCGATGCCGTTTGGAAAATGGCTAGCTCGTTATTAACGCCCAGCCAAGTATTGTCCCTACTCTCTCTCTCTCTCTCTCTCTCTCTCTCTCGTCTCTTTCTCTTTCTCTCGTTTTCCTCACGAGGAAATTGTTTCTCCGCAACCGGCGTTTGTAATTCGCGCTGTTTTGTGTTTATTTACGTTAGTGCAGGAGGAATTTTGTTTTTAATATCATTAACGATTAAAGTACGTAAGTTTTTGGATAATTGGAGATCGATTGCTCTAGGGATTGATTACAAATTATTGTAGTTAAGCTTACAGCGGACATTTTTAGTCGTAGTTTTCTAATTGGGAATTTTTTAATGAGATTTCACGGTTTTATATATTTCATAGTGATTAGAAATCGTGATAAGATAGTAATACTTTCGTGATGATAAATTAAGGATAAAACATCGTTCCGATTCCTTATGCAATTTCATTGTTCACATTTCTAGGATTTCCAATTCCCTTGTGGTAGTCTAATTTAAGTTGAAAAAAATTCAGTTCAAATTCGTTTCAGTCAAGTTCAATTTCAATTAAGTTATTTTTGAATTTAAACTGATTTATTCGATTCCTATAAATCGTTAGATGCACATTTACCATTGCACTTGCGAAATATGATGCCATTTTTTGACATTTTTCTCCAACTCTTTTCTTCAACTCTTCCGATATGGTCTCCGATATAAACAATTGTGTGGATCACTCCGTCAAACATGTACTTGCTTCTCGAAAGTTTCAGAATAAATTACTTTTGATAATTAATTAATTTTGCTGGAAATTCAGAAATTTTCTCCCTATTGTACTCTCCTTTCCGTTTGTACGACTTGACTTGGATGTTCAATAATTCAATAAATATTATTGACTAATTAGATGTGACTTAGTGACTTTTAAAGACGTGGCTTTTAAATATTCAATATAATATTACATCTTGTATATTCCATTCTTTTTCTAAGAAAACTTTTAAACAATCAATATAATTTTGTACCTTGCACTCTTTTTCTAAAGGAACGTGTTGAATAATAGAATTCAATAAATATTATTAAGGTGATAAGTAACTTTTAAACAATCAATATAATTTTGCATCTTGTACATTGCACTCTTTTCCTAAAAGAAAAGAGACATAAAATGCGACGAAGAAGTAAGGAGAACGATAGGGTTTAATGTTTGTTACGAGATAGTCCGGCTGCGCCCGTGTATAGAAACGTATTACGAAATTCGAAGGAATTCCAAAGGGCCAATTTCCCGGTCATCGTTGTTTCTTTCGCTAGCTAGTCAGGAGTGAAGGAGCCCGTTCGTGGTTTGCGAAATTACGTAGTACGATGTAATTTCAGGGCATAGTACGACGCCATTTGGAGCAGATGCGTCGGGTACAGGACGTTAGGCTATTAGACGTCGCAGAAAAGGACCCTTACCCTCGTTTCGCAGGGTCATTTCCCAGCGCACGAAGGGAAAAGGTATGCAAATTGTGCGGAGGAAACGGGGCACGTTCGATTTCGAACGTCTGTGTTGTCCGAGACACCCCTCGAGCTCTGGCCGCGTTCGATTTCTTTTTTTCTTTTCTTCTTTTTTCCCTTTTTTTCTGCCTCCCTTGCTTAAAGGTAATTCGAGTCGAGCAGTCCTGCTGGGACTTGGGAAGCTGGTCTCTCTCTTCCTGTCGTCTGCCTTCTCTCCCCCTTCTCTCACCTTAGCCTGTGAAATTGGAAAAGCGTGACGAGCTCGTTTCCAGGAACGATCGAAGCTTCGCTAATGTACCTTACGGCGTGAAAAAGGGAGAACAACCGGATCTCCTTTTCTTTGCGAGATAAATTTATTGATATTATCGTAGAATTTTTTTTTTTTTTTTTTTTTGATCGATAACAAATTTCGAAATAGATTTATAGAGTATTATTTTGTGTACACGGTGTCTCGAACTGAAATTCGAGCGAGGGCTTAATCTACATATAAAAAGAAGAAAATAAAATTTGTTTTGCAGTTGTGAACAATTGTATACTTTAAATATGCAAGTAACGTATTTTGTATTATGGTACAGAAACGGCGTTAAATATGAAACCTTTTTTTTCATACGCCAGCAATTTCGTATCATTAATTACGACAATATGATAAAAAATGATTTTTAATCCCATTCTAGCGTGACATCGATGAATAATAGAATTAACAATACTGTAAGATTCTTGAGAATTTTGACTGGCAGTGAATAAAATTACGTTTTTAATTCCTTGCATTCTGTTGATTAAATCTTTTGTTTTAGAATACTTTTGAAATACGGGAATGAAAATCAAATGATAAAAAGAAGTGTGTAGCTATCCATTTCATGCTTACGATATTTGTTTATAACTCTGTAACAAGACTTTCCTTGACAACCTTCATTATAACATTTTTTTCTTTGTTTTCTTTTTATATGTAAATTAAGTTTTTGCATTTTTCGAGACACCTTATTTAAACTAAATTTTAATCAATACAAAATTTTGCTGATCGAATTTATTAAATTTAATTTATTTATTCGAATCAGAGAAGTTCCTATTACACAAAGGGAAAATCACAGGAGGAGAATCGGTGGTTCGTTATTCTTCTTCTTCTTCATCTTATCATTATAATATGTGAATTGTCACAGAATCTATTTGTTTTTCGACAAGTTTGCAGAAACGAAGTTTTTATCGCGTCTTCATTTGACACGATCGTATGAAAGCAAGATTGATTTTCGAAAAGAGAACTTCCAACTCTGAGACCAACAAATCCACGTGTTTCCAGTGTTTCCAACTTTCACAATTCACGTTCGAACTTCGAACGATCTT
Source organism: Tetragonula carbonaria (assembly GCA_032399595.1). Lineage (NCBI taxonomy): Eukaryota > Metazoa > Arthropoda > Insecta > Hymenoptera > Apidae > Tetragonula > Tetragonula carbonaria. The sequence goes on from JAUCRC010000008.1 coordinate 10,340,078, forward strand.
TCAAACGAAGTGAACCTAGCCGATATATCGTCATAAATTGCGTCGATGAGTTTCTGAGAGTTCAACTGAGAAGCAAACGAGGGTTGCGTGAAAATCAACTACGGTGATCGAAACGCGGAAAGCGAACCCACCCCATCGGTTGGTACGGTAGTTTTCTTCCGGGTATTTATTTTTTTTTCGAACCTATTTTTGTCTCCTTTGTCGCGAGAGAATTCTGAAGACGTGGAAGACGAGGGGAGGGGGGGTTAAGACGCCGGAAGTTCGGAGTGTGGATTTTCGTGGCGCGGAAATGGGATAGCAGCGGGAGCAAGGACAAACACCCCGTGGAAAAAGAGAAAAACTCGGAAGAGATTGAAGAGAGAGAAAGAAAGAAAGAAGGAAATGACTGGTAACGCCAAGAGCAGCTGCTCTCGAGCATTTAGCGAATTTTGCCGCGAGGCATTAAGAAGGGGGCGTCCTTCGTTCTTTCTTTTTTTTTCCAATGACGACTTTCTTCTTTTACTTGCTCGTTCCACGCAAAAAGGGGTCTGCTGGCTGGATTCACACGGGCTCATCGTCGTCGCGCCAATGGAAATTTCGCAGAATTCTTCTTCCCCTTTGCGAGTGAAAAGCTGCTGAACTTCGGAAGCAGAAAGGTCTTCGGGACCACTGTGTGTCTTTTTCGTCTCGAGCGAACGAGACTCTACGCGTTCCGTAGTCGATTAATCGTCGCGAAAGAAGCAGAGAAATCGGGAGGGAAAAGCCGAAGAGAGAAGACGGGTTGAAGTCGGTCGCTAGGGGAAAAAGTTGCGGAGTTTCAACCCGGGGAAAACACGTTTCAAACCGTGAAAAACGTACGTTCTCACGTACATGTTCCATACATACACGCGCACACACACATAAGCAATATACGCACGGCACAGTGCACATGCGAGGAATACGATAAATCTGAAAGAAGATGAGAGGATGCTTCGAACGATGGTACTTCGTGCTGCCCGATGGTTTCTCTTCTTTTCTCTCTCCTGCGAGAGAGAGAGAGAGAGAGAGAGCAGCCTTCGGGACGTTTCCAACCCTCTTTCGCGTGTCTGAGCGAAAAGAAAGAGATTCGGATGCAGCAGAATGTAGATTTAGCCCGGGCTGCTGCTTCCTCAGCGTTTTCCTCGCGGTCGTTAAGAGGAAATCCACGTTCCGATTCTTCCTTCGAAAATGATCGTAGTTCGTCGAACAGAAATCGTGGTCTCTGCCGAGGCTCGCGACGAAGAAACTTGTGTTGTTCGCCGATGTTCGAACTTCTTAAAAGACACGTATCTTTTTATTTCTGACTAGATACATTGCTGTTCGAGAGTCGAAACATGGTTTGGGTTGGCCAAAAAAATAATCGCGTTCTTTTTAATACATATGGACCATGTGATTCGCGTAACTTGCACACCTGAAATAACTTATAAATTATGCGTCTAGTGAAAAATTGTTTAACACGTTTGATAGTTAGTACGGTTTCAAGGAAGGAAGGCAAAATATGGCGTATCAATTTTTCGAGGAGTTTCGAAATTTCCAAGGTCATCTTCTTTTTTTTTTTTTTCATCGTAAATCAAACTCCAAGTGAAAACGTATTAAATCACGTAGTCAGAATAATTGCCAACAAGTAGTAAAAGAACGGTAAATACATTGACAAGCAATTGTTAATAGAACTTTGAAATTTAAAAGAATTTTAGAATCTCTCTCGTTTCTATTAATAATTTAGAATGTTACCTAGTTTCTTCAACTTTGAAACAAATATACGGTACTCGTTCGAAGATCTTCAGCGAGTTAGACACGTGCTCGTTCCTCTGTAACAAAATACAAAATACAAAAAAAAAAAAAAATTTCAAGGGTCGACATTAATCGAATTACAAAGCGATAATTGATTAATAATGGCGAAATTTTTATCCAAGGGTAAACAATGACGCGAATTACGGTTAACCGGCTGGAAAGTTATAGTTGAGGGGGCGGGTGGGGGGGCATCGTGCGCAAGAAAAGGAAGAAGTTTCGCGCGTGTCACAAAAGAACTTGGGCAATATTTCTGTTATGGTACATTAAATTCGTACGAGTTTTCTAACGCGACCACCGTCGTCGTCGTCGTCGTCAGTAACGGCGGTGAATCGTGGTGAAATAGAACGTGGTCGGAAAAGGGGGAGAAACGTGCAAGAGCGCGCCTGATGGGAAAGCACATTTCCTTTCCTACCGTTTCTCTTTGGTTTTTTTTTTCTCTTCTTCGTTCGTTTCGCGGAATTCGAACGCCAGTCGGAGGGACAGCGGAGAAGGGTGGTTTCTCCGACAAACAATCGATCGATCGTTCCTCTCTGTTCCGGCCCGGCCGCGTGTAAAAACCGCCGGGAGGAAACGCGCGCAAAACCGAAATCAAATTGCTCGGCACAAACGGACGCTCCGAACTTCGCCGAAATAACTTGCAAATGGAAAACAATTTTTTCTCTCTCTCTCCCCCCTTCTCTCCCGGTTGTTGATGAATTCGATTAAAACTCTCTGTCTCTCTTTCTCTCGTCATTCTTCCGCGCCGTCTCTCTATTATATGGAAATAAAGCGAAAAACGTGCAACGGGAGTTTAATAACTCTCCTCGACGTGGGGTGAAAGGGAGTGAGTGCATTTTGTGTGTGTGTGTGTGTGTGGAACGCTCCTCGTTCTCGTGACTGTTAGAGCATTTGCAGAGACTCGGGTAAACATCAGAAATGATTGAAACGTTATTAAATTCTGTAGGAATTGTTGTTTAGTTTGAAACTAAAGTGTAAAAACGTGTACGACAGGTGAGGCTGTGGTGAAATCTCATCTTCGCGGAGGGTTAAATCTATCTTTACATTCTCGTTTATGTTTCGCTATACAGTGAGGAGCGTAACTATACTAATGACAACGAAAAGTTGACGATGATTTAAACAGACGTAACTTTGTAAAATAAGATCGTATGATGTTACACTTGATCTCATTCTAGTGGGCAAAGGATGAAGATTTTGACAATCGTAAGTTCCGTTTTCTTTTTCTCGAAGATGGCTTTACATCATGTAAAGTAAGGACTTGTCGAAACTCAGACGTGTGTAAAAAAATATTAAAAATTTCTTTTCGTGACCAGATCCACCCGTTTTGTTTGAAGATTGAAGTTTTCTGTTTGCAGTGACCTCTTAAAACGATTGTTGTTCGATTTTTGGTTTCACCATTTTAATTGAATATTGGAGTTAAACGACAGAAATTCAAGAAATTCTAATGTTTCGTCGTTTAATACTGTTGTTAAAAATTCAATAAAGTGGTGAAAAAAATTATACAAGCGGGTTCGAAGTAATTGTTGTAAATTTGAATCTTTCGACACCACTTTTAATGTTTTACCGCAAGTTTGAATTGTTACAACTTTCAAAAATAAAATATTCTCATTTTCGTACTCGCTATGGTATAAAATCATCTTTAAAAAAAAAAGAGATCTCATTGCTTTAAAATGAGACCAAACAGACCGTTGTACGATCTTTTTTTTTTACGAAATTATGTCAGTTTGAAGTATCGCTAATTTTTCATTACTATTGATACGATTATGCTATTCACTGTATTTATTACACTTCTCGATCATTGTTTCAACCCATTGTTAATACCTCTAATATTTCAAAACTCGGTTCAGATTTTAAATTATTTATGCAAAATTTTTTAAATTAGATTGTAGATTGAACTACGTATTATTTTCGTAATATCTGTTAATACTGAATTATTTTCGGATTATAGAACAACCCAACAAGCATATATTTTATTCGCGATAACATTATTGATATTCATTATTGAATTGTATTTTTGAAAAAAAACTTTTAGTATTTTAATTAAAATATCATATCAACGTATTCATATTTTATTTAAGAAGCTGTTATTGTTTTTTTTTTTAAATATTTTGTTCGTCGTTATTTCTTGCATACAGATCCGACAATTTTACCGGAAATTTCGAATATTTATGGAGTCATAACAAGCTATTGATCGGTCTGTAATGTATCATATACTTACATTCATAATTGAATGGATGAATCGAAGAACAATATGAGCCGAACGTGGCTCTGAATTAATTGCGCGCCGTTTATGAAATAATATTGATCGTCGTATATAATATGTTCACACGTTGAAAATTGAAACAGCACCGTGAGAGAGATCAATGACGTTAATGATCATCCGTTCTTCGATTTACTAATTCGATTACATTTCGTAACAGTGTCTCAGCACGAATATGATAATCTCAGCTTGTTTGTCAACTTTGGGAAAAAGAAAAAAAGAAAAAAAAAAGAAAAACGTTTAACGAGAAACGCGTGACTTTTTAGTAGTTATCAAATCTCGAAAAGTCGTCGTGTTGCGTTCCACTTTATGTAAATCGCGTTTAAACTCGTTCCATGAATCATCGGGGCGTAGTGGAGTGCGAGTTTGAAAAGTGAGTTGCTCGAAACGATTGGCCGATTAGTATGTACAACGGGGCAACACCGGAGCACACACCGGCCGGTGTTTCCTATCTCTTATCAGGTAATAACACGTTTCAAAGCGCGATACGCGCGGAAACCTGGTTTTCCAGTCGTGGAGAGAACTGGTCGTGCGGCCACAACGGCGAGTAACAATGCTTTAAATTCATGTATCTTATCGGTTCGTAAAGCGTCGGAATGCAGACAGCTATTCTGCATTTACGTTTCGAAGCTTTCGATGTTGGCCTTCGTGTTGGTTTTGTTTAATCTGTCACGACTGCTTGATACGTTAAAGTACTAGCATTTGTTTCCTTTTTTCTTTTTCTTTTTCTTTTTCTTTTTTTTCTATCAGTCTGCATAAGTGTAGAGTGTCTAGCTCTTTCGACAGAATCAGTATCGATAAGACAGATTGATTTTTTTCGTTCGGGAAGGAACAAAAGATTCAATTAACCTTTGGAACTCTTTCGTCGAGCGTGACGTGATATCAGTTTATAAAGAGAGTATTAGATAATTATTTTTGCATTTAGAAGGATTAGAGTGTTGTCGAGGCTTAGTCGAGGCCGTAGATCATTTCTATGTTATTAGAAGATCTTTTAATTACTAATAAATTGTCTTATTTTCCAGTGACAAATGTTTAGAGAAATCCTACAAATATCCATTCTCAGTAAAGTTTCGATAGAATTGATAGAAATTACGTGACGTGATAATGACAATAATAAATAATATAAAAAATGCACTCAATAAAAAGAATTGTTCAAGACCTTCAGACTCTTCAAGTATATTTCAAACAAAATTAATTGAATAAATTATATATTTGTTCACATGCTGAAGATTAATTGCGTAATTATTATGCAAAATATTAATCGTATAATTATTACGCAAAGGATTAATTGTAAAATTATTAAATGTTTCTTATAAATAAAAATTCACTGGCAAGAGCTACATCTGGCAAACTTGAACGTCAAAAGTTAATCAATAAATGTATTTCAATCAAAGGACAACGTGTCGTCACTTTTTCTTTTTATCGTTTTTTTAATTTTTACGATTGTTGCGTCATTGTGTTTAACACTTTCCGGGGGCCACTTTTCTCTTATTTTTCGTTCGTAGTTATACGTTGTGCTTCTTCGTGTGAGAAAATTAAAAAAAAAAAAAAAGCAAATTGGAATGCGGCGTTCGTTCAGTTTTCTTTCTGGACAGGAAGTTTCACGTATCACAAACACACAATTCTTCTAAACGCTCCTGGCATTCCAGGTGTACGTGTTTTTCGCACGTACGGGAACAAACCGCGAACATAACACAGAGCGTGGCTGTTTGTTCTTTCTTGAGATAACGTCAGTACGTGCTTACACGTATGTGTTTCGCTGGTGCTTGGAGGCAACATGTCTAGATTTTTAACGGCGAGTAATCCGGTGACAATTAACGCGCATTGTTCGAGCGTATCAGCTTCGATTCGAGCCCCGGACGTTTTTTCCGACCAAGTGGGGCAAGGTGATTCCTTTCTCTCGATCCGACCAACCGAAGTTGCAAATATTTGCCAGGGAGATTGCGACGAGGATGATCACGCGGCCTGTTTATCGAGGAATGTGTGAATCTCTCTGTCCATGCGCGCGTCACTGTCTTGTCTTCATTCGAATCTGTATCACTTGTTCGTTTGTCAGTCAGATCGAGAATTTTAATGTTGATGATATTCTGTATTTTTACGGCTATGTGAAGGTTGGTCAATTTCGAACAGAGTCTTATAAATTTCGAACACTCGTTATTTCTTTGATTGAGAGACTTCTTTTGTATATTTCTCTAACAAGTAAATAAGAGTATCAATATATCAAATATGATTAATGATTTCAAGAAGATGTTTATTCGCTTGGAGGTTATTGGAATTCTTAACTCACGCTTCGAAATATTCATCGTTTCGATAAATGTTTAAGCGGGAATGCACGTTGATCGTAGCTTCAATTTATCGCAAACGTATCGCGATATAACACGTATCTTAAGAAAGAAAGAAGAAAATAACGTTCGAAAATAAACCGAGTTATTTCGACTGGCCCCTGTGTTGCGAGATTACTTTATGGGTCATTCGACGGGGGATTAAAAAAAAGAAAAGAAAAAAGAAAAAATATACGAACGGGGGGGTCGGTATTTCGCCAAGATTTATGGGGCAGGATGGCTCGTTTGCAAAAGTAGCTCGCGGTGACAGGAGCTCGAACGAGGCAGCCGCGTGTCGTCGCCCCGGCTTTGACAAATGGATGGAAATTACCAATTATCCCGGAGCGTTTTCGTCGACGATCGTCGGCGCGTCGATAAAGCCGGCGCGCGGAGTTCTCTGAAATCGAGCGTGAACGCGCGCGCGATCGCGATAATTCACGAACGCTTTTTTTTTTATCGCGCAAGCACGTTTTCTCCGGAATCGGACATCGAGGATGATGTCGATCCGCGCGCATGCAGCATCGAAACGCACACGCGTATCTGCTCGTGTTTCTTAATATATCTTATTAAAATCAAGATGAGTAGAAACGCATTATTCGAGTGAATGTTAATACGTGTAAATTTTTTTCAATTTTGGAACGTGTCTTTTTTAGATCTTTTAGGCCAATAAAAATTCGTCTAGGGCTGCACGTAATTTACATATTTTTTTTTTGTCAGTTCAGTGTAACCTGTATGGAAATTTTAGAATTTTGTAGACTCTGATTCAAACACACACACACACACACACACACACACACACACACACACACACACACAGACACGAAGTCCGAACTTCAGAAGGCGTGGGCGTACGCCAGAACGACGTAGCCGAGCGTGAAAAGTAAATCAACGAGCGGGCACGTTCTCCGTACGAGGCCATTGTGTCGTTATTATTGCCATTACTTATACATCGAGGCTGGCGCGTGTTCCACGGCTCTCAACAGTATTTCTCTATTTCCCAGTCGGCGCGTGATATATATTCTATCACGTTTGTTCAACCCTCCCCCTTGCGCGCTCGTTCACGTCCGTGGAATTTGGCATTTCCACGGACGCGATATTCTAAATGCCTGCCTGCTGTCGTGTGCTCACTTACCAATTTTTTTCTCTTCTTCTCTCTGTTTCAGGTAAATCCATTGGCGAATCACCTTATGATGTACCCTTAGCTCCAAGTGAAGCAACAAACGCTCTCTCTTTCTTTCATACACACACACACACACACACACACACACACACACACACACACACACACACACACACACACACACACACACACACACAGTGGACGTAAGCGGTGGTACGTAATCCAGCGTCTAAGCGAGAAACCAATGTCCCGAAGTTCGATTCGTAGATTCATAGATGTGCGGGGGGTGAGAGAAGGAATTTCCTGTGGTCCGGTGACTTTTATCGAGAACACCATTCCCGTCCGCCTTAACACCCCGATGGGGAAGGAGCCCCGTGATTTATACGAGCTTGATCGGCCGTTCTAAGCTTCTCTCGTTAGAATCGATTGCGCGAGGGTGGGCCACTCTCTCTCTCTTTTTTTCTTTTTTTTTCTTTGTCTTTCTCAACCCCTGGCCACGTCCCCCTGGAATTAGGTCGTCTCGACGTTTCGATCTGATTTCTGGAAACAATTCGTTCGTCGCGTTGGTGGTAACTTGTCGCGAACGAAATTTGTCGCTTCCCCTCGCCGAGTTACGTAAAGTTTCTTACAAGTAAGTAAGTAAGTATGTTCTTCGATATAGGGTGGATATCGGGTCTGATGGGAAAAGTGTGTTTGAGAAAGACGGAGATACGGGATTGATTTTATATAATTGTTATACTTTCGTCGATGCAACGAAATAAATATTCCGTTTAGTTCGCTTCGGATGTCGCGTGAGATTCAACTCCTCGTTTTGTGTCAATTATATTTCTCTTCACAAAATGTGCCTAAAGTGTGTAAAATCGCGATATAAAACTGAATTTCTTTACTTGAAAATCAATTTAATGTACGCAATTGAATAGAGATTTAGCAAAACAAATTAATTATTTATCCTTTCATCGTAGGTGATCGGTATTAATTTAAATTTGATAATCTAGTAAATAGATTCAATAAATTCAGTGAATAAGAAAATTAATATCTATATATTAATATATATAGATACCTTATAATTTTGGAATTGAGCCCTTGAGAGAATACTATTACAAAAATATATAAATCGTTTCACCGATCAAATGACTGGTCGTGGTAGGTAAGACAGACTACAAATAAACAGTTTTTTTCTCAACAAATAAACAAAAAGAGAAGTGAATATTGAAAAATGTATTATACATATATTTGAGGAAATGTCGTGAAGTTTAAAGTCGATTTGATTACGTTGTATATAGGAAATTCTAATCGAAATTTTAAAAACAGTCATTTCATGGGTCGTGGTTGGAATAGTGTTAATAATTTCAAATGCTAAATTCCAGGTATAACCCAGTTCGAAGTGTTACTATTTCAACGTTTTATTATCATTCCAAAGAACCGATTGGAAGTTCCGTCAGATCGACGAAATTTCCGTGATCACGTTCAAATTGCAATAAAGAAAAAATGTCGACGAGGAGGAGGCTGGCCTCGACAATTGGTACGAGCATCACACACCGCGATTATTAAACGTTCGATCGCGTGCAGTGATTGGTTCGTTAGTGGCGCGCTCAGCCGCGAGATCCGCCACGAGAATAACAATACGCACGTTAAAGGAGGGTTGGAGACGATACGGTGGTTTGACGAAAGAGATGAGAGCGAGAGAGAGAGAGAGAGAAAGAATGAAGATACGGTGGTATTATCGTCTTCTTAACCTCTTGATCGCCGTGCGCGCCAATTCCTATACCCTAAATAAAAGCGAAATTAATTTCGATTTTTTAACAGTGACATATAGAATCATTTTCTATCGCTAAAAAAATCGAAAAATATATATATATATATATCCTTCCTTGAGTTTGGATTTATTCGAAAAAAAAAGGCAAGAAAGAAAATTCGCGCGCGAAAACTGTAAAATTGCCACTGTGCCCAGCTATTTACTTCAAAGCATACCACACCAAAAATAAATATTGGTTTCATTGTGTACAATATATATGTGTATTTTTTAGACTATAAATTTATAACATTTCATATTTAACAAACATGCATATAACTTTTTTAATTTTTTAAATATTTAGTATTTGATCTATTGTGGTGGCAACTCTAGTGAAAATCAAGTGTTTTTTTCTTGTGCAAATTATATCCTAATTGATTGTGGCTCACCAATTATGCGAGTAAAAAATATTTGAATTATTTATTTATTAGTAGAAGTACATTTTTCCTTAAAATTGAAAATACGCGGCGATCTGTTGCGCGATCCTTAACATTAGAACTACCGACAGTTAAAACAAAGCTATTTCTACCAAAACCAGTCAAAATGACTGGTCTTTAAAAAACACGTAATAATATTTTTTGATTATATTTATTGATTTATTACTTTCTTACAAAAGAAATCCCATGCTATGTAGTACAATTAATACCAAATTTGTCGGGCTCATTCAGCAAATATTTAATAAATCTGCGTCTGGCTTTAGATGGAAAGAATTGTTTGTCAATTGTAATATTTGCACCTAGTTTGTAGCAATTCTGACTATTTTGAATAAATTCATCCCATACAGCTGATATCAAAGTAAATTTATCACTTTGTAAACGTTGATTTCGTCACTTTTTTTTTTATCAAAGCGAATAAATCTCAATATTTCGATAAAATCATTTCATGGTGTTGGAAAAGAAGTTTGGTCCCCATTTTCTGTTCCATAAATATGAAAGTTTCAAATTTTTCGTTTCGTTTCTCCCCGTTCATAAAAAATTCCAAATTTTTTACCCAAAACTCTAATTCCTTGCAAGATATTATTACGTTCAAGCATACGATCGTCAATTAGTAAAGAAAATGCGTATTTTTTCTGATAATTATCACCACCATATTGAACGATAGCAGCATAAATTCTAAAAACGTGTGAGAATTTGTACGAAACTGATTTGAGTTCGGGTTTGGTGAACTTTTACACTTCGACAAGTACACCAGTCATTTTGGTATAAGTAGCCACGATACAAAATTATCTTGATTTCTAATAAATAAAATTAAAATGAAATTCGTTGTATTATTTCTTTAGTTATCGCTGCAAAAGTCATTACATCGTTGCGGGAAAGACATGTAACATGAAACAGAAATTTTAAAATAAAATTGTAGAACCAGTCATTTTGACTGGTGTGGTAGTTCTAGTGTTAAAAAAAATGCGGCGATCAAGAGGTTAACAACGTCTTTTCTGGACGCACGGTCTCGAATCGGCAATTTATTATCCGTATCCAACGAGGATTCAATACCACTAGCAGCGTCGAGTATAGAAAACACGCATTCCCACGTTGAAATTGAAATCCGTTTTCGCTTCCCGGGCGTGCTTTTTCTCCCCCGTTGTGTTCGTCGTGTGTGCACGCGTTCGTTCGTTGCGAATTGTTGATTGCCAGCCGGTTGTAAAGAACGCTCGGTGCATACGCTCGTTCATGCAACGATCTATCGCAGGAGACAGCGGCAACGACCGGCTTCAAGGCAGCGTAAGTCAGTCGATGGCTTATGTAAGCTGTTTGAAGGTCTGCTGCTGGCGTTCCTGTACGCCTCGCGGACAAAGAATCTGCTAGAGACTGTCGAGATAAGGTGTCTGTCGAATAACGATTGTATTGAATCGTGTTTCGAGCGGTGAGTCCTGTACATTGAAATAAGAACGGTCGCATTAGCAACTGTGTTCCATATTTGTGTTGCATGTTTTAGTTCTTCGAGTTGTAGATGATCGAGGAGAACGTTTAACGCGTGCCTCGAGACACGATGCTGGTGCATACTTCAGCATCGGATTAAATTTTTGCATTCAATTTGAATTGAACTTCGTGATTATTTCAATTGAAGTTTATCATTTCTCGCTCTCGAAAATAGCAGAGTAGTCTTTGAGTCTTTTCTTATGTGTAGATCGTATGCGTATCGTTCACTCGAATTGATTGTATAATAGATTTTTAATTGCGTCAAGTATAGAAGTTTCACGGATGGAATTTTCAGCGTATGTACTGTGACACAGTGTACATTTCCTTCAATAATTTAAAACTCGAAAACTTAAGCAACACGTGATATAGATTTGTATGATATTTTATTTCATCGTGTAGATTCGTCGGTCAAGATACAGATGTGCATTTAAAAATCGTATTATGTAATGAACGTATAATAACGAATGAGGGAAATTTGGAGAATGATGAAATTCCGATGGAAAGATGTGTTCCGATTTGATTTTTCAGTCTTGATCGATTGGTTTCATCTTTGAATTCGTAGCCAGCTGGTGATATAATTGACACGGATTTTGAGGAGAACGATAATTCTGCGCGGCGATCTAAAAAAAAAAAAAAAGAAAACATACTGTAGTAAAATTTATTTGCTAGTTTCATAGACACGATAATAAATACATATTTTCAAGGAAATAATTTAATATTGATCTAAAACGCAAAAAGACATTATAGCAAAAAGACATGTAATACAGATTATGATCTTTTCAATCATGTCCAATGAACAATACCAATTAGTAGTCTCAGTATCAGGATTCATTGGAGATCGAATAATATTGAACATTTGCAAAAAAAGTGTCAAATATTATTACATTTATACTTGATATAAATTTTTATTATGACGTCAAACAGCGGATCCAAGTGTAATTTATCATTTCACTTAACGTTTAATACATAGGTACTAGAATATCGTGCAGATACTCTCGTTAATAGTAATTAATTCACTTATTGAAGATTCGAAGTGAATGATATGTTTCAACGTATCGAGTAAAGTATATCAAAAGACATGTATTAAAAAATGAATGCACTTTTTAATTTATTTAAAATCTTACAATTTTAGCGAACGTTCAAAGAGTTGGACGAACAGGTGTATAAATACTTGAACGATCAATTTAACACATATTCGTCCGGCATTATTTGCACCGCCATTGACCAAATGCCGGCATTTTTTGACACTATTTGTAGAAACGATATGCTCTATATAAAAACAACCTAACTTTTAAAAAGTCATGTATTTTTTAGTGAAATTTTGAGAAATGAAATAAAATGAATTTGTATTTATATATACACCTTTATTTTTTGATTTTTTTTCTTTCTGAAGTTAAATAAAAATTAAATCCGCAAAAAAGTTGAAATGAATTACTGAAAACATGCTCATTATTTTATTAGACAAAGTAAATTATTTTCGAAACTTTAATTTTATCAATAATTAATAGTTCTTCTCGGGTGAATTTGGCATAATTTTTACAACAGGCACTCCTTCAAAATGGTCCAAAACGGGTTCTATGTCAGTATCAGACTACAAGTCATCTTCAGAATCACTATCATTTTCAGAATCACTATGTAAAGGATTTAGACGTGGGCGTTTTTTTTTCATAACAATATCACTATCGTCACTATCAAAATTAGATTTTAAAAGATCTTCAATGTTATCACTAGACTCGCAATATCAGATAAATTGTCTGCATATATTTCTTTTTCGTTCTCCATTTTAGATTTACTTTATTATTTGATTTCGATAAAAATAGGTTAAGAAAATTAACAAGTAATATCCCTGAAATTTCTTAAATATCCGAACACCCAAGTGCTTAAACTATGAATAAATTTCTTCTATACGCAGTACCGACCAATACGTTTTTAAATTAATTTTTTTTTGCGTTTGCACCCTTATACGACGCGACTGAAGCTGAAATCAATTTTTTCGTAGAATTATTTCTGTTTGGTAAAAATTACGTTTTAATTTATTCGGATTTAATAAAACAACAATCAATCATTTACTGCAATATACAAATGACGAATTTTCGTCATTTGGCTGCTGGTGATTGTCTGTGAAATGACGAATTTTCGTCATGCGGACGGATATGTGTTAAGAACGATGGAATATCGTCCAACGAGAATATTAACAAGAATCGACAAAGATCGAGAGGACGTTGAATTCGAGTTTGTACGGCGTCTAAGTATTGTAATTAGCGTCTTTGATTAATGGCCAACAGACAGAGACAGACAGTCGGTTGAATGGAAATCGATGAACCGAAGGGGGAAGCTCGATGTAAATTAAGCGACGACAAAGCGTTGCCTCTGCTGGCAAATGGCGCGAGGCGTAGTTGCGCGATTAAGCGCCGCAACGATAAGTATAACCCGTCGGACAGATGAAATATTCATCTGGAAAAGGGGGGAAAGTCGTGGAGCCGTGACGAACGTGATCGTAGCTCGTTTCTATTCGTGAATGAGAGTCCCGATGAATGGAACGTTCGATGTAACGTTCTATTAATTCATCCAACGAGGAGAGATATGTACGGCCATTTGGATTTCGATCGACTCTCCCCATTACACGTCGACGATCGTAGCCAATTTTAATTCTATCGGTCGATCGATAACAAACGTGTCGGCGAGACTTTTTTTTAACCAAACAATTGTGTATCGACGTCGCCTGATCGCGAGCAGTTGGAAAACAAGTCGGCCTGAACCGGACTGGTCGCGTTTCTCGCGTCGCAGAATTCGAAAGCTACGATTGCAACCACCTACGGCTCTATCGTTCCGATATTCATCGAAGTAATGTTGTGTCGAGTAATTTATCGAACACAGCGCGCTTTGTATGTTTGGGATCATTTTCGAGGCTGTTTGAATTACGGCGACACGAGCAACAACGTAGTTTGAATTTTTAAGATTCAGTTTACACGTGCAATTACACTGCCATTTACAGCGAACGGTTCGAAAGATTGGCGCTGTAAGTAATATTAATTTTCCGACGCAAGAAAGTGACAGTGATTTCTACGAGGAGTCGGGGAACGTGTAAAAAAAGTTAGAAAACTACAGAGTGCGGAAATTTTACTCGTTAAAGAGTAAAATAATCCAGTTGAAATTCAAATTTATCGAAAATCAAAATTTAAAGTCAATTGATTTAACGACAAGTTTACGTTCGAAATTTGATTGATTCATTAAAATTTCAATTTTTTAAAAATATTTTTGAGCTATATTAATTACATTATAATATCATATAACATATGTGCAATTACATTGAGCTACATTATAAGTGTGTACATTACTTATAATTTTATTTTTTTACACATTTATAAGCTATATTTGTAAACGTATACCACGTTACTTGTAGAATAATTAAATATTTTAGTACATTCCTGAAAGACTATTTCGCGAACTTTTCTCCCGATGCCGGGCCACATTCAGTTTGTCGGTGCCGTAGAAATTATTTCCTACTCTTCATTTTGTCCCGTTGCATACAAACTATTGCACTTTCCTTGCCTTTCTTTAACTTTTGCAACTACAGTAAAGAAAACAATTCATACGTATACATATATACTTAGTACGAATACGGCCACTGTCAACGCAGTGGAGGGGATAGCGATAGCGAAAATAGGAGGGGGGGAGCGCCAGTTAGCCACCGTCTGTTACAACTTCTTAAATACTATCTCTTGAGTTTATTCCACTACCACGATCAAAATTAAATACTATCATATCGAGTCAATAATTAATCGAATATTACAAACAGTTACGATTTAAAGGAAAATACAACGTTCAATCTGCTAGCTGTTGTCACGACAATTCGAAAAAATTATCGAATTTTGTCAAATGAACTAGGCAAATGAGCTAGCAGAGGAAATTGAGACAGCGAAAAGTTCTCTCTCGATGCGATGGAAATCCCGCGAGAAAGTACCCGCTTTCGTTGATCATCGCCGAGAGAAGTCGACAAATTGTTGGCAAAACTTGAAGTTTAATTGAACTCGAGCACGATCGACGCTCGTTCCTTCCCCCCCTCCCCCTCCCGCGTTTATCTGCCCCATTGGCAGTTAGTCTTGCCGCGAACTTTCGATCGGGACTGTTGTCGAACTTCTGTACCTCGACCCTGTCGCCGGACATTTAAATGCAAATACACTTTTTTACTTATATTTATATGCAAATGCACAGGGGTTCCAGTCCCGGCGGACTTGGCGCGGGCCGAGACACCGCGCGAATGGAGAAACGTCGTGCTCGAAAGGCTCGAAAGGGAAAAGAAAAGAAAAAAAAAAAAGAAATGGCAACGGATTCGTGACAATTACGTCGCTGTACTTTAGACGACTGTCTTACGCGAATTCACGAAAACTCGTGGCCCCTTCGTTCGCGTTGTCGCGTTAGGATTATTGTTTGCTCGTAGTTGAGCCGTTTCGATGCATACATATGTATGAAGGACATGTTGAAATTTCATTATCGTTGTTACGCGAACACGTTGCAAAACACACTTATGTAAATTCGTGTTTTTTTTCTGCGTAGTCACACAGGATATTTCGTGCAACGCTTTATGCAAATACTTTTTGTTCATATTCATAACGGAAAACGTGAAACCTCTACCGGGTGGAAGTTTGTTTGTCGCAAATGTTGCTACGAGTAACTTCGAGCGTTCTTACGTGTTACACGCGTCCTTTGAATTTGTCTGCAAGTGCGTAGAAACCTCTTCGGGGCTCAATCGTCAACGGTGATCGTCAACCTAAAGTCTAAAAATATACATACGTAGAAATTACAGGATGTCACGGAAATGTTTAAACGATCAGTTATATCTATTGTATTGATGAAGTTCGGCATTCAGAACTACGGCTCTGTTTAGCACTTGTTACGTGTTTAATACTAATTTTTCACTGCATCATCGTGTCTCGTCGCAGTGTTAATACTTTCATGGACAGTTTGCTCGAATCAGCAAATACAAAAGTTTCTTTCTTTCTTCCTTTTTTCTTTTTTTTCTTTGATATGCAGAAAAATTCAAATTACTCCAAAAATTACCCGTACATCTAGAAACTACTCTATGAATATAAATATAAACACAAAAATTACAACATTAATCTCCGAGCACGTCTGAAAACATCCACGGAAAGTGTGAATTTTCAAGTGAAATTTTAGAACACCTATGTCTAGGGAAAATTGAAAGAAAATTGCCGACACGTTTGGAATGTTGGAATTCGTTCGCGAGTGTTTTCGTGTCTTTGGTTTGCAAACGAGTGTCCGCGAATCGACTAGAAGAATGAAGTTGTATTCAGCGTCTGAAGTTCGAGCGGATGGATAACGAGACGGTCGATTTGCATGTTATTTTTCTTATCTTCGTCTACGAGAGGAGAAGAACGAACAGTGCATCCTCTCTTAACGACGCGACGTGACGTTTCTTCTCCGGCGCTTGATCGTCAGTCGAGCATGTATCGTTATCGGTTATCTAGAATTCCCTTCGCGAACGTTCCTCGTCGGAAGGCTGCCTCGTCGCGTATATATAGATAGAAGCTAGAACAGCCGCGTTCTTTATCTCTCCTCCGATTTCCTTCCTCCCCGTCGATGCACCGGTGCTGAGGAAAGATTCGTTCGTTAGGTCGTTCACACCCGACGGCAATCAACGACGACACCTCAGCGATTTTTCAGTTTGCGATCTCGCTCCGTGTGTCAGATACGACGGTACATAAGTAGACAAAGTGACGAGCAAACATGGAATTTTAACGTAAATAATGTTCTGCATCGAGTGTTCGCGTGCAGAGACTACAGAGAAAAGAAAAATATGTAGCGTTTTGTGGGATGTGTTCTAGCTTTCTCAAAAAAAATTTTACCATCACTAAATTCTGGCAGATGTGAACTGTTCTTCGTGGAGTTAGTTTGACACCACGATTAATTTAAACGAGAAATTATCGAGTCTTTAAATTGTTATAATTTTGTAAAAAAAGAATATGGAATTTTAATATAAATAATATTTCATCGAGTGTGACAGTATCGCGAAAACGATGTTTTAGCTTACTCAAAACAATTTCTACCATCTTGTTACCATCACTATTCTGGAAAAAAAATTTTAATTGTCTTTGTGGAGTCAGTTTTGCAACGCAGTTGATTTAAATGAAAAATTATCGACACTTTAAATTTCGTGAAAAAAAAAAAAAAAAAAAAGGAAAGTTATATGATATACTCTGCTTCGTTTTAAAACATAAAAAGCTGCCATTTTGACAGCGCTGAATTCGTTTTCTTTTTCTCAAGATATTTTAACATCATGTAGCAAATGGAGAAATGTTTTCTTTAGAAAGAAAAAAAGCTGTAAAAATTCACGTGTATAAAAACAACAATTTTAATAACACACACACACACACACACACACACACACACACACATATATATATATATATATATATATATATATATATATCTTTCATCATTATTGAAATCAAATAAAAACGAACAGTTCGAAGAATCGCGTCGTCTGTCAAATTGTCCAAGGGGCTTGGTTCCCTCGATTCTTAAAAGCTTGACGTTAAAACTGACCCGACAAAACAGCAGCTCGTCAACTTCTCGAGAAACGGGATTCGCAAGAATCGAATCGCGTCGCTTAAATGACTGATTTAAATAGCCGATCGGTACTCGGCGATTTAATCGTTCCCGTTTCTTTAGGGTGGCTGTTACCCTCTTCTTCCGTGTTCTTCTTCGCCCTCCTCGCCCGTTTACCCTCTTTCTCTCGCCGCCATTATCCCGACAAGAGTTGGGATTCTCCTCTCTCGCGAAAACGTAAAGAGAGAGAGAGAGCCCCGATCTGTAATCCGAAAGTTGTCAGCCGCACATCGCGGCGCTGCCCTAATGGAATTTGAATGTCGTTAGCCGAGGTAACCGGGCGTGAGGAAGGGACCTTATCCCTTATTACCGGCGTCATTCTCGTCGTCGTTCAAGGCCGCCGCAGGTCTCGTCCTTGAAAACCGTGTCCCGGTCGACGAGTTCATTGGAACCGCGAGATACGCGCGTTGGTTTCGAAAATCTCTTCCCTCTCTCTCTCTCTTTCTTTGCTCGAATTTAAAATTTGAAATTAGACTAGTCGAGAATAGTAGTGAGCAATAATCGTGAAAAATTAACGGTGAACAATAGCACATCCTGTACAAAAGAAAAACAGCCAGAACAGCGTAGTGTGCAATGAAATGTGTAAAATAGAAGTTAGTTCGCGACAAACTAACGTTTAATTAGGCATAAACTAATTAAAATAGTACACTGATTTTCAGTGTACGTACGGTATTAGTGATAGTGGCGCAACTGAGGAATTCGAGCAATGATGGCAAATGGCGCAATAGCGGCGCCTATCCAGTGCTGCAAAAAGAGTTAAGATCAATTTCAGTGACTATTCAGCGATCAATTCAGCGATCAATTCAGCGATCGTTGATCTATGATTAAACTCGGTGGCCATCCAGCACACATTCAGTTTAGTCTTAGAGACGTTCCAGTAGTCACTCGTTCAATATTCTTCGAACTCGATAAGTTGCTTTACGATACTTTAGTCAATTCAGATAGGCCAAGTTGTCTGAATCGGTCAAAACCATCAGGCTTGTTTTAGAATAAAGGCAGTGTTAATCAGAGTCCGTTTATTTCCCACGTCAGTGTGGGTGGACCTTCGACATCGAGTGACGTACGCAGAGGTAACGCGATCGGCAACAGTTGTAAGTGTCCTTAACAAGTTTAAGTGCATGCGTACTCGCTACTGGCTTTTAACTTCATTTTTCTCGAGAACGAAGTCTCCCACGCAGAAACTTCTACTTTACTCTGAGTCCTTTTTTTTCAATGATTTCTATATCATGCAGCAATGGTGGAGAAGCAAGGATACTTTCGTTGTCAAGAACTGTAAGAATTTACACGCTTTTAAAATTCTTTTTGCAACTAGATCTATCATAATCTCGAAGATCGAAGTCTTTCCTTTACATCGACCCCTTGATATGCTTGTTGTGCGATTTTTTTTCTCGCCAATTTTATCGAATCTTTGAACGTCAGAATTAAGTGACAAAAATTCAAGAAATCGTTGCCATTTTTGCCATTTGTCTCTGACGTTCAAAGTTCGAAAAAAAAAAAAAAATCATCGTGCAAAGCAAGTTTGAAGGAGGGGAGACTTCGATCTTGAAGAGAGCTTGATAGATTTACTCGTGAAAAAATTTTTGTCAACGTTCTCAGGGTCATTTGAATTTTCTCGATATTCGGGAACAATAGAATATACTTGCTGTTTCACTTGCTGCACGACGCAGAAACATCTTTGAAAAAAGAAGAGAAAAACTAATAATAAGGTTGTGCACCCTTTAGAATTTTTCCTGATAAAGTCATTGACAACTTCTCGTCGAATGCTTTCGTCCCACTCTGTACACAAATTCGAAGTGACAAATGATTTCCCCTCTTCCGCTCATAACTTCGTTTTCGTCACGTTGTTCTATATAAATTCGCGTGTGCAACACTTTCAGCCAATTACGTGTCCTCCGTATAATTATACCGAGTCTATTAAAAATAACCAGTTTTTCTTCACCATCGTTCTTTTCCCTGAACTTGTCCTCGTCTCTGCAGTTGTATCGTTCAACAGCTGAGAAGATGACAGTCGGCTGAGATA
The DNA here is from genome assembly GCA_032399595.1 of Tetragonula carbonaria. NCBI lineage: Eukaryota > Metazoa > Arthropoda > Insecta > Hymenoptera > Apidae > Tetragonula > Tetragonula carbonaria. Next base: position 10,359,922 of record JAUCRC010000008.1, read on the forward strand.
TTGGCTCTGATTCATTGAAACACGCACACACGTACGAGCATTTTCTTTATCGGTGTCACGTCTTTTTCTTTTTTTTTGCTTGAATTTGCAAAGGTAGTAAAGGCTCGTACGTAGGGGCGGACGAAACACTCCTCTCGCCCCTGTAGCGCAGCGACTGCCAACTTTAATTCTCAGCTTCCAATTATACCTTGAGCCTTGATGAGAGGACGCAGTAATACACGCTTGACGACGAGAAACATTCGATTTCGATAGAGGGAAACAAGGTGAATATAGTGGCGAGTCGCCGCACCGCTCGAGACTTTCGCGAGGAATGGCGGACGCAGGCAAACAGGACTTCAAGGAGCTATTTCGACGAAGGCTTCCGCAATACGTCGCTGCATCCGCAGGTTCTTCTCTTACTAATATTAATAAATATTATCCTCTTTCGGTCGATTCCTCCGTAGCATTTCTTCTTCGTGGCCATTTCTGACGAGAATGATCCATCGCATGTTCGCGTAATTAACACAATTATTGTTTTTTTTTTTATTGGCACGTTCACAGTTGCTCCGATTCATACACATACGGTCGATTAGCATTATGGTGTTGTTGAATCAAGATATTAGACTTGACTTTCAAAAGCGAAACGGTCATTCGATTTAAGGTTGCGTAAAATTGTGTTGTATCTAGAGATATACAATGTTTCATTTAGCTTGGCATGGATCACGAGTTCGAAGATACAGAAACACGTGTATGTGTGGTTTACGTGCACGTGTGTACATGTGGCGTGACATAATATAATCGTAGCACACGTGCAGTTGAGTTATATTTTAATAATCTGTAGAATGTATATATGGCATATATTATTATGTCGTATTACATTTCTCTATATTGTATTCTTCTAATCGCGATAGATTATACAAATGATTATAAATAAATATGATTTATATGCGCCCACACACACACACACACAAAATCTGTCATTATTGAAGGAATATAATGAATTTATTCATTTATTTATTTCTTTTTTTTAAACGTCAAAATATTATAGTTTATCTTTAAATTTCTTTTTTTTCCATATGAACAATAACAGCCATGGAAAATCGTATTATCATCAGACTGAAAGAAAATTTTCTATAACATACACGTGATATATTCATCAAACTTTCGCACGAGGATAACGATCGGAAGCTCTTCTAAATTCCCATTCGCATTCGTGTACAGGCAGTTTCGAATATTTTCCCTCTTTGTTCCGAGAGGCAATGTATTAATTTATCTAATTATACTTACTTTCGTTCGTCGAATTCATATCGCTCTGTCGAATTCACTACGAGACCTATTTCTCTGTCGGAACTGTGAACGTGTTGAACGATGCCACCGCGTGCGCGAATCGCTGAAAGAGGAGAAGTGTCGCGAGGGGGAAAAAAAGGATCAAAGCCCAAAGTGGAAAATACACCGAGTGAATTTCTCGTAGCGTGCATGGGCGGATTCTCTCTTGGCGCGGGTATCGGTTGGAGCGCGCCGTGCGTCGAACTCCTGAAAGATCAGCACGGTTTCGACGTGTTCTCGACGAACGTGATCGCGTCGGTGTTTCCGCTGGGCGCGGCAGTCGGGATGTTGGTGGTGCCGTTCCTGATCGACAAGATCGGCCGAAAGTGGACGATGATGTCGCTGGTGCCGGCGTTCGTTCTCGGTTGGGTGTTCATCACGATCGGCGTGACCACTACGCTTCTCCTGATCGCGGGCAGACTGATAACTGGTGCCTGTGGTGGGATGTTCTGCGTCGTCGCGCCGATGTACTCCGCCGAGATCTCCGAAAAAGAGATTAGAGGTACGAAATAAGAGATGGAGGAAGAAGAAACAGGAAGGAACAAGAAGAGCGAGAAAATGCGTCTCTCCGTCTCTGGCTATATCATAGATGAATTCTACGCCTTCGATTCGATAGAAATACGATGCAAAGTACCTGGAATTTTTACATAAATAATACTTCATCGAGTGTGACACATCGCGGAAACGATGTTTTAGCTCATTCAGAGACAATTTCTACCACCTTGTTACCATCACTATTCTGAAAAAAAAAAAAAAAAAATAATTTCAGTTGTCTTCGTGGAGTTAGTTTTGCAACGCAGTTGATTTAAATGAAAAATTATCGACGTTTTAAATTGAAAAAAAAGGAAAAAAAAAAGAAAAATGACATGACCATCTATTCGGTTTCGTTCTAAAACACAAAGCCATTTTGACAGCACTGAATTCGTTTTCTTTTTTTCAAGATATTTTAACATCGTGTAGCAAATGGAGAAATGTTTTCTTTAGAAAGAAAAAAGCTGTAAAAATTCACACGTGTATAAAAACAACAATTTTAGTAATATATATATCTTTCATCATTATTGAAATCAAATAGAAACGAACGAAAGAACCTGCCGTAAAATTGACCTTGAATTTCGAAATTTTTCTTTTTTTTTTCATCAGAGCTCTACTTGTTACGAAGGTAAAACTTTTCCTAAACTAACCTAATAGTCCTCTTGAAAAATGGCAAAGAAGCTTCTTAATCATTTAACACTGCGTCCTAACAGCGACTTTATGGTTCTAGACGCGTAGATCTAATATTTATATTTCGAATAATGTTAACAACTAGTTTTATCATTTGATTATTCAGACTAACACTGATGCTACTACTATGGTAAATGAAATGTTAGTGAAAACTAATATGAAAATAGACGTCCACGCGTTCAGAACTATAAAGTCGCTGTTAGCACTCACGCGTTAAGTGATTGAAGAAACTTTTCTGCCATTTTTTTAGGACTATTAGGTTGCTTGGAAAAGTTTCACCTTCGTGACGAGTAGGACACAATTTTTAAAAAAATCTTTTTCTTTGAGCTCGAAATTCAAACTCAAGGTTAATTTTGAGACAGGTTCTTTAGATGTATTTCCACCAAATCGAAGATGTAGAATTCCATTTGTGATAGCCAAGGACAAACTTTTCTCTCCATCTTGTACCATTCCCTAGATCAGTGACGGCGAACCTTTTTGAGAAGTAGGCCAAATTTTGTTCATTATTTTTTTTTAGTACTAGTTCGTGGCATCACTTGGAAAGGGGGAGGGGATGATGGTTAAAAACTACCTTTTTTTGATTCTCACTTTTATAATCGTCTAAAAAGTTTACGTTTCCTTTTTGTTTTACAGCTTTGTAATTTTCTTCACATTTTTTGAAAAGAGGGGGGTTCGAAAAATAATTGAAATTCTTTTATATATATGACTAGCAAAGCTGCCCATTCTGAGAATGGTGAATAGTGTTCGTGTATTAATTCTATTTTTTAAACGCTTCTATTCATTCTTGAACTTTATTTTATTATTTTCAAGACTTTGTCAACTCAACCTGCCAAACAACGCTTTATTTAGCAAAATGTATACATAATCAAATCTAAAACATTCCACGAACTACAAATATGCACTTATTACTCATTTTTAAACTCTAATTAGACATTTGATATTTCTTATCATTTTTCGGAAAAAGAGGGGGGAAAAATAATTGAAATTCTTTTATATATATATGATGATAAGTTTATAAAAATCAACGCGTGAGTCATTTAAAAAGGCCGCGAGGTCATAGGTTCGCCATCACTGCTCCAGACCATTGGCCTAAATGCAGTATGATAGATAAAAAGTTTGGACTCTCCTCCAACGATTAGGTACCTTGGGAGTGTTCTTTCAATTATTGCTCGTGATCGGGATTCTATACGCTTACTGTTGCGGCTACGCTAGGAACGTCGTCGTGATATCGATCCTTTGCGGTATCGCTCCTCTCGTGTTCGCCAGCATCATGACCTTCATGCCGGAGAGCCCGCTATTTTACATGACGAAGAATAACGAAGAAGCCGCCAGGAAATCGATGCGATTCTTCCGTGGACCGGATTACAATATCGACCCCGAGATCAACGAGTTCAAAGTTAGTGTCGAGCATATTTTCTGCGAGAACACTCTTTTATTAGAGAGCTTGCCTCAGCAAACCGGTCAGAAGACAACGGTGTATAGTACGCCCTTCATTTTTACGATCAAAAAAATCATTTGAAAATCTCTAAAAGTCCATCGTTGCTAATCTATCAGATTTCTATGAAAAAATTACGAATTGGTTGTTGCAATAATCTACCACGTATGGTAACGTATTTATATATTTTTAATCTTTTAGCTTTTCAGTGTCTTCGTCTATAAAAATGATTAAAATTGACGAAAAAACGAGAAAAAGTAGACGCTCTTTTTCTTTTCTTTTTTTTTTTTTTTCAATCGAATTTTGTCGTAGTTCTAACTATCGTTATTTGTCAAGCTCTTCCGGTCGATTTATATATATTTGAGCCGAGAGGTGATATCGTGTAGAATCTTTTTCTCTCGCCGACGATAAGCGAAAATAAATGGAAGGCGTACGGCTGCTCGTGCGTGGAAAAGAATCTCGCCTGGCGAGAAATAGTTCTCGCCGCTGCTGCTACTACTACACTTTGAGCAAGCATTTGGCATTTGAAAATAGGAGCAAGCCGAGAGAAGTAAACGCGAGAGGGTGACGCTCTCGGCGTTCCTGAGGAAGCCGGTGTTGAAGACTCTGGGTGTGGCGTACGGGATCATGTTAGCGCAGCAGTTTAGCGGCATCAACGCGATCATTTTCTACTGCGAGACGATCTTCAAGCAGACCGGCGTCGATCTGGATCCCCTGCTGCAGATGGTGGTCGTCGCCGTGGTCCAAGTGATCGCTTGCTGCATCGCGGCCTCGTTGATCGATCAGGTTGTCGGTCGCTCGTGTTCCTTTCATCGTCGCGCGACGAGTGAACGCTGGGCGTGTTCCGTCGTTCGAATCGTTTCCCACCTGATCGATTTCGAAGCGACTCGAAATCGAATTACTTCACGACTTGTTAACGTGACGTTCGAGTCGTCGATGATTCTGAATAATTTGTTGCTCTGAATCTTTTATATTTAACAGAAATCGATCGAGTACAATGATCCTTTCATTTAGAGATTCCTTGTTTTCTTTTTCTCTCTTTTTTCATTCAATTGAAACTGATTTGTCTTTACATTCTAAAAGGTATCCAGTCCAAGAACAATTTAATTCTCTGAATAATCTGTTGTAATTCGTTGCTCAGAATCTTCCATATTTAACAGAGATTGATTAAATAATAATCTTTCATTTAGAGGTTCTTTGTTTTCTTTTTTTTCATTTCTTTAACTAAAATTGATCTGTCTTTAAATTTTGAAAAACATCCAGTCGAAGAACAATTTAATTGTCTGAAAAACAAATTCTGAATAATCTGTTGTAATTCGTTGTTCAGAATCTTTCATATTTAACAGAGATTGATTATACAATAATCTTTCATTTAGAGGTTTTTTTTTTCATTTCTTTAACTAAAATCGATTTGTCATTAAATTTCAAAACATATTCAGTCGAAGAACAATTTATTTTCCTGAGAAACAAATTTTCAATAATTTTGTTGTAATTCGTTGCTCAGAATCTCCCATACTTAACAGAGATTTACAAGTAATAATTTTTATTCAGAGACTCTCTTTTTTTTTACTTCTTTTTCTCCTTAATCAAAATTGATTTGTTTTTCAATTTCCAGAACAATTCGGTTAGCAAGACACATTTTGTTTTTCTCAAGCTTTTCAAAGTTTTCGTAACTGTTAATGACAAAAATATAGCTTATCCTTTTTCCAAGCTTTCTGAAAAACAACATTTGTTACGTTATTGACAACGTCGAGATATATGTTATCTCAATGTTTCTCGTGAAACGTGTACAGGAAAATTAACGACGTTGCACCAGCGTTCAGTCGGTCGAATGTGTGTACGACTCGCGATGAACGAAAAGAACGTGAACAGCAACTTGCGTTTTGGAAAAAAAATGAATGAAATTTTTGTAGCTGGGGCGAAAGGTCCTCATGATGATATCGTTCGGCGTGATGTTCATCTGTCTGATTACTCTGAGCATCTTCTTCGTACTGAGGGACAAGCATCCCGATGTTGCCGACTGTCTATTTTGGTTACCACTCATTTCAGCTTCCCTCTACATCCTGGCTTTCTGCCTGGGTGCCGGTCAGTACAACAAACAAAGTAGCACAAATTTCCTCGAGCACGCATCATCGTCACGCTTTTATCACAGATCTCTCGCGATTCAACTCGTTCGCAATTATTTCGTAGAACATCGAGAAGATTCGGTGCTGCTTAGTACCTTAGTAGGTTGTTCGAAATAATTTGTCAACCATCGGAAAGTTATTTGAAATTGCGATACTTTCTCTATCAATCAAACTATCTATATTTCCCCCGATATCGATTTATCGACGATGATGGCATGATAATGACAAGCGTCATAAATTGACGGCGTGTTGTTAAATTGGACGAATTGGTTTCGAATGGGTTAGCAACAATTGCACGAGCAACCAAACAGCTTGAGTTGAAAAGCTTGAAACGCCAAACACTTAGAATTGGCACGAACTTCTCGAAACTCGAAATTTGTTTGCTACGCGAAACTCTCGAAACTTAGTTCAACTAAACTGAACGGAAAATATTATTGTTTTACTACTCATGGGAGCACGACTATAACTTATTTTACCATTAATAATTTAATTATTATGATAATAACAATTTGACGATCTAGTTTTTGTTTGGACCTTAAATAATATTAAGAATTTTTAATTTTGACGATGCAGGTGTATTTCTAGAGTATTATTTTTACAGTTTCGAGAGTTTAGAAGATCAAATTTCGCTTCATTTTCTCTATTTAAGAGGGTATTTTATTGTGATGAGTACTTTTTTTTTTTGTATTTCTTCGCAAAATTGGGCAAATAATCGTGAATGTTTGTTTTTATTACGTCGATGGTTGCCATAATTTCAATCATACCAGAAATAAAAAAAAAATCCAGTCAATTCTCAGTTAGTATAAATGTAACTACAATGGGAACAAAAACAAAAAAAAAAAAAAAAAGGGAAAGAAAGAAGGAAGAAACATTAAAAATTGAAAAAAATAGCAATATTTTGAAAATTAGAAAAAACTAGTCATAACTATATGTTCTGAAGACGTATGCAAAATCGAAGCCCGATATTGTGTTTAAAATATCGCGGCAAACTATTTCGGAAAACATGCAAAGTTTCATTTGCATTTTACAGAAAAATAATTTTATTTACCAGTTGTTCTTTCGGCATATGCAGAAAACGAAAAATAAATATTTTTTTTTTTATCTCGTTACACTAGAATACCACCTTGAAAACCAAATGGTCTAGCATGAATTTCAACATACACGAACATACAAATAAATCATCTAGCTTTCGCGACGTCTTCATTAACACTAGGTTTACGGGTATTTCTTGTGTATCTACGGTCAAATTGACGCAAAAAATCATTATAGGAATAAATTACACTTGACTTATAAATTTAGTATAGTTATAAAATGTTTATTTTATACAACACATGCAGTTGACGAAGTAGGATGAACACCGAGAAACCACATGATGGTCCATTTTGGAATATTCGAGATCAATCGAATTTGTTTTTAAAACAGTAGAAATATCTCCGTCGCGTTATGATTTCTACCTTCTTCGTATTACTTTGCTATATTCATTACTGTACGTAATAATTCCACGAGTGAAACAAATTTATTTTCGGACTGTTTATGAGATTAGCTCGACCCGTGAAATTTCGACGGGTGTTTCAAAATTTCCAGATCATTATTTTAAAGTAACGACTTATTTTAAAAAATTACTTGAGAAAAGATAACGACCTTGACGAGAGTCGTCAGGAAGCGAGAAACAGATTGTAAAAAAAGTTTCAATTTAATTTTTCGTGAATTTTCCTCGCGAAGCCGGCAGGCGAAAGTCCGCGAAATCGCGACGAGCGCCGTAAACCTAGCGTTCATCAAGACACTCATCTCCGATCCATGTGCCAGCGCGATCGATCTCTACGTTTGATTTTCCCGGGGAAACAGGTCCGATACCGTGGGCATATATGGGCGAGATCTTTCCAACGAAACTGAAGGGAACAGCGTCGTCGTCCGCGGCGTCTTTCTGCTGGCTGTTGGCATTCCTGGTGACCGTGTCGTTCTCCACGGTGGCCGAGGCGCTCGGCAACGCAGCCGTGTTCTTTTTCTTCGCGTTTTTCTGCGTGTTGAGCATGCTGTTCGTGGTGTTCTGCATGGTGGAGACCAAGGGCAAGACGTTCGCCGAGATCCTAAGGGAGTTCGGCACCTACGACATCGACTAACGAGATCGAAATTGGGTATTTCGATCGGCGATTCGACTCGCGTGACCGACAAAATACCGATAGAGACGCCGAGATTTTTAGATATAATATATACCTATCGCTGGGGAACGGCGGTAGAAACACTTGCCATCGTACGATGGCGACGAAATATTATTTCAACCATTAGCGAATCGAATGAATGTGAAACGAAACCGAGTGGCGGACCGTTTACAGACGCTTTGTAAGCAAATTCTACTGGAAAAATAAATGTTGTTTGATTCGAACGAGCGGTATTTCTACATGGAATACCAAGTATAGTGGTTTTTTTTTTTTGCAATTTAATTTAATTCCCAGTGAAGAATTTGTAAATATTTGAATATTTTATAAAATGAAATCCAGCAGTCTGGAAGTCTTAGCAGTAGACTATAGTTCGTGACACTTGAACATGTTATCTAGTGTTGCGAATAGTAGTTTGAGAAAATTAATTTTTAGAAAACAGTGTGCAATTTGACGTTGGATTTTCACATCATCATGTGTCATTTTTACTGTGAAATTTACTGTGAAATCGTACTCATTAATACTTGAACTATCGACGATTGAAATACAAAATTTCCATCAGAAATGTTGATGTCCAAAAAATAGATAATACAAGTTTTTTTTTATTTGTGTTTCACGCCTACACTGTTTTACGCCAAAAAATGTCCAACGAAAATTATAAGCCGATCATTTTGACCACTTTGGCGATACTAGTGTTAAAATTAAAAATAAAGCAATATTAAAATATCTCAACGAGCGCGTAACTTGTAGAATTTGTAGTCATCAAAAAAAAAAAAAAAAAAAAAAAAAAGATTATCGACAGAAGGATCGATGTTAATCTCGAAGAAAAAGTGGAACGCGATACCTCGCTGCAAGGAAAGCACATTTTTATTTCAAATCTCTCTCGTTCATTAAATTTGTCTTGTGACTTTCTTGACTAAATTCTGCAATAAGTGGATCGCCTCGATAAAAAAGTAAAATAGGATCTTACGCGATAGAATTCCACAGCGAAGTAAATGAATTCTTACGAAACAAAATTCCTATCGATGAAACAAAGGAAGAAGAGAGTTTCCATCCGGTTTTTTTCAGCAGTCTGAATTTCCCGAGAGCAGACGATAGAAGAACGCTTTCACCGACGAAGGTAGAGGACGCGGGCTAAACTTGAACTCTCTCGAGGAGGCTCGTGCACACGCCTAGTTCAAGCGTGTTGTATGCAGCGGCACGCACAATGCGTTTTCAGCATCTCCTCGGTTGCTGTTATAACAACGACGCGACTGTGGCTCGCTCCGCCCATCTAAAAATGAAAAATTACAGAAGATTAGTGCGCGACGTGTGTTATTTATACAGCGAAGAGACGAGAAGCCCGGTTTCAGCGGGAAATGCTTTGGAACTGAACGCGTTCTTTCATGGACATTGACCTAACACGGGTTAATCGGGGAGCATCGATCGATCATCGAGAAACGAACAAGCCTGATTGGTAATCGCTCGTCGGTAGTAAACATCCGCTTAAGCCCTCGCCTATTCGTCGTCTTTCTTTAATGGAAAACGTTTTCGTGAAAGAAAAAGGTTTCGTCGCATTCGCGAGAATCTGTTTGATTAAAACCAGGGGCCTAAGGGTGTTTGTCCATTTTATTACGACGTTCGATTGTTGTTCACGATGAACGCGAATTGATTCGACGATTAAAGCAAAAAATTTCCATCAGAGACATTGAAGTTGAAAAAAAAGATGGAGAAACTTCTGTGAAACATGATACAATTGTGCAAGTTTTTATTCGTGTGTTACAAATCTTTAATAATACGGTGTTTTGCGTCTACGAAATATCTAACAGAAGTTATGAGTTGGTCATTTTCACCACTTTGGTAGGTTCCAGTGTTAAACATAGTAACTCACTATATCTTTACCAAATATTTTAACTACCAAGGACGAAAGTATAAAAATTGAGTCAAAGATATTAGAATGCAATAATCGAACACGAACTTTTATTTTACAAAAACCATTCGAATCACTGAAAAAGTAAACGCGAAATTTCAAGTCGAAGAACGATTAGAAATTGGCCATTTTGGTGACTAAAAATATACAAACGTGTGCCAACTATTATAATATTATAATTATTATAATATACATATAACTATTATTATAATATATATAATAAATAATATAATTATTATAATATATATAACTATTATAATTTGGATTCCGGAGAGGGTACAATGTTCCATAGTCAAGTCAATTAATAAATCACGGGCCAACGGAACCGATCTTCGCGATTCCGGCGATTCCTCGCGCGACATATCCTTCTGTTCTCTCTCCGGGGGGGGGGGTTTCCTCTCCTTTCTTTCTGTCGCTGGTGGGAATCGTGACGCGCGCGTAAACATCCGGCCACGTGAAGAAACAACGCTGTTCGTCGACGAAGGATCCGCAAAACTGGTTACGACAGGGATCATCATATCATCCCCGCTTTCCGTGCAGCGGAAAATCTGCGTCCGAAGGCTGAGACAACGCGCGCAAGATACAAAAGAGAAGAAGAGAGAGGTTAAGCGCTCGTATGTGTGTGTGTGTGTGTGTGTGTATAGTGTATAGTGTATAGTGTATAGTGTATGCGCCAACGACATGCAACGAGACCCGACCCTGACGAGAGAGAGTTTATAGGCAGCATCCATTATTAGAACGCCGATACGAGAGAGAGAAGCCACTACACGCTTCATAAATATAAATCCGAATGTATAATCGATGAAAGCGAGAACGCCTACTGAGCGAGGGCAACTGCGTGACAAATGCAACCGAGGGACGCGAGGGGTGAGAGGGAGATATCGCATCCTCGGTGTGGTTCGTGTATATTTATTAAGACGAATGCTGGAAACGTTACGGTTCAATCGAATCACCTCTTTGAATAAGATTACTCGAGGGGAAGCTTCGAGAGTACTTTGTTGCAAAAGTCTTTTCAAGGGGTCGTTGATGACGACGGGGTTGTACGGGAAAACAGGGGAAAAGATGATGTTTATTTCAACCGGAAGTCATTAGGGCGTTGGTACATTTTACGAGAGGCTGGTCGAACAGTGAATAAGCTTGGGAAATATGGTAATTAAGCACGTATTGCTGTAATGATTGTGTAAGTCGTGAAAAATTCTCGTAACCTTGAGACAACATTCTGTTTGCAAAAGAGAAAAATTTTTCGTTTTCTCGAGAAAATGTATTTAATGCGTGTAATATGTGCGTTTAACATGTTTGTATATTAAATATCTAACATAAATGTAAGTATACATCTAGCATAATGTACGTAAGTGTACATTTAACATAATGTGTATAAGTATGCATTTCGGTGAAATATTTTTTTGAATTTTTCTGTAATGATCGTCGTAGGAAAAGTAACAAAAATGGTTGTTTTTATAGAAACGATTAATTTCTATTCGACGATAAATTAGAATACTTGGAATATCAGTTTCACCAGTCTACGAGGCTAATTTCTATCTGGAAATGCATGAAAATTGGACGAAAGGAATCACTTTTCTTATAAATCTTTCGATTGTCAAGAACACAGACTTTCTCACGTGAACCTTCATCAACTATACTGCACTTCAGAAGTTTCAAAAAACTTCAAAACAAAAAAAAAAAAGACATATTTTTATCTACATGTTATATATTAGTGTCTTTCGAGTAATCACAGTAATTTATCATTTATTTAAAAAAAAAAACAAAAAAAAAAGAAAAAACATCAGTGTTTTTTGCATTAACGTTAATATTTTTTGCATGTTATCTCGACATCTTTGCATTTCCCATAAATGCATAAAAATTCGAGTGATTTGCTTTGTTCAAACGACAGTTTCCATATGGAATTAATATAAATATATATTAGGGGTGGTACGTTTTTTTTTTCAAATTTAATAAACATTGTCGCCTAGTGACAATAATTTAAATAAAATAAAATTTACAGTATCAAAAAACGACATTACTCATGGGTGCCACCATTCCTATTATACGTCCTTGATCAGTACGCGCCAATTCCTATACCCTAAATAAAAGCGAAATTAATTTCGATTTCTTAACAGTGACATATAGAATAATTTTCTATCACTAGAAAAATCAAAAAATATATATATTCTTCCTTGATTTTGGATTTATTCGAAAAAAGGCAAGAAAGAAAATTCGCGTGCGAAAACTGTAAAATTGCCTCTCTGTCCAACTATTTACTTCAAAGCATATCACAACGTAAATAAATATTAGTTTCATTGTGTATAATATATATGTGTGTGTGTGTGTGTGTGTGTGTGTGTGTGTGTGTGTGTGTGTGTGTGTATTTTAGACTATAAATTTATAACATTTCAAATTTAACAAACATGCATATAACTTTTTTAATATTTAGTATTTTTGATCTATCGTGTGGCAACTCTAGTGAAAATCAAGTGTTTCTTTTTTTCGTGCAAATTATATCCTAATTGATTGTTGCTCACTAATTATGTAAGTAAAAAATATTTAAATTATTAGTAAAATTGAAAATACGCGGCGATCTGACGCGCGGTCATTAAAAAAAATGCGGCGATCAAGAGGTTAAGGATTAATCGCGAGGAGTGTGTCGATCCGTCGAAGCGAACGGGCGGAAATGGGTGAGAACTGACCGAGTCGAGTCGAGTCGAGGCGAGTGTCCGCTCAAGAGTTTCGGTCCCCTCCTCGTCGCCGAATAAATTTGCCGGCGAAACCGAAAGTATCGGAGAGGAGAAAGGCAAGCAGGCAGGCAAGCTCGTGCAAGAAACAGCCCCGACGGGAGGTCAGCAGAGAACCAGACGAGTTTTTCGCGCGCTCCGCCAAGAATCGCTCGTAGGTTCTTTCTTCGTGGGAAGAAGCTGACTTCTGGAAGCGGCTGACAGAAAAATCGCGCTCGATGTGTGTTACGGCGGTTCAGGATGTTTGCCAGACTCTGGTCGTCCGTTTTCTACTTGCCATCTGGCGCGTTGCTTCTCGCTAGACGCGCGCGCTTTCAAGACGAACAACAGGCGAAAAAAAGAAAGAAGAAGAAGAAAACATCGTTGAATAAACTCTCCCCGTGTGTATTTTGTGTTACTTTCCCTTCCCTTTGAATTGTCTGCAAAATTGTCCTAGCGAAACGAGATGCTTTTTTATACCGAGGCAACTTTCTGGAGTTTGGAGATTGTAAAACGAAATGTGAATCATATGTCTAGGTAGCATGATTCTAATTTTTCAACTGTTAATCGTTCGAGATAATTCGAATCAAAATCGAGTAAAACGAGTATTCACTTGCTATTGAAATGAATAATTTTTCAATTACCAATTGAATCGTGTTATATCGATCAACTTCATACGTTGAAGGACACAGGAAACCATTTATTGAAAACCGAGTTTTAAATCCTATGCCTGTGTGTTTAAATTGGGAAATCAATGAAAGGAGCATTGCTTCTCTTTTGTATTCGCAAAATCTGGGAGGATTTCGCAATAATTCGACGATACGATTCTCGATCGATCTAATGACCAATGATTTCGTCAAACGAAAATACGCATAATTAGCTACTATTTGCGAACCTACAATTATGTACAATTAACCACAAAACGTGTAACTATAAACCTATGAAACCACAATGTCGCAACGTCAAGCGTGAAAGGGTTAAAAACGTGATGGAGGAGCGTGCGCACCAATCGAACCCTGGCTCTCTCTCGATACGCCGAGAGTGTGTGTGTGTGAGAGAGAGAGAGCCAGTTTGATGTCGTCGGTTCGAGGCGGTCTGTTGTATATTTCATGAACGGTGAGTTTCCATCCTCGTCGATGCACCTCGACAGAGAAGAGAAGGTTACAAGCCGGAGCGCGCCGCTGACGTGGTACGAACCACGCACGATCACCATCGCCGGACCATTTTATTATACGTACGTGAGTCTCGCGTCTGCGGAAAATTGCGTCTTTTATTTTTGTTTTTTTTTCTTTTTTTCTTTTTTTCTTTTTTTCACGGAGCTCCCAGGGAGCTTTTACGCCCTGCGATAGGGGTGATTACGAACGCCGCGCCCCGTGTTTACGAACCTTTTGCCACTCTCGCAATCCTTCCTCTGCCTCGGCAGAACGGGGTTTCCGTTTCCTTTCCGAAGACTCTTCGACAGAATTCGTCTTTGCTAACTTCTCTGTTAATTTCAGCGGCGTTCGGATAAATGGCCCACGTTCGACGGAAGTTGGTTAATATTTAGCTAATAATTTTAATGATTAATTTTACTTTGGCTAATTTTAATAATTAGCTTTACCTTAAGCATTCAGCTTTATCTTGTGAATTGTTATTTGGAAACAAGTGACAGCTTTTTTTAAATTCTACATATTCATGTGTCCGATATAATTATTATTGCTGCTTTGTTTCAAATTCGCACGTACGATGAAGAATTCGAATTATTTCGCGAAGATTGTCAAGATTGTCGATATGTATCTATAACTGGACGATGACTTTTCATTGTCGGAAACAACCGGAATCCATTAACAAAATCTGCTAGAAAGTTACAAAATGTGTAATTTTCATTTTAAATAACTATCGGTTCTCTCCTGTAGTCCCGAATTTGTAGAAAAGCATGAAATATTAATTCTTTATATAGAAACGAATGTAATCAAGGACTTGTTACAATACATGACGTTGGTAGTCACGCGACGCTACAATAATGTTGCCAGGTGAGACGTGCGCAATGCTACAGCCATCGGGTTGTCGCGCTAAAAATCGAAATTTCCCAAAATTTTCAAAACTTGTGTTTCAATCACTTCGAACATCCGCCCACTATTCGTGATTATTTATCTAAAAGCACTACAGGCTTCGATTCGAGGCTTCGAGGTTCATCATGCGAGCTCTATATATTCCAGTGGCAACGTTACCGAAAGCCAGGTTTTTCCAGCACAAAGGAGCCTCTCGAAGCAACTTCTCTCGTCGAACGGATTCCATTTACCTCTCTCTCTCTCTTTCTCTCGGTGTCACCCTATCGTTCTCGAAGCTTGTTTACCTGTCTCCTCTTCGGCTGGCTGCGTCGACCCACACGCGATCCGCGCTTCAAGGTTCCGCTCGCGGATCACTTGGCAGACGGCGCGAACACGCTCTCGCGCGTGTATGTGTGTGTATGTCCCCTCTTTGCTCTCTTCTTTTCTCGTTTGCTCCACGTCGCCTCTCTTTCTCCCGTTGCACTCCGTGGCTCTCGATTGCACACTGCACCATTGCACCGCGCGCGGGGCCATTGGCCTCTCTCCGCCTCGGTATCGTTGCCCGTTCGTTCGTTCGCTCGTTTGTTCGTTCGTTCGTTCGTTCGTTCGTTCGCTCGCTCGCTCGCTCGCTCGTTTCTCGGCGGCACACCAGCTCCAGCCGAAAAGCAACGTGCTGCTGAGCATTTCTTTCTTTCTTTCTCTCTTTCTCTTTCTTTCTTTCTCTCTTTCTTTCTTTCTTTCTTTCTTTCTTTCTTTCTCTCTTTCTTTCTTTCTTTCTTTCTTTCTTTCTTTCTTTCTTTCTTACATGTCTCCCTCCTGCGCGAGATTTATCGCGAGGTCACGCTCGTGCCTCGAACCGACTCCGCGCGAAACGAGGACGGGTCACCGTGTCGCGAGCCGATTTTTCTCTCAACTTCGTCGGGTCTTTCGTTGTGGCTTTCGAACGAGAATGGCTGCAGTTGCTTGGCAATCGATTGAGATTCATCGGGATGAAGATTTTTAATTAATCGTTGAAAGCTACGTTACGTGTTTTCGAGTTGCAATGTTATTACTTAATACGCTTTATAATGCACGACGTTTTTCTCTCGTGCGAAAAATTAGAGAAATATTATGTTCTTGTTTTAAAATGAATTTTCATTCATCGAAATGCGAACTGCTCGAAAACGAGTGACACTCGAGTATTTCAGATGTGGTATTTTATTGTATCGTTTACGTGCATTGATTGTCAATCAGAAAAATCCGTAGAACAACAATAAAAGTCGGCTATCTGACAGTAAAATAATTATTTTTCTAATGAATAACAAATTCACGAGAGTGCAACTCGATCCACTATCAAAACGACAAAATTAACTGAATTCAGCTCAACTTAACAGTTCAATTTTCTTAATTAACTTCGAAATTACATTAGATTATTTCATTTTAAAAGAATGTGACGTGAACATAACTGATATAAACTCTCTGATTTTTTTTTTTTTTTTAATTCTTAGACTTAGACCACTTTCGTAATTACCGGCACAATAAAGTCATAGGTGCACGATCTCTTACGATTTCAAATGCTTGAAGTCTTTTAAGGTATTTTCAGTACGTTATTTGGCTCTTGAACGGACTAAATGCAGGTGCTATCGAAACGTTAGGGTAGTGTTTCTATTAGTTGTGGCTTGGACAGCGGCCAATGCGTTCTCTTTTGGTGGTGGTAATAATTACAGTAGAAGTAGCGTTTGTCTCTTCGAGTAAGCGCGTTGCTCCCTGCGAGATATAACGTTGCTTTATAAAATTATTCGGATTATAAATTTACGAGAGTGTGCGAATTACGACTCCGCGCGCAAAAGGTACAGACATCACGCGCAAAATTGTACTTGCCGCGGATCTTTTTTCACTCAATTACCTGCAATTTGTTGCGGAGATACGCGAATTTTCACGATTCGTACGTGTGAAAAATGCAAGTATATTCGCACCGTGTCTCTGCATTCTGCAGTCATACAAAAACTGTCCTCGAATTCATAGTGGTGGGCGAAAAATTTCAAATGTCGCGTCTCTCTTCGCGTAGCGAAATTACCAAAATTTACCAAGGTACGCGAGCCTCCGTTAAATATATAAATATGCGCGACCATTATTTCCCGACTATATACGACTCTTCTACAATATTCATTCTCCCTGCCTATTTGCCAAAATAAATAATTGCGAGTTTGCAAATAGAAAAAAAAAGAATTCTTTCCTGTCACGTAACGTTTTCTGTGCATTCTGGTTTCACAATCCAAGCGCACCCGATTTAATTGCAATCCCGTAGTTTGATCGTTAATCAAGCTTCCGTCGCGTAACCTGCTCGTGCAACAGTGTGTCCCCGAAACGGAGCCACTAATGGAGTCGAAACTCTCTGTGTCCCCAGGCTCTCCTCTTCGTCGAGCCTCCAAATTTAGCAGACGGCAAGGAGGCAGGCACAGGGTGTCGTCCCGTAGGCGATTAATTAATTTCTATCTACACGGATCTCTCTCGGGTCTGTCCGGATCGCGAGATTCTCGTTTCCTGTGCGCGCTATCGCTATCTGCCATAAATAACGCGGCTGCAGAAATAAACGTGGTGGTATCGGGCCAGTCAGTCTCGCCTCGTTTCTCGATTATGCATCGGCTTACATGCACGTAAACTTCTCTCTCTCTCTCTATTTTTCTCTTTCGTTCTCTCTGTAGTTCTATCTCGTCCGACTAGTAACGTTCCTCTATCCACTATCTACTGCGAGTTGTTTCTGGACACGCGCTGCAGACTGACAGAGGATTGAATTCGTAGGAATAGACGTCAATGGAGATTCGCTGTTTCGAATCATCTGCATGGGAATCCTTTTATCACTCAGGCCGCGTATTGTCCTGTTTTTTTATGAAAGAAGCTACTGTGCACGCGCGTCAATGGTCATGTTTTATCGGTGATATAGGGGCGGCGGTATCAGCCTCTCGTTAGTTTCTTTTCGTCGTGGGCTTTCAGTATGATAAATTTGTTAACTTTTAAATTTCTTGATTCAAGATTTCTTTAATTTTAAATTTTCCACTTGAGCTTGAGTGACGAGTGGTTTAGTTTAGAAATTATTTGGAATTTATTTTTAATCTCTCAATTTCTTAGGTTTTTCTTTTTTAAACTTTTCTGCTACAACGTCGAATGAATGGCGTCGATAGAGATTGTTGGTCTCGAGTCGTCTGCAATCCTTTTATCATTCAGTCAGGCAACGTGTCCTATTTTAGAAAGAAGCTGCGCGCATCCAGTGCTCATGTTTTTTTTTGTCGATGATAGCGGTATCAGTCTCTTATTAGTTTCTTTTTCCCTTTGGGTGTTCAGTTTTCGAATAAATGTTGTAAATTCTTAAGTTTCGATTTAAAATTTTCGTACAAGTTTGACTGCTTTAATTTAGAAATTTCTCTTCTTTTAGAATTATCTGGCATTTATTTTTGACTTGTTGGATTTTTTCCTTTCAAACTTTCAGGGAACGTTGAATTTAATAGAGTGAAGTTGTTCGTTCATGATGTAGATCTATTTGCATTGAGTTGAAAAATAATCTTCTATCTAAGAATAATAATTTAAGAATAGTCTTCACGTACGCGCATGTGTATCATTTTGACCGAATGAGAATATTCGTTGTACGATCGAATGTGAGATTCCGAAGTTAAATCGTTGTCCTTTTGAATTTTCTTCTTTAGCGATTAATCAGAATTTGTTTCCAACGTTCTTAGAATTTTAAGAACTGACTTTCATCTACCGAGTGCTTGTTTCTTAATCATCGTCGTGTTGCGAGTAAGAAATTTTCATTTTCAACACGTTTCGTCATTTCTTCGTCTGTTCACAAACGTTCGCTGTAACTGCGCGTTTCCTGTTTTTCCAATGCAATGTGTCGCAACGGTAACACAGTTTCCTGCTCGATAATCCCTCGGACGTAGAAAAACAAATCGCGAGAACACGAGTTTGATACCTTCGATTTTTCTCATTTTCGATTCCTTGCTTTCTAGGTCTCGCGTGCGTTCGCGGAAATCGCTGTTATATAATTAATCCCGCCCAAGGAGAATTAGAATTTTCTCGCCCAACTGATCAATATATTACGCGCGTTAATCCGTGACGGTCATCCTTAATTCAAGGTGCAGCGAGAGCAGCGTGTCCAAAGGCAGAGCGAAGGACGAGGCGTGAAATCGTCTCGTTTCTCGAGCTCTGTTCCCGGTCAATCGTGCGTCGTTAAAGGAGATCGGCTAACGTCACGGTGCGCATATTTCCGAGCGACCCAGTTGCATAGCGAGTGCAGCAACTCGTGGGTCGTTGTAAAGCTTTCGGACGGAATATTTCTTCGACTTGTCAATACTTTTTTTTACTTTTAATTATACAACATACGAAAGACAGAGTGTTGCAGAACACCGTGAGTTATATTTCCTTTTTTTCTTTTATTGGAGGAGCAATTTTAGAATTCGGTATACGTTGTTGTGAACAATCTTATTAAAATTGTTTTTTTCTTTTTTCTTTTATTTGATTTTGGATTTAGGGTATTATTTTATTAGGGATATAAATCGGATAATATTGAAATATCGGAGAGTTAAAAATTGTGTCGATCCAAAAGTATTGTTTTGAGAAACTCGGAACTTCGACTGAATCCAACAGGCATCTTTTATTGCGATGAAGTGATTGGAATCAGAATGCAGCTCAAGTTCGCTTGTTTAATTAATGTATTAATAATGATACTTACGAGAATGTATGTATAAAGTTAAACATTTCTTTATTTTGCGCACATTTTTTTTCTCACCTGTGTGTTTCTTCAACTATCCCTATTATTTAGATATTTTCTCTTCAAATATTTCCTTTTTATTCATTTTTAGTAAAATAGTGCAAAATAAATTATCCGCTATATATTTTAATAAGTAACATCCATTTTAATAAATAACAACATTGTATTATATTGATTTTATTGGTTTTATTGATTTTATTATATTATATTGAGTAGAGTAATAGGCACACGTATAGTAAACGAATCTGAATCTTGTTCTTTGTAATTTTTAATACACAGGCATTATTTCAGTAAGATGGTACAATAATCGAGATGAAATGTTTTTTTTTTTAAATAGTCGTAATCGATCATGAAAACCTCCAGCATAATATAAATAATTTGTAATGTTTCACAGAAATTTGATAGATTTACTATATATATATATATATAGATAGATAGATAGATAGATAAAGAATTTTTCCCATTCTTTGCTTTTCAATTTCTTTAATACAGCAGAAACGTCGTTTATCTGAACCTTGTTTATACTAGTTTGACTCAGTTAATATTGAACTTCAGATATACAAAGTTATAATTGATTAATTTTTGCTATCCTTATTTACTGTCTCTCATTATCAAGACAAATACGAGTAGAACATAGAGAAAACTATATGGAGTTCTATTAAGGTGTGTCCAGATTTGTCACCTGTACCTTATTGCGTTATTATTACCCACTGTACCAATAAGAAATATCATAGTAGGAAATATAGACAGTGTTCTGTTCCTATAAACTTTTTTTCCGATCGAGAAACAATAGAATTTCATCCAAGGCTCTGTTTTGAAAAAATCTCCCAAGCTGGAAAATTGATCAAACTTGGTAGATAAGTTCATCGATGGATCTATCAAACTTGAATTTAATGAATTCATCGGAAGTGAATAACAAACGGATTATTCCATTTGCGAAAATAAATCAAAGATGAAGAATAAAATCCTCGTTACCACATAAATATATAAATTTGTAACAGTAACAAATGTGGACGCACCTTTATTCAAACTCATCGGTTTATCTCGCGACCTCTTCAGATAAACGAAGTTCTACAAACATTGTACTTCAGTCGTCGATAGTGTTAATAACAAAACAATCGTGCCCGGATTTGTGACGGATTTCGCCCCAAATGTGACGGATTTCAGATTTTCTTTTTTTTTTTTTGTTTCCTTTTTGTTCACAAGATATGGATATTTTTGTCAAAATGTTGATTTTTGTTCAGACGAAAACGGTAATCGTATGAATTTATTTATTTTAATTATTATCATTTAAACATAGAATGATCATTTAAATAAACAATTATCATTTACAATTTATGATTTATGTAACGAACTGGCGGCTCGTACCCCTCATTGCGAACTATGTGTCCCCTCCATACTTACTTTATTCTGTTACTTGTTTCTCCTTGAGACGTTGCATCTATCCCGTCGTAATCAAAATTAAAAATACTTTCATATTCATTTTTTTTTAAATAAAATATAATAAACTAATTATATAAGAGTGTATAACAATAATCAGTTGTTGAGATCCCGATCTAACCGTAAATTACGTAAAGCTGAATCATGGGCAATTATGAAAAGAGATTATAGAAAAATATTTTAAAAAAATTTTGAAAATATATTTTTAAATGTGTTTAAAGTATAAAAATAAAAACGTTTCAAAAATACTAGATCGATGAAGTTACGAAATGTGTTTAATAGTAACTAATTCGCACGTGGTGGGAGTAAAAGAAAAAAAGAAGAGGGGGAGGCGGCTCGTCAAATTGCTAAACTCGTGTGCGTCGCGGTGAAAAGAAGAAACGCGACAGATTATATTTGGTTATATGCCATCAATATTTTGACGTGCATTAAAAGCTGTTCCGTATTAAAAATTGTTCGAATATTATAAGTATCAAACTTGTTCGAACATTGTTGGATCAGTGTCGCGTGTCGCTAGATGCGTGGGTTTGTCGTCGCGATTTCGAAGCTTTCTCCGTTTCTTTTCGATGCGTGAAGATCGTTTCCCGGTCTGGACGACAACCGGTCTCGCGATAAAACTTTCCTACGCGTTCCCTTATCTTCTCTGCCGGCTCGACGGATCGGGCAGAGCAGCCTCGAAATGAAGGCATTTTTGCACCGATAACGAGACGATCGTTAACTGTCATGTCTCTCCCGCGACTGGGGCACGTCTTTGCTAACCGGAGGACCGGTTCTCGAAGTCAATAGAGCGCGACAGAAAGATACGATTAATGGCGGATTGCCGGCGTATCGATAGCATTCGATCATCCTCCGTTGTGCTCTGACCTCGATTGCAAAACTCCTCGCGTGGTCGTTCGGTGAAATAATCGACTCGATACGCGAAACAGCAGGTCACTCCTGTCCCCGTGTAATTAGTAAATTGTACGTCGAATTTTTCCTTCGAGTAAGAATCTTTCGATTCGATTTTTTTTGACGACGATATTCGAGAAATAATAATTTTACTACTTGGAGTTTCTTTCCTTTATATCTGACAATAAGACAAATTACTCGATATTTTTCCAACGATTTGCCAATCAAATGCAATGATCAGAATCAAAATGTCGATAAATGGACGTGCAACTGCTTAACACTATTCCTACCACGACCGGTCGAATGACCGTTTTTAAAATTTCGATTAGAATTTCCTATGTACAACGTAATTAAATCGACTTTAAACTTCACGACTTTTCATTAAATATACGTGTAATACATTTTTCAATATTCACTTCTTTTTTTATTGTTTATTCGTTGAGAAAAATTTGTAGCCTGTCTTACCCACCATGATCAGTCATTTCACCGATGAAACGATTTATATATTTTTGTAATAGTATTCTCTCAACGACTCAATTCCGAAACTATAAAGTCATTACAAACGAAAGGCAATGCAGTTGTGGCATGATTTTAGCGGAAAAATGCTTACTAGGGACTAATTCACGGCACTTCCAAGTGTTTATTTGCCTGATTGGTATCCGAAGCGGTCCAGAACCTCGGATTTTCTTACACCGTCTTATCTACTGTGACTAAAATAAAAAAAAAATGCGGTTAAAACGAATAAAATGTACATTGTATACTTCTGAATAGAAGAAAGTATATTTTTATACTGTCAAATTGGCTTTTATCTTCATTCTATATTAAAAAAATATAAGTTGTGCTAAAGACCTGTCGCGGTACGAATAGGTAGGTATACGTGAAGTGTCGGTAGGAATAGTGTTAACTAGTTCGAGCGAAAGTGCAATAAACGAAAATTAGTTTCCGCCTGTATTACGGAACAGTTCGTCGGAAGTTTTTACGAAATTTTTAAATTCCTCAAAAAGCGAAATTACGAGCCGATGATTTTCACGGTATTGGTGATATATTAGCAACAGTCACGAGACCTCTCGTATTCAGAGAAATTAATTCCGGAGATGGAGTAAAATATTTCCGCCGCGTCGAAAGACTCGGGGAACTTTTAATTACGCGGCGGTGTTGCTCGCGAAGGGCGAGAAAGCGAGAAAGCCTATTGTAAAGCCGCTGTCAGTCGAAGGGAAAAGAGAGAGAGAGAGAGAGAGAAATACAGGATCATAAAGCATCCGCGCAATAAAGCTGCCTGCGACAACGGGCAGGCTACATATTTTAAGAAATTAATTTGTCGAAGGACAAATTGCCTGGTTTCTCACCGACGCGCGATGCTCTCAGAGAGAAAGCAGAGAAAGAGAGTGTTTGAATCACTTTTTGTTCTTCACTCGGTCCGCGAAAGGGTAGAAATCTCTCGCGGGTCCTGTAGGAACGTAGGAGGAGAGAGGCGAAGGCAAGCGCGGCGCGGGGCCACGCGGAAACTTCGTTTCGGCTAATTTACGCGCTCGTAAATCTCGCGGCGCCGCGTGTAGCTGCCCCGCGAAAATAATAACGGGACGCGATTTGTAAAAAAAGAGTGCTGCCACGCTTGATCGATGCAAAGGGGGAACGGAACTTTCTCCGTGCCCTCGGTCCTGGATGGATTCGTTCTTTTCCTTTAGCATCGCACGACTTCGTTAATAAAAATTGCGTGTCGAAAGATATTAGAACGTGAGAAACAGGAGAAACGAAGAACACGAATTTTTTTTTTTGTTCGTGTATTTCTATAAAAGTTCAAATCTCTAAAAACAAGTAGATTTGCGGAGCTGTTCGCAAAAAATTGTAAATCAGTCGTTTTGATTGCCACTTTGGTGTGTGTGTAATAGGTTCATGAATCAAGAGAAACAATAATTAAATAATGAAATAATTTAGACGTTGTTTTATGGCGAGACGATACATTTATTATCGAACGAATTACGTTGCGTATTTTTACTCTGATTGGAGCTGACGATGGTTAATGAAATGAATCATCTTCAACATTTTATCGGAAAAAAAAAAAAAGAAATGTGACGAAACAATGAATATCACACGGGAACACAAACGACATTTTGACGACAGAAGAGAAAGATAATTTTAAGACAGAATTTCGAAACTTGACAAAATTATCAAAGTATAGAACACTCTTTCTCACTCTTCTGTTCGAAGGAACACTTCGTACAATCCTGTCCTAGCCACTGCTCCAACCGAGATCATCCTCGAAATCTCACGTCCTCCCACGATTCTATTAAACTTTGACAAGTCATTGAAACGCCCCCTGATGAACGCGCTCTCTCTTATCGTCCCTTGCAACAATTTCCTCCGCGACGATCCAGAAATATAATATTTCATATTGACAGGCAAAAGAGAGAGAGAGAGTGTGGGGCGAGAGGGGTGTTCGCACCCCTTCGGTTTCTCCCGAGAGGGTGAAGAATAACAAGCAACCGGTCGTTTCTTTTCCCGCTGTTCCTCACTCTGTGTCGCGTTCGTCGCAATTAAAATGCAAATTCTTCGCGTTTCGCCGGCTGGTTGCCCGAACAAAACAGCGCCGCGCGGCGTCTCATCGACGACGAACGACGACGACGACGACGACGACGACGACGACGATACACGGGGACAAATATTTGTTCCTCAGGCCGCTGGTGAAAGGACACCGGTGTCGGCGGAATAATTATTTGCATAATACCGCGATACAGCGATCATCCGGCAAGAGGAAGAAGATCCAGCGAGCCGAGTGTGGGTGAGGGGGGCGGGGCGATTTTTCCCCGCGAATTTCCCGGGGAAAAATCTCCTCGCGAGCGACGACGAGCGAAGGAAACCCTTTGCACTCCGCTGCTGCGGCGACATTGTGTAATACAAGGTACTACTAGCTCCGTTGTCGCCGCAGCAGCGACATCAGAAAGAAACCCTTTTTTTTTAACCTTTTCGTTCCGCCAGAGTGACGCCATTGAACGGGGCACCGCGCCGCAAAGTGTGTACATTGCACATCGGTAATCTTCGGTGTTTCGTACGCAGAATATATTTTTAGTAACATTTTATACAATATAGATCGATAGACTCAAGAGTCTACTCAGT